>CM054791.1:10012500-11212500 GCA_028984075.1 Pieris mannii | reverse complement strand
ATAAAGACCGATAATAGCACTCCCGACAGAGATCCAGATTTAGATACGGAAGACCCCGATGTACAAGAAAATGGAGAAGACTTTTTTAAAATTTAAATTTTAAAAAAGTTTAATTTGATTGGGTTTTTTTAAATAAATAAATAGTATTTCCTTTATATTTTTTTATACTTACCTTAGCTACATACCTATATACTTATCTAATATACCTTACCTATATACCTGTATAGCTATATACTAACCTACATAAATATATATTTTTTTAATTACCTAGTATTTCTAATATTCATTTTTAATTACATATGACATATATTTTAATACTTATAATAATATATACTTATTAATGTTAACATATTTATTTTTATGCTTATTTTTACGTTCGATTTGTACGTAGAAAACTAAATTTTGAATTCGGGTGTAAATTCATTAGGTGAATACATTGACAAGTCGTCGGTGAACGACTTGATATGTCTGTTTTTGTCATGATAATAATCAAAATAATTAAATTCTATGTAATAATCTGAAAAGTCAATTCTTTTAAAATATAATGCAATAAAAAAAAACAATGATACAAAAAAAAAATGGATTTACAAATAAAAAAGTAAACTTCAACAGGCTGCCCTGAAAAGTATGCATTTTCGACTTGTCAACCTATTCACGCCATGTACGGATATAATTAGTTGCAAATTTCATAAAACGTCAATATACCACGTATTTGTTAAATTAATATTAATAACAAAATAATAAAGCCTTTTATTCAGATATCACAGTATCTCCAAGTCTTCTCCATTCGCTTTTATTGCGCGCGATGTGTTGACATATATTTTCCGTCATCCTCTACCATATTTTTCGAAACTTTTGCTGAAATATTGCCAGGCAGTTGATCAAACAGCTAGGCTGAATGACTTGGATCAATCACTTGCCAAGTCTGTTGACTGATAATTAAAATTTAATTACACTTTCAGCCACTCTTAAAGTCACAACGATTGCTCTTCAAACTGTCAATATGGCGTCGGCAAACCACAGCTTTTTTTTTGTTTTTTTTTTATAGAATATTTTTTATTTCTAGGTAAAAGTGAACCGCGTTTAGGTTAGAATTAAGCCCCCTAACATTGGTAAAGTACACTGTGAGCGTGGAAGTGGTAGCCTTCGGTGAACTCTTCCGTTTACCCCGAGATCGTAACCTTTAACTAAATGATGAAAGTTAAGCGCGGTTTTTATAAATGTGACGAATACTTAAATGATATTTTTGAAGTAAAACTTCTTTAGAATCGATGTGATTTCAAACCGGATGCAACGGAAAAAGCGTCAGTAAAAAGAAATAGAAACATATATTCATAAGATTTAACATGGGAGAAAATGAGATAGACAGAGAAACTTCTTTAGAATTGTAATTTCAAACCGGATGCAATGGAAAAAGCGACAGTAAAAAGAGACAGAAGCATAAATTCATAAGATTTAACGTGGCAGAAAATGAGATAAGAGGCTTTATACAGCCTTTTTTACTGCCGCTTTTTCATTTTAATCGAATTTCAAACTTTCGTTGTTTTAGTTTTTGTCAAATTAAAGATTTAAGTACCTATATTAAACCTATAAATTAAAATTTATCATTAAAATATTCTGTTTTTAATGAAAAGTTTAATACATTTAGATAGTGATAAATGTTTAATTTAAATATGATTTATAATAAAAACTTTGTTTTTGAAGGTTTCACTTCAATCACGTGTGAATTACACATATATTTTTTGAAGTGAAACTTCTTTATCGACGTATGGGAGAAATTTTGTAAGAAAATCGTCACGTTTTTCGGTTACGCGCCATGTTGCTTTTTTATCGAAGTTTAGTATAGTGACGTAAAGAATATAATGTAATATATGATAGTAATAACAACAATATATTAGTTTTGAAGTTTGGTTTGAAATAAGAATAACAATATATTAATTTGAAAGTGATAAAATAAAAAGACTTGTTCAAATTTAAGTGAATTTACAAGAAAAGTGAGCGTGATTATACATTTCGTTTTATAAATTCAACACGTATGAGCATGATTTTAATATTTATTTGAGGTTAACCTCACTTTTTGGAATGTATATAAATCTGTTTAAATTAGCAATTATTAATAAATATGACTGAAAAAATTGTTTTTCTTAAGGCGTAAGCCTTATCTACCCCATTTTCGTGAAGTTGCAAATAGTAGAAAAATGATATGTCGTAAAGAAGTTTCACTTCTTACCTGTGTACTCTGGTACACACAGATATTTTTTTTTTCTGTATACATGTGTCTTCACTAAGACATCATGGAACATTACGTACGACCAGTACAATTTAGTATAACGGAGATCCAACTCTTCGTACCTCTTTTTAACATGGAAACCTCCCTGTTCCGTTCCATCGGAGTTTGGTGTCCAGCGTCATACCTAGGTACTTAGCTGAATTTTCGAACGGCACTTTGACGTTATCAATGTATATTGGCAGGTAATTTGATGATTTGTTAGAAAAGTTTATGTGAACTGATTTCGACTGATTTATATTATTACTGATATAGATATATTTTCTTATCCGCCACTTTTTGGTCCACAAGCCAACAATATTTATGGCTCTTTGTAGTTTTACTACCGCTTCCTTTTCCTTTTGACCTTTGCCGATGATAGCAGTATCGCGATTATGTTATCTTCTAGTTCAGGAATATCGCATGTGTATAAGAGATACAGGACCAGACACTCCCTTGCGGCACCCCAGCTTTTATTTGTTTCAGTTCTGAATAATCATCTTCTTGTCGTACCCTAAACATTCTTTGTGTTAAATATGACTCGAGGATATTTGAAAATTGACGAGGCAGTAGTTCCTTTAATTTATAAACAAGTCCTCGGTGCCACACTTTGTCAAAAGCCTGAGCTACATCCAGAAAGACCGTGGAGTAGACTTTTTGTTCTTCTAGTGATATTTCAATATTATTTGTAATTCTATGAACCTGCTCTATGGTAGAATTTTTTTCTCTGAAACCGAATTGGTAATCCGGTATGAGCTGCTTTTTGGCAATAATGGGGTTAAGACGTTTGAGAAAGAGTTTCTCAAATAGTTTTGCTATAGCAGGTAACAGAGAGATTGGCCTGTAAGATGTTACTTCGTGTGGTGGTTTTCCTGGCTTGGAATCATTATAACTTCCGCAACTTTCCACATACTGGGAACATATTAAAGTCGAAATGAGGCATTAATTAAGGTTGTCATTTTAACTACGGCTTTACGGGGGAGATGCTGTAGTACCTCACCCGTAATAAAATCAAAACCTGGCGCCTTTTTCTTAGTTAAACATTTAATTTCACTTATAACTTCTTTTGGTGTGACTAGACGGATGTTTAACTCTTCCAACGATGGCTAAATTATACTAATTCTTGGAATTGATTTGTAGTCCGTTCAAACAATTTGTATTAAAAACTTGGCCATTGAAAAGAGTGGCGGAAAGTTTCTTGCCAGCTCTTCTTGCCCGCTCTGCGCCCTTGAATTGCGAACTGGTAGTAAATGTAAATTTACAATTAATTTAATTTTTTTTGACGTTCATAAGTGTAATTGTTTACCTAGATGAATAAAGATATTTTGTTGTTGTTGTTGTTGTTGTTGTAATACCTGCAGCTGAGTTTCATCATTGGACGTCGAGGCAGAATACAAAATTCCACCCGTATCACCACAACGTCCGCCGTTCCACAACTGCGCGTTTTTCTAGGCAGTTTTTGCCGCGCAAGAAAAGAGCGTACCAATTCTTAAAAGGCCTGCAACGCACTCGCGAACCCTCTGGCTTTGAAAGTGACCATGGGCGGCAGTATCACTTAACATCAGGTGAACCTCCTGCTCGTTTGCCCCCTGTTCTATAAAAAAAAAGACACAATGGGCAGCTGTCAGTATCCATCTGTCGGAGATGATAGCAGCACCGCAAAACGTCTGTTTCGACAGTTCTGTAGTAGAATACACATGTTCATATACAACACTGTCTCTTTATATATGCCATATTGTAATCTTTTTTTAGTAACAATAATGTAACTCTTAAAACGGAAAACGGAAATCTTATCTAAATATAAAAAATACTTATTGTAACCACTTTATGACATTGAAACTATAATTTATTTTGGCGTGTGATAATAAAGAATATGTATATTAAATAACATCGCATTTCTTAAGGAAAAATATATAAAGATATATAATGACGCTTCATCAAGTAAATGTAGGCAAGAAAAAATCTATTGAATTAACCTATGAATAGTTGAAATAAATTATAATTTTTATCTCAAAAGCAATTTGATTTCTTGGTCATGCCTTGTCTCCTGCAGACATAAAATGCGAAAAGGAAAATTATTGTGAACTATTGTAGATCAAGTTTCATATTTGTTGTAAAATATTAGTATTTTGATAAGTTGTATACGTATGTACATATTATATACCACAAGTAACGGTTCGGTGGCCGTCTATACATAATCTTATACTAAAATAAGTCCTGAGTACATACCTCGTTGTACTGCTCCTTATTAGGAAGAAAGGCACACAATGACGTCAGCCGTAAGGATATGGAGAAATTGTTAGTTTGGGAACAAAGAGAGGTTAGACTGATGCTGTACCTTACAATAATAGTTCACGAACTCGCACAAAAACACTCACTATAAAAGTCTAATTTCAAAACACCAAAAGTTCAAAAGCTACTGGATTAAGAAGGACACAAAAGGACGCAAATTATTGATTTAGAACTATCTTTTAATTAAAAATAAATAATTTGTTATCAAAACCCAATTTAGGCTTCTAATTCTTATTAATATTATTACACCACCAACTTCACACCGGGTGCCACCTCACCAAAAGTAAAAAGCAATAAATTTGATATGATAAAGGACATGGAGGTCAAAGGCGACACCAGTACGCTCTTAAAGGACGTCCATCGCGCGGGTCATCATTGAAATTGATACGTCCACGCTTTAACACGTTAAACCAATTGGAAATGATATGGGGCTTCATTAACTCGCAAACCCAATAACCTATCTCAATCCATTTATGACCATCTGAGATAGACAAATTATCCAAATATTGATAAAAGTGTGCCAATAACCAATCGACGGATTGGAATATCTTTTGATACAAGGTGGGTCGGATCGGTGTATGTCGATAGACCTATGTTTAAAAATGACAGTTCAACTGTGCCAATATCCTATCTTATGATTTTAACTTACACCAATTTTTAAAATAATTAAAAAGCTATTTGATATGTATTAAACATTTATTTATTTATTTCCTTATTTTCTGTTTTTACAGTAACTTAATACTAATACAATAAAAATCTGAGCTAAAAACATAACAAGTAAAAACATACCTAAGACAAACAAAGTTACATTACTGGATAAAATGGGTACACTCCATACAAACTCATGTTAATGTATCTCGTATATTTATTTTGCATACGCTCCACCATAAGAGAATATTTTTTTCTTGTGGAGCCCAAATCATAGAGTTACATTCCAAGTGGTTCCTGACAAGTGCATTATACAATGCAATTACCGCTTTTATATTTGAAAAACCTTTGGCCATATGCAAAATAAACCCTAAATTCCTGCTTCTCTACAAATTATTTGTATGTGTTCCTGAAAATTTAATTCTACGATTAAATGGACCCCTAGATCTTTTATTTCTGCTACTCTTGAAATTGGCTGCTTCCCAATGTAATAATTATAGAGAATCGGTGTCCGAGCTCTGGAAAAAGAAATAACAGCAAAAAACATTTTGCAGGATTCATCTGCAGTCAATTTTACCTGCACTAATATACTTACCCTGTGTCATGCGAAAACCAGTGTAATATTTCTCCTATCTGTCTTTGTGGCTTTTATGTGGCTTGCCTTGCTTTTTGTTTGCTAATTTCTGCAAGAGCACATCATTATCAACCATGTCAAATGCTTTTCTCATATCGACGTAGGCTGCATCAACTTGTCCTCTGCATGCAAGCTTGGGCGTAACATAATATTCTGAACTGAAATAATTGGCGAATTCCTCTAACCTCATATCAATAGTTAACTTTTCCGTTAAAAGCAATACCCCTAAGCTGTCTTTCAGCCCTTTGGCTCTTTACAAACTTCCAAATGTTTTTTAATTGTTTATTAATGAGACCCGTGATTGTACCTATTATTGTTCTAAGATTACTTCAGTTTAGGCTTTGTCATTTTTGGGTTAACTGCTGGCAGAACCATTTTGGATTGCTCAGATCTCTGGCGAATCTATGCAGGAACGTGCGAGAAGGGTAAGGCTAGGAGAGGATACGAGCCAGCAGGCAACATATCCGAGCCTCTCCTCGCAAGTTCATCGGCAGCATCATTGCCGAGAGATCCACTATTTCCTTTAATTTGATGAATTGTAGGGTAACCCTGTTTGTCAGGGTTATTGCCTCCAGTGCATTATGACATTCTAATACCAGTTTATTGTTTGTCGTTTTGCTTGCTAGCGCCATCAGCACAGACGCGCATACAAACTTAATACGAAAGTTGTTAACTCTTAGCCGCTGCACGACTCTGGCTGCTTCTGTTTAGGGCGACAAACTCGTATTGAAAAATCGAGCTGAGCGTGCCTAGAAATTATGGAAATATGTAGATGTTAAGATCCAAAGATATGCCAGCGCTGGAGCCACACGCGAAACTCATTCAACGGATTGAACACAGCTTACCCGGAGCTGGGTATATTCGGTAGCGGGCTGATCAGTTTTAGAGAAAGCATTGTTGCGTGCCTTTCTCAAACCAAATATGCCGTTTCGCTGATGATGTTTTTCTGATTTACAAAAAAATCTGGTAATTATATTTGATTGTGTGGTTATTGTTTCTTATATATTATATTTTAATTGTATTTGAAAATTTTTATTTTTTTACTTCATTGTCACACTTTAGATGGAAGATTTTGTAAAATATGGCATAGATTTAGTACTATGTATGATGGTAAACTTTAATAAATAAAATAAAAAATAAACAGACAAAAAGGTTAACTATTTTGTTATTAATATTAATTTAACTCACACGTGGCCTGTCCACGTTCTATATGCCAATTCTTAATTAGAAAACGCTGACGTCATAGTTTCAATGTCAAATAACAATAAAATGTTTAGAATATGTATTTTTATGCTAATTGCTTTTGTTTTTTTTTTTCAATTTTGATGAGGTTTTTGTTTTTTCAGGTGATTTTAGCATAATAATTTAATTATAATATTATCATAATAATAATTTGGTTATAGTACTATTTTAAAAAAAGATAAGCTGGTCTATATAAAAAGATATGTTTATATGTATTCACCTCAAAAGTATCATTGACGATGGGCGTCTCAAAGATATCCTTTATTCTACTGTTAGTAGCGTGGAGCGTACAGGGTAGGTTTTTTTCTTATTAATTATATCCATTTTCACTCAAACAGTTTGAACTTTATGCTAGTTTCGAATGAAATATGATATCGTTTCCTTATTTATATACTCATTAAGTACAGTGCCGTTTATTGTAGGCGATGCTGAAGATTTCGCCTCTAAATCTGGAGGGCAAGAGCCCGAAACCCGAGTGGTGGGTGGCAAAGACGCTCCAGAAAAGCTTGTGCCACACCAAGTCGCTCTAAAATCAAAAGATGGCTCGACTTTCTGCGGTGCTGCTATCATCTTCGACAGATGGATACTGACAGCTGCCCATTGTGTCGAAAAGTAATAATACATATTGTGTTAACTGCGTCCATTTAAGAGTACCTATATGAGGCTGCACTTTTTTGTCTGCCCAATTGATATTATATTTAATAAGTAAATTCTTTTCCAGTCTTAAACCATCAGAATTTTTCGCTGTAGTAGGTACGGTATCGAGAAAGAAAGGTGGCACAAAGTATGAAATAAGCAAAGTAATTCCTCACAAAGAACATAACAAGCCAAATAAATTCAACAATGATATTGCTGTTTTTAGTACGAAAGAGGCCATCGAATTCAACGAAAACGTTCAGCCCCTGCCATTACCCACACAGGATATCAAGGCTGGATTGTCGTGATTACTGAGCGGCTGGGGTTACCTTATGAGTTTACCTAAATTGTTTTTTAGGAGATAAATGTTTCTAACATTGGATAATATATAAATAATTGTTATTGGTGAACATTTCTCTTTAAATCAATTTAATTCATAGTTGATTTGTATACTTTAAGGGTTATAGGCGGCCACAGCCTGATAAACTACAGTATCTGTATGTAAACACTTTAACCGGCAAACAGTGTTATAATAAATATTTTAAAGGACGCTCCTCAGTGAAGATAAATTCCAGCCAGATGTGTACCCTTAACAAACGTGGAGAAGGAACATGCCAAGTGAGTATATCTTTAAAGAGCCAGAGACCATTTCTGGTCTGTTTAAATGGTATAATATATGTACAATAACGACATTTTAATTTTGCAAATTATCCGTGTGCAATGATTGTAATTGGAAATTTTCAGGGTGATTCAGGCGGCAGCATAGTGTGCAACGGCACCTCAGCCGGTATCGTGTCTTTCAACTGGCCCTGCGCCAACAATTTCCCTGACACGTACGCCAACACGTACAAGTACAACTCCTGGATAAAAGAAAATACTTAATCACCCTGAGTATTGTAATACATAAATTGTAAAAAATTTCGTTGCACAAATTAATATTTGTTTTATTTAGTAAAAGGCTCAGGCTTAAACTGGACTAATCTAGTATAATATGTAAAGGCATCCCTTAAAAATACGAATGTAGTTCAATATCTACAATATAAATAAAATATTCACTTAATGAATTCCACTTATACCATACTTTTGCTGCTAAAGCGCACATTCGCGATGTAACAAAAAAAAATCGAGGCTAGGCCAGTGCAAATAAAACGAAAAACTTAATTTAATATTAAAAATGTTTAGTCATTAAAATGTATGAACATGAGTCTCGCAGACGCATTTTTATGCATGTGTGAAATCGTTTCAAGCGCGCAGATGACTAAAGATACGGTTCCCGTCTGCTGCTGAGGGAGGTAGGGAGGAGTCTGCCGAGGGTCGTTGAAGAGGCGAGCTAACTTGGCTACATAACAAAATAGTCGGTATATAAATAAATTAATAGAAAAATGCAACTGACGTCAACCTTCAACAAAGGGAGGTACAGTAAGTCCTTTTCATTTGTTTTGAGCAATTAAATTCCGAGAATTATCCCATTTTTTTAGCATAATATCTGTAATTTTACAGTTAATATTATTACGCATTCGTTGATCATTTTATAAAGCAGACACGTATGGTAACGCATTAATAGATATTATCGATTGATAAAAGTCTTTTTGCCAATATGTTAAGGTTTACACATGACCTTTAAGAAGGGAAGGTATTGTAAAAGATGGAATAAATTTGTCTTTTATTACCATAGCTTATACACATTTAATAAAAACACTTTTTACTGGATTGAAGCTATGTAGGATTATTGTAAACACATAATTTAGCATAATTTTGATTTTTGAATATATCCGACGTTTCGCGTGCTTTACAGCGTGCGTTTGGTATTCTGATAAACAATAGCCGTGGCAAAAGCGCCGCTCTTTGTGTGAGATTGTTTACATTTGGAACTAAAATTTAAGACTCACATCACTTATGCTCAAATAGTCTTGTTATTGCGCATTCTGATGACATCATTTGACATCTCATGTGAATTAAAATCGGCAGTAAACTCGATTTTTTACGTCAAATTAAAAGTTGCTATCTCCTAGGTGAAATCATGATTTACAAGTGAGTTAGCCATTTTTTAGCGAAGTTAAAGGTTGTTTTATGTGATAATATTCTAATATAGGACAATCTATATATATGTGGTAAGTTTATAAATTAATATTTATAAATACATCATTTTTTACGATAAATTTATATCTATAAGCATTAAGTTTAGTAAAATAGAACTTTTTTATTCTTACAGAAGGCCCGTTTCCACTTTAAACCTCTATTTTAATAAATAAATTATGAAAACAATTAAAAAATACTTAATACAATACTAAAGATGGCGAAGATAAAGGCATGAAACGACCAATTGGTTTCTCGTCGTTGTTAACTATCGCCTTTTTCCAATACCCAAGACATTATGTGGTATTTACGAAACCTAAAACATTTCCTATACGGGCTGCTGAGATGAACGAAGAGTCTAGTAAATAGATAAATAATCTAAGGTAAACATTTTGATTATTTTAGCAATAAGCCTAAGCAAGAGCCCGTTTATTGACGAACTTCGTAATATCATTCAGAACAACTGCCAGAAAAATGGGGACGTTAATATAAACCTAAAGATAGACATTCCTATAAAACATAAATATTGCAACACATTACACAGTTTAGGCCTTCTGTGTGGGATCACAACATACATATAATCATGCATAGACCACATATACGCTCGATACACACGACCTATACCCTGCAGCGGTTGGCACAAAACTAGCGGAATGGTAGCAAAAAAATCTACAATAATTATCGTCCAATAACTATATTACCAACAATTAACAAAATAATAGAAAAATACATATGTGAACAAATTCAAAGTTATTATAAAAAACACAATATTCTCTCTAACAAACAATACGGATTTCAGCCAAATAAAAACACCACACAATTACTATCCGCATTCACAGATCATATTTATAAGCACTTAAATAAAAAAAGATCATGTCCTTGTAGTGTTTATTGACTATAGTAAGGCATTCGACACATTAAGATACAGCGTAATCCTACAAAACCTAAATGACTGCGGGGTACGAGGAAACCTACTCAAGTGGTGTGAAAACTATCTGCAAGATAGAACTTATCGTGTTAAAGTGTGCAGAGAAGAAAGTTTCCCAATATCCATAACAGAAGGCACGGCTCAGGGATCAGTTATTGGCCCTTTACATTACCTTACCTACGTTAACACATTACCTAACATAATAAAGTATTGCCAGATATTCCAATTTGCAGACGATACATGCCTAGTAGCCGCTGGGGCTAACATCCAAGAAGCAGAAACAAAGCTACAATCTGATTTCGATACATTGGCTAAATGGTCCCACGACGTGGGACTTGTACTAAATTCTAACAAAACAAAGTTTATGCATATCCGATCCAGTCACAATCTAAGCTCACATACACCCCACTTAATGTTACACAACCACACTTGTGCACATTCCTATAACTCGTACCCCATCAACTGTAACTGCAACGCCTTAGAATTCGTCCGTAACCACAAGTACCTGGGGCTTACAATTGATGACCGAATGTCCTGGAAAATGCACATCAATTCTGTCTGTGAAAGGCTAAGAACGATACTTGCCAAATTCACTATAATAAAAAATAAAATACCTCCGAAAACTCTGTTACTGCTATACAAAGCACTAGCCGAATCCATTATAACCTATGGACTTTCAAGCTACGGGAGAACTTATCTAAATCAAATATTTGCATTACAAATACGTATTTTAAAAACTATTGCTCCCATAAAAATAAAATCACAATATAAAGAGGACTACAGAAAGCTATTTGCATTTTTCAAAATTATACCTATACTAGAGAAAGTGCAGCTAGTATTATTAAACGAAAACTACTTTACAGAAAATTATCTTAAAACAATTAAAACTCACTATCACCATTCAACACGTAGAAAATTAAAAAATGCATTTCTATTACCCAAATACAACAATTTATATGGGAAAAAAACATTAGACTATATTATTCCAAATTTAATAAACTCGCTACCAGCTACACTATTTACTAATATAACTAGAAACAATATTAAATTTAAATTAAAAAATTATTACATAAAGCAAACAATTATAAATTACGCATAACAAAAATCAGACATCGTCATTTAATTCATATTTAAATATTAGAACACATCCTGTAGTCGATGGAGAATTCTCGTCAAGAACAGGTTTCTTGCACCGGCTATCTATGAAGCGGCAATGTTTCAACTGGTTTACTACGTTGTTTGTGCAATTTTTGATGGTAAAAATGTTTTATTGTATATTATGTCACTGGCCTTAGTATGTATATAAGTTAATTATCTAAATATTTTCGACGTTCTGGTGGACCGAAAAACTGTGTCCAGTTTGTGTTTCCACCACACCAACTTCTTCTATTTAAGATTATGTATACAATAAATAAATAAATAAATAATAAATATAATTTTTATCTCAGAACCAATTTTTCAATGCACTCTTCATCATGTCTTGTCTTCAGTAGATTCATCCTATTTTATAAGTAGGTATACTAAAATTATTAATGTAATAATTTCAGAGTTAAAAGAATAAAATTAAAAACTGAAATTTGACATTTAAAAGCAACAAATAATACTAAGAATTTAAAACTATAATTGGCAAGACGTTTTTATATTATTTTATACTACATTAAACAAGTGTATTTATCTAATTTGAATTTAATCTAGGTCCCCCAAATTATTGATGTACGTATTCTATTTTGTATTTTTATCAAATAAGATAGTAAATATGTATTTTGTTTATATGGAAATTTTGACAATTAACTCTTTTTATAAATAAAATGGGTTAATTGTCACGATATTCATAGACAACATCTCACTTAGTAAGTCATCTACCAACTCCCTTCACTCACAAAAACGAAAAATGAAATTGTTTAACAGAATGCCGTGAGATTCCAAATATGAAGTGAGTGACGAAGGGAGCGCGGTTTGTGAAATGACTTGCGAGTTCAAATCACGGTTTAACAGAATCGACAGGCAGGTACCGGAAAAGGCGCGTTAAGTCCGAAATTCCTTTGGAGAGCTTTCAATCTGGCAATCTCTCGCCAAATCTGACAATATGCTCTCACTTTTTCTTAGTGATTGAAAGTGAGTTTGAAAGACCTGGAGTCTGATTTCTTAAGTTCGCTGATATTGGCATCACGAGATGTCGCCGCTTTCGCCCATGACTCAAAGCATTCTCGCTTTCGACGTAAGGCCGCCTTGCAAGAAAGGTTAAACCAGGGCTGAGACTGCTGAGAGGCACCGCAGGCGCAGATAATGGAATAAAGAGCTACGGAATCTGGAGCTTCCGACGAAAAGCATATAGGCGCCCAAGGGTAAGATGCAAAGAAACACCTCATCCCGTCCCATTCTTCTGACTTATAATGCCGAATACGGCGAGAACCCGAAAAGCAGGGCCGTGTAGGGCGCGTAAATGGCACGTTACTCCGGACCACACAATGATCCGATGAAGCCAATGGTGGGTCAACAGAGGCTTGTTTGTTCTCCGGATGTGAAGTCAGCAGACAACAAAGATGGTTTATGACCATCCACATCTGGTATTCGCGTAATCGCAGGGACCATTTGTGTCAGGTCGTAGGCTAAAGTCGTGAAAGGATCTTCCCGCGTGTATGTATGTAGGGACTCCGTTTCCGCAATTAGACTCTCAATAGGTCCGTTGTGCGTGAAGCCCTGGCTAACTAAGCCAGCCTAACTCCTTCCAAAAGCACAGAAGCTTCCTGGGCACTTCGCAGGCTTCACGGAGCGACTGTTCCGAGGATTTCTGTACGGTGCTTAGCCACAGCCTCGCATTCCAGGACTACGTGGGTGACTGTTTCTTCTGCGCTGAAACAGCCTCTGCACATGGGGCTATACGTCGCGCCTAGGACAAAAATATGTATATTGAGGAGACAATGGCCCGTGATAACCAAATGTGTTCAATTGCAGCAAGATAAATTCCGTTGACGATTTATAGTCGGCCGGTGCGGACCGATTTAGTTTGTACAAAGGTAAAATGTCGTGTATTTTTAGTTAGAACTAACGCGCCCCGCGGGACACGATCGGCTGAACAGGGCGTTGTCAATCTGGATCCATTGTCTTCTAAGTGTATTTATAATTGTATTTACTTTTGACTTTTATTTTTATGCTTAGTCAAAGTTTTGAAAGTCTAGATTTTTCCACCCTTTCTCGCTAGATTTCTAGCTATACATCAATGGATTCTATATTCTAGAATGGTTATGGATATATAATAGGAGAATACGAGCGTATCTTAGAACCAATATGGCTTTAGTAGGTAAATAAAAATAACAAAGGAACAGAAATAGTATTCTCAGTCTGAGTTGAAAAAAAATATGTTGAATATATAATACATCAACTACACTTTCAGGCAAGCACAAATTGCCCTAATTAACGAGATCGCTAATTACCGTGGGAGCACACAAATATGTCCGTATATCTGATTCATTTTATTCACAAAAAGGTTACGCGAAAAGGGACTCAGGATCTGAGAATTTGTCGGCTGCTGTTTATGTTTGTTTTATGTTTTTTAGAAACCCCCTTACGAGGTGAATGGATTTGTGATTGAGCATAACACTAAGGTAGCAATCATACATGTTATCAAATAATTTATTTATCCCGAATTTATTAATTGAGCGAAACGTCTATAAAAAAAATTAACTGACAATAAATAACAACTAGAAATATAAATATGTTTTTAATTTAGCCTAATAATATCGTCAAAGATATACGTTTAATAAATATGTACTGCGAAATAAAGATAAAGCGAATAGATAATAAATAAATAAATAATTTGAAAATACTTATACCATTAAAGTACTGTAAAGGATGTATCATAAGTGATGGATTTAACGGATATTAGACAATATATGTGAGGGTTATAGGGCGCACATGTGGGAGTCAGACGTGCGACATGATCTCTTGTATGGATTAACTTACAGTCACATTCAAAAGATACGATACGATTTTTTAATTGGATAGGGGCATACGGGTAAAAATCTCACCGTTTGTTATTTATTTATTTATTTATTTATTTATTTATTAATTACAGACATGGCTAAACTCACAATAAAATAGACTATAATATATACAATACAAAATTAATTAAAATAACATAAAACACAGTTTATTCTAACCCCTAATACTCTCCAAGTATACCCTCAAATCAGAGTACACTGCCGCCATACGCTCACCAAATAGGTCACTCTCCGGTGAAGAGTCGAGAAACCCATTTAGCATCGAGAGTAGTCGAGGAATGGGAGCTTGCTGACGCTGGACAGTGCGAGCCGAACGCACAGCAAAGAGGTTATGCCTCCGGCAGCGGTAATAATTGTCCGGAACGTACAGTCTGATGATTTCTCCCATCAAGTATGCGCTTTCCGTTTCGTTTTTAATAACGTTTAGACCAAACCTTACCACAGCCAAATCCCTACGAAGCTCTAACGAATTGTACCCCAATACCCCCATCAGGAACTTAGTAGGGTAGAGGTTAGGAAAAAAATTGTACCTTCGTTTGTACAGGATTCTAAGGAACTTCTTTTGCACCCTTTCAACCATATCCCCATAATACTTTTCATAAGGGGACCATATGACGCAACTGGTTTCAAGAATTGGCCTTACCAAAGATGAATATAGTACCCTAGTGGCAGTGTCCGATAGACCAACTGAATTTCTCAGGACAAACCCCAACCTTCTAAATGCAGCATCCGTTATCATCCGAATATGCTCCGCAAATGAAAGGTCAGGAACAAACAAAACACCCAAATCGCGGACTCTGTCTACGCGCCTAATAACTTCAGATCCTATGCTATAGTCGCAGAATATTTTATTCAGAGAGGCACTAAAGGTTATCACTTCACATTTGTCATAGTTGAGATGGAGGTTATTTAATTCACTCCAATGTAGCAGTTCATCCAAATCACGTTGCATACATAGACAGTCATTGTCAGTCTTAATCTTTTTAAAAATCTTAACGTCGTCGGCAAATAATAGCACTTTGGAATATTTAATACAGCTCGGAAGGTCGTTAATCATTATCAAAAATAGCAGCGGTCCCAGGTTCGAACCCTGGCTGATACCAGAACTTGTTGGATAAGGTTGTGAGATATATTGTCCATATTTAACGTATTGGTTACGATTTGATAGGTAACTAGAAAAAAACTTAAGCAGAACAGGGCCACACCCAATTGCGGCCAACTTTTGGAGAAGAATATCATTGTCTACTCGATCGAATGCTTTGCGAAAATCCAAATATACTGCATCCACCTGACACCGCTTATCAATTTCACGCGATACCATGTCAGCAAACGACAATAGATTTGTATTAACTGATCTGCGTGGGAGGAAGGCGTGCTGGGAAGGAGTACCTAATGTGGGGAATGCATTTAGGCAACATTAATGAGTGCAAAGACATTTCAAATACCTTCGCCAGCGTACAAAGAATCGCGATAGGCCTGTAGTTTTCAACTCTGCCACTACAATTAGCTTTAGGAACTGGGGTCACGCGGGATGTTTTCCATAACGTTGGGTAGACCCCTGAGTATAGAATAGTATTGAAAATATGCGATATAGGCAATAATAAATAGTCTGCCAGTCCTTTAATTATATAAGCCGGGATCATATCTGGACCCGGAGGTGAATTAGATTTAAGTTTATTTACACTACGCACAATAACTTCTCTTTCGAAACTTTTGATATCAAAATGATTAGAGAATGCTTTTGGGTTACGACTGGCAGTTGCTGCATTTAGTTGCGGTTTATCTGCCACAAATACCGATTTAAAGTGACTAGCAAATGCCTCTGCAGCGTCACAACCGTAATATTCAACATCATTATACAAAATTGCAGAGTCTTTAGCTTTTGGGTTTCTAAGAGTATTAATATATTGCCAAAATTGCGTAGGTTTATTAACTAAATTTAATGAGATGGTATGTAAATAGTTAATGTTAGCTTTGCGAATGTCGTATTTAATGACTGACCTGAGACGTTTAAATTCTAAACCCGCGTTATTATCCTTAAGAAATTTCCACTGCCAATGGAGCTGCGCTTTAGTTCTTAATTTAGCGATAATTTCATTACTAAAATATACAGGGTAGACCCTTTGCTTAGTTAACTTCCGTTTCTTTCTAGGAAAGCATTGATCAAACGAACTATATAGAATGCTATTAAAATGTTTCACCGCTTCATCAACATCATCAATACTAAGAAATTCTGTCCAGTCTACGTCTTTTAGAATATAATATAACGACAAAAAATTTCCTTTATTAAAGTTCCATTCATTTATGTTAGTAATATTTGATGGTTCACGGGTTTGCGCAGGCTGATAAAAATTGTAACTAAGAGTTACTTTTAAGGGTGGATGATGACCGTCAATTCGGGACAGCTCATCACCTAAATCTACTGCTTCCACATTCACTCTGCTGTAACTCGACTCTTCACCGGTAAGGACTGCATCTAATACCCTCCCGTTCTTATTCAATATTTTATTGAATTGCATTAAGCCCAATTCAGCCAGAAAACAATTAAAATTCATTATACAACTTTCACTACAGCTATAAAAATTGAAATCTCCCAATATTAAAATCTTATTGCTATTACTAAATTCCTTAACAACATTACTTACATGATCAAACCAGTTTATATACAATTTTTCAGAAGTGGAAGGTGGTAAATAGACAACACAAACGTATACATACTGGCCCATAAAAAAATGATACTGCTGCCCATGGACACTCATAATCCCAGAGGTTCGCGAGTGCATTTCCGCCATTTTAAGAATTGGTACGGTCATTTCATGAAGGGCCGTAAGTCGAATTGGATGGGATATAAATCAGTAGGCAGCTGGTTCCACACAGTGTAACAATTACCTAATAGATTTACAGGCGTATATAGTACGTACTAGCACAAACGAATGAATAGTAGGCTTTATAAACACATGCTATTGTTTGTATCAGAACTTTATGTCGTTAAATTACAGAAGCTTTCTGAAATTTAAAAAAATTAACCTCAGAAACCATATTTATATTTTTCTTACTCCGTTGAAGTAGTAAGTAGAACACGGAAAGTAACAATCAATTTAATTTAAATTTCGATCAAGAATATACTCAACAACTAGTTAGAACATGCAAAAAGAACTCACAATTTATAATAAAAATTAACCGATAAAATGGGAACTAGGAAAGAAAGAGTTCAACAAAGTAGAGTAGGAGAGACTAAATTTGATTTAAATGATGGTGATACGGTTTTAAATAAAGGTTTAAATCAACGTATAAGCAAGGATAAGCCTAGGTATGAAAAAGCAAAGCAAAGGGTAAAATAAAAAGAAATGTTGTAATGGTAGAAACTAACGCCAAGATAAAAATGTTCCAATTTAAGACATAAAACGTCCCCCACAGGTTCGTCCTGCTGTTCCAAGAAGTAACGGTCCAGGCCCTTCAACTTCAAAAGGTTGAGAAGAACCGCTCAGATTACGTATGATAAGTGGATAGTAATTAAGACATTAGATATGAAACTTATATATAAAATTCTCGTGTTGCGGTGTTTGTGGTTAAACTCCTCCGAAACGGCTTGACCGATTCACATGAAATTTTGGGTGCATATTGGGTATGTCTGAAAATCGGCCAACATCTGTTTTTCATCCCCCTAAATGTTAAGGATGGTCCACCCCTAAATATATATATTTTTTATTTTTAGATAAATTTTTATTTTTTTATCAACTGTATCAACAGCATTAAAAAATACATACAACCCTAAATTTTTTAACCCTCTACGATCAAGCCCTATTTTTTATTATAAATGATATACATGGAGAAAAGACGTTTGCCAGGTCAGCTAGTAGAACAGTAGAACACGATCTGGCTGGCCACTTAACAGCTGAATTTCGCGAAATTATGCGCTCGGGAAATTTGGTTTGCAATAAATTGATCGTTTCATTGGCTGTGTGACATGTGGCACCGTCCTGTTGAAACCACATTTCAGTGATATCCATGTCATCAATAATAGGCCAAAATTTAGTGGTTAACATCTCGCGATAATTTCCCGAGCGCATAATTTCGCGAAATTCAGCTGTTAAGTGGCCAGCCAGATCGTGTGATTTAACACCACTGGATTATTTTTTGTGGGGCTATGTTAAAGACAGAGTCTATACGGAGCCAATCGAATCGATTGCAGCCTTAAAACTCAAAATCCGTGATGTCATTAACGAAATAAACCCTCCATTTTGCCAAAAAGTGATTAAAAATTTTGATGAAAGAATCAACATCTGTCAGCGTGGTCGTGGTGGACATTTGCCAGATATCATTTTTCATTCATAATTGCCAAACTTTTCTCTTTGTAATACAATAAAAATTTTATTCATTTTCCTCTAAATTCTTTGTTTTATTTTGTTTTAGAAAACAAAGTTCTTGTTGAAATACCCTTTATAAATATACAAGCAATCTCGAACAATTAAGTGATGCAATTAATAAAATTAATAAAAATGCTAAATATATTTCAATTATTTTGCATGTTAACCAAATAACACATATCTATAATTATTTCTTATTTTCAAATTGTTTCAAATAATTAACGCAAAATTGACCGAGATTGAAAATGTTTTAGCATTTAGTAGAATGGACGTATTACATCAATCCATTATTACTATTATTATTATTAACGAACTCATTAATGTACTTAAACTTATTGAGAAAACAGATAGGCTGATATTTAAGAGCAACGTTAATCCTGTTAAACTCAATGGGGTTGATTTAACAAATCTAAAAGTGTTATCATACGCGCTACAAAATATTGAAAGACAAAGTGAAAGTGAACCAATAGTTTCGTGTTTAGGGACAATAGTCATATATGTAATTTTAATTTGAAGTCTTATATCCCTTCTGGCATACAAAAAAATAGAAACAAGTAAAACATTTCAAGGCCGAAACCATCCTCCGCAAAATTGTTCTCCAGATGATTTCGAGCTTAAGGAGGGAAAAGTTATATTGTCACGCATATTGTCACGCAGAACGGACCATAAGCGTTAATACAAATACTACAACGAATGCTTAGTTTTGTTATTATATCATGTAAGGGTTCTTAGCTGTAAGAATATGATATTGTTAAGTTTAGTCTAACTTCAACCAAGGTTGAAATAGGGTCTAGCATCGACTACCGAGTCTAATATTGACTACTTGTATTATTTTTAATTCAGTAATAAAGTTTCTTATTTAAAAAAAAATCTTTAGATACCGTCGAGATTTGACTAGCTTTCTTTCACTTGCAATCACACCGCGATAAACGCCGCATGATCGACGTTATATTTGTTTACAAAAATTTTAAATAACTTCGTAGATTTACCTAATGTTTTAAGGTGAACTTCCTCTTCAAGAGGACCACAAGAAACACTTCAGTCCTTTTTTACGTTCGGGCAGTAAGAACCAACGTCGGTTGTAATGCTCCTCTACAGCTCTCTCGTTTTCTCTCGGCCAACACCCTCTGTCTTCTTTGCCGATGAGTAGGGATGCCAACAGGTACGAATTTAATTACGTGGAATAAGTGATACCATGATGATCTTATATTCCAAATAAACGTCATTCATTTCATATAATTTCAATTCAGATATCCCTATCGGCTTTGAACGATGCTCTGAGTACATGGGAAGTAGATCTGTTCAATGACAGTCTCCAGGTATTCAGGCGTAAGATGCTGCAGCCACTGTTGATCCGTGACCAGTGACAATTCCAAAGATTTTTTTGTTAATCTAGTTTGTTTTTTACGTTCAAGTTATTTTCTTTTTTCATTGTAATGTTCTGATATAAATGTTGTGCTTGCTTGTTATTGATGCACATGCATGTATCTTGCCTGACTGTATGTCATGTATTTTCTGTAAATGTTTGAATGTGTTTCGTTAGTGTGCCTTTTAGTCCAGAGCTTTGAAGAGGTCTTATACAAAATAAAACACATCCGCACCTACAATAATTATAATATTTCATAAAAAAATTGCGCCGAAATTTATAAAAAATTTGCGGTAAATGACAATACTCAAGGTGATTTAGTATTTTCTTCAATCCAAGAGATGTACTTGTACGTGTTGACGTACGCGTCAGGGAAGTTTTTGGCGCAGGGCCAGTTGAAGGACACGATACCGGCTGATGTGCCGTTGCACACTAAGCTACCGCCTGAATCACCCTGAAAATTTCCAATTTAAAACATTGAACATTGCAGGCGCGTAATAAGATTTTTTTTAATGTTCGATAATTCATAAAAAATATAAATGGTCTGCTACGAAGCTCTAAAGCAGTAAGCTATATCTGCAGTTCTAGGCTGTGTATATCGTTGAATTAGACTAGTGGCAAAATGATTCTGCTTTCTGTGTGTAACGCGTTTTTAAATATTTACTCACTTGGCAAAATCCTTGTCCATATTTGTTAAGGGTACACATCTGGCTGGAATCTACACTGATTTGAGAGTGTCCTTTAAAGTATTTGTTGCACTGGACGCCTGTTAAAGTTTTTACATAAAGATACCTTAAATAGTAAGGTGCGAACCGATTTTCACCCTAAAAGTATACGAATGATTAGCTCAATTTAGTGAAAATCATCCGCCGAAAAATTTATTTTTTCTTATATTCAATGGCACAAATTATGTATATTCGCAAAATTGTTTACTCACAACTTTACCCCAGCCGCTCACTATACACGTCAACCCAGCTTTGATATCCTGTTTGGCTAATGGTAGGGGCTTAACCTTTTTATTGAATTAAATGGTACTATACTATACTTTATTCGTACTTATAAGAGCAATATCATTCTTCAATTTATTTGGCTTGTTATATTCTTTATGAAGAATGACTTTGCTTATTTCATACGTTGTGCCACCTTCAACTCTTGATAATGTACCTACTACAGCGGTAAATTCTGATGGTTTATGGCTGTAGTAAAAATAATTCAAAGATTTTACATATAATTTCAAAAACTCACATAAAAAAACATGAGAAGGTGATCTTAGGTTTGTGCAGAAGCACTTAAACTATTATTACTTATATTATATACCTTTCCAGACAATGCGCAGCTGTTAGGATCCATCTATCGGAGATGACAGCACCGCCGCAGAAAGTCCAGTTGTCTTTTGTTTTTAGAGCGACTTGGTGTGGCAGAAGGCCTTCTGGTGCGTCGCTGCCACCCACAATTCGGGTCTCGGGCTCTTGCCCTCCAGTTTTAGTGGCAAGAACTTTGGCATCGCCTGCAATAAACGGCTCAATTAATAAATAAACAAGAAAAGGATATAAATTAAATTATTAAAAAACTTACCCTGCACGCTCCAACCTACTAACACTAGAATAAATATCTCTAAGACGCCCATCATCAAAGATACTTCTATAGTGAATAATAAATATATATATAATAAAAGTACAAAAAATAGAATTATTTTTAATTTATTAAAATAATTGGCAGTTTTGGTATCGACTGAAAAATAGGTAACTTACTTATTAGGAAGCGAACTAGCGAATTGTGGAAGGGACTACCGGCAGGAGTCTTCGCTTAAAGATACGACCTCTAACAATTCAAAATACAAAAGTACTCCTCCCTTAAAGGCCGGCAACGCATAAGATATTACAGGAAGATATTTTTTGATAAAATGCTACGGTGGGAAAAACCTGAGACGATCAGCATTTGCATCAGATTAGCTTCTATAAGGGTAATTCGGTAGATTTATGTAGTTATACAGATGTCGCAGCTTAATTAGCCGTTCAATTAACAGCCTACACGTATAACTACTATATTATATTACTATATACAACGAATAAAATTTGTTGAATATCCCTGATAAAATCCTAATTACTAATTAGGTTAGCTGCTAACTTTTTGAAAATTGAGGAGGAGTTTGAAAAGATATCTATTTGGGTAAATTTACGACCCTCCCACTGCGATCCAATACCACCATCAATTTCAGTGTTATGAATTAAATTAAAACTCCTTAAAGATCTATTTAATGGAGCATTCTGACCCAGATTCGATTTTGCAAACTTAGTTCTAAAAGGAGGCTTTGAAGATCTTTGCAGCTTTTTAGGAATAGAGATGTTTACTCTGGACAAGATATCAGGGGTATCCAAAATTCCATTCACAAGTTTATACAGAAACATGATATCAAGCAGCTCTCTACGATGACGAAGTGATTTAAGGCGAAAATATGATAGACGATCGTTGTAACTAGGGAGTTTCCTAGCCATGTTGCAACCATAGGATAGGTGCCATACATTCTCTAAGCGCTTGATATAGATACCGTGATGCGGATTCCACACAGAACTGCAAATTCAAAGATACTACGTACAAGACGTGTGTATATTGTAACTTTAGTGCTAGGATTTCTGAATTCCTTGCAGTTACGCAGGACCAGGCCCAACATCCTAAAAGCTCTATTTGTTATGTCATCAACATGCCAGTTAAAACGCAATTTACCGTCCAGAATCACACCTAAATCTCGAGTATGGCTGACTTCCTTAAGTAATGAATTATTGATATGGTAAATTCTGGTTGGCGAGTGTTTCTTCTAGCTGATCCGAATAACATGACATTTTTCAGAATTCAAGTTCATTCCGATTAAACTACACCACATAATCAGATTGTTTAGATTATTTTGCAGTGACATTGCTTCCCCGGGTGAGTTCAGATAGAACTATATAATTTCAAATCATCAGCGAACATCAAGAATTTAGATTTTTGAAAGCAGTTTCCGACGTCGTTTATGAAAATATTAAAGAATAATGGATCTAAGTGTGACCCTTGAGGTACTTCAGATATGGCAGTGAATTCTTTGGATTTGTACCCACCAACTATTACTACTGATTGCCTATTTGTCAGGTATGATGATGTATTGATTACCTTCACCAATGGATTGTGGTTTGGATTTTGGAACATGTTTAGAAATTATAACTCTAAGAATTTTATAGAACTGTGCTACCATTCGTCAACGCTAGCACATTAAGATAGTTCACTGTGCCAACGAATATTATTTAGATCACTTGTAATTTCTTCATAATCTGCTTTATGAAAGCGAAACCTGACTTCTTCATGGGAATTGAGTTTTTCTCTATGGACAATATCAATACAAAATTCAATCGGAGGATGCAGAGGGTCAACACTTGAAAGGGGATCTTTGCTCTCGCTTACATGAGAGATTACCATAGAGCTCATTATTAGATCCAAAATTCGGTTTTTGCGGTTAAGGCAATAGCTAAATTGTGAAAGATTATTTAACGACATAAAGTCTATAATCATGTTATTTAACATACTATTTGTCGTTATTGGTATTAACGTGGAATGAGGTGTCCCGTTCCAACATAGGCTACTCATGTTAAAATCACCAAGAACGATGATGTTAGAGCTGAGATTTTTAATGATACAATTGGCGTTATGAATAAAGTGCTTTAAACTATGCTATATATATATAACTATTTTGTACAGGAGGAGGAATATACACAGCACATATGTACAAAAAATCGATTTTACCCTTACTGTTTACTAGTACAGTCTGATTCGTGGGCACACATACGGTATGACTGAAAGCGCTTAGAGCTATCAAAACCCCACCCCCTAGTTTATTGCTGTGAAAACCACTGCTTTCCCGATCGCGCCTATACACTACATAACGATCGTCAAATAATTCATTATCCGATACACTGCTGTTTAACCACGTCTCTGTAAAAACTATCACATCAAAATTACAGCACAATACGTTACTAAATAATTCAATAGTTTTGGTCTTTAATCCTCTAACATTTTGATAAAAACAGTTTACGATGCCTTTTAGTAAAAACAATGTCAAATTTAGCGGCATTATGACAACTTGCTTAATAAATCAACTTGACTTGACTGCTCATCCTTGCGCATGTATATCCTCGAGTCTCGCACCCAAACGAATTTATATCCAAGTTCTTTGGCTTTAGAACGGGCAGCTGCGTGCAAGCGCTTGTTCTCATGGGTAAGGTGTTCCGCTACATAAATAGCAGCCTTCTTATTAGCACCGATACCCAAAAGACTGGTATTCAACTTATCTTCACGATTGTTTCTGTTAAACTTACTAGTTGCTGCTAGAAACTCGTCACGAAGGCGTGAGCTATTAAATTTCACGAGTATCGAGCGGGGGCGAGGACTAGAGTTGTTCATCTTAGCTAGTCGGGAGCAGTAGTTAATTTACGCCTCGCTAATTGGGCACTTGATTACTTTTCCCAGTTGCATTACAGTGTTTATCAAATTTTCCTGTTTATTTTCAGGGACACATTAAATTTCTATATTACAGGACCTTGATTGCTGGTCCAGGGTATTAAGATGACTCCACAAAGCTCTGTTTTTTGCCTGAAGCGTTTCTATGACTTGAGTGTTCTCGCTTACTTTCTTATTTATATCTTCAAATTGTGCTGAAAAGTAGTTAAATTTTTCTGTCAACTGCTCAAAATCCTCGTGAATTGACTTATTTTCCAATATTATCTGCTGCCTAACTTCTGTTAGAATAGTTGCAGTCGTCTCTTGGAGTTTGGCCTCAATGTACAGTTTCAGTTCATACATGTAAGAATCACTAATACAGCTTAACGTTAAGGGTGAACAAACTACAGCACTCGGATTCTCTTGCCTTACTGGTGTAATGAATTTAAGATTACTTATTATTATTTTACAAATTTATTATGTAAAACACGTTTATTTTTTAAATAATATTTATATTCAATTTACAAGCTACTTTATTTGATATTTTGTACTTGATTCACGATGTAACGAATTTATGATAATATGTTATTATTTTACAATTTTATTATGTTTATAATTAATATTTATAATTTATAGTATAGATTATTTGATGGTTGTATTTGTTTAATACGTTTTACTCGATGTAAGTAAGTTGATTGATTCGATACCGACAGTTACGAACAGAATGACGAGTCGTCTTGATACGATCTAACATAAGTGAGGGTATTCGGACCGATTCGCTTGACCAAGACGGACGTTAAATTGTAAGCTGTGTGGTTGTTTAAGGATAAGAAGTGTTGGAAATATATTTAATTATTGTTGTTACAAAGCAGGCGTTTTATATTATACACCGAGAATCGAATAGTGAGAATTCATCACAATTCAGAAGCGGGACAAGACCCAATCTAAGGTGCGTACAAGTGTTTTATACGATTATTAATGTTATTTCTATAAGTAATTAGAAATCGAACGCCCCACGTGCGCTTTGGCTAGTAGAGATTATGTACGCCTATCGAGCCATGTGTGCTTAGTCGTTAGAGGTTATGTGTGCCTACAATAGGAAGCCAAGTGTGCTTCAGCTACTAGAGGCTATGTATGCCTACCGAGCCATGTGTGGTTAGTCGTTAGAGGTTATGTGTGCCTACAATAGGAAGCCAAGTGGGCTTCAGCTACTAGAGGCTATGTATGCCTACCGAGCCATGTGTGCTTAGTCGTTAGAGGTCATGTGTGCCTACAATAGGAAGCCAAGTGTGCTTCAGCTACTAGATGCTATGTATGCCTACCGAGCCATGTGTGCTTAGTCGTTAGAGGTTATGTGTGCCTACAATAGGAAGCCAAGTGTGCTTCAGCTACTAGAGGCTATGTATGCCTATCGAGCCATGTGTGCTTAGTCGTTAGAGGTTATGTGTGCCTACAATAGGAAGCCAAGTGTGCTTTAGATACTCGAGGCTATGTATGCCTCCTGATCTGTGAGCGTGTAGTATGTTAGAGTAGAGGTCATGTGTACCTAGAAGAAGTAAAACTAAAAAAAAAGAAGCTAAGTATGCCTATAGAATACTTTGTGCGTTTCAACGTTAAAGGATCGTTATTGGTGATGGTGTTTATAACAAATGTACAGAATAATACTCACCTAAATGTGAAATTTAATTAGCTTTCATGTAGAATCTATAATATCTAATTATAAATATTGCCACTACTTGAAATACGCCACTCGAAATACGATAAAAACGTGGAAATTGAGTACATTCGATATTATACACAACGTAAGACAAATCTCAAGATTTCATTAATATAGCCATCACAGACCTGCAAAGAAATTTAGGAAATGTAGACATCATATGTTTTACAGAAACTTTTATTAAACAAGGAAGTGAATCCAACGGTTAGATAAATAATTATAGATTAGTCTCTTCATATTCTTGGCCTAACCAACGCCGAGGAGGTTTGTGCGTCTTAATAAAAAACAATTTAAAATACAAGGAAATTTGTTTCCAATACCTCTTTGATTTGAATATTGTGGCGTTGAAATAAGTGAATACAACTTAATAATAATATGTATTTACCGGACTCCTACTTTAGATGTAACAGCTTTGTTTTTATATAATTTAGAACAACCTTTAAGTAACCTACCCAGGAAACGCAACAAAAAAACTAATATTATGTGGAGACTAGAACATAGAAATTCTAAAAAAATAATAAAAATTTCGGCGAACTTATCTCTATTCTACAAAATAATAATTTACAAAATCATATAAAGCGCCCAACACGTAAAAACTCCTGCTTAGACTTAATAGCAAGTAACATAACTGAATCGTGCCTGCATTACTTGACACTTTCAGACCATGAGACCGCACAATCACTGACTTTTACACTCAAAGAAAACGAAAACGTTAAAGATATTCCAAAGTACTGGTTTATATACAGACGAGAACTCAATAGGGAAAACACTAATACATTTATGAGGTGTCTATCAAGCCTCACCTTTCGGACGTATACAGCTCCACCACAACAAATGAAGCATTCGACAACTTCCATGACACTTTAACATTATTAAACAATTTGTGTTTTCCGATCTTAAAAATTAAAAATACATTCAAACCTATCAGAAATAGATTCTTTAAATAAATGTTGTATAAGAAAAAGAACGTTATAACTAAAATATCATTTAAATAAGCACAATAAAAAACAAAATATATCTGCATATAATAAATACTCATCTATTTTAAATTAAAAATAAATGTAAAAATGTATACATAAATCCCATCAGCTTAATAATGCAAAATACATAAATTTCGCAAAAAACAGAACTAGAGCAGCCTGGAATGTAATTAAAACAAATACACGAGACATGACATTTAATTCAGGAATAGAAGCAATTAATATCGATAACAACACATATGAATCACCGCATGAAATATGCAACTTATTTAATGACTATTTTACCTCACTGCCTACTAAAAATAAAACAAATAATTTGCCAGAAGCCAAAATCCGTCTAAACCATAAAAGTATTTTTTTTACCCCATAAATAACATGGATATATTAAAAATTATCACATAATCAAAATCTACTGGATACGATAATTTAGATACCAAAACAATTAAATCATGCGCATTATACCTACTTGAATGGTTCAAGTAGGCAGACATACATAATTAATTTATCGATAGTAGAAGGGATCTTTTCGTTGACGTTGACGTTGACGAAAACGTTGAAATCACTAACAAACAATGGGAAAAATATCTGGGTCTTAGAAAAGATACATATTTAAAGTGGAACTTTCATATATCACACATAATTACCAAACTATAATGTTATAGTTGTCAAAATGTTGTGTGTTTCGTTGTATTAATAAAGGATGACGTGAGACTAAGTGTACGCTGCTATAACATGATTCCTAGTGAAATATTGGAACTGCCTCTCAACAGATTCAAAACACATATTAAAAAAACCTTAATGTGTAAAGGTTACTACACAGTTAATGACTACCTAGAAGATAAAAACGCTTGGCAATAGGTATAATTATATTGTTATAATTTGCTTTGTTCTCTTGGAAGTGTTGTGAATGTAATGTAATGTAATGGTGAATGTGATAAATCACAGAACAGATTTTATTTTATTTTTACTAATGTAACTTAAATGACGATGTGGTTTATGACATTTTCTTTTGAATTATTGTATGTAAAGGGAGGATAAAACTTGCTGAGTTTCTTGCCCGTTCTTCTCAGAACAAGACCTCCTGGTAGTCTTGCGAACGGATGGCGTAGTTTTGCTCTTTCGCGAATTTTGTAAACGTTTTTGACATTCATAAGCATGCGTTAAGTCGCATCTAAACTGAATAAATAAATTTTGATTTTGATTTTGATTTTAAGGTAGGTCTTGACTTTAACAACACTTTTCACAACAAACAACCACAATTAATATTTATAAAAGCACTAAATGATTGCAACGTATGCACTGTTTTAAGCTTGACACTTGACTTGACTTTGTTAGATAGCTTCAATAGCGGCAACTTAATTTTTTTAATCTATGTTTTGTTCTATCTAAGTTTTGGCAGAGAAAAGAAGTGCTGTATCATCTGCATAAGAGACTATTTTGCCTAGAAAATTTTTAAGACAAAGAAGATCATTGATGTATTGTAGAAAAAGAGTTAGGCCAAGAACAGTGCCCTGTGGCACTCCGTTCGTTATGATACGGTCGCTACTATTGTAGCTTCAAATTCTTACACGTTACAACGGTATAGACACCGTATCGAAGGTCTTAGCTAAGTCGATGAAAATGGATACGCATATACAATTTAATTATTAATAAATTTAAACAAATAGTACATATAGTAATTATAATAAACGTAATACTTTGTTTAAATTTATTAATAATATATAATACCTAACAATTATTGAATAATTATTCCTATAATATCCAATGTTAGAAATATATATCTAATGTATATCTGTTAAATTGTTTAACAGATAATAAATATAATATCAATTGGTCAGACAATAAACTGCAACCTAAAATGTCAAATGTGCGCAGTATATGTTATATACCTTTTGACACAATGGGCAGCTGTCCGTATCCATCTGTTGGACATGATAGCAGCACCGCAGAAAGTCAAGCCGTTTTTATTATATTTTAGACCCACTTGGTGTGGCACAAGTTTTTCGGGAGCATCTTTGCCACCCATCACTCGGGTGTCGGGCTCTTGCCCTCCAGACTAAGAGGCGAAACCTTCAGCATCGCCTACGGCACTGTACTTAATTAGTAAAATTTTTTTATTTATTTATTTATTCACACTTCGTTGCTAGAAAGAAACACAAATCACACAATACATATAAATTACAAGGGATGCAACGGGCGGCCTTATCGCTAACAAGCGATCTCTTCCAGGCAACCCTAGTAAGAAAAGAAAACAATAAATAAAAAATGATGAGTGCAAGAAGTGCATAACCAGAAGTTATATAAAAAACAAAATATATATATTAATCTGTAAAACCTTAATCTAGAGAAAATAAAAAAAACAATATTAATAACTAAATAAACCTAAAAAGCTAATCTTACAGATTCATGAACAGCAAATAGTGAATTACATAATATACAAAAAGAAGAGGAGATACAAGAATTACACAGGTCACGATTGATCAGGATATGATAAGGTTAGGAAATATTTATATAGAAGAGTTTTAAAAGACAATAGGGAGGAAGCCAATCGTATAGACTCAGGCAGCTTATTCCACAGCCTAATGGCGGAAATCCTAAATGAATTGCCTATGAAGGATGAGCTGTGGGATGGAATTTCCAATAGTCATCTATTGGAAGAGCGTAGCGTATAATTTGAAGGACCTAAGAATTTGAAATGATTTTTGAGATAAGAAGGGGTTTTGGGATTGAAAAGAATTGAATATAGAAGTTGAAGAATATGAGCGTCGCGTCTGAGTCGAATAGGTAGCCACCCCAGCTGCCTGCGGAACTTAGACACATGGTCATACTTCCTAAGACCAAATATAAAACGTATGCAGAAGTTCTGCAGGCGTTCGATCTTGTTGATAAATAATTGCTCTTCATTCATATCGGACGTGCACGAGTCCGCATAGTCGAGAATAGGAAGCAAAAGAGATTGCGCTAACAAAGTTTTAGTGCGGATAGGAAGGAAATTAGAAAGACGTCTCAGAGAATTTGACGCGGCGTATAGTTTACGGCACATTTCCTTTACGAAATCATCACGCTATCGCGTTTGGTCGAAGAAGACCCCAAGGTTTTTAACATTTTTATTAAGAGCCAAAGCCACACCGTCAAGGTCAAGCCAGGGATCTGAGCCCATTTGACTCTTGAAATAAAGAAAGGGCTTCCTATCCTATGATAATTACTTGACTCTTGGTAGGATTAATTTTAAGACCAAAGTGTTTACTCCAGTTGGCTATATTTTGAAGAGCATCATTTATTGTTTGAATCGCAAGAGGAAGTCGATCCAGTGAAGACTGAACGTAAATTTGGAGGTCATCAGCGTAAAGGTGATAATCAACCAAAAGATTAAAGAAAAAATTATAGAATTATTAATAAAAAAAGCAAAATCTTACCCTGTACGTTCCACACTACTAACAGAAGGATAAAGGATATCTTTGAGATGCCCATCGTCAATGACACTTCTGATTTGAATTCACCTATTTATGTTTAAACATTTTTTATACAGACCAGGTAACCTTTTTTTTTTTTAAATAGTACAAAATATAAATTTCACCTGATAATAGAAAACGAAAACTACTTATTAAAATTAGCATACAAATTACTTAAAGATATTCAAAACAATTTATTGTTATTTGCCATTGAAACTATGACGTAAGCGTCTTCTAATAAAAAATTAACATATTTCATAATGCACGTTGCATGTGCCACTTAATTAATATTAATAACAAAATCATAAAGCCTTTTATATAATACAGTAATTTTTATAATCAGCACAACCTCATCACCTTGACAAGGGGTAAACGCCTCTCCCACTCTTCGCCATTCGCTTTTAATGCGCTCGATGCGTTTCATATATTTAAACTGTTTTATTTAGCTCACCCCGTTTGTTTTATTCTTTTTTCTTGTCGCCTTGGGTCAAATTTAGTAATTCAAATTTCACCCTCGTCCTGTAAACCGATTAATCTGAAATTTTGTATACACTTTGGATTTTGGTGACATTACAATTATGTTTATTCATTATCATTATAAATTCAAGATGGCCGCCGCTACAAAATAGCGGATAATTTATGTTTTATTAATCCCATCAATATGGGTATTAAATGAAAGGGCTGAACAAGCAGAATACAATATACTATAAATAACGGGCTAGAAACCTTGCAATAATGAAGCACTAAATGAATTAAACAGAATGCGAAATAAAAATTAAAAACTAGAAAATAAAAATAGGTAAAAAAACTTTTTAAGTTAAGCGGTTTTATGTTAAACATACATTGCAATGTTTAAGATAAATGTACTAAAAACCAAAAAATAATAATCAAATCAAATCAAATCAAAATTTATTTATTCAGTTTAGATGCGACTTAACGCATGCTTATGAATGTCAAAAACGTTTACAAAATTCGCGAAAGAGCAAAACTACGCCATCCGTTCGCAAGACTACCAGGAGGTCTTGTTCTGAGAAGAACGGGCAAGAAACTCAGCAAGTTTTATCCTCCCTTTACATACAATAATTCAAAAGAAAATGTCATAAACCACAACGTCATTTAAGTTACATAAGTAAAAATAAAATAAAATCTGTTCTGTGATTTACCACATTCACCATTACATTACATTCCATTACATTACATTCCATTACATTACATTACATTCCATTACATTACATTCACAACACTTCCAAGAGAACAAAGCAAATTATAACAATATAATTATACCTATTGCCAAGCGTTTTTATCTTCTAGGTAAGCATTAACTGTGTAGTAACCTTTACACATTAAGGTTTTTTTAATATGTGTTTTGAATCTGTTGAGAGGCAGTTCCAATATTTCACTAGGAATCATGTTATAGCAGCGTACACTTAGGCCTATAAATGAAGTGTTTATTTTCTGCAACCTGTAAGACGGCTGGAAAAGTTTTCCCTTATTTCTTGTATTCCTATTGTGAATGTCACTGTTCTTTAAAAGAGAACTAATATTACTACGCACAAAAACTATACAGTTGTAGATATATTGTGACGGTACCGTCAAAATACTGATTTCCTTGAATAAGTTTCTAAGTGAAGTGCCTGGTTTCAAGCAATAGATTGACCTAATAGCACGTTTTTGCAAGATAAAAATAGATTGAATATCTGCTGCCTTGCCCCATAAAAGAATTCCATACGACATAACGCTGTGAAAGTAACTAAAATAGTTTTTCATTGTTTAGTTTAATAAAATAGATACAGTCGTGGGAATTATAAACATATGCATAGACTAGACTAAAATAAAACCGTGGGGCACGTCAATTGTCTACAAATTATCGACTTAATGTGCGATAAAAGAATCGTTAAAATAGGCAGTTGACCCGCAGACGGTGAGGAAATTACTTACTATTTATAAACACTGTAATGCAACTTGGAAAAGTAATTAAGTGCCCGATTAGTGAGGCGCAAATTCACTACTGCTCCCGACTAGCTAAGATGAACAACTGTAGTCCTCGCCCCCGCTCGATACTTGTGAAATTTAATAGCCCACGCCTTCGTGACGAATTTCTAGCAGCTACTAGTAAGTTTAACAGAAACAATCGTGAAGACAAGTTGAATACCAGTCATTTGGGTATCGGTGCTAATAAGAAGGCTCCTATTTATGTAGCGGAACACCTTACCCATGATAACAAGCGCTTACATGCAGCTGCCCGTTCTAAAGCCAAAGAACTTGGATATAAATTCGTTTGGGTGAGAGAGTCGAGGATATACATGCGGAAGGATGAGCAGTCAAGTCACATCTACATTAAAGACATTGATTTATTAAGCAAGTTGTCATAATGCCGCTAAATTTGACATTGTTTTTACTAAAAGGCATCGTAAACTGTTTTTATCAAAATGTTAGAGGATTAAAGACCAAAACTATTGAATTATTTAGTAACATATTGTGCTGTAATTTTGATGTGATAGTTTTTACAGAGACGTGGTTAAACAGCAGTGTATCGGATAATGAATTATTTGACGATCGTTATGTAGTGTATAGGCGCGATCGGGAAAGCAGTGGTTTTCACAGCAATAAACTAGGAGGTGGGGTTTTGATAGCTGTTTCTAAGCGCTTTCAGTCATACCGTATGTGTGCCCACGAATCAGACTGTACTAGTAAACAGTAAGGGTAAAATCGATTTTTTGTACATATGTGCTGTGTATATTCCTCCTCCTGTACAAAATAGTTATATATATATATAGCATAGTTTAAAGCACTTTATTCATAACGCCAATTGTATCATTAAAAATCTCAGCTCTAACATCATCGTTCTTGGTGATTTTAACATGAGTAGCCTATGTTGGAACGGGACACCTCATTCCACGTTAATACCAATAACGACAAATAGTATGTTAAATAACATGATTATAGACATGTAATGTTTTCAAGCATGTAATGTTTTCAAGGGGAAGGTGATTGGGTTTTTAAAGGCAAGGTGCTTTTATAGCGTGGGCGTATATAAGTTTGAAATTAACGCGGGGAACATCACTTCAGATGTTATTAAATACAAGAAAAAGAAGCCTAACGATTAAATCGTTGTATTTTTAGATAAGAATTATTACAAACAGTTTCGGGAATTTCTAGCTTTTTAAGTGTTTAATATTTTTTTCTTTTTTTTAATATATAATATAGAACGAAGCCTGTACTCTTGATGAGCTAAAGTATTTCTGTCTAAGCTAAAGTATTTAGTCCTCTGTATTGTTTGCATAATGTATAAAATGGTAATGTACCCATATAATTAGTTTGTTGACAGTTGTATTATCTGTACTGTTTACATAATAAGCGATTAAACCTAGATTGTGTTCTTTAGTTCAAATGAGAGGACTTAAAAGGTTGCCTGGAAGAGATCGCTTGTTAGCGATAAGGCCGCCCGTTGCATCGTTTGTAATTTTTGTGTATTGTTTTATTTTTGTTTCTTTGCGACGAAGTGTAAATAAATAAATAAAATAAATAAATATGTCGTTAAATAATCTTTCACAATTTAACTATTGCCTTAACAGCAAAAACCGAATTTTGGATCTAATAATGAGCTCTATGGTAATCTCTCATGTAAGCGAGCATCCTCCGATTGAATTTTGTAATGATGTTGTCCATGAGGAAAGGCTCAGTTCATGAAGGAGCCAGGTTTCGTTTTCATAGGGCGGATTATGAAAGAATTACAAGTGATCTAAATAATATTCCTTGGCACAGTGAACTATCCAAATGTGCTAGTTTTGACGAAATGGTAGCACAGTTCTATAAAATTCTTAGAGTTATAATTTCTAAACATGTTCCAAAATCCAAACCACGTTCTAGTAAATATCCAATATGGTTTTCCGCGGCATTGGTGAAGGTAATCAATGAAAAATTCAAATATCGTACCAAATATCGCAAATACGGTAATCCTCGTGATTTAACTTCTTTCGAAATGCTACGGGAAAGATGTACAAAACTCCATAACATAAGCTATAGATTATTTTTAAAACGCTTAGAAACTTCATTATCTACGAATTCAAAACTTATATGGAGCTGTATCAAGCAAAAAAGAGGAAAGATAAGCTCTTACCCTGCCCGGATGTGTTTAGGTAACAAAGTAGCTTCATCGGGGTCAGACATTTGCAATCTTTTCGCATCACATTTTTCTTCGGTATACAACTCGGACAACGTAACGATAAGCGGCCAGTCTAGTTCGTCAACCAATGTAGTTTGTTTAACTTCGATATCGGTAACTACTGATCAAGTTTTCAGAGTTTTAAAAAGACTTGACCCTTCAAAAGGTGCTGGTTCCGATGGAATACCTTCTATTTTCGCGATAAATGTGCCAGTGAACTAGCACTACCACTCAGTATTATAATTAATAGCTCTCTTAGCTCTGGAATATTCCCAACGGCTTGGAAAAGTGCTCTTGTAATACCATTGTTCAAGAGTGGTGACACGAGTACTGTATTAAACTATAGACCACTTATCTTAGACATATCTATACTTCCAACTTTTGCAAAGGTTTTTGAATCTATTTTGTGCCCAATAATTATGAGTCACTTCAAACATTTTATCGCACCTGAACAGCATGGATTCGTTAAGTCACGTCGATTAATTTGGTTTCGTTCGTGGAGGATCTTGCTGAGGGGGTTGATCGTGGGAAATCATATGATGCAATATATACCGATTTCAGTAAAGCCTTCGACATGGTGAGCCACGTTATGTTGATACACAAACTCTCCTCTATTGGAATTGATCTCTTCACTCTCTTCATGTCCTATAACCCCTAGGTGGGGCAGAGGGCGTCCACAGCGAGTCTCCATTGCGTTCGGTTTTGCGCCTCGTGTTTCACCTCGCTCCAAGTCCTACCAGCTCTCTTCGCCTCGTCCGCTACTGTACGGCGCCAGGTTTGTTTGGGACGGCCACGCCTTCGCTTTCCTTGCGGGTTCCAATCAAGCGCCTGCTTGGGAATATGATTGGGATCCCTTCGAAGTGTATGGCCTATCCAATTCCACTTGCGCCTTTTGATCTGCTGACTGATCGGGGTTTCTGCGCAGCGCTCCCAAAGTTTCTCGTTGGAGATTTTTTCAGGCCAGTAGATACCCAGAATATGGCGAAGACAGCGGTTGACGAAGACTTGGAGTCGGTGCGAGATGTCTTTGGTGACCTTCCACGTTTCACACCCATAAAGCAGCACAGACTTGACGTTGGATCCGAATATTTTAATCTTGATTCGACGCGTCAGCATCCGTGACTGCCATACAGGCCGAAGTTGTGCAAAGGTTGCTCGGGCCTTGGCAATGCGTGAGGTGATATCCTCTTCTGTACCTCCAGTTTCAGACACGACGCTTCCGAGGTAAACAAATTTTTTAACAGTTTCCACGTTCTCCACTCCCATCCGCAATGGCGTGCGGTTATCAACTCCAACACGCATTTCTTTAGTTTTCCGGGTGTTGATTTTGAGTCCCGCAAATCTCGCCTCGCGTTCCAGGTCGTCTAACTTAGATTGCATGTCACGGTGCGTATGACTTAGCAGACATAGGTCATCGGCATAATCCAGATCTTCCAATATGTTGGTTAATCCCCACTCTATGCCGCGGCGATTGCTCTGATGTGTGCGATGCATAATCCCGTCGAGAACAACCAGGAAAAGTAGTGGCGAGAGTAAGCAGCCTTGTCGGACGCCCGCGTGTACTTGAATATCGTCTGAGACGAGGCCATCGTGAGTCTTGTAGAGTGACTCACGATTGGAATTGATGGCATACTTTTAAATTGGTACAGATCATACCTGACAAATAGGCAATCAGTAGTAGTAGTTGGTGGGTACAAATCCAAAGAATTCACTGCCATATCTGGTGTACCTCAAGGGTCACACTTAGGTCCATTATTCTTTAATATTTTCATAAATGACATCGGAAACTGCTTTCAAAAATCTTAATTCTTGATGTTCGCTGATGATTTGAAATTATATAGTTCTATCTGAACTCACCCGGGGAAGCAATGTCACTGCAAAATAATCTAAACAATCTGATTATGTGGTGTAGTTTAATCGGAATGAACTTGAATTCTGAAAAATGTCATGTTATTCGGATCAGCTAGAAGAAACACTCGCCAACCAGAATTTACCATATCAATAATTCATTACTTAAGGAAGTCAGCCATACTCGAGATTTAGGTGTGATTCTGGACGGTAAATTGCGTTTTAACTGGCATGTTGATGACATAACAAATAGAGCTTTTAGGATGTTGGGCCTGGTCCTGCGTAACTGCAAGGAATTCAGAAATCCTAGCACTAAAGTTACAATATACACACGTCTTGTACGTAGTATCTTTGAATTTGCAGTTCTGTGTGGAATCCGCATCACGGTATCTATATCAAGCGCTTAGAGAATGTATGGCACCTATCCTATGGTTGCAACATGGCTAGGAAACTCCCTAGTTACAACGATCGTCTATCATATTTTCGCCTTAAATCACTTCGTCATCGTAGAGAGCTGCTTGATATCATGTTTCTGTATAAACTTGTGAATGGAATTTTGGATACCCCTGATATCTTGTCCAGAGTAAACATCTCTATTCCTAAAAAGCTGCAAAGATCTTCAAAGCCTCCTTTTAGAACTAAGTTTGCAAAATCGAATCTGGGTCAGAATGCTCCATTAAATAGATCTTTAAGGAGTTTTAATTTAATTCATAACACTGAAATTGATGGTGGTATTGAATCGCAGTGGGAGGGTCGTAAATTTACCCAAATAGATATCTTTTCAAACTCCTCATCAATTTTCAAAAAGTTAGCAGCTCAACTAATTAGTAATTAGGATTTTATCAGCGATATTCCATTACTTTTATTCGATTAATTTTATTCAATTAATTTTGTAATGTTTTTAATTTTTGCTTTGTTTTATCTTATTTTGATTATTTTTTGTGTAGATAAGCTTCATTAAATCAGAATGTTGTGTGCGCCTGTAAGCTCCAACCAGATGTGTACCCTTAATAAACTTGGACAAGGTACATGCCAAGTGAGTATATATTTAAAGAGCGCATCACGCATTCACTTATTGTAAATAGGCACGAAGCATTTTTGCCTCTAATTCATTTCAACGGTACATGACTACACAGACAATCTACGAAGGTCATATCGTACAATAGCGTAATATTTATGAGCTTCGTAGCTGACGATGTATAATATAATACATCAGGTGAGCCCCCTGTCCGTTTGCCCCCTGTTCTATAAAAAAAAAATTTTTAATACAGTTGCTCAAAAAGTGGCGTATTGCAGGCACGTATAGCGTTCGGGATGAGGGCTATTACACACTCATACTTTTTCTTTACCTTTCCCGCACTTGTGCGTTCTGTTTCCCAACTGTCAAAACAATGTCTATTAAAAAGAAAAAAACAACCACGAAGTTTTTATGCTTCATGCAAATATTTCAAACAGAAGCTACTAATTTGTTTCAATATCAGATTAAATTATTGGATTCAGTGAGTAAGGTTTGGTTTCTTTTCATTTCATATCAATAAAAATATTCAACTGAAAACTACTGTATGGGCGTAGTTCCCTTTGCCTACCCAGAATGGGTGACGAAAAGAAAAAAAATGTATGCTCATATTCTTTTACAGTTGGTACCATTTTCTAAAAATGTTCTACGAGTTGAATTGTTTGATGCACAAAATTAGTAGTTTCGACGATCGAAATAAAATTATTTGAATTAACACCACCCGAATTTAGTATAATTGAAACGTAAAAGACGCTACACACAACGAATTTATTAGCAAACAGTTTTATTAAATTGCTTATTTTTTGCAACTGTATTAAAAATATTTGTTCAGTACACGTGCGGAACCGTCATTGCAACTTGTTCCGACTGTCAACCCCCACCTTCGGCTGCGCATCGGCTCGGGTAGACATTCGTCGGAACTCTTTGCAATGACAGGCTTTCCGCACTTTGATATATACTATTGTAATTGAACATTTTCAGGGTGATTCAGGCGGCAGCTTGGTGTGCAACGGCACCTCAGCCGGTATTGTGTCCTACAACTGGCCCTGCGCTAATAATATACCTGACGTGTACACCAATACGTACAAGTACCTCTCCTGGATAGAAGAAAATACTGAATCACCCTAAGTAGGTATTGTCATTTATAAATTGTTATAAATGTTGTCGCACAAATTAATGTGTTTTATTTAGATACGGCTCAGGCTTTAAACTGAACTTGTTTCGAATAATTAAAGAAATCCCCTAAACTAAACAAAATTCAATACTAGGCAGAGGAAGAAGAGGGCTATCCGTGAATGCAAAAAATATCTAATGATGCCATAGAAAAGCAATTAAAAAAACGCGAATTTAATACAATTCAATATTAGTTATTTTTTAATTTAATGAATTTCATGCACCATTGGTATACAAAACTTTTGCTGCTCGATATGTTCAACATACAACCGAGGATTCTATATATATTGTTCCAATCAGCCTAGAGTTTTAGTATAAAGACGATTTGTGTCTAGTCAACAAATGTGTGTTATTATTAAAGGTGTCAAGTCATTGACATTCCCAGCCTGTATACGCTGCCAGATAGAATCTCGCAGTTTCATGTCCATACACAGCACACAGATGACTAAAGGCGCCAGTGGCATCTGCTACATCCTCCTCGACTGGGCCAGCACGAGCTAGCCTCGAGATGCTGATGCCTGCTGATACATGCGCTACGGGGGTTGGAGCGCGCATGGCCAAAGACTAGGTGTGATGCGGGTGACCAACAGTCTAGATAGTCGAGCGTCGTTACACTCAACTCTGTCCTGGAGCAGCAGGGCTCGTGTCCGGGGGTGTTCAATTCCAGTTGTTGAAGGCCATTGAGTAATCTCAACATGGCCCTGATGTGGTAATCGGCAGTGTCGAAATTCCAGGAGTCAAAGCATGGTCTCTAAATACTCGGCTGCTATGGAAGATTTTATCAAGATCTCACATGATCACACATGCAGCACAATGCTTTGAGTTTGAAAGCTCAAGCCAGTCTGTACAGGTGCCTGTACTGGTGTCACCAGTATGTAGGGTTAATAATAATATTACAAAGCCAAAATTTTATGTAATGTACTGTGAACAAATAGGCCACCAAATGAGCCAATTTTTATATAAGGAACAAAATCTTTTAAACAGCTGTTACCGAAATTCTACTTTTAGATGTATTGTAAGAGTTAGTAAAACTAATAATCTAAGAAGGAATTTAAACAAAAAAGATCTAATTAACTGCTATGAAAAATTATGCTCACTTCATACACAAAATCTGATTATATTTACATTCACTTATAGTAAAAACTTCACTCAGCAAGAAAATAATGTAAGACACATTTTAAATCAGACAATGCATACATTTGCAATGTATAATTAGTGATTAAACGAACTTACCAGTAAGTGAAGTTCTATCATAATTACACGATGAGCTTTTTCCGGAGAGATTAGCATAGAACACATGTAGTAACACATATCGTGTGGTTGAGGGTAGATAAAACACCTATTTTAACATTTTCTATTTTAACATTTTCACTCATTTTTAAAATGAAGGTAATGTTGAAATGTGCTTGTTCTTGGCGTGCCCTACCGACGATCGTCATTCACATTTTAGTGCTCCGCTTCGCACATTTATTTTACGGGTAACTGATATCGATGCAGCTAGACTTATTTATTTTAGTTACTTTCACAGCTTAATCACTTATGGCTTATTATTATGGGGTCATTCTGCTGATGTTGAAACTATTTCCACCCTGCAGAAGAGGGCTATTCGTGCAATCTATAATTTAAAAGGTGGCTTTTATCTCTGCCTTTTTTATAAATTTAAGAAATATATTAAATACATGTTGTATTTAAATGCTTACTATAAACTTAACGATTATTTAGTTGATAAAAGGGCCTGGGACTAATGCTAGGTAAACTACTTCTATTATTCTGCGATATTAGTTTTAAAATAAATGTTGTTTGATGATTTGCTATTTTAAAATAGTACCTACCGAGAGTTTTTTACCCCGGCATTTTTTGTCTGCTTTCAAAACTTAGTGATAAAAGAGTGGCTGAAAGTTTCTTGCCAGTTCTTCTTGACCGCTCTACGCACTTGACTAGCGAACTGGTACTAAATGTAAATTTACAATTACTTAAGTTTTTTGACGTTCATAACTGTACTTGTTTACCTATATGAATAAAGATATTTTGAGTTTGAGTTTGCTTTGCCGATGAGTACCTAGTAAGGGATACAGATTCAAAATTAATGCTGGAATAAGTTATCGTACATTTTAAGTAAAAAAATATATAATTAGTTTTTTTCGTTATCTTGTAGAGTACTTAAATACTTAAAGCTTTTTAGTGTTTGAAAATATCAAATTAAAGCATTATAGCAAAATAAAAAGGTTTATAATTTTTGCGATGAAATTTATAACAATTTATAATTGTCAATGCTTAGGGTGATTTAGTATTTTCTTCAATCCAAGAATTATACATGTACGTGTTAGCATACACGTCAGGGATATTATTAGCGCAGGGCCAATTGTAGGACACGATGCCGGCTGAGGTGCCGTTGCACACCAAGCTGCCGCCTGAATCACCCTGAAAATTTCCAATTACAAACATTGTACATTGCAATGATTGAAATGTTATTAGTGTTCGATAATGCATTAATAATAAATTGTCTGTTACGATACTCGAGATGTAAGTCAGTAAGCTATAATATCTGCACCCCGATGCTGTCTATTCGTATACAGTTGAAACAGATTAATGGCAAAATGTTTCTCCCTGGATGCTTCGTGCCCATAATAATAATAATAATTTATTCATTGCTCGAATATGGTACAAAATGTCAAGGTGGTACAATTGTCAGGCGTTCGCATATTCTGCCACACACAGTGGCGCGCAAATTTATCTTAGTATAGATTTTACATTATTAGTCAGATTCATATCAATAAAGTCAATTATCATACATAATTAAATTACCATGTCTCACACAAATAATCGCTTATTGAGTAGTACGTTTTTTCTAAAAGTAATGCACTAAGTCGCTTTTTAAAGACTCTTGTCGGAAGATCTTTAAGTTCTTTCGGTAATCTATTGTAAATTTTAATTGCCATACAGAAGGCGTTTTTTCCGAAATAATTCTAAATTTATTTTTGGCACAGCCAATTTCTCCCCATGTCTACTACTTACTACATTCGATTTAAAAATATGTATATTTCTGTGTACGAACAGGGACATTTCTAATATATAAATACATGGAAGAGATAACACTTTGAGTCTCTTAAATAGAGGCACGCAACTATCAATGCAATTTGCTCCACAAATTGCTCTAATACATTTTTTTTGGGCCTTAAATACCCTATTCACTTCGACTGAATTTCCCCAAATTATAATTCCATATCTAATTATAGATGCAATATATGCATGATAAGCAGCTAATACCGCAGCATGGTTAACAGTTTCCCTTTGTCGTTTTAACACAAAAACAAAACGGTCTATTTTGTTCTGTAATTTTCCAATCTGTGATTTCCAATTACAAAATTTATCTATCGTTATACCTAAAAATACACACTCGTTCATTATGTCCAGTTTATTGTTTTTATATTGTAAGTCTATTTGTGTTTTAGAGTTATATGTCTGAAAATGAATTATGTTAGTTTTGGTCATGTTTATTTGTAGGTTATTTGAATTCATCCAGTTGATGGCGTCGTCTAGAGATTTAATTAAGTTGTTTTTTAAATCTTGGTCGTTTTTGCCTTTTATTATAAGTGTAGTGTCATCAGCAAATAGTATACAGTTCTGGTGTATAGCATCTGGGAGGTCATTTATGTATGTTAGAAAAAGTAGTGGGGCCAAAATACTGCCCTGAGGTGTTCCGTACTCATTTTTCTTATAGTTGGATCTATAGGTTTTTTGTTTTAGTTTACAAATCTTTGTTATTTCCACATATTGCATTCTATTTTCAAGGTAACTTTTCACCCAGTTATAGGCGTTACCTCTTATTCCGTAGCATTCTAATTTTTTTTAAAGTCTTTCATGACATACAAAGTCAAAAGCCTTTGTCATGTCTAGAAAGATGCAACCTATAAGCATTTTATGATTTAAGGATTCAGTAATTTGTTTAACTAGGGTAAAGCACGCAAGGGTGGTGGAACGATTTTTCCTGAAGCCAAATTGTTCTTTTTTTAGAATATCGTATGATGAACAGAAATTCTCTATTTCATTATACATTACTTTTTCGAAAATTTTAGATAATATGGGAATTAAAGTTATTGGTCTATAATTAGTAATTTGTGTTTTTGCTCCTTTTTTATGTAATGGTTTGTTAATTGATATTTTTAGTTTTTCAGGAAAGATCCCTTCTACTATCGATAGATTAATTATGTATGTCAATGGATCAAGTAGGTATAATGCGCATGATTTAATTGTTTTGGTATCTAAATTATCGTATCCTGTAGATTTTGTATTTTTCAACGATGTAATAATTTTTAATATATCCGTATTATTTATGGGGGAAAGAAAAATACTTTTATGGTTTAAAGGGATTTTAGCTTCTGGCAAATTGTTTGTTTTATTTTTAGTAGGCAGTGAGGTAAAATAGTCATTAAAAAAGTTGCATATTTCATGCGGTGATTCATATGTTTTGTTATCGATATTAATTGCTTCTATTCCTAAATTAAATGTCATGTCTCGTGTATTAGTTTTAATTACATTCCAGGCTGCTCTAGTTTTGTTTTTTGCGAAATTTATGTATTCTGCATTATTAAGCTGATGGGATTTATGTATACATTTTTTTAAAATAGATGAGTATTTATTATATGCAGATTTATTTTGTTTTTTATTGTGAAATGTGTGTGTGTTTAAATGATATTTTAGGTATAACGTTTTTTTTCTTATACAACATTTTTTTAGCGCTTTAGTAAAGAATCTATTTTTGATAGGCTTGAATGTATTTTTAATTTTTAAGATCGGAAAGCACAAATTGTAAAATAATGTTATAGTGTCATGGAAGTCGTATGCTTCATTTGTTGTTGTGGAGCTGTATACGTCCTAGAAGGTAAGGCTTGATAGACACCTCATAAATGTATTAGTGTTTTCTCTATTGAGTTCTCGTCTGTATATATACCAGTACTTTGGGATATCTTTAAAGTTTTCGTTTTCTTCAAACTGAAAGTGCCAAGTAGTGGAGGCTCGCTTGTGTGTCATTTATGTTACTTGCTATTAAGTCTAAGCAGGCGTTTTTACGTGTTGGGCGCTTTATATGATTTTGTAAATTATTATTTTGAAGAATAGAGATAAGTTCTCGGGAATTTCTATTATTTTTTAAAATGTCAATGTTCCAGTCTCCACATAATATTAGTTTTTTGTTGCGTTTCCTGCATAGGTTACTTAAAAGTTGTTCTAAATTATATAAAAAAGGTGTTACATCTAAAGTAGGAGTCCGGTAAATACATATTATTATTAAGTTGTATTTACTTATTTCAACGCTACAAAATTCGAATTGAAGAGGTATTGGGAGTCTAGGGTAACACATTTCCTTGTATTTTAAATTGTTTTTTATTAAGACGCACGAACCTCCTCGGCGTTGGTCAGGCCGAGAAAATGAAGAGACTAATCTATAATTATTTATCTTAACGTTGGATTCACTTCCTTGTTTAATAAAAGTTTCTGTGAAACATATGATGTCTACATTTCCTAAATTTCTTTGCAGGTCTATGATGGCTATATTAATTAAATCTTGTTTGTTAAGCAACCCTACTATATTTTGATGGATGAGTCTTAATTTGTTTTGCTTATTAGTTGCTACGAAAAAAATTCTCACCGGAAGGCTGGTTTTTATTCATAATATTGGTACTTGGCATTTTAAAAAAAATTGTTATTTTTAATTGTACAGTGCGAGTTGAGTTTGTGTGACTATGTTGCACGCTGGATTTATTGTTGAGATTTATCTTACGCTGTGTATAATATCGAATGTACTCGATTTCCGCGTTTATCTTATCACATAAGTTGAAGAGGTGTTTTGTATGAGAATAGGGTGTGTCTTTATCGTATTTCGAGTGGCGTATTTTTAAGTAGTGGCAATATATATAATTAGATATTATAGATTCTAAATGAAAGTTAATTAATTTTACATTTAAGTGAGTATTATACTGTACATTTGTTATAAACACCTTTTGCTGTCGCAGTCGGTATAGCACATTACACAATTGTGAGATGAAGGTATAAGGACGTTTATCGTTTGCACCTATTATTAATATTATAATGGCTTTGGGTTTAATGATGGACTTATTAATTTCACTAATACAGCTACTAAAAATCTGTGCACTCGTAGCATGGGGCTTTATAAACGAAGTTATTTTGTAATTTTCCTTTTGCAAATTTGATCTTGATTTTTTTAGATTTTATTGTATTAGTTATGATCAGCAAGCTTGTGGCTTAACCACAAGCTTGCTGATCCCCAAATATTATTATTTTGGATTGATTTTCTATTGCTTGACCATTTACCGTCTTGACATTGTCGTTTTGAATATCTGATTTTGTTGTTCTTATAGTGACATCTATTGGCAGCTCCCTAATATTCTGATAGTGGTTTTCAATATTTGGTGGGAATTCTTGTATAATGCGCTTTTTAAGGTCTTTATATTTGGAAGGGCAGAGACTGCAGGCGGATTCCGCATTTTCTTGGTTTTGCTTTTGTAGTAATGTGTTGGCAGTAATATTATTGGAAGGTGAAGAATAATTTTGTTTTAGTTTATTTATAGTTTCCTTCTGTTGTATAATTTCAAGGCTTTTGGTGGAATTTTCTTGTATACTTCTTGGTATATGTAATATTTCTGGTAAACTTCTTGGATCAGAAAAGTCATAGTTTGATTGAGCAGAACTAGATGAAATGTTAAGTGATTCAATAGATCTTCTTTGCTTTCTTCTTCTGGTAACATAGTCGTTTTCCATTATTTAATAAAAAAAAATTAAAATATGATTAAAAACGTTTGGCTTGAACCGACGTGATTCGAACCAGGACATGTAATAGTTACGTATGTATCTGAGGAAAGACGATAGCACCATTAGCCAACAGGCCTATTACGTATGCTTCGAAGTTAACTATTATATTTCTATTTGTGTAAATTGCGTTGAAAAAACGTTAGAATTCAACTGACGTGAGTCACATCGAAAATTAAAAACAAATATTTAAGTTTCTTCACTTTTATCGCAGTTTACTAGTTTGTAGCACTTCACCGGTAAGGTTGTCACTTTAGTAGTTTGTAAATTGTAATTGGGAATTGTATTTTTAAGCAAAATATGGTTTTATGTAAAATGTTAGGGGCCAAACATTTTATTGTTAATATTGTCACTGTTTCATAAAGAATTACTTGTTTAATATAACCATCACAAAGATAACTTTTAAAAACTTCACTGATTAACTTTTTGATTGAAATAATGCAATGAAACTATTTATAAACAATAAAATACACGGAGCTATTGTTTACAGGCCAGCGCCATCTTCTTATAAAAGTATTCTTAAATAATACACAAAATGTTGAAACGTTTTTTATTCTTTAAAGATATACTCACTTGGCATGTTCCTTGTCCAAGTTGTTTAATGGTACACATCTGGCTCGGACGTATAATGACTGAGCGTCCTTTCAACTTCTCACTGCACTGGCCGCTCTTTAAAGTTTTCACATACAGATACTGCAATTTGTCAGGCGAAGACTGACCAGCGCCCTAAAAGTATACAAATTATTAATTTAATTTCGATTTAAAAACTTAAGTTCGCAGGTAACTATTGTTTTTATAATATTAATTTTCCCAAATATGTATCTCCACAAAAATGTTTACTCACAAGTTGACCCCAGCCGCTCAGTATACACCACAATCCAGCCGTGACATCTTTTTTGGGTAATGGCAGGGGCTGAACGTTTTCCTTGAATTCGATGGCCTTTTTCGTACTTATAACAGCAATGTCGTTGTTGAATTGATTTGGCTTATTATATTCTTTGTGAGAATTGATTTTGCTTATTTCATACGTTGTGCCACCTATCGTTCTCGATAATATACCAACTACAGCGGTAAACTCTGATGGTTGACGTCTAAAAAAAAATGGAACAACAAATCTACAAGTCCTTCCTTTTATTATCATACCTTAAGACACTATGGGCAGCTGTCAGTATCCATCTGTCGGAGATGATAGCACCACCGCAGAACGTCCGGCCGTCTTTTGTTTTTAGAGCGACTTGGTGCGGCACCAGGCCTTCGGGTGCGTCGCTGCCACCCACCACTCGGGTATCGGGCTCTTGCCCTCCAGACTTAGCATCGCTTACAATACATGGTTCTATACTTAATTTGTATTTAAAAGCTTGATAAATAAGAAAATAAAGAAAACTCACCCTGTGCACTCCATGCGACCAACATTAGAATAAAGGATATCTTTGAGATGCCCATCATCATTGACAGTTCTGTTGTAGAAAACACAATATGTTCATATACAACACTGTCTCTTTATATATTCCATGTAATCTTATTTTTAGTAATAATAATGTAACTCTATCACATTTTTTAATTATTTTTTTATATTGAAAACGGAAATCATATCAAATTTAATGATTAATAAGCAATTAGCAAAAAAAAATACTTAAAAGATATTGTGACCACTTTATTGTTAAATGACATTGAAACTATAACTTTGGCTTTTGATAATTAAGAATTTGCATATTTCATAACAAGTGGTTATAATTTGCCTCGTATTTTTTAAGGAAAAATATAACTTTAAAAAATATATAAAGATAGAAGAAATTGTAGGCACGAAACGGCCAATTGATTTTACAATAGCTTTTTTCGAATACCCCAGAAGTTAATTGGTATTGATAAAATCTTGAATTTTTGCTGCTATAAAAATTAAGTTATAAATAGTTGAAATAAATTATCATTTTTATCTCAAAAGCAATTTGATGAATTCTCGATCATGCCTTGTCTCCTGCAGATATTAGGTCTTTATATATGAAATTGGCGTATTTCGTACTGACCAATTTAATCACGATGTTCTCCTCTTTGGTAAGGAATTCCAAATTCAAATTTGTACAGCTATTTACCCATGTATTTGTGCTTCGATGACCGTCATTCATTTGTTTTTTTCTTCTGTTTTTTTATTTTTGCGTCACTCGTTTTACAAAATGGAAAATTTAAAGTCTCGCATTATTTACGAGTACGAGTTCCGCCGTGGCAGTGGCTGCAGAAACGACTCGAAGGGTGAATGATGTGTATGGCGGTCATGTTGCAAAAGAAAAACAGTTCGTTTTTGGTTCCAACGTTTTCGTTCTGGAAATTTCGACCTGCAGAACAAGCCCCGTGGACGGCCTGAGACCCAAGTTGATAATGAAGTATTAAAGGCTATTGTGGAAGCGGATCCGTCGCAAACCACGTCCGAGTTAGCTGCAGGCTGCGGTGTTAGTGATAAAACTGTTTTAATTCACTTGATGCAAATTGGGAAGATTAAAAAGATTGAAATATGGGTATCTCACGAATTGACTGAAGCAAACCGGCAAACGTGCATCGACTGCTGCGTTACATTACTGAACCGGCACAATAATGAAGGTATTTTAAACCGAATCATAACCTGTGATGAAAAATGGATTCTTTACGATTTTCGGAAGCGCTCAGCGCAATGGTTGGATCCTGGCCAGCCAGCCAAATCCTGCCCCAAGCGAAAATTAACCCCAAAAAAGTTACTTGTAAGCGTTTGGTGGACTAGTGCCGGTATTTTTCTCAAATCTGGCCAGACTATTACGGCTATTTTTTTAGTAAAGGGATCAATGAACTACCTATGAGATGGCAAAAGTGCATAGAAAGCAATGGTTCATACTTTGATTAATTAAATATATTATATTTAAAAATATTCGACTTTTTGTTCCTGAAAATTATCATGAATTATCGCAGCTTAAGTTTCAAATTTGTTGTAAAATATTAGTATTTTTATATAGGTAGGTATTGTATAATTACATAATATGTAATAATTTCAGATCACCAAAAGTTCAAAAGCCACTGGATTAAGAAAGACACAAAAGGACACAAATAATTGAATTCCAACTATCTTTCAATTGAAAAAAATCATTTGTTATCAAAACCCAATTTAGGCTTAAAATTTTTGATTAATATTGTCCGCACCGGGGCCACCCCACCAAGAGTGAAAAGCAATGATTTTTATATGAAAAAGGACATGGATCATTATTTTATTAAAAGATCGCGAGTATGGGACAGGGAATCCCCCACGACAGCGTCTTTTGTGGAATCCCAGAATTCTACATAGACCTGAGCTAGTGCTGGTAGAGAAATCTCTGAAAAAGTAATTTATATGCTAGCGATTTTTTTTTTCTTTGTACATTGTTCCTAAAGTCGTGAGGCCGGGTGGGTGTAACCCCAGAAAAGGTGACACAAGGTCGCTGTTAAAGGACGTCCCTCACGCGGATCATCATAGAGATTGCTACATCCACGCTTAAACTCGTTAAAACAATTGGAAATAATGGCACGATATCGGGCTTCATTAACGCTCAAAGCCAATAACCTATCTCAACCCATTGATGACGATCTGAGATAGATTTATTAATCCAAATATTGATAACAGTGTATCAATAACCAATCGATGGAATGTTACAGCCATCTGGCGATATAGGCTATCCATGAGTAGGCCGTCGCGTCGGTGTATGTGGATAGACATTTTTATGAAAATGACAGTTCAACTGTGCCAATATCCAATATCAATCACTACATAGTATAAAACAAAGTCGCTTTCTCTGTCCCTATGTCCCTTTGTATGCTTAAATCTTTGAATCTACGCAACGAATTTTGATGCGGTTTTTTTAATAGATAGAGTGATTCAAGAGGAAGGTTTATATGTATAATATCATCACTTTCCAGATTCCTCCCCTTCGCTGCTTGATCTCATTTTCGTTTCTAACCCTAACCTGGTGCATAAGCATGGCCAAATTCCTGCTGATGCCTTTTCTTATCACGATCTTATCTTCCTTTCCTATAAATTGCGTCCACCTAAAGTTAAACCTCAAATTCGTATGTTACGCAATTTTAGAGGCATAGATATAGAGAGTTTATCTGCTGATGCTGCCGAGTTGGATTGGAACTCTGTGTATAATGAGAGTGACGTGAGAAATACAAAAAAGTCCGGAATCGATGCAATACCCTGTGCCGTGATGCTCAGCGGCGTCATATTCACAAATCAGTTGAAGGTGGTGACCCTTCCAAAGTATGGAAATTCCTTAAATCGCTTGGAATCGGGAAACAACAGCAACTGCCACTTTCTGCTGATTTGAATCTTGAACTGCTTAATCAACATTTCTCCTGTCATCCCACTTTTGATCAAAGTATTAAATCTGAAACCATTGCATCCCTTAACTTTTGTCCTACACGGAATATACCCTCTTTTACGTTTCAGACGATTGCTGATGACGTAGTAGGGAGGAGCATTAAGTCTGTCTTGTCGAAAGCCATTGGTTATGATTGCATTGGTCGGGATATGATCCTTCCTATTGTTGACATTTTAACCCCGGTTCTAGCTCACATTTTCAACACTTCCGTTTTCTCTGGTGTCTTTCCTAATATCTGGAAATTTGCCCATGTTATTCCTATTCCTAAAATCGCTAACCCAGTTACCTATTCTGATTTTCGACCTATTTCCATCCTTCCTTTCCTTTCTAAGGTTCTTGAACGTATTCTTCATCAGCAATTAGCTATCTTTCTCAACGAACACCCCCTTCTTAATTCAGTTCAATCCGGTTTTCGTCCTGGGCACAGTACAGCTACTGCTCTCACTAAGATTACAGATGACATAAGACGTGGCATGGATAATAAAAAACTCACAATACTTACCTTGCTTGACTTTAGTAATGCCTTTAATTCGGTAGACATTGATGTTCTTCTTGCTTTGCTCCGTTCTATTAATATGTCCCCTTCTGTGATTAATTGGTTTAAAAGCTATCTATCGGAACGTCAGCAACGAATTAAATTAACTGACAGCTTTTCCTCTTGGTCTCATGTTTCTGCTGGCGTACCGCAGGGTGGTATCCTCTCTCCTCTTCTCTTTTCGCTCTTTATAAATTCTATTACTAATCAACTTTCTTCCAACTCTCTTCTTTATGCTGATGATCTTCAAATTTACAACCAGTCTACTTTTAATGAATTGCCGGCTGCTATTCTGACGGCAAACTTTGATTTAGACAAAGTTGTGAAATGGAGTAAATCGTATGGTCTTCAGATAAACCCTTATAAGAGCCAGTCTATTATCATCGGAAGTGCATCGTATATAATGAGAATAAATTGGTCAACTTTACCCCAGATTACTATAGATAGTACGGCTGTTCCGTTTTGCTCCACTGTTAGGAATTTGGGCATTACTTTGGATAAAACCCTGTCTTGGCAGCCCCAAATAAATGAACTGAGCAGGAGGATTTTTTCTTCTTCTCACGCACTTAATAGGTTACGCAATTTTTTGCCTATCTCAACTAAAATTTCTCTTGCTCACTCTATTTTACTTTCTATTCTTGATTATGCTGATGTATGTTATCCTGATTTAACTGAGTTGCAGCTTGATAAGTTAGACCGCTTACAAAATGTTTGCATCAGATTCATTTTTGGACTCCGTAAATTTGACCATATTTCGGAGTTCCGAAGAAAGCTCAATTGGCTGCCCATTCGATTGCGGCGTAAGATGCGCATTTTACAACTTCTCTTTAATATTCTTTTTAATCCTAAAACCCCTAGTTACTTAAAGCAAAATTTTATGTTCCTCTCCGGCGGCAGTTTTGACTTACGTTCCTTAGACAACCTAATTCTTGAAACTCCTACGCATAAAACTGAATTCTATCACTCCTCCTTTACTGTGCAGAGTATCCTGCTATGGAATTCCCTACCAATCGATATTAGACGAGCGCAATCTTTAAATGTATTTAAAAAGCTTCTTTTTGATCATTTTCTTTCTACCTCGTAATTAGTTCTGCTTATATATATTTATTTCTATAGGTTAACCTTTTTATTTGCTTTTAAATTTTTGTCTATAATTATTTTTATTTATTATTATTGCTATTTTTTCTTTGATTTTGTTTTATTATATTCAATTAGTTATAGTAACGCATGTTTTAAGTTTTTAGTTTTTTTGTTTTTTTTGTTGCTTTTGTTAATTGATTTTTTTTTGTACTCTACCCTCTGATGGTGTTTCTTTAACGTTGTTTCTCATTAGGGTTGCCTGGAAGAAATCGCTTGTAAGCGATAAGGCCGCCCTTTGCCTTATATCTTTTGTAACTGTTTTTTTTATTTTTTTATTTTTTATTTTTGTTATGTGTGTTTTTGTATAAGGCAATAAAGGATAAATAAATAAATAAACATCCATTAAATAGTGGAGAAGTACTGTTATTTTGAGGTTTCTAATGTGATGTCGTAAATAATTAAATTTTTTCTGCTTACATTGCAAACGCAGGCTGAACCCTACTTGTTTTATCAAAATAATGTACTAAGTATTGTACACATTGAAAAGGTCTACAGAAAAGTCCGTGATGGTATATGTCTATCTCTTATGGATAACCCACATTTTTATATACAACGTTCACAGATTTTCTGTAGTGTATTTAGTATCAGCATTGCACCCGTGCGAAGCCGGGGCGGGTCGCTAGTATACTACTAATATATCAATAATTAATCTTTCGTATTACGCATAAGCGAGGTTGTTGGTAGGGCTCTCAAAAACCGCTAATGCGATTAAGATAAGTTCGAGAGCTAATATATTATGAGACGTAAGCAGATGACGCGGGCGGCGTCTCTTTTATTGTAAATAAACCCTTTGTGACCTAAAGCTAATATCAGTCGTAACATCACTAATTAATTATTTGCGATATTGCACGTGACTTCGGCATTTTATGTATTTTTCATACATGTAATGCCCGGCTTCATTCGAAGTACAATTAAAACGAAAATTTGAAAATGTACACGCTTTATAGGCGTAGAGGAAACTTTTGCGAGGGAACCACAAACCGAACATGAAGTGGGACGTGACATGCGGTCACGAGTATGTATTATGTGAAGTCACAATGTACTGACATTGTTGATTTTTTGGATAAAGTATTGGTATATTATGCTCGTACCCATATCCAAGATTGATATTGCTATATAAGATGCTCAGTTGTGAATCTTAGTTTGAACTAAAACAAACAAGTCTACAGATTGCTGTAATTGCCAAAGCTAAACTTTTTGTTAACATAAACTTTTTTATATAGAAAAAAAATGTAAATTATTATATGGTTTTTTTTTTGAAGGTTACATGTCTAATGTCTATACATTTATTATTTTTATATTAGTTTTGACTTTGCATTAAAGATAAACTGTAAAACGTTTCAGATTTAAACCCATTGATCAAACTGAACTCCGCCAAACCACCACAACCACAAGCTCAGAAATTAACAAACCGATTGCGAAACTAAAACGGAATACCGAATCATGAGTTCAGTAATTCCACAAAAGTACTGTAACTCACAACTCATTCGTGCTTTGAATATAATCATATCGCAGAGTAGATATTATTTTGTATTAGGTTATATTACAAAAGTTTTAGCTTTTAAAGCCAAAGCATGTCACCTTGTTTGGCTGTAGTAGTTGTCAAAGGTATTAATAGCACATGCAAATATGTAATACTAAATATTTTGTAAAATAATCTTCTTCTCTCGCTAAAAAGTTCTTGAAACATGCTTTATTGTTCTCAATGTGAACATTTTCAAATATATAATGTACAACACAAAGGGACAAGGGCTAATTAATTATAATATAATTCTAATTCGTGAATAATAATAATTCGTGAACGGATGCTACTTGTGGTGACTGGTCGTACTTGAATTCGTGTATGCGGTGATATTAGTTGTTTATACTACGTATTTGCGTGTTGTTCTCACGAGTGTGTAAGTGCGTGCTCCTTTTTCACCATGCCTCTTACTACTACTACTTATGTCATATTGCTGATAGAGGACAAATCTTTGTTTTTAATTTATTTTATTATTCTTTATTACTCAAGATGTCATATGGAAAATGGTGTAATGGTTGCAGCTCCTTACAAACATTGTGTAAAAAAAAACTTGGCGATTAAAAAGAGTGGCGGAGAGTTCATTGCCAGTTCTTCTCTTCCGTTCTACGCCCTTGATTTGAGAACTGGCAGTAAATGTAAAATTAGAATCATTTTATATTTCTTTTCTTTTTTTGACGTTCATAAGTGTACAGTATGTTACCTAAGTATATGAATAAATTATTTTTCAAGTTCCGCACTTTCAAAACAATTATCCATATTTTACTTATGTCATATTCCTTATATACACGATAAGTTGATAAAATGCTATTAAGACGGTTGGAAAAACGACGACGGAAACTGACGACAATCAGCCTTTTGCATCAAACAAGAGTCGCAGCCAACTGCCTTAATTAGCCGTTCAATTAACAGCCTAGTCTTTTAACTAAACCTTTAACATTTTGTTAAACGGCGCCGTTTAGCATAAATCTGAAAGATAAGCAGCCTTACGTTTGTTAAAACATTTAATAAACTGGATGGCTAATGCTTAGGCCATTCGTACAATGTAGTCATTATTTGGCAGAATTAAAAAAGATGAAACTTATGACATAAAATTTTTATTTAAAAATTAAATTGCTTAAATTAAACTCACATTATTAATGTCACCACACTCTTCTATTGCACTGCTTGTTTTTCATGAAGCTTTGGAGAAAGCCATCAAAGCTGTGGTTTGCCAACGCCATATTGACAGTTTGAAGAGCTTCGTTTTAATATATAACTTTGAGAGTGGCAGAAAGTGTTAAATTTTAATTAGGTAACAGTTAACAGGCTTGGCAGGTAATAAAGCGTCAATGATCCAAATCAGCCCCGCTGTTTGATCAAGTGCCTGGCGATCTTTCAGGAAATGTTTCGAAAATCATGGTAGAGGATGACGGCAAATGTATGTCAACAAAGAGTGGGACGGGAGACTGTAGTATCTGAATATAAGGCTTTATTATTTTGTTTTTAATATTAATTAATCTGGCACGTCGCATATCCACCTTTATCAAATATGCAAATTCTTAATTAGAAGACGCTGACGTCATAGTTTCAATGGCAAATAACAACAACACTTTATTGAATATCATTAAGTATTTTGTGTAGTAATGCTTACTATAATTAATTTTGATAATATTCGTTTTCCATTATGCGATGAAATTTAGTTTTTATACCATTTCTAAAAAAAAGATTACCTGGTCTCTATAAAAAGAAATGGTTATACAAGAATAAGCATTCACCTCAGAAGTATCATTAACGATGGGCGTCTCAAAGATATCCTTTATTCTACTGTTAGTTGCTTGGAGCGTACAGGGTAAGATTTTTTATTTTTTCATATCAATTATATCCCCTTCTTGCTTATTAACTAATTAAGTATAGTGCCGTTTATTGTAGGCGATGCTGAAAGTCTCGCCTGTGGAGGGCAAGAGCCCGACACCGGAGTGGTGGGTGGAAAAGACGCACCCGAAGGCCTGGTGATGCACCCGAAGGCCTGGTGCCACACCAAGTCGCTCTAAAATATAATAATAACGGCTGGACTTTCTGCGGTGCTGCTATCATCTCCGACAGATGGATACTGACAGCTGCCCATTGTGTCAAAAGGTATATAATACATATTGTGTTAACTGCGCCCATTTAAGAGTATATGAGGCTGCAGTTTTTTGTCTGACCAATTGATATTATATATATTTAATAAAGTTTAAATTTTTTCCAGTCTTAAATCATCAGAATTTTCCGCTACACTTGGTACATTATCGAGAACAAAAGGTGGTACAAAGTATGCAATAAGCAAAGTCATCGCTCACAAAGAACATAACACGCCACATAGATTCAACAACGATATTGCTGTTATAAGTACGAAAGAGGCCATCAAATTCAATGAACACGTTAAGGCACTACCGTTACCGGAAAAGGATGTCACGTCTGGATTGTCGTGTATACTGAGCGGCTGGGGAAACTTGTGAGTAAACAATTTAACAGACATACATTAGATATAAATTTCTAACATTGGATATTATAGAAATAATTGTTACTAACGTACTTATGTTTTTACATCAATTGAATTCATATATTCTGCAAACGGGCAGGAGGCTCACCTGATGTTAAGTGATACCGCCGCCCATGGACACTCTCAATGCCAGAGGGCTTGCGAGTGCGCTGTTAGCCTTTTAAGAATGTGCACGCTCTTTTCTTGAAGGACCCTAAGTCGAATTGGTTCGGAAATACTTCAGTCGGCAACTGGTTCCACAAAGTGGTTGTGCGCGGCAAAAACTGCCTAGAAAAACGCGCAGTTGTGGAACGGTGGACGTCGAGGTGATACGGGTGGAATTTCGTAATCTGCCTCGACGTCCGATGATGAAACTCAGCTGCAGGTATTAATCCGAACAACTCTTCTGAACACTCTCCATGGTAAATGCGGTAGAAGATGCAGAGAGACCCCACATCTCTACGCAACGCCAAAGGATCAAGCCACTCGGAGAGAGTTTGGTCGTCAACGATTCAAATCAAATCAAATCAAATCTCTTTATTCATATAGGTAAACATGTACACTTATGAACGTCAAGAAAAACAAATTAAATTAACTGTAAATTTACATTTACAACCAGTTTGCAAGTCAAGGGCGTAGAGCGGGTAAGAAGAATTGGCAAGAAACTTTCCGCCACTCTTTTCAATCGCCAAGTTTTTAATACAAATTGTTTGAACTGGAGCAAATCAATCCCAAGGATTAGGGTCATTTAAGTATTCGTCACATTTATAAAAGGCTTTATTAATTAATTTACTTTTAACAAGGGCTTTGAATTTATTTAGTGACAGTTCTCTAATTTCGCTTGGGAGTTTGTTGTAAAAACGAATACAATTTCCATATAAGGAGTGGTTTATCTTCTGGAGCCTGGTTGGTCGCACACTCAAATTAGTTCTATTACGCGTATTATACTGGTGAAAGTCACCATTTGTTTTGAAATCGTTTAAGTTTTTTTGTACATACAACAAGGCTTCAAGAATATATTGACCGGATAATGTCATAATATTTAGTTCCTTAAATCTATTCCGTACCGACTCCCTCGGGGAAACACAACAAATACCCCGAACAGCCCGCTTCTGCAACACAAATATGGATTGAACCTCTGCAGCAGCACCCCACAGTAGAATACCGTACGACATTACGCTGTGAAAGTAGCTATGGTACACAATTTTAGCCGTATCCTTATCAGTAAGCTGTCGGATTTTCTTTACTGCATATGCTGCAGAGCTCAGCCTATTCGAAAGAGTCTCTATGTGTGGGCCCCACTGGAGTTTACTATCTATTGTTATGCCTAGGAAAACAGTTTTGTCAACAAAGTTTAGTTCACTATCCTTGACTTTCAGGTTACCAATTTCTCGCTTTACGGTATTAGTTGTAAATCTAATACATTTTGTTTTATTCTCATTAAGCAGTAAGTTATTCACATTAAACCAGTTAACTATACGAGAGATGGAATTGTTTACTTCTTGAAACTTCGTTGACAAAGAATGGGAGGTCGTTTATGTAGATCAGAAATAAGAAAGGCCCGAGAATCGAGCCTTGGGGGACGCCGATTGACACCTGCGAACCCGGAGAGGTGACTCTATTGGTATGCACTTTTTGGATCCTTCCCTTTAAATATGAATTCATCAGGCTGGAAGCTTTCCCATCAACGCCATAGTGTTGAAGCTTTCCAACTAGTACATCCGGATGAACACAGTCAAAGGCCTTCGACAGGTCACAAAAGACGCCGACTCCATCATATGATTCTTCCCAGGCGTTAAATATGTCCGAAATCAACCTCACACCGGCATCGATTGTGGAGCGACCCTTAGTAAAACCATACTGTTTATTATGTAGGAGTTTATTTTTATTAAAATGTAAAGAAAGTTGGTCTAGCATTATCTTTTCAAAAACTTTGCTCAACGCGGGGAGCACTGAAACAGGTCTGAAGTTTGACGGATCAGACTCACTACCTGCCTTGAACAATGGAGTAATCTTACTTAATTTCATTTCGTCCGGAAAGACTCCACAATCGGTACATCTGTTAAAAATAATAGACAATTCAGAGCTTATTACATCAATAACGGAATTTAAAATGACTGTTGACATACCCCATATATCATTACTTTTTTTTAAAATTATAAGCTTAAAGGTTTTAACGATATCATTACAAGTTATATGTTTAAAATGAAATTTAATATTACATTTAGGTACACACTTTTCCAGTAATGACATCGCAGCAGCAGGTGAAGAATCCAGGGACTTGGTCGTACTGAGTGGTACATTTGTAAAAAACTCTTCAAAAGTAGAAGCCACCTCTGAGTCCGATTTTATTAATTTCCCTTTTACTTTTAATTTATATTCGGTTCGTTTGTCAGACGCTTTACCGGATTCCTCATTTATTACTTTCCAGGTAGCTTTTACTTTATCCATGCTATTTTTTATTTTTGAACTTAAATATTGTGATTTTGCAATTTTGCAATCTTTTTTGAAATTATTAGAAAACAACCTAACATATTCCCTAAATTCCTCACTGGTGTTATATTTCTTTTCATCATACAATTCATATAATTTTAACCTTTTTCTATGTAATTCCTCATTTGCCCAGTCACAAAATCTTGTTTTCTCAGAGACCAATAAAGTCTTTTGAGTGAATACTTTCTTGAATTCATCAATAAATGATCCAAAAAAAGTACTGTATAAATTATTAGGGGATGAGTTGTCACACATAAATGGCATTCTATACCTACACCAATGCTTCCCTAAATCTGCCCAAACGGTCATTTGTAATAGGAGTTATCAAAATTTTCTTGTTACATGGTTTTTGTTGCCTTAATTGGAATTCAAACCATTGACCAGTGTGATCAGATTTAAACCTATTGAAAATACAAACATTCAAAGGGGCTATGTCATTATATATATTATCTATGCAAGTTGCAGTGCTGGCTGTAATTCTTGTCGGTTAATGAAATTGATTTATTAAATTGTAAGACCGAAAAAGACTAAGTATGCGTATACTTAAGCATTAGAATGACAAAGTAAATTGACATTGAAGTCCCCGCACACAATTAGCCCTTTATTACACTTTACTAATTTACACAATATCTCCTCTAATACATTTTCAACATTAATATAGACAGCTGATGGAGGACAATATAGACATACAACAATGAATTGCTCCAGTTCCACACAGGAAATTTCAATAGTTAGTTCTACTGAGAGGCTGATAATATCCTTTCTTTCTTTGCATTTAAGTTTTTTATTAATTAGGATTAAAGAGTCACCATGAATTGCATTTTCTCTGCAGAACACACTACCAACCCTGTGGTTACAAAAATTAAACAAAACTTCATATTTTTTTAGCCAGTGCTCTGTTATGCACAAAAAGTCTATTTTTTGGCTATTCAAGAATAGTTCTATTTCTAACTCTTTATTTTTAATTCCCTGAATATTTTGATGCAATACAATCATTTTTTGGGACTGGCTTTTACCACAAATACTCACTTTCTTATTACAAGAGCGGTGCTCTGTTGTCTTATTATCTAATTTAAATAAATATTATTTGGAATTCCTTCCAAAGTCTTAGAATCTAATACTTGCTCAATAGAAGCAAGGGGTCTAGCCAAATTCTTGGCTGTCATCTCTATAAAATATAATAGCGAGATAGCTATCTGTCTTTTTAAGAAAGCAGGTAGATAATAATATCTATCCTTTGTTATAAAAAACTTTTTTATATACCTGTTGGTATCTATGACACAAAATTTATCATTATACATTGCCAGTGTATGCAATGTTTGATTAAGAATATACCTTGTGTCATTCTCCTCCTTAGGAAAGCTTTGGCTATAGGGAAATGTAAACATAATGATCCTTTTAGAGTCTAAACAACAAAGTTTTTCATATAATACTTGGTTGCGCCAAATTCGCATTTTTTTTATCTTAATGGTTGCTCAATATATCCATCCTTAATGTCCTTTCCTATGACGGCACTAGTACCGGAACGGGCCGTAGGTGACGCACAATAATGCGTCGACATTTTAAGAAAAAAGGAAATTGAGCAGCGGGTAGTTTTTAATTTGGTCGCCTCGCAATTAGTTGTGATATTTGTTCGGACTCCGCACGCTCGCACCGCTTTATTTAAACTTTATCTTATGAAGTAATTGTTTGTAATAACAATTATATACAGTGCTTAATATAATATAATCGTACAGTGTTTTAATATATATATATATATCGTTACATACTTTTTTCGTGTTTGTGATAAAATTAGTGTAAGAAGCCAAATCCAGCAGCAAGAAGCCACATCCAGCCATAAGAAAGGAAGCCAAGAAGGTTGAAGGTACTGTGCCGTGTCCTTTCTTTCTTTCTCCAATATTTGACCCAAATATTGAGCAACCATACTTAAAAAATACAGTCCACTAAAAATTTCATAAATAATATAATTAGCAACCAGCGCCGCCAATACTAAAAGATCATTTTTATTTACACTTCCCCTGTTCCCTATAAAAACTATTAAATTATTACAATTAGAATTGTTTTTTATTATATGATTTTTAACAATATTTTTGAAATTGGCATTGGGATAACAGTTGTTTACAAATGTTTGCCCATTTTTTAATTGTAAAATATTAGCCATGTCCTTACCTATTTCATCGGAATACACGGATTCGAACCGCTCTTCGTTGAATACGGTCAAGTGGAAGGAGCTGGTACTGGGGAGCTCCCGCCCAGAGGTGGGAACAGTACTCCATGTGGGGCCGAATTTGCGCTTTCATCATTGTCATTTGTATACCTTCTGACCCATAGGCGGCCACAACCTATAAAATTGCAGTATCTGTATGTAAAAACATTAACTAGCAACGATTGCAGAAAGAAGATAATTGCCATACCACTATTGGGTCCAGTCAGATGTGTACCCTAAACAAAAGTGGAGAAGAAACATGCCAAGTAAGCATCTATATAAAGAAATCATCATGATTTTGGTGAACTCAATACCACGCTTTTTATTGGCACAAGCATTTACAGCTGATGCATTTTGCCATTAATCTGTTTCAACGGTATACGAAAACACAGCATAGAGTGCAGATATAGCTTACTGACTTACATCAAAGTAACTTCTTAATAACGAATTTTTGAGTTTTGTATCAGACAATATATTATTTAAGAATAATCGAACAATTGCGATCGTAAAATTATTAAAATGAACCGCGTGCAATACCTTGCACACAATGTTTGTAATCTGGAATTTTCAGGGTGATTCAGGCGGCAGCTTAGTGTGCAACGGCACCGCAACCGGCGTAGTGTCTTTCAACTTTCCCTGCGCTAGAAATATTCCTGATGTGTATGCAAGCACGTACATGTACATTTCCTGGATAAAGGACAATACTAAATCACCCTAAACATTGTCAATTTTAAATTGTTATTAAATGCATCGCAAAAATTATTATACGTTTCTTATTTCGTTGTAATCCCTAAATAGAATTTTTTGAAACACGAAAAAGCATTTAGTATTTAAGTATGTACTCTGAAAGATCCCAAAAAAAACTTACTATGTTTTTTTTTACATAAAATGTACGATATGTTTTAAGTATCGTACATTTTAAGTTACACTATAATTGAGTTACAAATCATCAGCTGAAACACATGATATACACTTTACTTTGACACTTATTCCCACGACAATGCGTGCGACGGCATTTCACAGAGGGATTCTTCTTGAAGTTTAGAACTTCTATATATTAAAATTAAACTGAAAGATCGCCAGGCAGTTGATCAAACAGCTGGGCTGAATGACTTGGATCAATGACGCTTTATTACCTGCCAAGTCTGTTGACTGTTAATTAAAATTTAATTCCACTTTCTGCCACTCTCAAAGTTGTATATTAAAACGAAGATCTTCAAACTGTGAATATGGCATCGGCAAAGCACAGCTTTGATGGTTTTCTCCAAAGCTTCATGAAAAGCAACCAGTACAATGGAAGTAATTATTTGTAGGTTTTGCAAACATATTGGGAATGTAAGAATATATTGAAATAAATTTTATATTGTAATGTTATATTTTTATTTCTTTTCCCTAATATTTCGTTACTATTTCATGAGGAGTATAATAATTAATATAATTTTGTAGATAGATTATTTACATATAAATTAAAATTTTAGATGAGTTTCTTTTAAGAAAAATATGTACTAGTTTTTTATAAGTACAAAAACGAAAATTTAATAAAACTTGTTTGTTTTAGCTAGAATTATATTAATTTACCTAAAATAATTATTAATACGGCGTGTTCTTGCAGTTATGTATTGATTTCCTTCATTAACTCTTGAGTTGAAATTTTATCAATTAGTGTTATAACTACCACCTCTTCTGGTATATCTACAAAATTATAATTCCTACAAATATTGTAGAGAACAGCTGTGGCAATCATATTAGCTTGAGCTTTAGGTTGACAAGCGCAATGTTATTGTCACAATGGGAAAGCGACGTTTCGATACTCCAAATGTTCTGAAAAAGACAAACATTTTAACCTTACATCATGTTTCATTTGGGTCACACATCTTGCATTTTTTAACATATCAATTATGAATACTCTAAATTACACTATACAATTATCTTTCTATAGTATTCCTAGTCTGAATGAGTGCTTCATTATATTGTTAATCAGTCAGAAATTGGGTTTAATAATGGTGATAATAAATATGATCTCTTTGGGTAAACACTATCACCAAGCATCCAGATATTTCTCAGTTGACTTGTACCACATTGAGCTATTAACAAATATACCTGTTAATTTAATTGACACACTAATCAAATTCTACCTTCTTATCAATATAATCAATTTAAAATACCTTGAGCAACTGTTTCCTTGCCTCTTCAAGTGTTTACAAAAGTGTTCTCCGTACGTAGATGTACGGAGTACATAGCTGTTCCAGCAGTTAGTGTAAGGATCCACGAGCATGTAAATATAGTAAGGATGTAGCTCCATAAAATCCACTACAAATTAGTTTGCATAGAATAAATTTATATTTTTCTATACAAATAAACTAAATCGACGAGATCGCCGTCTCATTCAAATGTCTTATGTTTTGCCCGAATTACGGTCTAACTAATAATGTAATATAATATAATAGCCTTTTTTTTATCGGACATGACAGCGTATTCTTTATTTTTCGTAAATTGTTCCTTTTTTGCTTGTCCGTTTGCCAGGTGGCAAAGGCCTCCTCCAATTTACTCCATTCTGGCCTTTCTAAGGCCATTCTACCCCATGTACCATGTACTGTATGATATTCCGATTCCGGTTAGTACTTGAGGTAGGTATTTTTTCAGACATGGAGTATGCTCGCTCACACATGAGTTGGAAAGCGTCTGTTCGTTGGATTTTCTTGTTAGTGCCGTTGGTTGTTTCCTTCGGGCTTGGTGTCTCTGGGGTTCTCTTTCTTTTTTCACTTTCACGAAAATTACTTGCTCTCCTTGCTTTGCGTTTCTCCATGGTTTCCTTAGAATAGTCATTCGTTATATACGTGTTTTCTTTAATTTTCTTCTTATTTCTAAGTATTCGGATTTTTTTCTGCACAGTTGTTAGTGTAAGCAAAATAGGTCTTATTTTTCCATTTTCCTCTTTTTTGCCGAGGCGTTGCACTTTATTTATTTCGCTATTTTCGAGTGACACTTCCAAATCTGTGATTGTTTTTAATACCGAAGCGTTTAGTTCATCGTATCTTTCGGTGTTAGGTTCTGCAATTCCATGTAGAATTATGTTGTTTTTCCTAGCGTTTATGTCTAAGGTCTGGAGCTTCTTGTTCAGTGTTTCGACTTCACGTGATAGTCTTTCGTTTTCCGCTATTATTGGCTGTATCTTCTCGTCCACCGCCTTTAGTACAGTTTTTGTAACATTTTCGGTTATTTGTACTGTTTGTTTATTTAGTTCTTCTTTCATCATATCTAGGAGCAATAACATTTCACCCGACAGTTGAGTACCCATGATGGCAAATTGGCAACCACAGATCAGGTACGAGATGTGAACGGAATATACACTTGGAATGTAACAGAATGTGCCGACGCGCAATGTACTGCGAAATCAGGCGAGCAATGTACGTCGAAGCGTCAGTATGTCACTGTTGGTACCTTGAGTAGTCTATATTCTTTGGCAGAGCACGCAATGTACCGCGAGCATCTAACGAGCAATGTATATCGAAACGTAAATATGTCACTGTTGGTGCACCTGATTACACTTTTGTTTTTGATTACACTACGATGTAGACTTTGAACTGACTTTGTATAACGTCAAGATTTGTTTCGTTTCTTTAGAACTATCGAATATCGCTTTATTTACCACTTTTTACGTAGGTTTTTTGGCGACTGATTTTTGCAAATGTTTTTACACTACAATTGTTGTGTTTTTAGCACCGATGCACTTATGTTTTCACACTTTTATAATATAAAATCCGGGAGTGATTGATAGCACGTCTTTACGAATGCAATACCGGAAACGGAATCCTGTCCACGGTCCAACTAATAAATAAAATAAAATTTGTTTATTTCGGAAAATAAGATACAGGTATCACTTTATCCACTTCGTTAAATTTCAATCTGTAGACATCCCTAACTACTCATCGGCAATGCAGACAGAAGATTTAGGCCGAGAGAAAAAAACTCTCGGTATTATTTTAAAAAAGCAAATCATCAAAGAATACTTAATTTAAAACAAATATCGCAGATTAATTAGAATAGCCTGCCTAACACTAGTCCCAGGCTCTTTTATCAACTAGATAATCATTAACTTTATAGTGAGCCTTTTTACACAACATTTCTTAAATTAATTAAAATACAGAGATAAAATAGCCTCTGGGATTTAATTAAAGAAATTAGAAAGAAGATTCCTTTTCCCAAAAAAGAATTACTAACTTTAGATAGTCTAGTACGGGGAAATTGCAGCCTGCGTTTGTTCCGAGTATTAGTAGTATCCATATCCCTTGCATTTTTTGCACAAAATTTAATGCATTTAGTTTTTTTGCATTACGCAGAAGGTGATTCATATTAAACCAATGTCCAATCGAAGAGAGAGCGTTGTTCACATCGTCAAATGCTGACCCTCATAGAATTTTGTCAAACAAATAATTCAGTTCCTACTTAAGGAACCTTCTGTCTTAAGTTAATCCATTATTAATTAACCTGACATCTTTTACTGACCATATCAATATTGTAAATCTTTAATATTTTTGACTTCACTGTTTTAAAATTTATATTATAATAAAAGTATTTAAAGATGATTCCATGGCGTTCATATAGTTTTATCAGAGTGGCCCTATATTATAGGTACTTATTGTTTTGTGGTGTTTGAAAATATGCCATGTAGGGATCACAAGTAAATAGAAAACGTATTATAATTTTTGTGACGGCATTTATAATTGACAATGCTTAGGGTGATTTAGTATTTTCTTCTATCCAAGAAGTATTCATGTACATGTTAGCGTACACGTCAGGTATATTATTAGCGCAGGGCCAGTTGTAGAACACGATACCGGCTGAGGTGCCGTTGCACACCAAGCTGCCGCCTGAATCACCCTGAAAATTTCTAATTACAAACATTGTACATTGCAATGATTTAAATGTTATTAGTGTTCGATAATTCATTAATAATAAATTGTCTGTTACGATACTCGAGATGTAAGTCAGTAAGCTATAATATCTGTACCCCGATGCTGTCTATTCGTATACAGTTGAAACAGATTAATGGCAAAATGTTTCACCCTGGATGCTTTGTGCTATTAAAAATCGTTTTAAATAATGCACAAAATGATGATACGTTCTTTTTTCTTTAAAGATATACTCAATTGGCATGTTCCTTCTTCTTCGTTAAGGGTACACATCTGACTCGGACGTATAATGACTGAGCGCCCTTTCAACTTCTCACTGCACTGGCCGCTCGTTAAAGTTTTTACATACAGATACTGCAATTTGTCAGGTGATGACCAACCAGCGGCCTAAAAGTGTACAATTTATTAAATTAATTTTGATTTAAAAATATGAATTCGCAGGTCACTATTGTTTTTAATATATATTTTTTTCTGAATACGTAACTCTACAAAAATGTTTACTCACAAGTTGACCCCAGCCGCTCACTATACACGACAATCCAGCCGTGACATCTTTTTTGGGTAATGGCAGGGGCTGTACGGTTTTCTTGATTTCGATGGCCTTTTTCGTACTTATAACAGCTATGTCGTTTTTGAATTGATTTGGCTTATTATGTTCTCTGTGAGCCATGACTTTGCTTATTTCGTACTTTGTGCCACCTTTCGTTCTCGATAACGTACCAACTACAGCAGTAAATTCTGGTGGTTTGCGACTGAAAAGAAATCAATCTTATAATTTAAGCTCAGGTAAAAAATCACAGCATCTATATACTCTTGGATAGGCGAAGTAAACACAATATTTATGATATATTACCTTTTGACACAATGGTACTGTCAGTGCTGTCAGTATCCATCTTTCGGAGATGATAGCGGCACAGCAGAAAGTCCAGTTGTTTTTTTGTTCTTAGAGCGACTTGGTATGGCACAAGGCGTTCGGGCGCGTCTTTGCCACCCACCACTCGGGTGTCGGGCTCTTGCCCTTCAGTCGTAGAGGTGAGACTTTCAGCATCGCCTACAATTAACGGCACTGTATCTAATTAGTACACATATAAACAAGAAAAGGATATAATTATTATTAAAAAAAAAAATTAATCCTGTACGCTCCACGCTAATACCAGTAGAATAAAGTTAATCTTTGAGATGCCCATCGTGAATTATACTTCTGTAGGGAATACATATATTTGTGTATTTCTATTTCTTTTTATATACAGATTAAGTACAATAACTAAATTTCGTCTGATAATTAAAAACGAATACCTTATTAAAATTAATTATTGCTAAGCAATTAGCACAACAATTCTGAAAGATATTCTAACCACTTTAATGTCATTTGACAATGAAACTATACATCGGCGTATTTAATTAAAAATTTGCATATTCATAAAACGAGATATGCCATGTGTTAGTTTAGTTAATATTAATAACAAATGATGCAATCTATAATTTAAAATGTAGGGAATCTCTGAGATATAAATTCAAGGAAGTTAATATAATTACCGTTCCCTCGCAATATATTTATGAAAATATTATGTATGTATACAAAAATAGTGATAAGTTTACTAGAATAGACCATACGCACACTGTTAATACTCGGAATAAACGTATTTATTTTTATTTTAATAAAGCCTTTTTTAACAGAAGCTCCTCATTCCTCGCTAAGGGGATGTGAAATCCGTCGTTTAAGTGACGCCTAGCATTCAGTTACTTTGGGTAGAAAAGTTCAGAACGACAGAATATTTACTGAATCATTTCATTCGCCCGCGAAATAGACCTGTGCAAAGATCCAAATAGTCAAAAAAATCAAACCAAAATACTCAGAATGCAGAGATGTCAGAAGATGTTAGAGATTATTTCAGAGGATAGTGGGATGGACAGCGTTTTTTGAGTAATAAGAGAGAGACACTTTCACCTCGATGAGTACGGCTTTCTTCAAAATTACCGTTGCTGGTCATCGAGCAATCCAAAACTCAAAATTCCAATTAGAAAGCATGACATAGCCACAAAGTTATAATATCGTGTGCATTATTGGCGAAGAAAATCTTCGCCTAATTTTTTTCGAAAATGACCGACGAGCGAGCCGTATATTAACATGATTCATTTTTTGTACCGCAGCTGCAAGGAAAGGATATTAACAAGTCAGGTATATGGTTTTAGCAAGATGGGGATACAGCCGAAACAGCTTCGGTCTCCATGGACACAGCCGCTTTGGAGACATATTGTGGCCACACAGACCGCCCGATTTAACCCCATGACGGGATGCGGTCGTTCTTTGGGTGCCACTCTTGGGGGCCGCCAAAGTGGTTTTGCAGGGCATTTTCTGTGGTGCCAGTCGGTGGCAAGTCTCTGGTTTAAATGTTCGTGCAAGGCGGACTCGCGTCGAAAGCGAGAATGCGTTAAGGCATCGACAAAAGCGGCGATATCTCGTGACGCCATTACCAGTGAACTTAAAAAAGCATATAACTCAGCCTCCAGGTCTTTCAAACGGGAAATCGCTAAGGCAAAGTCAGAGCACATTGCCAGATTTGATGAGAGTTGACATATTGAACGACGCTCAGTTTCGCGGGTATTTGGAGGGAAGGGCTAAATTAGCTTCCAAAAAGTTTGCTATGCAAGGCGATACTTCACTCTGGGCCACCGCTTACAACTGTATAGATAGTAAATGTAAAATTAGATTCATTTAATATTTCTTTTTTTTGACGTTCATAAGTGTACATTATGTTACCTATATGAATAAATAAATTTTAAAATTTTTGAAATTTTGAATTTAAAAGAACGAAGAGTGGTTCGAATCGTCGACGACCAATCCCTCGATTCGATTTAGGGTCCTTCAAGGAAAGAGTCTACCAATTCGTAAAAGCCGGCAACGCACATGCGACCCCTACGACATTGAGAGTGTCTATGGGCGGCGGTATCTCTTAACATCAGGTTACCTTGTCGTTTAAAATTTTTTTTATTCAACAGGGAGCAAACGGGTAGAATTATTTTCTTATCGTCTCATAACAAAATGAAATTTGTATTTTATTAATTAAACATTTAAATGGAAATGTACAGAAACAATTACCCGATTAATCGATTTTATGGTTCTATCAAAATTCTAATTATTCTTTTAATGTAAAAAGATGACGTTCTTCGCAAACTGAAGGTCTTCCATTATTTAATCAATAAAATATATTAAATAACTTTTTATCGAAAAAATATAAAATAATGCAATATTTATGACATTACGTAGAGTCTACTACGCGATATTTTTTACTATTTTTGTCATTTTTCTTGAACAATTGAATCTTGACCAAGAGCTAAAGATTTTGGTAGGAAGCTAATAACATGAATTAACTTGAAAATAGATTCATTGCTCCGTTCCATTATTCATTACACATCGTTTTCGTGTATTCAATAAATCATAATTGCAATTAGACATTTTAATGATTATAGATTATGTAAATGACTACTGTGAGTATGGCAGTATTATAAAACCATTAAGAAGTTACGAAGTTAATAATAATAATAATAATCTTTATTTATTTTCTCACAAAAACTTCACAAAACTTCATAAATCATAAGTTACAATTATTTAATTTGTTTAGTGTATGTAAATAATTGTTCTTCTTTTGAGGGATAGTTATTGTTTATGCGAGACTTATGCCCGCTAAAGGTTGTGCATCTGTGTTACAGGTAGGTCATCAGGCCTCCACCACTTCAGATCGACAAAAGATAATAAATAATAGAGAATAGACAATTATGGTTATAGTAGGTTATAGCGTTAACAAAAAAAGAACATATATAGGAAGTTATGTCCTTATTCTGAATTATATTCTAAGTTAAAAAGGACGGTACTTCACTCCGGGCCACCGTTTTCAACTATAATATATAAAACGCAAATTCGCTCCCCAGTACCAGCTCCTTCCACTTGACCCTAAACAACGAAGAGCGGTTCGAATCGTCGACGACCAATCAATCTCCGAGCGGCTTGATCCTTTGGCGTTGCGTGGAGATGCGGTGTCACTCTGCATCTTCTACCGCATATACCATGGAGAGTGTTCAGAGGAGTTGTTCAGATTTGTACCTGCAGCAGAGTTTTATCATCGGACGTCGAGGCAGAATACGAAATTCCACCTGTATCACCTCGACGTCTGCCGTTCCACAACTGAGCGTTTTTCAAGGCAGTTTTTGCCGCGCACCACCACTTTGTGGAACCAGCTGCCCACTGATTCCGAACCAATTCGTCATAGGGTCCTTCAAGAAAAGTACCGTACCAATTCTTAAAAGGCCGGCAACGCACTCTCTCGAACTCAATTAATTTAAAAGAGATACGCTTAACGTAGTGTTAGATAAGCTGCTTATGGATTTAAATAAAGGTCGCCAGCAAAGTCTATGGATTTGCAACACAAACATATTATATCTGGAAAGTGCACGATATTATATTGATGATTATCTAGATGACGTAGACGACCAATTAGTGAATGTGTATTCTGTTTAAATCTTCCTTCAATCTCAGCCAGAGTTTTACAACTTTTGCAGGGAAATTGTTACACTAATTTATGAAAAGAAACGTGTTGTGGTTTTTTCGAATAGCTATAATATCATCTTAAAGATTTTTTAACTTTATCAATCACTAGCTGCAAATAATAGGACAATGAAATATGTTTTTAAATACATATTATAATATTGTCCTTTTATTTTCTATCTATATCACTATAGAAAGTAGTTTTATGACAAAACGGTCATTAGTTAAAATAAAGAACCCTCTGAGTAGGATTAGTCCAGAGACCCTGGGTAGGGGGGGCCCTGGGTACCGGAAAATTTAAATCTGAAAATTGTTAAAGTTTTGAAGTCTGTTGTATAGGAAAATTTAATAAAGATCAGAAAAATGCTTGTAATATAAGCTTACTCTGAAACGAATTTCTATAATTGACTTGAATTTACGATTACTTCATCATAATCGTAAATACACCATCGCAGTCGTTTCGTTATCAGCGTACATTAGCCGCACTTCACTTCACACAGATGCAGATGCACCTTTATCTTCTCTTTATGTATCTTGAGGTATTTCTATTTTGTTATTTATTAGAGTACAATACGAGCCAACATTTCTTACCAAACAATTTGGGATATTTCAATGGTTTCTTGAATGTTTTAGCTTTGAATTAGATTGAGTTTGAATATTCCGCCGAAGAAAAGTCTTTTTAGATCTAAAACCAAAAATGTTTTAGTCTTAATTTTTTTATTTTAATTCATTAGGCCAAATTCCCATAGTAATTCCTATGAGATAAGTTCACGAACCCTATTCAAGTAAAGCTGTCATCAAGTTGCCAACGACAGTTTTATCATACAAATGGGGTCTGTTCTGACCCATTGAGTCTTATTATTCATATAAAAACATTTTTCGGTCGGTAGCCCGATTTGTAAGATTTGTATAGTGTAGGGATGGATCAAACTATATAAAAAAATAAACAAACACCGAATACAATAAAACAGAAACTGAAACGAAACGGAAACGACACAGAAAGATTATTTTCGCATACGATAACAAACTTATATTATTAACTTGTACTATTATTATAATCAGTCATAACTGAATAATAGAAAAGCATTTAAAAATTTTATATGACTATCATTACTACAATTACAAACAACTTCGAAACAAATAAAAGGTCTTCACAATATTCTAGAATACAGTTGGGTTCGTGCAGTGCGATACAACTTCTTTCTTATTAATCACCAAATTCCGTAGTTTTGTTTAAAAAAGGGTAATTTACAAGATTCACCTTCGAACCTTAACGATAGCAATGTTAACTTAGCCAAGATTTAAACTTTACCAAAAAAAGTTTACTTGTTTAGTGGTGTGTTCTGACCTTAGTCCATCTCTGAATGGTATTTGATCAGAATCATAATAATACTGTGTACACAATTCCTCTGGAAACTGTGTTTTGATTACATCCTTACGTCACTTTTCTATTTGAATAGATCGAGGGACTACATCATCGCTCTTATGTACATGAATGTCATATATAAAAAACTGTATGTGGGCTGGGCGGGTCGGCGACGCGACGCTGTCGTGACGTGAGCTGTTGTAATATACTAATTAATATAGGACATGTCACATTACATATTTTTTACAACAATATTATGTGGTTACTTGTGATTATCTGTATCCGGTATTTAAACATTGATAATGTTCGGGCCTCAACTTCTATTTTAACCACAATAAAATATAGACGATGATTAATGATGATTGTCATGATTTTTGTAATCATATCTATTATTAAAAACCTTCTCTGTACAAAAGTTTTTTTTAGCATAAACTTGTTTTCTATATTGAGGGATCGAGATACTACACATCGAATATAACAAGGAAAAAGAAAATGTAAACGCCAAATAAAAGCAGCACCTGTTCAAAATTGGCTAGTATACACCACGTGCCCCACATACAACCTCTTCAATAAATAGTTCAATAATCATGCAATAGGATATTGCCCTATAAGCGGCTGCACAATGAAAATCTACTAATGGCGTCGAAGGTTTATTATCTTTGGATTTCAGCAGCACTAGCATCGCTATTACCTATTTCAACTTTGAGAGTTCTGCAGCATAAAATCTATCCTGATCTTCAAAAAAATATTTGCATTCAACAATGGCTGTGTGACATGGACAATGGGCATATTTGCGTCGATTAATGAGATACTTGACCAAATAAACGAACAAACAAATGGCGACGTAGAGGGGGATGTAATCGAGTGATACTAAGCTTACTCAACTGTATATTGGTCCATTTCAATATTTTAAAATTATGCAAGGAGACACAAAGAAAGTCGTTAGTATGACCAGTTTAAGCCAGTGGATGCAACCAGACACTTCAAAGATCTAGATGCGCCGAAAAACAAAACGACTCAATACAATAGCTCAAAAATTTCGAGATTATGACGCCTCATTAAACCCGTGAGATGTTCATTGTAAACAGTCGTTATGTGAAATCAAATAAATAATTTATTAAAATGGGTTATACTTCAAGGGCGTCTTCAGTGGAACAAGTAATTATTGCCCAGAATGGCGCCCATACTGCGCACGCGGAAATACAAGCAGTTTATTTACTATTAATAAACCTTACGTGTACTGCAAGACAGAGTGGCCAAGATATTTACGGAGAGAGCTACAGGATTTGCCTATGGTCAGCCTAACACAGCAGACCAGGGCTCTGATGTATTTGTGTGAATGTGGGCTAATTGTGAAAGTGATTAGTATAGTATACGTGTTTTTTTTATAGAACAGGGGGCAAACGGGTAGGACGCTCACCTGATGTTGAGTGATACCGCCGCCCATGGACACTCTCGATGTTAGAGGGCTTGCGAGTGTTATCTAGATCATAAGTTTGACACCAATTCTAAATACCTTACCTATTATTATGACATTATGTTAATGTTTGTATTATTTGACATTATAAAAATAATATCTAATTGTACCACTATCTTGGCAACTAAACGATTTCATGTACTGATTTTTACTTTTATTTTAAAGTTATTAATGATGTTAAATCTAGTTTATGGAATCAAATATTGTTAATCATCAATTTATTGTGTATTCACATGTTAATTTTTATTTTATTAAGCATATAAGCATAGTGCATGGCCTATGCCTAAATGACTAAATAAACGTATTGATTTTTTAATATAGAGCAGTATTGTACAAACACTCATGTTAAATTGTCCTTTTAAGAATATACCAATACAAAATTGAACAAGTCAAATCATACCCTTTATACGCTATAGTTTCTCAGGTCTTTATAAAACGTGCCTTTCCATAAATTGAGGCTAAAAGTTAATGTTTCACTAAGAAATTTAGACGCACCAATCTAATGGTACACGGTTAAAAATTACACATTAATCATGACTGGAAAAGTAAAATGAGATATTTTTTAACTGCTTGGCCTTTACAGTAATTCCGACTAAAAAATATAAATCTGATTTCAATGAAACTATATTTAAAAAATATAGTTTCATTGAAATCAGATTTGCAAAACATTAAGCTTAAGGATAGGGCCTGGTAGGAATTGTTTTCTTCATAGGCAACTGTGTGGTATAGTCGTACTATCAAACCCGCGAAAATTTTAAGATACGTCAAAAGAACGAAAATCTAAAAACCTCGTACATTAATAAATAAGCTGCTTGTAGTAAAATAATGTAAGTATCTTTTGATGTTTGTATGTCTTTTATTTGCAAAATCATTATATGAATGTCACTATCCCACGCGAATCAAGTCTCGGCTACTACTCCATTTCAGTTAGGAAACCACAAAGTCTATTTGTTTTTTTTAACTTAATATTTTAAGTTTTTGACTGCAGTTTTTTCATCTTCCTCCTTCTCCATCCTTCCTTTCTACAATATAAGTGTATCAACACACCATTTAATATATTCTATCAGAGTCTACAGAGTATGATGTAGGTAGGATGAAATTCAACACATAGGCAGGCAACATAAATATAAACTTTATACGTTTTATTGAATCAATTTTGACTCAGTGTGGGCGTAATTCACAAACGACTGATTTATTATTACTAATTAGACCGACTAGACTGATTGATTGATACTTGCTTTTGGTGGCATGTTAATATGAATCGTACTAAGTACTTTCGATAATAGTCATTTTATTTATTTAATGGGTGAATGTGAAATACGTACCAAAACTCTTTTAACAAAGACAAAAATCGTAAAAAGTGTATTCCAGAATTTGAAAAACAAAAGAAATCCATACTAAAAAAAACAAACAATGAAAATAGCATATTCAGAAACTAAATTCACGTCGTGTATTCGATCTCCGATGGAGTGAAGATACGGTGATTACGACTTTTGTAAGATACGGTGTCGAAAGCTTTGACGTAATCAGCGAAATCAAGGTATAGGGGTCGTTATATTTTTCTATAATTATGTCTTTCTCTCATCAAAACCGATCCGTATACACATATACTTTCACTTTTTTGGCTTTTACGTTGGCAAACATCATCATGACTTTAACAATTACCACTTCGATAATGCGTAATGGGAGGTGTGAAAATTTATGAGCAAACAAGAATGTAGCAATGTTTACCAAGATGGTTAAAACCAATCGTAGAATTTTTTGTCTTTAAATACAAATCAACAGTCAAGTCAAAAAGTTATTTATTCATATAGATAACACAATGTAATGTACATTGTACACTTATGAACAATGCTTATAAATTTTACATGTACTGCCAGTTCTCAAATCAACTACGTCAATCAATCAAGGGCGTAGTACTTCTCGTACTACGCCCTTGATTGATTGACGTAGTAGGAGAAGAATTGGCAATAAAGTCTCCGCCACTCTTTTTAATCGCCAAGTTTTTTTGCAACCATATCACCATGTTACACATGACATCTTAAGTAATTATAATAAAATAAATTAAAAACAAAGATTTGTCTCAGATTGTCAAAGAGCCCCCTATCAGCGGGAGGCATGGTGAAATAGGAGCACGCACTTACATTCTCGTGTGAACAACACGCAAATACATAGTAGAAATAACTAACATCACCGCATACACGAATTCAAGTACGACTGTGTGGTGACTGCACTACAAGTAGCACCCGTTCACGAGTATGACGCATGGCCAGCCATCGGCCATCTCGCCATATTTTAGGGAGAGAGACAACCCGACGAATGGACGTGACATGAGAAGTCATACAGGCTTAGCAATGAAAATTCACTTACAGGATTAATCTTCTAATCAAGTCTTCAATCAATGAATACAACTTTGTTAACATACGCATATTTCCCATCTATATGTAAATAGAAGTCGTGTCTTAAGAAGTTCAGCATACAGGAACAAGCAAGTTTCAAAGTATAATTAATCCTATTTAGGTATACTGAAAGTTGTGTTATTAAATTTATCAATAGGTACTCGACTTCGAGATTTGAGAGGCCATCGATGTAACACGCGCACCGAGTTAATCGGTAAGCCTCTAATCATATTCCGGGCCATTCCCGTTATTGGCAACGAAATGTATTGCGACATTACTGAGATGATAGATAATTTATTAATTCTTTTCTTGGTAATAATAATAATAATAGTGCATAATCATCTTTCGTCCAACAATTGACGCATTGTAATTAATTGTAAAACGTTTTTTGAAAGTTATATTAAATTTTCTTTAAAAGGCGTAAAAAAATAAACATCTTACATGATTAAGAAAACGTCGACCATAAATACTGTTAAACAGATTTTTCCTATAAAAGAAATATTTTGTTTACTTAAATTGGGACAAAGTCCAATCAACCATAAAGATTTTGTTGACGTTATTTTGGTATACCTACCTAACGATGTTTCGATAATATTTCATTATATATAATGACCGCACAGTTAACCGTTTCATATGAGTAATGATTAAAACTCCTTTTTCAGATTACCTTAGCTTTTTGTGATACAAAAGTAAGTACGTCGAGTCTAAATTTTCAATATTTGTTTTTATATTACGGCGCCATTTACAGTAAGACATAACTCTAGGATAGTCTTATATGTCTGGGCAAAAACTATTTACACAACATAAACAAACTTATACATCGCTCCGCTCCTTATTTATTCTAATCTGTAGAGCCTACCCGTATCATTATGTCAATTTACGGGACGTGTCTGTGCGGGATTTAGAATAAATCTAAGATATGATAATAGATAAGATATATTCTACTGGGACGACATAAACATGCCTAGTTGGTTCTTATTTCCTGAAATAGTAAAAACCATAACTAAATTTAAAAATGTATGTGATTGCCAAGCATTATTAAATAATACCTGTTTTTGTATGGTTTTTTATAGAACAGGGGCAAACGGGCAGGAGGCTAATCGTTAAGTGATACTGCCGCCCATGGACATTCCCATTGCCAGACGGCCTTTTTTTAGGGATTGGTAATTCAGAAGCTCTACTTACATAAAAATACGTGATGATTACTATATAGATAATGTTTTGACAAGCAACTCGATGACATCATCTACGATAGATGGTTGATGACGAAGAAAATGGCAAATACCATGCACAGTGTAATAACAAAAAGATATATCAATGTTTTAAAATTACAATTAGCAAGACAGATGATATCAACACTCTGTCTTTTTTTTATTCTTCTTCTAACAAGTGATAACTTGATGATCTTATATTTTTCAAAATAAACGTATTTTTTTCTTATTTTTTTTAATAGTTTTATGTTTTTTTTTTCATTTGAACTTCTTCGAAAATTCATCTTTTCATAAGTAATATATGTTATAGAAATAGGTACATCTTAAAACTCTTCAAGTCTTTGATTCATGCTACGTGAGCGAAATTAGTTTCGTGTCACGGGTACTTGAAAAAGAAAACATATGCTTGAATCGTGGTACTTAGAAAATCGTGTAAATTAAATGTGATTTTTCTTACAGTGTATTGGTACCAACTGCACGTCCGGGGTAAGCGTCGTAGCGTGATGTTTAACTATTACAATATATTAACCTTCTTAGATCTACATTTTTATCAATTAAGTTAGATTTAGAAATCTTTACATTTATGAAGCGAAACCTTTAGGTGCATGAGGGTAAATTTTTTACGGAACATCACGAAGATATGCAGCGTTTTTGACAATGAAAGGGAAGAGAACGTTTGAGACTGATTGAGAGAAAGTGAGAAATGGAGATCGAAAGATATATACGCTATTGGTTGATGTATTCGTTTAGTAGTTACATACGTATTAGAACTTTAGATGGAAATTCTGTGGAAAACGTCTTATGCAGTAAACGCAGATTTTGATCTATTTATATTATCATTAGAACGTATATAGTGTGTAAACAATGTGAATATAGATATACAAATACATAAAGTGATCATATATTGGTACATGATCATCTATTGGTGCTATTACCTTAGTAATAATTAATTTACGAAAATGTTTCGCTTCTGACATATTGTGTATTTTTTTCTATATTTATTTTCTTAGACGTAATTTTTATGTACTAAGTCCCTAAACTCAAATGAGTTGTAATACTGCAATGGTATTTCGCAAATTTTACTTCTTATATTTATTTATTTTATTTATTATCATTACCTTTGAACCGTAAAAAGAGTTCTATCGGTAACTTGTTATTTATATGAAATGAATATGAAAGATATTTATGATCGCATTTTTCTCTCTTTCTCGAAACTCCATCGCTTGAGGAACGAATTGAAATGGCAAGATTAAATACAAGTACGCTGGATTGGAATAGAAAATTCAGTTCTGCATTTAGAATATTTACGACGTTTTAAGCAATAAAATGGTTATATTATATTTCAACTATTCCTTCTAGTCAATGCGATTTTAATACTGGTGAAAGCAAAAGCTGAACCATCCTTGTTTGATTAGTAGGACACAGAGTATTTGTGTCTTTAGGCTAATTAACAAGCAGGATTTCCATGATGACAAATTAATGTCGTCCGATCCCAGACCGACATAATCCGTGACGGTCAACTCAGGTTTATTACGCACGTGTTCGATAAATTAAGAAATCACCGTATTAAGGAAGTAATATTTTTATTTTGTACTGGCTATAATTAGCAAGCCATTGCTGGCGACTCACTAAGTCAACGTATTAAACGGCAATGAATTTGTCTGTTTGAACTCTTTGAACAAAAGCTGAATGAATTGGTCAATCAACGAATTCAAATTGGATAGTTTTCTCGCATTTATTTATTAAAGGTATATCCTATAAAATGCAGGATTTATCATGTTAAAGAGAGCCCGTTAAAATTTTGATTTAATTCTAGCATTCAGCATTGCAAAGAAGTGTTGGCCTAGTGGCTTTAGCGACTGATCTCAGGTCGTAGGTTCATTAAACGGCTGTGCACTAATAGACTTTCTTCTAAAGTGCGTATTTAATTTTCGCTCGAACAGTGAATGAAAACATTGTGAGGAAACCAGGTTGTCTTAGACCCAAATAGTCGACGGCGTGTGTCAGGCACAGGAGGCTGATCACCTACTTGTCCAGTAGATTTACTGGTGATCATGAAAAAGATGTTGAGACCTAAAAGAGGCTTTCCCTACAAAATTAATAAGTGGTAACGAAAGGGTTGTAACTCTTCTTTAAATTATGTTAATTAGTACTGAATTCTAATAAGTAATTCTTTCAGATGACGGATACTCACGATTGCTTCGCTCATGTAAGAAAATTTCTTCTCAAAATATCCATTCTATATATTTTAGTACGAAATCCTACTAATATAACTTTTAACACAATTAAATATATAGTGCAGTGAAGATACTTGTTCGGTGGATGTGAGTATTGCTTTGTTACTGTACGATTTATACAAATAAATCTGAAGGATAACTAAAATCACTGACCAAATTTAATTGTGCTATCACAAAGCTCAGTAGTAAAGTGTTACAACGCCTAGTCATGGGTTCAAACGTCCAAAAATAGTGTTACCAGTTAAGCAAATCAACGTGAGTGGCAAGAAAGTGATAATCTCATTCCTTCTGGCTTATCAAGCAGAATTAACAAAGAAACAATTACATGTTACGGGAAATACTACGCGTAGGCTTAATTTTTTAGGGCATTTTATAAAGCTAGATCTAGAATAATACATTTGGAGCCGCTAATGGGTTTACCTGAAGAAAGTGTATAGAAGAAAAGTAAACAAAGTCACGTAAACGTGTCAAACGAAACGTGAAACGGACAGGAAGAAGGTTCATTTTACCAATTTCCATTATATTCATTTTACGTGTCAATGTCACGGTACTAAGGATAACTTTAATTTATTTGGTAAAGCGTTTCGTTGAGCGGAAGTCCTATTGTACTCTCAAATTACGCAAATATCGGATTTTTAAAGGACATTCAGCCAATGGCATTACATAAAAGTTCCTATTTTGTTACGTCAAATGAGTGTTTAACAGCTAATTTAAAATATAGCCCAATAATATTATGAGTTAATCCGGCGCCGGTCGTTGACTATTTTGAGTCAGCTTAGTATATCATACTAGCTGACCCGGCAAACGTTGTTTTGCCATGTATGTTATTTCTAGGAAACATTTTTAATTTACTACAATTATAATATTTGATTGCCATCTTGCAACCTTATTGCGGATCTGTGGATAGATTAAAAAAAATAAAAATCGGGATGTAAAAATTGGGGTTGATCGTATAAGAGTGAAAATTGAGAGAGATAATTATGATTTTTTTTTATCGTCATCACAAAATAAAAATAAAAAATTTGCCAAAAAAATTAAAGTTTATAATTAACAAATAAAAATAGGGGTTGGTCGTAGAGGAGTGAAAAATTCAGGGTCATATGATTTTTTTTATTCTAAGTCATGACCAAATAAAAAAAAATCTTGCAAAAAAATTAAAATTTTGAATTAACAAATAGAAAATAAGGGTTGGTCGTAGAAGGGTGAAAATTAAGGGTTACATGTATTTTTGTATGGTGTATCTATGTATATTTGTCTAAAAAATAAATTAAAAAAATTAGGGGATGACCACCCTTAACATTTATGTTGTCCGATTCTCAGACCTACCCAATATGCACACAAAATTTCATGAGAATCGGGAAAGCCGTTTCGGAGGAGTTTAACCACTAACACCGCGACACGAGAATTTTATATATAAGATAAGTTCTAAAACTTTATAATTGAAACAAATCGTTAAAGTATTATGTAATTAATTTCTCGCGAGGTAATCAGATCCGCTCTTGGATAATTGTTTCGCACCTTCTAAGTTTATTACTCATGATCTGGAGTGAAACAAGCTTATTATTGGAAGAAAGGGAAAGATAATGGAATTACCGCTACGGGGCACATTCCGCTGTAACTGTGAAGCCAAGAATAGACACAGTTAATACTGAAAATATTATTATAATATTATACATATTATACATACATATTATATATAATTATTACACAAATAGAATTCTATTGTTACGAAATTTATGTGACTTATGTAACTAAGATAATGCAATGCATCATTTCAAACCATGAAATTGCAAGGGATTAAACTACTCTTTCAGTGCAGTTTTCATTTTCTAAGTTTCAAACTGATAAGTTTCATTTTGAAACATAGTATTCACATACATTGTAAAACATTAAACATTTATTTATTTATTCACACTTCGTTGCTAGAAAGAAACACAAATAACACAATACATATACATTACAAGGGATGCAACGGGCGGCCTTATCGCTAACAAGCGATCTCTTCCAGGCAACCCTAGTAAGAAAGAAAACAATAAATAAAAATGATGAGTGCAAGAAGTGCATAACCAGAAGTTATATAAAAAACAAAATATATATATTAATCTGTAAAACCTTAATCTAGAGAAAATAAAAAAAAAACAATATTAATAACTAAATAAAACTAAAAAGCTAATCTTACAGATTCATGAATTGAATTGAATGAATTGTTAACTGAAGAAAGTTATGTAAACCAATTCATAATCTTAACTGAGTTTAATTTAATTTCAATAATGAAATGTGATTCTCTATTAAATATAACAATAACTACAATTTTAAATCCTACCATTACTCTAATGAAGCAACCTTCGTCTCTTCGAGGACGTTGAATTAATAAATTCCAATTAGCAGGGTAGTTCTGAACTCTGAACATAAGTCATACTGAATGTCTCGTAAAGTAATATAATTTTGGTTTATGTAGTAAAGGGCTAAATTATAGAAAAGAAAAAAAAATCTAGTGAACAATTTGTTTTCTAGTATTATATTGAAACACACTAAATATTCTGTAGTTTTATAATATCCTCTATTCAAAATATCACAAAGAGTTTGATACAAATATTTCAAACATCGTTTTCAGTGTATCGGGGAGGATTGTGCAGCTACGGTATAAAATTTAATATTCTATGTCGAATAACGTCCAATGAGTCAAATTTTTTACCACAAATACGTGCAACAGATAAACTAACTAATATATTTGTTTCTGTATCGTTATAGTGTGTTGGATTAATGTGTCATTCTAAGGTAAGATTTAAATATGGTTAACTACATGGATCCTAAATTACATCAACCTCACATAAATTACTGTTTTCAGTGTAACGGCGACCAATGTGTAGCAAACGTAAGAACCATTTTTAAATTATCTTATTGTCATATTATAAAGAATTAATTTTTTGAAACAAGCCCAGCCGTGAGTTAGAATCGATGGTAGTTGAAGGGAAGTTCAAATAAATGAAATGCCAATGGTCGGATTCTTTTTTTAAACACTTGCTTATAAGTAACATAATAATTGGGGTTGTGACGCTGGACTAACAAAAAACTAATTGTATGATTATTGGGTGCTTAAATCCATGTGCCACATTCTTTACATATAAAGAATATAAGTGTTCCCTTGAAGTTGAAATCCGTAAGAACATAAATAAAGCGCGTTTCAACAACAAAAAAAAATATCTTTTTTGGGTCAAAGTGCATGCAGGCGTGGTCTGGAAATGAAAGAACAGACCAACTGGCAAAAGAAACTGCGGACCTGGAAGAGGCGCCCGTGTACAATAGATTCCCCATGTCGCATTTGAAAATCTGTTTACGTGGAAACACGATGGATAAATGGAATCACAGATATCGAAACGGTGAAACAGCGGCAATAACTAAGCTATTCTTTCCAAATGTTGTTTTGGATTTTTCGATAGTTAAACAAATGAAACCAACGGGATTGATTACCCAGATGTTGACAGGTCACGGTGGATTCTTGTCGTACCTTTACAGATTCAGGATTAACAAAGTGCTGCCTGTCCTTGTAACAGATGCATATCCGGATGCATACGGATTAACTCCGACGGCTACATAGTCGGGAAATTATCAAGAAAATATTTATTAAAAAAAAAGAAAGAATATAGGTGTGGTCTCGGAAACGAGGATGTTATACTATATTTTATTATAGTCTATGAAAAACTAAAGGGCTCATTTATTACCTACTACCAAAACTGAAGTTTTACAATTTATGGTCTACAAGTGCAAGATGATTGTTAACATTTGGTTTTCCCCTTCTAATTGTTAACTAACTAATTTTTAACTAATTCTAAATATATTTGTAATTTAACTATTGTTAGGTAATATAACTTGTGTGAACTTAGCACCGGCTGCTGTTAATGATAAATAGGCAAATATACTGAAACTCTTTTCAGTGCACGGGATTAGGATGCGACGCAAGAGTAAGTTAAAGTATAAAATGCATCTTATTAATTCGCTAAGTTAATTCAGACACTTTTTTTCAAATTCTTCGCGATTAAAATAGTATCTGTACTACAAGTACAGTACTACTACTACAGAGCTCTATATATTCGGTAGAGTTCTGATCAATTTTAAAGAAAGCATTGTGTCTATCTCATACCCGATCCGCTGTTTTATCCGTATTTTAAATTTCTAGTATTTTTATTGTATTTTTAAAAATTTTATTTATTGTCACATTTATTTTTAACAATATATACTTATATATTTTAGAAAATTGCTTAAACATATACCGTAGATGAAGAATTACGTAATAATAATAATTATTCCAGTGCACGGGGACCGATTGTAAGCAATTCGTGTTACTTTGGTGAAATGCGGGCTTGTTTACTGAATTACGTGATTACCATGATGCTGAGAAGATTAATAAAAAGGAATGCTTTCTGTCGATGTAATTCTATGTATTTAATCAAATTTTAAGGTATAATGTTTCTCATCCATAGAAAATTTATAGAAAAGCATTTGTTTTATTTTTATGATAGTGAAAATTCTTTATAAATGCGAACTAAAAATAGGCAATTCTAAATAATGATCCGTTTTCCTTGGTTAATTTAAGTGACCGTGACAATTCACATTTCAGTGCATTGGGAAGAAATTACACTAACGCATTTACTTTGTAAACAAAAATCACCTTCTTAAAAATACTTATAATCTGTAGGATTAATTATATTATTATTAATTTAACTTATAACTTTTACATTACATATGTAGTAATCAGGATATAATAGTAACGTTTTTAAAAACATTAAGCGTAAGAACTAATTTTAATACTCGTACTTGCTATGTACATATCACTCATATTCAAGCAAAATAACATTCAATCAAGTCGATGCGTTACTTAAACAAATAGTAGGAATCATCTATTACTATATTAATCCAGTGCAAATAATAGATAACTAGTATATTATATTTGAATTGAACTGCTGGAACATTTCAATGGAAATAACTAAGATCACTTGATCGATATGAAAACTGTTTTACTTACATTTCTCTTGTAGGTCAGTTGCTAATTTGTTTGCATGGCTAGACTTAATCGATATTATCCACCGTGGACTATCATTATGAATGATTAAATACATATGATTTATGTAAAATTTATCCTTTTGTGACCATTACGTGATGTAGTCTAGTTAGTGTAGTCTATGAAAGCAAATACCGTCGGTAAACGCCTTTAATTTTCCTGTGATGTGAAATGTTTATCTTGTTACCGAAACTAATTCTGTCTGTGAAATAAAATTGTGTTCAACACATAAGTAACAAGTAAATTAGTAACAAAGTTCCCTGCGTCAGACGATACCAATAATTACAGAAGTTTGAGATAAGACTTTCCCAGTTTGTAAGGCTTTGCAGAAGAACAATTGTATTTTATAAGTTAAATTTGAACGTTGTTAGAAGTTACACTTTTAACTTTGTTATAAACAATTTTAATAAAATTCAATCAGGATTGGAGAGGGATTTGTGAGCATTGTACGAGCAACAGAATCACGAAAAAGTGTGTAGGTACGTTTATACACACATAATAATAATAGCCTTTATTCAGATACATTTTATATGTACATTTAAACAAATTTCCATTTTAAACCTCTCCTCTCTCCTTTCCCTTTTTGGCAAAGGCCTCCTCCAAATCCCACCATTCCTCTCTGCACTGTGCCACTCTCCGCCATGTACCACCTGCTGTTTTTTTAATGTGATCAATCCACCCAAACTCAAACTCAAACTCAAAAATATCTTTATTCATATAGGTAAACATGTATACTTATGAACGTCAAAAAAAGCAAATTAAATTAATTGTAAATTTACATTTACATCCAGTTCGCAAGTCAAGGGCGTAGAGCGGGTAAGACCACCTTCTCAGTTGTCTCCCTCTTTTGCTGTACCTTGGGCACCAGTTAGCAGTTTTTTGCTGCACTTTTCTTACCTCTTGCCATAAGGCCCAGCCATATCCGCTTTACTTTCTTGATTGTTATTGTAACGACTGCTACCTAAGTTATTTTCCTTTTTGCTGTATTCTTTTTTTGTCTCTTCTTGTTCTCCCTTTCATACATCGTTCCATCGCTCTTTGACACCCCCGTAGCTTTGTAAACTGCGCTTTAGTAGGCGCCCAAGTTTATCCATATGTTAGTAAAGGTAGTATGCAAGTATTGAATACGTTTCTTTTAAATACCATGCTTGTTTTCTTATTTTTCATGACTTCTTTAAGCGCCCAAAAGCTCTTCCATGCTTTTGCTATTCTTGTGTCAATTTTTTTTGTTGTTAAATCGGTCATAGATATTATCTGCCCGAGGTACGAGTACTCAGCTACATATATATTGTTATTTAGCAGTACTACTTCCTTTCTGGAATTCGAATACACACATAAAAAGTGTTAAATAATGATAAAGTGCTGTTAAAACATAAACCGGTTACAAACACTTGTCAACGTGAAGAAGAAAACATTTCTGAAAATTCTTAGATAACAACGTGGGCATCCCAAAAACTTTTGAAAAGATGGCTGATGTAACTTGCATAGTTTCCTAAGTTATCATAAAAACAACTTAAAAAAAAGGATCATCGCGTTCAATTAATGCTTATACTCCTCTTTTAGTAGTCTAATCTTTTCTTTATACAGATGTAAAAATATATTAACCCACAATTCTAAACACAGTCTTTAATTTCAAATATTCATTCGAATTTTGCAAGCCGTCAGTACGTGAGTCAGTGTGCATATGTTTACAACCAAATGAACTCTAAACTCTGACTTCATCATAGAGTTTTGTATGATTGTAAGAAGGTTGTAGCAGGTTGGCTGAGAACTCTAACATATGAGGAAACTGAGCACATTTTGGTGCGAATTCGCTAGCTTGAGACAGGCCTAATTGTATACTTGTCAGCGTGCACACACTCGCTCACACACAGCACACACACACACACACATGCACACATACACACACAAAAACGCATGCATAGATTAAGTTTAAAGCTATTCTTTTTAGAATTAGTATAGATAAGGGAAGTAGCGAGTCCACCCCAACACAAGTGTCTCATAACTACTTACGGGGGTTGTCTCATACTCATTTATTGATGTTAAAAATTTGAGAAAGAATAAAAATTTAATTTAATTTAAATAGAAAGTTGTTATATTCAATATGAAGACTTAACGTAAGATATTCTCCGTTATTTCTTTTGTGTGTTTAGGGTTGTCCTATTTATATAAATAAATGAACAAACATCTGACCTGCATCAAAGTCAATTCCAGGCTTAGTGAATAAGCCTCTTTATCAATCTCATAAATAATCACTTGCTTTTAGTCTGAATGTTTACGTTTTCGAGAATAATGTAACTAAATATTTTTTTCTGTTTGTCATGATTAAAAAGAACAAAGCCGCAATACCACTAATTTAAAATTAAAACAAGTTTCGACTCCCCTAAAAAATACCTATTCGGTCTATAATGACACGTCTACGGTGTCAAAAAGGTACAGTACTAATACCCCGACTTACGCTACCTCAACTTACGCGAATTCGGAGTTACGCGATTTAATTTTTGTCGTCGAAATTGGTAGATAAATAAATTTAGAAGTGATGATGTTCAAGAGGTGTTGGATTCACACAATGAGGAGCTTACAATTGATGAGCTCATATCAATGCGTGAACAAGAGAAAGAAATTGATAATAATCATGATCCAGTTAAATTAGAAGTTGGAAACTTGACAGAAGCCTTTCGATCCTCAAAAATAACATTTTGGAAAGCACAGACTCCAATGAAGAGCGCATTTTCATCTTTATATGCAAAATTGTACCCCGGACTTACGCGAATTCCACTTACGCGGATAGCACTCAGTCCCACCTATCGCGTAAGTCCGGGGTATTACTGTATTGGTAATCTGAGGGAAAGCCGAGTAACGACCGAAATATATTGTGTAATCATAATATCATAAAAGCACAACACGGTATTACACCGGGCCTTAATTAATTCATACTTTAAATAAATATCCTTCTACGCAAGGACAACAATTATTTCTACATTAAGCTAAATCAAAGGTGGAAATTTAAGAGGAAATTAGTAAAAAGCACTAGGTATGCGTTATTATTATTTATTGTTCGAGACGCGAAATAATCCACAGCAAAAAGGACCGTAGATCTATTAAGTTTACAACATGGCATGTCAAAGCGTCATCTCCGGTGAAGGTGTAGGGATTCGCCATAACCATCATCTCATCTCATCATGTATAGCACAGGTCAAATAACACTGTCTTTTTATTAATTTCGAAGAATTTGTAGCAAGTTTTTAACGTGTTTTAAATATAATGACATTTCTAGTTAAAGAATACCAATGCTAATATTAATGTAAAAGTACAAGCAAAACGTTAATAATTAGGAACCCCATATTTCCATACAAATAAATTGACGTAACATGAGTCAATAAATTTGATACTCTTGCAAATTCAATATTCATGAATACTAGACATTGGTGAAACACGGAAACGCCGCGCATTGGCGTGCTTGATCGATAATCCTATAATTATATATATTAATAACGAAATTAATAGAATATCTACAATCGGGACGTAAATATTAGCTTTATAGTTCAGTTCAAAAGTCGTCGAAATCATAACAATTAATACTAAAAGGATACAATTGGTTTCTTTTAATATGTTCAGATCTGGCATATATTTTCATAAATCTCAACTATATCTATGTATGCCGTGTAGCCTATAAATGTCTTCTGTCATTTCGCGTTTAACTCACGCATAAGAGATGGGTACTGCACGTGGATAAATAACATAACCAATATGGTTACAGCGACAAATCGACTGAGAGGTCAAAAGGTAAGTAAGTATAGGAGATGACCGGCGCTGAGACCTAGGTACTATTAGACACGCACAACGTCTCTTGTAAAAAATGTCAATGGATACTATACAATGTATTATACTACATAGGACAATACGATGTTTGTTTAAAAATCAAAAAAACATTGATACTCTGACCAAACGAATTAACAGTTTAACATTTAAATATTTTATATCGTTGAGCTCTTGTGCGTTACCATTTAATGAGATTACCTACCTATGAAACACATTGTATAAATAATCACACATTGTATGGCAACACTGTGCAGCTTACACGACTAAATAACAGCATGAAATGCATGCAGCAAAGGAAGAAACAAAATATGTGGTGAATTTATGTTCTCTCATGTATGTATATCATAAGCAAGCTTAGCTGATGCTAGGCTGAAATCTCAATAATAAGTTAAGTTTTTGGTGGCAGCATCCATTCGAGTTTATCCATGAGAATTATTGTATGGAACGGAAAAGGCTGAATGTAAATTATACGTCTGAATATAATCAAGAAATATCAGTATCTAGCATTTCTTAAAAAGCAGAATTTTTAAAAGGCCAAGAAGCAGAATTAAGCATCTTTATAAAAAAAAATTACTTATAAATATAAAATTGGTTGCGAAACATTATCGTAAAGATCTCAGAATTGAATAAAAGTCCCTAATCTACTGCAAATCTATAAAATAAGTATGTAGTATATACAATAGGTATATACATATATATAATAGAATATCTCCTTCTGGTTACACCATTTAATTCAATTAAAAAAACGTTAAATCATTTTAGTTTGAGGAAGAGCTTAAACAGCTTCATTAATTTATTATCCCAATTAATCGATTTTCGAATATCGGTATCCTTTACCATTCGATATATTATATTAGTTGCTTTTAGTTTTGAGTCTACGTATATTATTAAAGGAGAGTCTGTTTTTTCTTATTTTTTATATGACAATAGTTTTAATTAATAGCCTTAATGAAAATATCAAAATATTAAATATAGATGCTATGATGATAACATACTGTAGACTAATGATAAAATACCTAGTAATAAATTTTAATCTGGGAATATTATAGTTAAAAAAATCTCTAGAACTTCTTGTTTTTTCCCTAAATTTGGGGTAAAGATCCCCAAGTTGAAATCACTGAGTTCTTGTCAAGTCAATTTACAATGGTCAGATTTTCGACAATTGACATTATCTGACCGTTGACGTAGGCGAATGATAATACAATTTGACATTGTATAATGTATATATTAGTATTAGTATTATTACCATGAAATTCATTTTCCATTATGACTTTCTGCTTTGTTATTGTATATAAAATATTTCTAGTTCATGCTTAGAGTTTCAATAATAGGTTTTATGAAATGCGTCTAAATTATAATATTTTATCTAGCATAAAAAGTATTACGGTCTCGCAGTTAGTTGTTTGCTGTTTGTAAATAAATTTGCTGAATACATTAATAATTTGTTAAACTGAATTACATCCACCATGCAAAGCAGCTTGGAGCATGAAGACTTGTTAATAAAACTACGAGCAAAATTAAACGAAGGTAAAATTAAGTTATGGGAACCTCCCTATGTATCTACAGAAGGAGATCTGACTCATAACTTTCAGGTAATTCTTTCAAATATTAATATCTTGAATATGCTATATTTTGTGATGATAACACATTTTAAATTGTAATCATCATTAATCATTAATATATTTTATTACTAAACATATTGAAACCTTTTTATTTTGCAGGAGCTTGCAAACAAAATAGCATCTGAGCTATCTCTAGATATAACTATAGTTCTAGATGGTTTGCTTGAACTACAACAACATTCTGTTGATAGATCAAAAGCAAATGAAGAATTTAAAGAAACAGGATGTGCTACTTTGCGAGTTAAGGCTCCTGGAAGAGGGGAAAAAGGAGTATTTAAAGTCATGAAGAAACTAAATGTTATGGGTTTAGAACTGATAGATACAATTTCTGAGGTGTTAGGAGTTGAAAACACAAGGTAATCTTATAGGTACCTCCATCCTGTTATATATACTTTTTACATATACCTGTTATATCTCATCTATATAATAGGTATCTTTCTAAATTCTCATATTTCTGATACAATAAAGTCTCATTATTACAGATCTTATTTTTTTTTACAAAATATTCATAAAGATCGGCAACAAGTTACATTTTTTATATTTCCAGATTGAAATTGATATTCAATGGTAAAGTCATAAACCCCAGCTGCAGCCTAGAAGATCAAGGTGTTAAAAATGGAATTCAACTTATGGCATTAATTATGGCAGGTAAATTACAAGTGTCAATAGTTATACGATATTAATAATTGTTTGTGCACATTCTAATTTTTGTTTTAAAAGATGATATAAGAGTTAACTCAGTGCTTTCACACGCACATGGTGAGAACCTGCACTATTTAAATTGCAACAACAACAACGTGGTCCTCTCAAAGCAGGGGTGCGACAAGTTGTCTATGGTGGTTTTTTGGAGTTAAAAGTATACCTGACTATTATGGATTTCAGAAAATACAGAGGCGCTTAAGAGAGAGGATGATATGTATCTCCAGATGAAACGGACTCTGGAAGATGCCACCCTGCTCTCAGAATGCTACGATGACCTTGGTGACGAGTCATATTTAAATGTTAGCTTGCACACAGTACCTCATACAGCTTAGCACTTTGTAAAGTCAAAATATTTGTTGAATATCAACTGGTTTTCATATTTAACTGCAAATGTTATTTTTAAACATATTTTCTTTGTTTTTTATCATCTGAAAACTATGATGATGAAAAATCCATATTGAGTTGAGGGCGCGAGACCGCCTGTTGGATAATTGTTATTTTACCGCAGAGCACTAGTCTGCTAATTTCTCAGTTAATCCTCCCATTTACCCCAGTAATAGCCCAATTTATTTAAGTAATATTTTGTATAATAAGTAGTGTTATAGGTTTGTATAATGAAACATATTGCAGTTGGAAGACCAGACGGGAAAAACAGTGGATCTACCTAAGACAGAACGGAGGTCGTTATTCATAGGCCTCGCATTACACGAGAGGGGTCGTACTTGTATAAAAAAGAGGGAATATTCATTTGCTCTTGTGTTACTTTTGGAAGCTGATCGACAACTTAGGTATTTTTAAATTTATTGATTATTGAATATTGTAAACAACTTTTTATTTGATTTTATTTGATAATTAAAATTATTTAAATATGTAAAAAGTAATGGCCTCCCAGAGCACTCTTTTGAGCCTTTTTAGCCTTTTAACATAATATAACTCCAAACTCTAAAAATGAGTTAAATTGATTTTAAATTTACATTTACTACCAATTAGTTGCAACTTCATTTCAGTGAATGTCGTGCCCAAATCCTAAACACGGTTGACAACTATGGAGTGCTCCAACTGGACATAGCGTGGTGCTACCTCGGTTTGCAAAGCCTGCAAGCCGCTAATGACGCGGCCGCGAGACTCACGAAAGCTGAAGTGGCCTTCACCAATAGCTACGGACCAGAACAGCAGAGGCTGATCGCTCTCAAGGGCACGGATGGTGAGATGAGTGACTGTTATGTTAATTTTTGGATATTTATTGTTTAATCCGATCTTATGCTGTTTATCCTGTGAGTGTTCTTTGTTTTTTTTTTTTGCCTCTGGCGCAGGCTATAGTCTTTTGATGATACCTCCTAGTCTTTTGTAGAAGAGTGTTCTTTGAGTTTGTATAAAAGCCTATTTGACAGTATGAAAAATTGAAATTGAAAGTGAATTGTCACACGAATTCACTGATTAGTCGAATCGACTGTGATCATTGATCGTAATATGCTTCATCTGTAAAATCCTACTGTTTTTGACCTAAATGTAAGTGTATTTTTTTTTTTTTTATTTAATAGGGAGCAAACGGGCAGGAGGCTCACCTGATGTTAAGTGATACCGCCGCCCATGGACACTCTCGATGCTAGGGGGCTCGCGAGTGCGTTGCCGGCCTTAAAAATTAAATGTAATGTAATGTGTAATTTATGAATGATACACGTAAAGTTTTTGTAGTTGTTTATACTACGTATTTGCGTGTTGTTCTCACGAGTATGTAAGTGCGTGCTCCTACTTCACCATGCCCCCTGCTGATAGAGGACAAATCTCTGTTTTTAATTTATTTTATTATTCTTTATAACTCAAGATGTCATATGGAACATGGTGTAATGGTTGCAGCTCCTTACAAACATTGTGTAAAAAAAAACTTGGCGATTAAAAAGAGTGGCGGAGAGTTTATTGCCAGTCCATCTCTTCCGTTCTACGCCCTTGATTTGAGAACTGGCAGTAAATGTAAAATTAGAATCATTTAATGTATATTTCTTTTCTTTTTTTGACGTTCATAAGTGTACATTATGTTACCTATATGAATAAATGAATTTTTTGTTTTGTTTGTTTGTTTGTTTAAAGTACATCTTATTATATTTGTAATTGAAACTTCAGATAAACAATATTGTATTACTCTGAAAATAAAGATTTTTATTTTAGTACTTAAAAACTGCACTAATTACATTTACGTATATGGCGGCACGGGTTGTTAATAATATTTATATCTAATGATAATTTGAGTGGACTGTATTTATTTTTATTGGTTGCTCAATATTTGGGTTAAATATCGGAGAAAGAAAGAAAGGATACGGCACAGTACCTTCAACCTCGTGGCTTCCTGTGGCTGGATGTCGCTTCTTCCCTCTAATTTTTATCACTTCACGGAAAAGTATGTAATGATATATATATTAACTGCACTGTATTGTAATTTTTATGGCAAAACAATTAATTCATAGATAATAATAAATAAGTTTAAATGAAGCGATGCGAGCGTGCGGTGTACGAACAAATACTAAGTCATTGCGAGGCGTCCAAATTATAAACTACCCGCTTTTTTTCTTAAATGTCGACGCATTATCGCGCGTCACACGGCCCTTTCCGGTACTAGTTAGTTCCTTCATAGGATAGGATATTAAGGATGGATAGGTATATTGAGCAACCATTAAAAAAAATGCGAATTTGGCGCAACCAGTACATTCATCTTAAACTTAAACAACACTATTCTACCTGAAAATAAAAAAAACGTGAAAAAGTGTATAATAAAGAGACGTAATTTCTTTACATATACATAAATATACGCATTGGGACATAGTGGGTAGTTTGTTCTATCTTTGGATAATATTTCAGCAAACGAACGAGTACTCTTCATGAGGTTGTACCTACTTCAGGGTATCGTGGCCTATCATCAGAACAATAGGACCCTGGCGAAGGAGTTACTCGATAAGGCTGAAAGAGAATTGAATAACCTGAGGGTGAGTTAATCATCAATCAGAGATATAAGTTAAAACAGAGTGTGAGTAGAAATTAATCTGTCAAATTTGAAAGATGTGTGATCACGGTGACTGAAGACAAAAGGTGTTGAATGTCAAAAAGTATCACGTCGGAAAAATTAAAAATAATGTAAAATGATAATATTTCAGGTTGACGAGTCGTCAGTGCAAGCCCTAATGGAGTTGGGCTGGAGCGAGTGCCAGGCGTACGCGGGCCTCAGAGCGGCTCAAGGGGACGTGAACGGGGCGCACCATTACCTCGACTCGGCCACGAGAAGAAGGGAACTGGAGAGACGGGCCAACAGGGATGACAGGTGAGATTGAAATCCATCCATCTAAACTCAAACTCAAATATTGCATTCCTTATTTTGCTTCGGATTTACATTGTGAAATGTAATTAAGGAGAATATATTTAACCTTATCTTAATATATATATTTCTTCTGTGCGTGTGTATGTGACTGAACTCCTCTCAAACGACTGGACCAATTTTGACGAAATTTTTTGTGTGTGTTCAAGGGGATCTGGGAATGGTTTAGATTCACAATTTTGTCCGCTGGACAACGTTTTTTTAATTATTTTTTAATTTTATTAGTAGTTGTTGATTTTGGAATGTTTTACATTAGATGCGACAAACGGCGCTACCATCGCAGTGTCAAATTTTAAATAATATTCGAATTTTAATTTTAGTCTATCCCGACAGTTAGCGCTGCGATCAAATTAAAAAAAAGTTTTGTTATCATTGTGTTATTGTAGACCATGTGCTGGATCGTTAGATATTGTCATAACATTTGAATAATAATTTTCATCAAAATGGTCCAGAATGTTTTAGCTTATTAAAAAAGTTTGAAATTTTCAAATTAAAGACGTGTAGACAGGACAACGTCTGTCGGTTCCGCTAGTTAATATATATGTATTCAAGATTTTGTATTACAAAAAAGAACAATACGTGCTATTTACAAATTAAAACCGCGTGACTTTCTAACGACCGAACCCAATACAGTAGTTCGATCCTCAAAATTAACATTTTCGAATTCCACTTAAGCGGATAGCGCTCAGTCCCACCTATCGCGTAAGTCCGGGGTACAATTTTGCATATAAAGATGAAAATGCGCTCTTCATTGGAGTCTGTGCTTTCCAAAATGTTAATTTTGAGGATCGAAAGGCTTCTGTCAAGTTTCCAACTTCTAATTTAACTGGATCATGATTATTATCAATTTCTTTCTCTTGTTCACGCATTGATATGAGCTCATCAATTGTAAGCTCCTCATTGTGTGAATCCAACACCTCTTGAACATCATCACTTCTAAATTTATTACCTACCAATTTCGACGACAAAAATTAAATCGCGTAAGTCGAGGTAGCGTAAGTCGGGGTATTACTGTAATTAATCCTCAAGCTCAGATTGAAAACAACCTGAAATCAGACAGTGACAGTCGATCTATCTCCTGTCTGCATCCCAATAACTAAACCCTATGAAGACAATCCATTTTTTGCGACGGATAGAATGTAATCTCTTCTTTACACTCATATTTGATAATCAATATAAACCAAATAAAATAAATAAAACCGTACAACGTAATATTAAAAACTATATGGCTATGTTTAAATCAAATAGCTTTTTTAATTATTTTTAACACTGGTGTAAGTTAAAATCTTAAGATAGGATATTGATACAGTTGAACTGTTATTTTCATACAAAGGACTATCCACATACACCAATCCAATCTACATGAATAGCTTGTATCGACAGATAGCTATTACAATCCGTCGATTATTATTGGTTATTGGCACACTTGTAATCATTTGGGTTAAGATATCAAAAATGGTTTGAGATAGGTTATTGTATTTTAACAGTTGCCTCCCAATATTTGTATGAAAATATTGTGTTTTTGAAGAAAAACACTTTTTTAACGGATTGAAGTGATGTATAATTGTAAACTTAAAAATTATGTTTAAATAATTATAAGTTTACAATGTGTGTAAAAGTTATGTTAATTAAAGACAATAGAATTGTGTACGTTTATAAAAACATTAATGCATTTATGAAGTGCAGTGAGTGTCACAGCTTAAACACGAGAAGAAGGCATAGACTTTCTTTTCCAAAGCTGAAGCTTTCAGACTTCATAAAACTACTCACTCATTTATGGGGAAATATATAAAGATAGATAATAACATTCCAGATCATGGAACCATACTTCCGCTACATAACTTTCAACTTTACATCGAGGAAACCCAAATAAAATAATGATATTACACAGTTCAAAAATAGATAGATGATACGATGTGTGGGCACAATGCCGCTATGAGATAGCGTAAATTGACATACATAAGATGATAGATAGATGATAAATAGTCTATCGGTCAGATAGAGATCTGTGTTAGCGAGTTCTAGAGAGATGCGGACGAATCGCAATCTCATTAATGTTTCCCACTTCGGTCTTTCAGAGAACAACGCGCGCTAGGACTGTGCGAGGACGGCAGCCCCGTCGACAAACAACTCACCGAGAGCCTCATAGCAATGGGTTACTCCAGGAAACTGGCCGTCCTAGCCCTCAGGAACTCCAATAACAACGTCACGGATGCAGTCAGGATCATACAGGACCAACCCGAATTGGTGAGATCTCACTCGGAATTTCTTCGCCATAGAAATAAACTAGAATCTATTAACCGGGCTTGATCATGATAGTTGGAGGACAGCGACCTCTCCGAAGAAGAAGAGTCGACAGAGCCGGTGGAACTGGATAACCAACTCCTCTCTGAGGTGAGTCACATACATTAAATAGTATATGAAACGTATTAAAGTATTAAAATTAATTTTATTAGTTCATTTCCAGTTTTGGCTGACAGCTGTCATTTTTTGACGTGTCAGAGATGGCAAACCTTTTTGGGTCTGAACAGAATTTTATTAAGTACGCTGCTTCACATTGTTTTTACGACGAATAATCATCATGTGCCTTTTCATCACAAACAGTAATAAACCGCACAAGTAAAGATAATGTGTTATTTTATTTAATAGGTTCACTAAACCTGCAATTAGTAGGCGGTGATGCCAGCTAAAGAATAAAAAACTCTTCTATATAAATATTTCCTACCCTTATTATATCCTGATCAATCGTGACCTGTGTAATTCTTGTATCTCCTCTTCTTTTTGTATATGTAATTCACTTGAATCTGTAAGATTAGCTTTTTAGTTTTATTTAGTTATTAATATTGTTTTTTTTTTTTTCTCTAGATTAAGGTTTTACAGATTAATATATATATTTTGTTTTTTATATAACTTCTGGTTATGCACTTCTTGCACTCATCATTTTTTATTTATTGTTTTCTTTCTTATTAGGGTTGCCTGGAAGAGATCGCTTGTTAGCGATAAGGCCGCCCGTTGCATCCCTTGTAATTTATATGTATTGTGTTATTAGTGTTTCTTTCTAGCAACGAAGTGTGAATAAATAAATAAATAAAATATAGGAATTAAAGTTAATTCGATGTCCTGTTCGTGCTATTGAAATATTTGTTATTTTTGTATTATCTCATTTGAGGAAATTAAGTGAGGGCCAGCGGCGAATCCCAAAAAAAAAAACAAAATGTATTTAAATGATTTAATTATATTTTACAATAATTGATAGCTTAATTAAATAGGACAATCAAGTCGGCCCGATATAAGATGCGCGACAATTATCTATATTATAATTAAATAAACAAAAAAAATTAAACTTAATACTATTTGAAGTTTGACCGGTCCGATCACCGATGCTAGGTATCCGATCAAAGCTGCTGGTATAAGTTGCCAATCTCTTTTTATTAAGGTGTTGCGTCAGAGGGATACCGGTATTAGTTTTGCGGGGCAAAGGGACTGCAATATATGGGATATGTAACAAAAAAAATCAGTGACGCTACAACCTCTTTAGGTCTCAGATTTCTGAATCTGTTTTATGATCATTTTTAAATCTAATAGGCAAGTAGGTGATCAGCCTCCAGTGCCTGACACGCGTCCTCGACTTTTTGGGTCTTGGGACATGTCGGTTTCCTCACGATGTCTTCCTTCACCGTTCGAGCAAATGTTAAATACGCACATAGAAAGAAACTAAATTGGTGTACAGCCGGAGATTTAACCCACGACCTCAGGTATGAGAGTCGCACGCTGAAGCCACTAGACCAACACTGTGCATGGGATATGTAACAAGGAAGCAAATATTTACCTTTTTGTGAGGACATAAAAAAAATCGTGTTTTGTGTCATTGAAGGCAAAGTAGTCTCTTTCGGTGGAGAACTTTGGTATCAACATTTATGAAATGTCAGAATTCTACAGAATCAGAAATCATGGTAGAACTGTTTATCTTAACAGCGATCATTTTTTAAATATCTTCTTAATAAAATATATTTCAGCTATGTTCAATGGGGTTCGAGGGAGAGACGGCGAAATACGCTCTGAAGCTTAGTCGAAACGACTTGGTTCGGGCCTTGGACGTCCTTCACAGCGATGGGCCTTGTGCCGACCAAAGTGAGATTTAACCGTTTTATCCATTTTAACCGAGAGATATTCGTCAAGTTAATTTCACTCGTGTGTATTTAGATGACACTGACAACCCGTCGACCAGCACCGAAGCTAACACCAGTCGGAAGAGACAGAAAAAAGAAGAGAAGAGACGGAAGTGAGTACATTTGCCATTATATTAAGTCACTTTTTTTATCACTAGCTACGACTTAAATAAATTATCTTTGACATTAGTGATACCGCCGCCTATGGACACTCAATTCCAGAGGGCTCGCGAGTGCGTTGCCGGCCTTTTCACATTGTAATATGTGCTGATGATAATATGAATACATAAGAAATCTGCGTTTACTGCACAATACTACTAAACGAATACATCAACCAATAGCGTGTATTTTTCCTCGATCGATAGGGATGTCTCACTCACTCTCAATCGCTCTATCCCTTTCTTTCGACAAAAACGCTGCACATCTTCGTGACGTTCCGTAAAAAAATTACCCATAAAGAAGTTTCAAAAATATAATATTTATTTTGGTGTTACATTGATCTTTAGGAGAAAGGCTCGGCAGCTTGCAGTCCATCGATTGAGGCAGACCATACGCTATGAAGACGACGACTACCTCAGCTCGCCGCTCTCTGAGGAGGAGCACTTCCTGATACAATATAAGTCTCTGTTGTAAACATATCAACATAGAATTGATAACAATATTTATATAAAAAGTGTGTTTTTTTTCATCGTTAAGGTCGTAACGAATTGACGTTGTCACACTATTGTAAATCTCATACTGAAGCAACTTGCAAAATAAATGATCACACTCAATAAAACTAGATGGCGCTGCGTACATTTTATATTCGCTAGATGGCGCTGACGTTTCACTTTAATTATGGCACAATATAACGTGTCCGTAATCTAAACGGGATTTATTAATTAAAATAAAATTACTTATAGCTGTTGATTTTTGTTTATTTTTAAAGATCTAACAAAATGCTGTAACTGTCCTAGTTCCTACTGCGAGACGTATGACGTCACTCGAATAAACTTATTTTTTAAAAGTAACATATCGCCGTCTCCTTCTATCAAATTGTATTTACGGTTCAATGAAAGAGCCGAGTGAGTGGGACTTGGTCCCAACTTAAACATTTGGAAATGTTGACTGTATTTGAAATAAACGTAGCATTTAGTATATTTACGTGTATGTACGTTGTGTGTTTGTTGTCTATTTTATAAATGTTTTTAAATAAAATTGTTTTGTGCACGAATTCGTTTCCGTTTTATTCATTAACTATTCCCGTAAATTGTGTTTCGTAGGTAATCACGGTTGCATGACAACGCCAGTTAAAAGTGTACTTTACAAAGTGATTTTACTTTATTTAAAGTCTCTTAACGTATTTACACTTCCTATCGTACCACATAAAATCATTTGTCATGTGTACATATATAAGTATAGTAATTAATTTCACGTTAACACCACTAGTGAGACACAGAGACAGACATGTGTCATCCAATTACTAAAGTGATTTAAAAATTGAAGCCCTCTAAAATTTAAATGGAATAAAAATATCTTCCCTTCTAAAACCACTAAACACATTTTCAGGCGGTTCATTCTGAGAGAGCTAATCAAGTTAGAGGTTTTGATTTTTGTTTTAAGCTTCCGAATAAGTTAAACGCGTAATGAATCTTTAAAACGGAAATAACGGTGAATGTACATTATTTAATTAAGACTATCAGAATTTTTTTTAAAGAACACGGCTAAGACATGACAGGAGGTTCACCTGATGGTAAGTGATACCACTTAATGCCCGATGGCTCGCAAATGCGTTGCCGGCTATAAAGCAATACAATCTATATCCGCGCGTCTTAAGAGAGTCTTATTTACATCTATATGGCTAAAAATAAAATATACTCCATATCGATTTACATCGATCGACTTAAAAATTATTGATTAACTATAAACTCAAAGAACATAACGTCGTTCTTAATATACTCGAACTTATCAAGACTGGCGTGTGGTATGAAGATGTACTGCCTCTTCATTTGTATGATGCCTTGATCCAAACTCTCGGTTGATTTGCTTCTTTCGTTGGCATCTTCCTTTAGCTTTGATTTCCGACGTAGCTCCAGAGATTTCACTATGTCCATTGCCTAAAAAACGTTAGAGATGATTGACACGATATTATCAGTTGTATGTTGTTCTCACTGGAATGTGAGTGCTCCTATTTCACCATGCCTCCTGCTGATAGAGGACAAATCATTGTTTTTAATTTATTTTATTATTATTAATTATTTATGGTGTAATGATGCGATGAGCTCCTTACAAACGTTGTGTAAAAGAAAAGCTTGACGATTAAAAAGAGTGGCGGAGAGTTAATTGCCAGTTCTTCTCTTTCGTTCTACGCCCTTGATTTGGCAGTGAATGTAAAATTAGAAGTATTTCAAATATATTAATTTTTTGACTTTCATAAGTGTAAATTGTGTTAATTTTTGTGTTTAAAGGCTCAGTAAAATTCACGATAGCGAATGGTCTTCGTTGAGTTTACCTGACTTCGATTAGCTGGTTGGTCTTTTAGGACGATGTTAATGTTGAGGTCGCAAGGCCACTCCAGAAGTGGGTCGTATGGACCTGGCACCAACCGAACAGTACAGGTGATGTGACGACCCTTCCACTTGCCTATGCCGTTTAGATTTAGTTCCGCCTGCAATAAGTATTATAATATCTAGGAAATGCGCATTAAAATCCTATAACTTAAAACATCTGATATCCTCCTTACAAGTCTACTATTTATGACTTACGACATACGAAATACGGCATAATCTAGTAAGATAATAATAAATTACGTCTCATGGAATGAATGTATGACCTTGAAAACGTACTATGTTTTCTTGTGTAACAGAAATAGGGATAAATTGCATTACGTCTGCTTTTGCACAGCGTACCTTCAATGTATACCCATAGTTGCTGGTCCGGAAGAGTGGGCTTGTCAACACGGTGTCCTTTTCCTTTGCGTCCTTCATGCGAGACGAGAACTTATCAATCCTCCAGATGAACTGACCTTTAAATTAACATAACGTTGTCTTTCCATAATTTTGTCTAACGCTATTAATTCCATTATTAAATCAGCAATGGAAACGTTAATTAATGTTAAAAAATTAATAATTTATCAGTTAATTCAACTTCTGTTTTATTGTTATTTATTTTATATCCAGGCAATGACAATGGTTTACTTGGGCACTTATAGCAGTCGTTACGTATAAATATCTTTATCGACAAATTATAATTTTACCAGTGTGACTGCCGCTCTCGGGATGTTCCAAGGTCACTCTTGTCTGGAAATCTACTAGTTCTGACCTCATCTTGTTGTAACTTTTGGTTAGAGCACGTAGATCTCGTGAAATAATATCCATTTTATTAGAGTGTTCTGCTGCTTCAGCTCTCACATCGGCCGTGGCCACTTCCAGCACCGCCAAACGATCAAATGCCTATTAAAATACTTATTTTAAAGCGACGTCTTCAAAAATCTTAATATTTTTGTACTCATCGCTTCTGTACCCAAAATTAATTTCCTTCAGTTTCTGATTATTTTATACGTGTTTTGTGCATCAAACTCACCGGATTCTCTGAAGCAGCATTTTGCAGTTGTACTCTGAGCGTAGAGAGATGTGCCAATTGCTGAGAAGATCGTCGAGCTTCCATCAGCTCGGCTTCCAATGCTGCTTGGTTTTCAGAATTGCGCTGTCTCTCCTCTTCCACAGTTTGCTTAATGTATTCGATTACCTCTTCTGAAAATATTATGTTATGACATAACGGCTTTTTGATCAAGTGCGATACTGAGACATCAAAACTACTTGTAACTTACAGACGTACCTACCTACACACCTAGTTACAGTCTGTAACTGATCATTTATTGCTACCAAATAAACATTTGTTTTCTCGGAGATAAAATCCTGTAACCACTAGAATTAACTAGAATGTATAATTCTAAATGAGAAGTGCAGGTGATATTTATTATCATACTAGAGTTATGTAAATAATGTTAGTTAAGTTACATATATACATTTTAGTTACTAATTAGAAGCGTAAACAATCATCACACATGAAGCAAATACGAGCTTTATAGTTTTATGATGTTAATATACAATTTGCGAGTGACTACACATTACATTCTCATTTCCGGTACTGTCCATGTATCATTTAGATTTATAAATCCATAGATAAGCCAAGATAGATTTTGTTAGCGTCGTAACTCTACTTCCCCTAATGTTATTAGTTAAAAAATTTAATTAACTCTAATATTCGTTCATATTTTAAACCATTAAAGTCAGTTATTACCCAGCTTCAAACAAAGTGTTTTATTTGATCCATACAAAAACCGCCAACAAACTTAATTCTCCGCTAAATTTATTATCAATAACAAAAAAAGAGATTCGATAATTCTATATAATACCTAGCTTATTGATAGTCCTTATTCTATTGTCATGTTGCGTCAGTGCCTGCTCTAAGAGCTCTCTTTCGTTCTGCTCATGCACGATGCTGCTGATAGCACTTTCCAGTCGCATCATTGTTGTCAGCTGCTGGCTTTGAAGCTCCTGAGCAAATATACATACATAATGTGATATTTTGACAAAATAATGTGTAAATATATATAATATATGATATACATTAATAAGAGTGCATACTTGCAATGCCAGCTGCACATTAGAAAGGTCGTGCTTGAACTGCGCCGCCCAGTTAGCTGACCTCTCTGCCTCATCGTCCAGTGCTGCTCGTAGAGACACAAGGGTGGAGAGGAAATGCTGGGCCTGATTTTCCACCAGCACTAACTTGGAGCGAAGGTGTTCCAGTTCAGTTGATTGGATGTCGTGGTTGCTTGATTCTTCTGTTAGGACCAATCTATAGGGAATGAAAGTTGGTATAAACTTACAGAGATAATAATGTTATGGAAAGTTTTGAAATCATGTTCTGAAGTTTGTATGTTTTAGCTAGAAAATGTTTTCGTCTGCTTATTACGAATAAAAGCATCCAAAATGCTAACATTTTAGATGTGTTCTGCGGTGTGATGTGTGTAATCACGTCGCTTATTGTGATGGTTTCCTGCTATAAAAATCTCTCGGTCTCACTGAGCCTTCTTCTGCTATAGTGCTATAGCTGTTATTTCTGTTATTCATGTAAAGTTTGATAAGTTTAATATACATTCGATTTGCTGTGGATTTTAATACTGATTATTGTGCTTTACTTGATGTTAGCTAATTCTTTCTCCAAATACGAGACGCATTCCTCCACTGGGACAGCTCTAGGTGACCAAGTGTGTTTGTTTTGAGAAGGAGGTTCAGGGTCTGACACTCGGACATGGGTAGGGGATACACTGTTGCGATTCTGAAAACAGAAATAGATAAATGAGTTTATTGATTAAGAGTTAAATTTAATAAAAACTGATAATAATCAGTGCCCCTATAACCTTTTTTGCGTGGGCCTCAAATGTCTGTATCTGTTTCATTATTATTTTTCAATCTAATCGACTAATAGGTGCCAGCCTCCTGTACCTGACACACTAATAATAAATGCACACAAAGTCAATTGTGGTCCAGCCGGAAATCAAAGCTACGCTACGCTAATTTCTTTTATCTTAATTATATTCTTTTATTTATATAAATACAAAACGATTTCATTATTTACTTAAATAAAATACACTAATTTAAAGATTTGAGAATTTCCGCTATGGAGGTTAAACCCTTAGAATATCTCAATGGAGAAATAATTGTAGTACGTTAAATATGCATTAGTTGATTGTTTTATCGCTATCAAATGACGTAGTATCTCGTCAGTCGTCATAGAAGTGTTTGACTTGAAATTAATATTTTAGAAGTAATTATATTACATATAGACTTAAAATTTCATATTTTAACATTAAGTAATTGAAAATATCAATAATAAGCTGCCATCACCAATCCAAAGCATTACGATTATCAAACTAAAAAGTAAAAGTTATCTTTTGGAATGTCGGGTGGGGTGGGGAATTAGTTACACTATCTCATATTTTTTAATTCTATGTTTGTATTTGTAATTTATTTTTGTATGCTGTTTTCAAATAATTTTATTTGTAATTGTTCAATTTTTGTTTTGTATTTAGCTGTCACCTGAGTTGGGTCCATTTTTTATTAATGTTATTGTGTTTGTATTTCTCTTATGTGTCAGTGCTCTTTCAAAGTCTTTATAAGACTCTTACAGGCTTTTACACAAATCCACTAACCTAATCTACCTATCTTTTGCGTCCTAATTAAAACTCTAGGATCGGGTCGGACAACGATTTTATAAACAGTCTATTCATATCGTGTTAACATTAGTGAAACTTTATTTATGATTTCATTAAGGTAATTAATTGATATTACTTTTTTGCAAATACAGAATTTTTTGCCTACCATAGCGAAAGAAGAAGGCAGTTTTACATATTAGACCTCTTTTCTCTAGCGCCAATATTGCGATACTGCATGTTAAAGCAATTTCTGATACACAATTTTTTTTTGATGAAGTAACAAATGTCTTCGATCAAGATCTCAGCCTGGTTATCTTCTCATTCACCTCAAGATCGGAATTTCATGAACTGACACGAATTCGGTGTAAATGATGCGTTGTTTTGTCAACAGATGGCACCCCATGCTGTTTGCATTCTTAAAATGAATTAATTTTATATTGTAATTCGATAACTTATCCCATATTTTATAACTTATTCTGCTATTCGGAGCGTAGGAAAGTCAAGAACAAAAGAGATAAGTAACATCGGTCCAATTGATCTTGAGTTATAAGTGGTGTAACTAACACGACTTTGTTTTATATATTTATGCCCGAACACAATAATGTATTCACAATCTCAGATTGAAAACAATCTAGGATCAGACCGTGATAGTAGATCGATCTCCTATCTGCATCCCAATAACCAAACCCTACGAAGCAATCCAATTTTGGCGGCGGATAGAATGCAATCTCTTCGTTCTTTACACACTCACTTTTATAACCAATATAAAGTAAATAAAACCGTACAAATAATATTAAAATATACATGTCTATGCTTAAAACATATATATTTTTTTATTTTTTTTTAATCTGGTGTAATTTAAAATCTAAGATAGGATATTGTCACAGTTGAACTGTCATTCTTTTTTATTCATGTAGGTAACATAATGTTCACTTATGAACGTCAAAAAGTAAATGCACATTGAATGCTTCTAATTTTACATTAAGGCCGGTTTTCAAATCATTTTCATACTAAGGTCTATCCACAAACACCTCTCGAGCTACCATGGATAGCTTGTATCGACAAATGGCTATTGCAATCCGTCGATTGGTTATTGGCACACTTTTTAATATGTGGATTGAGATGTCTATCTCAGATGGTCAAAAATGGATTGAGATAGGTTATTGGGTTTGAGCGTTAGATGTTTTAATTTTGAAGATTACCAAGCTCCATTTACCTTGTCAATCATGGGGCAATCCTTGACGTGTGTTTCCCTGTGCTTCCTCTGAATCCAGGCTCCGCAACGCAATGGACACTGTTCCAATATGCTGCCGCATTGTTTTAAGTGATTCTAGAAGTTGAATTTAAATGTTTCGTATACAAATTATAAATTATAAACTAGACATTTTCTAGTTAATTGGATTCATTACAATACATTGGAAATCCATTACAAATATATTGGAAATAAAAATAATATTATTTTATAGTGTGATTTTTTTCAATATTTTTAAAAAATAACAAAGATGGATTCATTGATAAGCATAAAGTATAATTTGTAGTTCAATCGGTAAGACGTGCTCAAACCCAACTTAATCCCCTGAAATCATCTGCGTGAGGTCACGTATGTGATTTGTGCAACCTTGAGTTGTTGAGATTCTTGTTCATGAAATAGTACTTTAAATATGATTTATTAAAATCTTGACTTTTAGGTTTACTATTACATTAAAACTACAGAACTAAATCAAACTTTTAGACGCTTAGATCCTGGTTGTATTGGAAATAAGAGAACGAGAAATATCTACTACTTACTGGTAATAGGACCATGCTGGCTATCATGGTCCGTATATAGAAACGTAAATAATATCATAATCTTTTGAGCACAGGCAGATTCATACAACAGATGAAGATTGGTTTGACCCGTATTGATATTGGATTCAAGTTTACTGATAGAGTACTCTCATCTGCTGCATTCTTTACGTGTCGTCATCAGTCGCCTTTTGATTCCCTTTGTAATACTGACTTGGTACTTACTTGTAATTTTCCCATTTCGAATGAATCGTTGCAAAAATAGCAGGCACTGTCTCGCCCCTCGTTTTCAGTGACGTCACTCCTTTCTGTCTTAATTAAACTCATTTTTGACCCTATTGTCGCTACAATGATTTAGGATTATATTATAATCATGCAAACCCATACTCCATTACTATGAAGCCACCATTATTCACTGTATATACATATTTTTAAACTCAATTATGTTCACTTAAACCAAATAAATGAATGTTTTAAAGTCAATTACAGAACAATTTGTTATTTTAATATCTATTTCCAACCGATTTGAACAATAGTTTAGAAGTGACTACAGTTGTGAATCAGTCCTTATCGGTGATAATGAGATATCTGGCAATGTGCTTGATAAGGTGCTTCAATAAAATTAAACTTTTTTTATTTAGTGGGTCAAGGTGTTGATTGCTAAAATTTACTAAAATTCCGATCTTAGTGTTTGATGAAAATTAAGCAATAATATTCGTAATAAACAACTGCTTCCGTAGCTTAATTTTGAATAGGTTTTTATGGGTCTATAGAGTTAAGTTCTCAGTTCGAATCTGAAAAATAATATATCGTAGCTATGAAGTAGTAAAAAACGTATAGATAGATATAGAAACAAAATGTGATTTTCCCGCCACAGGCATCAGAAACTAAAAACTATTTAAACCTTAAAAATGAATAAAAAAAAATTTAAAAAAGCCATTTCAGATTATCATATTTTCATCAATTTAATTTTTTAGTATTAAAACAAATTAACTTTTGCTTTCTCCATATTACTATCTCAACAACGTGTGTGTAGTCCACCCAAAGTAAAGGTCGTCAACTTATTTCATTATGCAAATGTACGGAATTGCGCTCGCGCAAGATGTTTGCTTAATTTGAAACTTCTGCAGTCTTTAATGTCGTGTGACAGTGAATGGACGGTGCCACAGTAGCCGCTAAAAGTTATTAATTCGAGCTAAGTGTTATGTGTACAGTGTAACATAAAAAGGATTTTTGTGTAAGTTCTTTGAAGTAATATGTCCTTAAAGGTTTTTTGTTTACAGAAATGTAATTTACCTTCGGGTGATTGGGCAACTTATTTATTTTACAAGATAATTGGCCTTATTAAAAAAATATTGTGTATTTCGTGTAGCTGAGGTATAGGCAACTTGTCTTGGTGTATTGATGTTAGTTGAAAATAATTTATTATGCCAAATAGGAGGAAAAATTTAATTATTCTTTCGAGAATTAGATATTATTCTTGAAACTTGTATTCTGCATTGTAACATTGTTGTATTTTTATAGAAACTGATTTATAAATATGATGAGAATAAACTAAATATAATTTGTTTATTATGTTTTTATATGTAACAGGAGGCAAACGGGCAGAAGATACACCTGGTGTTAAGTGATACCGCCGTCCATGGACACTTTTATTGCTCGCAAGTGCGTTGCCGGGCTATAAAAATGTACTAGCTAGAAAGCAAATACTTTGACTTAGATAATTTTAATGAAGTCTTGTATAATTAGTACACAGATAATATTAAATAACGATTAATACATTTTATTTTCTTATTTAAGAAGGTTATATTTATTGTAATAATAAAACACCTATCTAAACAATAATTATACAAACCCACGGAGGCCTTCCGACTGAAATTATACGTTTTTATTTTTAGCAAAAAAATTATCTTTTAATATTGAATAAGTGTAATAATAATTCTAAGACACAAAGGAAATTTTATTCGATTCTTAGTAGATTTTAATGCAATAAAAATTAACTTTAATTCATAATGATGATAACGTGACGCAACTAGACAATAAGATGATTTATCTCTGTAAAAACTTGTTTATGTTGAAGAGTATGGTTTGTAAATTTTGTTTAACGAATCGACGGAAGATTTTCTTACCCGATGCAATTTTAGTCAATTGATTCATATTAATTCAATGTTTCTTAGAAGTATTTACATACGTATATGCTTATTATAAAATTAAGTAATCATTTTAAAAGCAAACATTAATTTATATATCTGTTACATTATTTAAAAAATTTTTTTATCAGACGTTGAAATCATTCAAATGTAGTGTTTTGTGTTAAAATATATTGATTTGACTCCATTAACAACGAATACAATGATTGTCTAAATAATTTTCAATAAAACAATAAATTCTCCCTGTTTACATATATTTAAGGTCATATGATGTAGGTTACATCAAATGTAGCAATTTCGGAAACTTGTTCCACAAGATACGGGTTTTGCCAGAGATGTTTTCTAAATCTTTGTCATCTAATTATCCATATTCACAGGAAATTGAAAGGGATGAAACCATCCGTATTAGTTTGAGTTATACATTAGTCTTCAGTCAATGCTTCACAACAGTATTTGTTCCAACCTTAGCCTAGCTAAAAGTCTGACGTCCAATATGGAACATACTTACATATTCAAAATATTCATTATACACTTTAAAAATTTAAATAATAGGTTTTAGGAATAAATCACTAGGAAACTGTTAACGAAACAATAAGTGAACACCCAAATCGTTCTGAAAAACTAGCTGCTGTTAGTCTAAGATCCGGGATTAGAAAAATATACCCTCATCTGTTATTTAGATGAAACAATTTTTTATAAGCTGGTTTCAATATCATGAACTTATAAAAACAACCTCTGCCACCATAAGCCTGCTGCAATTAATAGTAATTAATTAATTAACAAATAATTTATTTTTAATTTTTACTTTCTCATGTTAATTACATGTAGTAAGTTAAAACCGTCAATATTTGATATTATATACCTCACTGTAGTAGGCACCCATCTCTATGATTGCTATACTTACCTACAGCCAGGTGAGAAAAGGTAAATAAATGTATCTTATTTCTTATATTATGTAGAGGTATATAATATAAAATATTGATAAGCTCAGCATACACGCATTACATACTTAGTTCATCCAAAAAAATCTTTCATTCTTTTTGTTTATTTGTGTCTTTCTGTGTGTGTATTTTGTTAGTAATGAATTTTATGTCTATGTCTAAAAACTGATTGAATTTCAAATTCCAAATAAGTAATTTTAATTTGGATTTTTCAATATTAATTAAGTGAGATCCTAGCACTTGACGTTTGCTGCACTGAGATTTCATATTAGGTTCCAATTTGCTTAGCTTTAGCTCAAGTCTATACGTTGTATTAAATACTCGTATAGATGATTTAGATTGTCCCTTTAGTAATCAAATTGGGTAAGTGGAAAAAATAGTACTCAAGAACAGAGTCTATCCCTTAAATACTGTAAGTAATACCACCTTTTTAGTCATTTATGTGTAATATTCAATTAGTTATTACTCTTAATTAAGGCTAGATCGTAATGTTAACTGATGTATTTGCGCTGACAATTAAAAAAATAATAATTGAAAAGCGATGCTCAATATCTCTCGATATCTGTATACTAATAATCCAATATTCTTGGATCGTTCTTGGGATGGCTACAGATATGAATATATACTGCTCAAAACAATTACGGGAACAAAACTTTTAAGTAGAACTAAACTTTTTACTTAAGGTTTTAATTATTACTGGCCACTAGATAATGTTAAGGCATTGTCGAAGAAAATAAAAAACAAAAGAGCATCGGCGTTTTGGTTAGTAGCCCTATAATAAAGTGGCAGTGTGTCTAAAAACAAAGTGACGTCTTTGAATTTTCATTACTTTCTAATCACAGAAAACACATTTTAAATAGTTTTTTTCAATCTTTTGAGTATTAATAGAAATTGAAGTGAGCCTTTTGAGTATTGTTATTCATTGAAGCGAGTGAGTTTAGGTCATAATGCCAGATCTGACTGAATTGCATGTCTCCCGAGCTACCGCTTTGCTTGAAGAGGGTCGAACTATGCGTTATGTAGGAAATGATCTAGGAGTAGCCCCTTCTGTTATCTACAGACTTTGGAAGCGATACCGTGAGACGGGAGAATACTCACGAAGGCGTGGTCAAGGTCGAAAGAGAAAAACTACACGTTTGCAAGATCGCTACATCGTCAACTGTGCTTTACGTAACCGCACCACAACTGCAAGAGATCTACAATATACACTAAGGTCGGCTACTGGTGTAGAAATTTCCGACCAGACGGTAAGAAATAGTTTGTTGGAAGCCCATTTTAGATCACGCCGACCAGTTCGGACTGTGCGTCTAACAATTCAACATAGACAAGCTCGCCGACATTTCGCGCAAAATCTAGCGAGATTGGACGCAACTTCGATATTGGAGGCCAGTGCTTTTTACTGACGAATCACGATTCCGTCTAACACGTTGCGATGGTCGTCTCCATGTTTACAGACGCCCAGGCGAGCGATACAGTGCAGCAGCAGTCCAGGAATATGACAAATTTGGATGTGGCTCTGTGATGGTTTGGGGTAACTCCGCCCCTTTTTTTTTTTTGTTTGGACGAGCGCACAGATCTCGTCGTTGTTCCCGGGCGCTTGTGTGCTCAAACTTACATTGAAAATGTGCTCGAAGATCATGTTTGGCCCGCAGCATATGGTATGGGCCCAGATTTTCTTTTAATGCAAGATAATGCCAGGCCGCATACTGCAGCCATCACGTCAGATTACTTACGACAGCAGGAAATCCGTGTAATGGAGTGGCCTTCCATGAGCCCTGACCCTAATCCAATTGAACACATTTGGGACTTGCTTGACAGACACCTCAAACACTGCAGCAGCTCACTGAAACGTTGATTGAAGAATGGGAGCGAATTCCACAAGAAGATATTCGGAGGATCATACGAAGCATGCCGCGTCGTTGTCAAGCCGTGATTAGGGCTCATGGGGGCCACACACGTTACTGAAAGTCACTAAAGACGAATATTCAAACGATATAAGAATCTCTTTGATGGATCTTTTTTATCACCAATTAGTTTTTCGTCTACAACGCACATTTTAATTTTTTTTTAATAAAAAAAATACAAATTGAACTCTTTTATTGATTGTAGTAATTAACAAATTAACAAGGTAAAAAATAGCGCACAAGTTAGTTTAAATCTAATTTTAGTTTAAGCAATAGAAAGGAGAAAAATCTTGTTCCGCTAATTGTTTTGAGCAGTATATTTAAGAATTGGAATTCAAAATGCTCTCAAAACAGAGGTAGGTTATAAAAGTAGTAAGTGGTAGTTAACCAGGGAATAGGTTTTATGTTAAAAACTGGAATTATTAGTACAGATATTTAAAATGCGTATTGTGTTGGTAGATACGCCGTTTCTTCGAAATGTATTTTGGAATGTCCTTCTTTAAATAATTTTGAGAATTACAAAACAACCAAAGTCCAGAGTTCAGCGAATTTTAAATGAATTTGGTGACCTTGACCAGACATCGGTGCGCTGAGCGGTCAAAGTATAAATTGCAAAAAACAAAACATAACGCACCAAGTAACAATAAATTACACCCTCCGTGACTCAATATGACCGAAGGAATCTTTCTGCAAAGATATTCAATCCTTAATGAACTATGGAAGCAGTTCTTTACATGTTCTCTGTAATAAATATATAAAACACTGGCGTTTGTACTCTCTTGTAACAGCCAAAAGCCTTAGCGAACCTTATATGTTCGTCGATACCCAAATACGATATTTCAGTCCTATATCCCCCAAGTGAGGCAAAGACATTAATCGTAGAAAACTCTGCTGTTTCCTGTCAGGTATCTTTTGGGCGGCCACATTTCCTTTTGCCTTAAAGATCCCAAGGCTTGCTTTGAAAATGTGACTTGGATCACTCTGGAGCATATAGCCCACGCATTTCTTCTATCGACGTTATCTAGATATGTCAATTGGCTCCCCATGGCTCAGATTAGAGAGTCTTTTAGGACAGAGTAATCCAACGATTTGGCGAAGGTAGCAGTTCACGAATACCTGGAGTTGTTGTGTTGTGCTCTTGGTAAGCTTGCTCTTGAAAATCTTAAGTTTTGAACCTTATTCAGGCACACCGGCAGGGCTTTAAGACCAACCACTGTTAAAGATTAACAAGCATGATCCCTACCTTGTATAGTAACTCAGCGTTAGTAACTTATTCTTTTTAACCTATTGATTATGTGGTTAAAGTAAACATTGACAGACATCTAAACAAACAAAGGATCCATACAATGACTGCCACGAATCGGATTGCTGGTGAATGTTTTCACTTAACAAAAGTGTTTTGTGGTTTGAAACCACAATATTAATGTAAACGTTTAAGTTTGTAACGTGAATTACGATAAATAACACGTAAAGATCAAACACGTTTTTCGTGTTATTATTTCTCTCCAATTTAAGTTATAATCAAATGAAAAACTTCATACGGTGACGCCTTATGAACGTACGGCATTCGACGTTCACTCATCAACAAAAACTGTTTTTTGCTTACTGTATATTTATGATACAAAAAGCTATATTGCTAATGAAACTGTTAAGAAAGCTGTAATCTTTAATGATAAATCAATCACTACGTATAGGTATCGCAATACAGCGAGGAAATACTGCCAGCGTTAACGCTGGTACACCGTGCCGAAGAGACCAAACTTTTTAAATTCTTTTATTTATTTATCAATTTTTAATAAGTTAAATAATAAGTTTACCATTAATTTATCGTATCGTATTTCTTAACCATTTGAAATACTGATTTAGTGTTAGTGCACGTCAGTCTTAAGTGCTAAGTGGTAAGTGAAAAAAAAAACAAAAGAACAGAGTGCCTTCTTTAACATACACTATAATTAGTGTTATTGGACATTTCCTGATGATAAAAATCCTTTTTAGTAAATTAGATAAGGCTTAAATTATTTAATAGTCTTAAGTTATGCTCATTATTATCGTAATTTTTCATGTCTTTGAAAACACATGTATTAAAAAAATAGTTTCGCAAAATATCTCAATAGTGACTTGCAGCTCGTCCCTGCTTCGCACGAGTGAACATTAATTTTTAAAAGTTTTTTTGGAGATATTCTTGTCCTTTAACATTGTCAAACATTGGTTTGATCAATAGTTTTCGCAGCGCATGCATTGATATTTTTGCATTTTTTAAATCTTGGGTTGTAGTTTAAATAGGGATCCTTATTCTTTCAATTAAAATATATATTAATCAATGATAATGTAGTATTCAAATGGTAAAGGAACATCTAAAATCGGTCCTGTACTTTTTGAGCCATTTCGTAACAAACATACTAAGATAAAAATATAACCTCTAATAATGTAAGTATAGATAACTGCGTTCGATGCCCTCCTTATTAAACTTTACACTATTGCATTATTATGCAAGTGTGAAAGGGAAACGATGCGGGCACAATCAGACACTGGATAGGATATAGAATTTAAAGAAAACTTCAATAAAAACAGACCTCTGCATTGTATGAACAGTCAAAACAAACATGATCGAATTTCGTTCACAGCGGTTGTTATTTATTTACATATATATAACTCGCAATATTTAAAGTTATTTTAAACAATTCAAAAGAAACCTTATATTCTCAACGTGATAATATTTTTAACTCTTAGTGTAGTGAATAAGTTTTATTTAATTAGATTACAACTTGTAGATGTATGTGACGGTGTAATAAATGTTGTCTATTATATTATTGTTACGAAACGTACCGTACGTATTTAAAGATGTAATGAGAGAGAAAACAGCGTTACCATGGCAACGAACACGGTATTCTGTTTGCTTCATGTTTTAAATCACATCAAGAGTCTGATAGTGCATAGCAAAGGCCTTTTTGCGAAAACTATGCTAATCCATGCCATTTATGTTTTTCACTAGTAATCGACCTTCGCCGGAGAGACTTCCTTCCCCGCTATCCCTTTTATTCCTAGTTTCTGGTAGGCGTCTTCTCATTTTCCCAATATTCCAAGAAAGGGTTCTCATGATCCATCTGTCATCACAAATGCAGGCAATTTTCAGTTTAACTCTTTTTATGTACGCCTTCGTATCACACTGTTTTTTACTTTATCTTTAAGCGTATGCCAAAGAGCTCCAATCATCTTTATTAGCGCCTTTTTTTTGTCATCCATATGACAGACATGGAAGAATGACTTTTCTTTAAAGTTAAGGTCGAATTTCAGAAGTTCTTTTAAAGCCCAAAATTTGTTCCATGCTGGTAAACCTTCATTATATACATCCTAAGTATTGTTTTAGTAATTTATTCCACTGCCAACTGCGAAGGTTAGTCAGTTTTTTCTATTGTTTTTATAGCGTTTTATAATATATCATCTTCCTCAAATCTTTTGCATTTAAATTATACAATTAATGTACTAATCTTACTACGTGACGTATCGTATGAAGGATACAATATAAACTTCGTAACGAGGTTTATGTTCTTCAGTACATTTGATATACACATAAATACAATTTTGATCGTAATTTAAAATCTGTTAGAACAATACTTACAAAATTATTTTCTTTGGAAATGATGTTATAATAAATATTTTTCACCAAACTAATCGACGCCTTCTGTAAGCAATCTAATTAATTTTCGCCCATTAATATAATAAGGAAATTTTCGGAAGGTTGTTTCCCGGCCCGGGCGGGAGACACCAAGCCTTATAAGTAAATAATAAAATAAGTACCTCTTTAGGAAAGGGGAGATTTCATCACTGCCCTGCTAGCATCTCTGCCACAGATCTGCCTGGTAGGCTCCAAATATAGGGGTCTCGATATAGGGGTTCAAGAATTAAAAATATTATTTTCTTTGAAATAATCATATTGTACGGCAATGTAATTAGTATAATATAAGTCAATATCTCATAAAGAGATCAATGTATCCGTTCTCAGGACGCCGATAGGTGTCGCAACTAATTGCAACGTGTTGCATTACTTACGTTGAAATAATTCTCATGTATTCTTTATTGATGCATTCCTACAACTCTTAAAACATAATACCGGGGGATAAATATGCACTGGAAACCTAAACCACTTACGGCTCGGTGTTTTTCAGTTCAAACAGTTACAGTTAGTTAAGATGGACTTTTTTTTTATTATTAGCGCAAGTACCCTAAATGTCAAACCTTGGAGCCAACAAAAAAGCACATTTTTCTCTTATCCAAACTCTGGTCTCCGGACTGATAATTATTATAATAATACTATTTAAATAACGCTAGATATATAAACGAAAATAGTCAGGTTTATCTGACGCTGAACTTGGTGTGAACCTGTTTTCAGTAAACTGCGCCTAACCGCTTAAATAAACAGACTAAAATCTAATATCAAATACATAACTCATTGAAAAAAACTAATATCTTATAATGTACATCTTAAATAGATGTACATTATAAGATATTAGATATATCTATTTAACAAGTAGTTATATTATGGTGTGGCGTGTTCAAGTGTGAGGTTATACCTGTACCTAATAAAGTTGTAGTCCAAAGCTTACTACATTCTTATTGGTTCATGTGGAGCGGGTAGCTTTTCGTTAACGAGCATAAACACGAACTTTATCGTGTCTTATTTATATACACCTTCCACGTTGACGTTCGGAATGTTAAGCCGCAGATAATTTTTCTTTAAAATAACACATCCTTAGGTAAATAAGTACATATTTTTAGTTTGTTTTATTTCTTTGTACTTTTTAATAAAAATTGATTTCTTTTCTTATTGATTAAGATTGTATTATGTTTTTTAAGCATTGGTTAGGCATTTTACCTATCATTTTTTTTCCAGTTTTTCCCTTACTAGGGTGGCCTGGTAGTGATTGCTTATTAGCGACAAAGCCATTGCATTCCTTATATTTTTACTGTATTATGTTATGTTTGAAGATATACTTCTTTAGGCGCCTTAGGGAAAAGTGATGAGAGTAAATTTTACAATGCAAGCGCATACCGTCACAGAAAACCGACACCTAAAGATAGGTCTAGTCACCATTTTAGTTTTTCAAAAAAAAGAAACCAACAAAAATTTTTAAGAACATCTATGTGCTTGCGTAGGAACTGACAAGTGTATTCACGATATTTTTATTTTTACAAATGTAACGAAATGCGAATAAATAAATAAATTCATTTTACCTAATTCGATGAAATCGCAGACCAAGAAACATCTAACATTTTACTTTGTGGCGTGATGGATTAATAAAATTAATGGTAATTATCGAAGGTTTTGTAATACTTGTCAAGGCCTTAACCTGTGCCATTTACACACAATTTTTCCCCTTCTCAGCTATTACAACTTTCCTCTTTTTATATTATTTCACTGAACATGTGAATTGAATAATAAAATATTGGTTTATTATTCACAAAACATATCTCCAACTATCTTACCGTACCAAACCAATACTTATCTATTGTAATGGTATGTGGGCTGAACATTTTTAAGAGGACCCAACTTTATACGTGTAGGTACATGAATTTTCTTGAAAATTTACTTAAACTTTATAGACATATTTTTGGTACCATGGATACCTTTTGCCAAGATGGCGGCTGGTGGACAAGGGACGATAACCCCCCCACAAACCTTGGTTTAAGCTTATAATGACAATAACAATATAATATCCTAAATTGTAACATGTCAAAGGCTATACGATAATGTCGAAAATATAATAATAATTCGCAATATACACAATATCGGTACTGGGAACTGACTCAAAGAACCCGTGAACACTTGAGTGGCTTATCACCAGCAAGACTTTAAGAAGTATTATTTATTTTAAAAAATTTATATCGTTGGGAAAACCCGGAGAACGTAGATTATAATCTATTGATACTGCATTATCATGACTAGATGATGGGTTCACATTATATCCTAATTATGTATGCTTATGATGCCGTGACGTGGTTACGTTTTCCTAATTTAACACGGCCGAACTGAGTCATTTCGCTATGTTAATATGTCGTAAACGGAATATGAATTTGTTTAATTAACAAGAAATTTATTTATTTATTCTCAACTATCGTTTATGTGAGAAATAAACCCAATCCTTTATAAACTTGATTGTATTCATTTGGAGTAGAGACTCTTGGGTCGTGGGATTGAAGTGCACAGGTGACAACAGAGTTGGTAAGATTCTCGCAACCAATAGGTATCGCAATACAGCCAGAATATGCTGTCAGCGTTATAAGTTTTTAAATTCGTTTTAATTTTCTATAAATTCATTTTTAATTATTATAATTACTTTATAATTGACAAATATTAATAACACTTCCAAAATGCTCCTGTCATTTTTCAGGAATGGTATAACATGAAACTGCAATGCGTGATTCGGAAATGTTTTCTTAAATAATTTGCTTCAATCTATGTTAATTGGTACTATCTGTTCTATAATGTGTCCTTAAATAAGTTACTATTGAATCAAAGACTATAGATAATTACCACCATTATATAACCTTGTGTTTATAACACAATTTGAAAGTATTCAGGTCATCCAGAATTGTTTAATCGGACTGAAAGTTACCATCACCAGATCCTGGCTAGAGCATTACTGCACTCGGTTTTATCTATTATCGACTCATCTCAAAGCAGGGTAAAGTGGTTTTATAACCAAATTTACGTAATAATGTACGCGAAAAACGTATGATCACAGATATCGGTTATAAGCTAGTATTTTTTTGTTTGCAATAAGCAAAAAATACTAGTATTTTTGCTTTATTGTATTTTTTTTTATTTATATTGAATTGTTTGTTGCAATAAGTATAATGCAAACTTTAATATAGTATCCTGCCACAATCGCGATTTACTGGAAGTAAATTGTTCCTCAGTAAAATAATTTTCATTGAAAGAGCTAAGACACAGATTTCACAAGTGATAAGTGAACAATACTTGGCACAAATTGGCTATTGCAATTTAAGTTGCCACTGCCTCATTTTTTACTTAAGTTTGTCTATAAACAAAGAATATTATGTGATCATTGAATACGGAAATGTGTATAAAGGTTCATTATTTTAAAACTTTTATTTGTGTTATTATTATGTTGTTCCTTTAAATCCGGTATTGAACTCAATCTAACAAAAATCTGCTCCAGCAATCCAACTCCAACTCTACTGGAAAGTTCTATCTTGTGATAAATCACAACCCATTTTTATCTTTGTTAATAGGTTTATTCTTCACAAACAATAGTAATTATTTTATATTCTGATAAAAACGCTTAAGGAAGAAATTATTCACTCATCTTAAGTCTGTTCTGAGTGACGTGTGTTTTATTGTTTTCTTAGTGCCCTGTATTTATGTTGCCACATACATCAAAATCTTATAGAAAATATTACACAATATAGTATGTACACTTTTGGTGCGTATCTTCGATACGCTACACCCTATTTGATCAAAATTTCAACGGCCTCATTTCATGGTCTTATATATATTAAAATGAAAATTAAAAAAAAAACATTTATTCATATAGGTAAAAACACACAAAGACTTATGAACGTCAAAAAAGAAATATAATTGATTAGTTACCATGGTTACCATGTTTTCGTTATCGAAAAATGTATTGAAATGTAGTATTTGATTACGTGCAAAGGTCTGGACATTAATGAAAAATTTAAAAACCAATTCTATTCAATCGTATGAATTGAAATACGTTTTTGTTTCCGAGTCTGTTTTATATTAATTAATAGTACCTATATATGCATTCATTCACACAAATGAAGGAAAATTTTAATTTAATATTGAAATAATTTTAATAAATAACTGGTTAGCTATTTACCTCGTACCTTAGTCTCGGATATTCTATTATAACGTCTATATTATATATAATTAACTGGTGAACATGGTAATTGCCTGTTGTGATTCTCGGTGGAACTTAATTGAACAAGCGTAACGCACCTGCCACAAGGTTCATCTGTACTTAGATTACTAAGAGTCTAATAGACATTTATAACTAACGAAACACATACAATCATAATCAAAAAAGAAAAAATTAAATAGTAACGTTTTAAGTGTGTAATGCGTGTGTGTTGTGGTTGGTATTGGCGCTGGCTCAGCGTTATGCTGTGGATCAGGCGTGTTCCGCAGCGCTGGTCTTTTTGCGAGGGACCACAATATTTTTTTAATTTAGTTCAATTGTATCTAGGCGATAAAACAAAATTGTATTTGTAAAAATCGCAAAGAATTAATGCGTAGCTACTAATACTTTAATTATGATATGTATTATTATTATAAACTATAGTATATAGTATAGTAATGATACATATTATAGAGCTGAAGAGGTTTATTGAAATACTTATGTAATATTAAGCTTCATTTATTGAAGCGTTACCTTTGCTTGTCAGCTTGTCTCACGGACAATGAGTGACGCCGGGCCATGTCATTGTATGTGACAACAATACGATTTCACGGAAACTATGTTACGCAAATAGCTCACATGATAATTATATCGCATGAATATATCTTATGCACAAGTCGTACTTATACAAAAGACTAAGTCCTAAAGACAACGTTTAACATATACATTATTTACACCATATACATTAAAACAAATTAAAAACGTTTGGTCGCTGTGGCTCCAGCTCTGTGGTCGCCGGTACTATCTACCAGGCGCCAACTTAAATCTTTAATTAGCGCCTGTGAAACCCACGGCCCAAAAATTTCTATTATTCTCTCTATCTCTCTTCTAAGTAAATCAGTATTTTTTTGTAAAAGTAAAAAATGTTGACGACCACTTTCCGAGCGGCTTGCACCCTTGGCGTTACGTAGAGATGTGGAATCTTCTACCGCATTTAACATTGAGAGTGTCCAGAGCAGTTGTTCGAACCTGCAGCTGCGTTTCATCATCGGACGTAAACGCAAAATGTAAAATACCATCCGTATCACCTCGACGTCCGTCGTTCCACAATTGAGCGTGTTTTAAGGATTTTTTTGTCGTGCACCACCACTACGTGGTACCAACTGCCCACTGAAGTATATCCGAACCAATTCGACTTAGGGACCTTCAAGAAAAAAGCGTACTGATTCTTAAAGGCCGGCAACGTACAAGCGTCAGATGGCTGTCCTGCTGCGTCCTGCCCGTTTGCCTCCTGCTACGTAAAAAGGCGACGTACTACAAAAATATTATAACGACGTGTTTTTGCTGCAAAGAAAATGGCGTGCGAAATAGTTTATAATAACTCAAATCAAGTAATTATTCTTATAAGTGACACAATGTGACACTTCGTGAACGTCAATAAATGGATTCTTCAAAAAAAATTATACGTACCTAAGTTTAATTACGACTAGTAATTTGAGGTATGCGTAAAGGTACGAGTAATAATACGATGTCTTGTAATTAAGTATTTATAGTTAAGTTGTCGAAAATTGACGAAACGTAATACAATTGTCAAGTAATTAGGCACTTCCTAAAGTATTTACTTTATCGAACGAGCAATTACCGGTAACTTGCATTTGTGTACACACATGTAAATCGAAAAATCTATTAGTAAGTTTATTTAGTTTTGACCAAGAAATTGTGTCCTACTGCAGTCGAAACTATTTTATTACTCGTTAAATATATGGATGTCTGTAAAGTCGGTTTATGGGCGGTAGTAACGAATGATTTCATACTGTTATGAATAAAATTGAATGATTGTGAGTGAATCCTCGGATACATAGACCAATCGAGTCGAAGAGTACAATGTGCGTAAGAGGACAGTGGATTTATTAGACGTTGTCACGTCAAAAAATCGTCAATAAAATCCATCTCATATGAATAAAAATAATGAAATACTGATATGGTCTCACTAGACCCCATATAGATTTAGTACTTGACTTCTTGATTATTTTCTTACATACACGAGTAGAGTAGGCTTCTGTGCCTGACACATATCGATATTTGGCTTTAAAGCCTTAACATTATTAAGAAACTAGTAAAATGACTGAGAGAAGAGCTTTTTATTAGTTAAAGCTTAAGTTAGTGAGCAATATTATTATGACGGTTTTGCTGTTGTAAAATACTCGTGTAAATCCATCGGTTCACAGTCGGGACTCGAACTCATGACCTCAGGAGACTAAATATGTCTTTATTACACGGTTTCTTATTGATAATATTATTTATTTATTTATTCACAAAAATACAAACATACTAAGCCAATACAATAACGTCGAAAAAAACACTGTGAACTCTCTCTGCGATCATAATAAATTCACTAGGCGGAGACCTAGTCGGAAACTAAAGATTATTTCGCCGAAACCCCCTATTAGTCTCGGAATCCAAGCTATTCAATCATAATGACAAGTGTCATTCGGTAATGACATTCGCATCTTGCGTTATCACGTCCGGAATCCGAACGGATCGCGTGACCAACACTTATTTACGAATTAATCTGAAATTATACATTATTTGAGTATCAAATTTAATATCATGTTAGCTTGATGTTCCAAAATTATTGTTTGTTATGTTAGCAAATTAGTGGCGCTAAAAGTAAAATAAAATAAATCAGTGGCACAACAACCTCTTTAGGTCCTGGCCTCTGATTTCTGAATCTGTTTCATGATCATTTTTTTTTTAAATTTAATAGGCAAGTAGGTGATCAGCCTCCAGTGCCTGACACACGTCGTCGACTTTTTGGGTCTCAGACATGTCGGTTTCCTCACGATGTTTTCCTACACCGTCGACAAATGTTTTTATTTATTTCAAACATACACACATTATCTAAATGCACACATAGAAAGAAAGTCCATTGGTGCACTTCCTGGATCGTACCTTCGACTTCAGGTTTGAGAGTCGCACGCTGAAGCCACTAAGCCATCACTGCTCGCGGCGCTAAAAGTGGTTTTTGCAATTTCTGAATCTGTTTATATTTTTTCCTAAGTCATTGAAGAACTGTAGAAAATTAATTGATGACGTTTGGTGGCCAAAGGTTGATTGTCCCAATTTTCCAAACGTGTACGCTCTAGAATCTACATAAACAAGATAGGTCTGCATGTCCATAGTTGCTCCCCTCAGAGTTCAAAATCGATTTTCGTTTAGTTTAGTTTATATAATAGTTTTCTTTAATTTATTTGTATTATCTCTTCGCGTATATTATGTTTTGTTTAACTCACATAGCAATCCAACGCAGCTGAATATAAAACCTTCGACCAACACTGATGTGCTCTTAGCAGTGTTAGACTTATTGTAAAGGTTGCGGTTGTGATCTTTATTATTAATTAAATGGAACAGTGTACATAACTAATTTTCGTTGATTGACTAATTACGCCAACCGTTAGAGACCCTATTTTATCGCATTGATGTGTATTGGCCTTATTTAGTTTTACACTCATTGAGCTTTATTTGTTTTTGTAATAATTACGTTAAGCACTAGTATTATTTGCGTTTAACTGCGTTTTAACTTATTTTTTGTATATGTTACAGACATCTTTATCTTTTCTAGATTCTTATCTAATTTAATAATTGTTATTACAGTAATGTAGCCAGATTAGTTACGGAAAAGATGGCGGGCGTGCAGTTACGACTGCTGCTGTGGAAGGACTATCTTATGCGAAAGAGGAATCCGGTAAGAAATAAGAATCACAATCATCGTATTATATATTATTATATTCATATAATATATTCCTCTTTATAAAGAGGAAATATTTTTGTTTAACGAACAAGCATCTCCAGCCTAGCGAAGCCTAGGTCTATTAATTGTCTGTTAAGAATTATCTAAAATTAATTATTAATGTCTTTATTGTTATTTATTTATAAATATCAACCAAAACTTTCGTGTATTATTAAATATATTGTATTTCGTAATACAATTGTGAGAATAGTCTTATCATAATAATAATAACAAAAAAATACGAATTAGCAACGATGACTTCTTTACTTTAATGATTAGATATTATTTGAGTTATTGTGATTGAAACATTTGAATCTGTGGTTCGAATTTCAAAAGAATATTCATTTGAAATTCGAGCATTCTGTAGTTCGTATATACTCTGTGGTTTTATCTATAATTGGCGTGAAACAACTAATATAAGCAAGCAATCAAATTAATGAAGTGGATTTATTAAATATTAATTTATTATTATATATATATATATTATATATATGTATTTGGTAAAATGGCGCTCTTTTTGGTTTTAGATTACAGTGGCTGGTATACTGTGGGCTATAGGAGTCATCTCAAGTATTTGTATCGTACGATTTAACATTGATAATCAGGACTTTCCTACATGTAAGTAATTAAAGTTGCGGTAACAATTTAGAAATACACATCAGTTGAGGTTGACTGAATTGACTTATGATATTTATATGCGGACCTAACTTAATCAAGATCTAGTTAACATGTAGATAAATATTAATGTAACAGTTAACATATAGTAAATATTCATTAAGTGCTTGCTATAAAACAATAACCTCGATTGTAAAATATAGCCAAGATTCTAAAAATTCCAAATAAAATAAACGTAGAAAATAAAGAAAGAAAGAAAGAAAAAACTTAATTAAACATTCAGAATATCGGTTTGCGTTTCGTTTCACATGTTTTGAAATACACGCTGCTTCAAATATTTAATAATTAAGAGAAAAGTATCAAATGTATGTTTCGTTAAACGAATTTCAATACAATACACAAAATTATATTTTTAATTTTTTTATAAAATATAAAACATGGTTTTGTTGTTGAATAAAATAACGGATAAAAAAAACATTTTTATGCGTTATTCACGTGACACAAAACTGTCGGACTAGTCCAGTCAACTACGACGTAACAATATAATGTTTGTAAATAATATAATAATTGAGAAAAAAATTAAAAATATAGCTTAACGTTTGTTTTTATATGCATGGGAATCGTTCTGGTGCATCTTGCCTAGAGAAGCGTTTAGGTTCTTTCAGAGGAGATTTTCTTTCTTCTATGAAGATTAATATGAGGCGATATTTTCAGGTCAGTTCGCGGCGCGGGCGCTGCCAAGCGCTGGTCTATTAACGTTTTTACAGTCATTTATATGTAATGTGAACAATGAGTGCTCCTCCATGAATGAATTTCAGGAAATACCTACATTCGAACAATCCAGGTAAGAACAATTTGTGTTTTCAATAATCTTAACACCCGAACGTCAACATAGCAACTGCAACCTAGTTTCATTCATTGCTATGCGGATAAAATCTCGTGTTTTTTTTTATGATTAATTAACTATTATTTATTTAGGACGTCATGTGGAACATGGTATAATGGTTGCAGCTCCTTACAAACGTGTAAAACAAATAAAATAAAAAGTGTGTGCGTAAAAAGTACGCATGACACCAGTGAAACTTTTTTGTAAACTAATTATTACTAAGTAAAAGCCCCAATAGATGATCATGTATCAGTATATAATGACTCCATGTATATCTTTATTCGAACTGTACATGCGCTAATTAATAAATGAATCTCTATCTAAAACAAAACTAAATTGAAATTAATTAAATCTAAAAAATTCATTTTTAATTATTTTTGTTATTATGTACTTTGTTGGTTAAGAAAATTGTAAATACTGTATATTTGATTATTATATTGTTAGCTTATAATATTTGCTTAATTTAATTTTAAACATTTTTTATGAAACATATTCTTAAGAATCTTGCTAATAATGCGCATGCAATAGTTACTCATTTGACTAGTTCGGTTATTTACGAATTGATTGCCCGAAGTGCCCGATGGTTGGGTCAGAGTAGGGAAAAGATTATAAAAGAGTAACACATGCGCACGGGCAATTTATATGTTTTCTTGTTTTTCCTATGTTTAATTTCCTACCCTCAGAACTAGATCAACTAGCCCTTACAATATTTAGGTTATAATAAACGATTTATACATTATGAAACATCTATATCAATTTTTCCATTAATGTTAGTAATTCAATTATAAGAGCGAACTAGCCTATGCATTCGAGCATTTAACATAGCACATAAACGAGTCATACGTTTTATATTTATTACATGATATATAACTATTACGATTAACATTATTACTTGTCAAACATAATTACTATTGATTAATAATCGAATTAGAATACGGTTTGCGAATGAAACTATGGGGCAATTCTAAAACTCCTTAATGACAACTTTTCAAACGTTTTGTGACATATGTTCAAGGTTAACCCAATTAAAACGTCAGCTAATGCCGTTGGTGAGCAACGAGAGCATCGTGGAAGTGGCGAGTTCTATTCCCGACGCGATCAAACTGATCGCCACGCTGGCTGACGTGGCAGACGAAGCGACCTTCTTGGATATCACGAGTGAGTTTTTCGTGTTATATTTATAAACAAATTTACGTTTAAAAAGACGCTCAATCCTATTAGGGAGGATATACTCACTAGAATAAATATATTGTAGATATATGTATATAATCTGTTTTCGTCGATTCAAAGATTATATACCTATGTGAAAATTAAAAAATAAACAACTTATGCAACCATCAGGGACCTGACATTTGTTTAGATGTTTTATGTATCAATTTTTAATTATTATTGAATAAAGTTTAAGAATAATTAAAAATATAGTATTTATATAATAATAATTAAAAATTTGTGTACTGGCAAGAAATATTAAAATCTCATTTATTTTATTTTTGGATGTGTAATATTTTAAAGGCAACTTTAACGGATATTTTTGTATGTACTCAATATATTAGTACTTAAATTTAATATTTAAAAATACTTTTAAATCATATACACTCTCGATGCCAGAGGGCTTGCGAGTGCGTTGCCTTAATCTTATTGTAATTTGCGAAAATAAAAGGCTTTTGTATTTTGTTTTATTATACGCTAATGAAGAGAACTTTCAGAGAATGGTATCCGCGTAGGAGCCCTGTTCAGAAACCCAACACGTGTTAAACGTTACCTAGAGGAGAAATTGAGTATTCGAGAAGATGTTGCTACAAGTGTTATTTCTGCACAGCTCGGAATCGGTTCTGTAAGTATATGTAAACAGATACATTTGACTTTATCAAACTGTCTTTATTAAATTTTTATAAAATTTTGTATTACTTACACTTGAGTACTGCTGCTGAATGAGCCGTGTCGGCCTTGTGGCTCCAGCATCCAACTCTCATCCCTGAGGTCGTTGGTTCAATGCCTATAAATATTTTTTTCCAGATAATAAATGGAACCTTTGATAGATGTAACGCGGATTCTGTGAAGAAAGTTGTAAAAATTGAGAATGCAGAACATCTCAGAACGTTTGTGAACGAGCTCTGTTCGATGACGAAAGACGATTTGCAGAAGATTCTTTTGGATCTGGTGTGGGAGATGGATTTAGGGAAATATATAACTATGGTATAATTTTGTGTTATTTCTTTTAATAATAATTATTATTATATGTTTAATTGTTACTTTGGTTAATCAATGAGATTCTTTCTATTACTTTTGAGAATCAAAATTTAATTTGATTCAATTTGTTTTGTTATTATTTAATTATTTCATAGTTTGGAATCACTACTTGACGATTTCCATATCGATGGAGTGTTGATATTTCTCCAATATATAAAAACTACTTTCTTAAGTATTTCTTTATTCATAGAGTCGTTATTCGAAATAAATATATATTAAATGCTTCCAATTTTACATTAACTGCCAGTTCTGAAATCAAGGGCGTATCTCGGACGAGAAGAACTGGCAATACACTCTTATGCCCTTCCTCCCTATTCAACATACTTAAAAAAAATATCGTTAACTTAAAGAAACATCGCATTGTTTCTTTTAGGTAGAAATTACTATGTGAAACATATAATAAAATATCCTAATTCCAAAAATAAATATGAAAATTCGAATAGTCTCCCTTAACAATCAAATTGTCCCCCTGTGGGGCGTGGGCCCACGTTTGGAAATATTGCTCTAATGTAATCAACTCTCACAAATATAGCTGGCGGTGAGATTTATTTATTTGTCCAGGCTGGCAACATGTACGCGAAGCTATCCGGCGACGAGAGATTAGCCAAAGTCGGAAATATGACAAGTGCAGCTCTGCGAATGCTCTCCATTCACAGCTTCCTGCCACCGGAAGTCGACAGCATCATTTACGGCACTGATAGTGACTTTTCTTACGTTCCCGTGTCTTTGTAAGTTCTCTGCGTAAACTAAATTAATAATAAGCTTAAACATAACTTGGTCATGCTTTTTGCAAGATAGTATTATTTCATTTTGTCCCACTTTAATTCTTATGAATTTGTGTCTGTGTCTTTTTACTATGGCTTTTTCGTCACTTCAACGAATTTCAAACTTTCATTACTTAAGTTTTACCAAATTAAAGATTGATAATAAACTTATAAAATAAAATTTAACATTAAAATACACATTTTTAAAGAAAAGTTTAATCCTAAATTTCGATTAAAAAAGTCTAAATTACATATTAGAAATGAGTAAAACTTTTTTTGAAGGTTTCGCTTCTATCACGTGTGAATTGAACGCAATTTTTTTTTACTTGACTAGGGCTTGCCTGGAAGAGAGTTTGCAGCGAAAAAGCCCCAATTGCGTCCCTAATTTGTTATTGTAATGAATGTTTTGTAATTCTATTTCAGAATTAGGAAATTTATCAATCTCTTCGAACCTGTTTTCGGAGATACAGATTCGTTTCAATCGCTCAAAGACTTCGCAGACGCATCTATAACGGGCGTTCAATTCTTGAATAAAGCTTTAAAAAAGGGGGGCAACGCATCGGTAGTTCCAAATAATGACAACAGTGATGAAAATCCAATTGACGTTTTTAATATGTAAGTATTTACATGCATAATTCTGTATATACATATTATAAATTAAATAAAATAATGTTCACTTTCAGATTGGCTCGAATAACAAATTTAATACTGAAATTCGTCTCAAAAGAACAAAAACACGAGGCGTTATTTTATTCCACGCTGTTCTCGAAATTAATTGAAGTGGCGAACAAAATGGTGGACATCAACACTAATATAGAGAAGTTGGTCTACGAGGTGTCCTTGCGGAACCCCAAAGGGATAAATGTGCTCCTGAGCCTGCCTCTGGACATCGTCGAGAAGGGGCTCGAAGGCTTGGCAGACCCGGAACGAGCCCAGGTATTTTATTTGTATACGTCATACATGTGTTCGCTCGACTGACTTTGATAAATTAATAATGTATATTGCTAGAACATAGGTTTTTCAAAAATCTGATAAATATATAATAAAAAAGCAATTTTTTTATGGCTGTCAGAAGAATTAAAAAAAATGTAGCTGTAACTGTCAGTCAGCTTTTTTCATTTTCAAAAGGCCGGCATCGCACTCACGAGGCCTCTGGCATTGAAAGTATCCAACGGTCGATTTATGTATGTTTAATGATTATTTGTTAATCTAATAGGCAAGTCGTCTTTTTGTATCTAAGGTAAGTTCACGATGTTTTCTTTCACCGTTCAAGCAAATGTTAAATGCCTACATAGACAGAGATTCCATATGTACACAGCCGAGAATCGAACCTAAGACTTCAGAGTTGAGAGTCACACGCTCAATAGGCCAACACTGCTCTCTTAATAATAATCCAATAAAAACTTTTAATAATATTTTTAAGATTATCACATCGAACCTTGAAAATCCAGCGCAACCGTTCTGCGACGTGCAACGGATTACGAAATTCTTCCTTTTGTCCAAAGACGAGGCGACGGACTTACGAACACGCCTCTGTACCGAAGAGTGGAAGATGTATGTGCAGGATATGGTCGCTTCCTTCGGGACGTACGAAGCAAAGAATAACGTAAGTTATTTCCTAGACTGAGATTTGCATTAAAGACACAAATAACTTAAAAGGCCGGCAACTCACTCGCGAGCTCTAGCGTCGAGTGTCCATGGGCGGCGGTATCACTTTACATCAGATGCGCCTTCTGCCCGTTTGCCCCCTATTCTATAAAAAAAAATAATTTAAAGAAAACTTTGTTCAACATCTATGTGATTCTTAACATTTCGTTTACGCTTATAATTATGAATATATTGGTTTAATTTATAAGTTTAATACCAACCTTTATTTTGGTAAAACTAAAATAATGAAAGTTTGAAAATCGATGATAGACGAAAAAGCCACAGTAAAAAAGAGACGGACACACAAATTCATAATATTTAACGTAGGAGAACATCGATATAATACTTTCTAGGAAAATTATAAATAACATGATCTAAACACAATATGAAAAATATATGGCGGAGAAACATTGTCACTACATCGATATAAAAGTATGTAAAGTGCGATAAAAGACACGAATAACAATCGTACAGAATTTTATTTAGATTGATTCCTTTTAACACTGTATATAACACTTTCTTTCTTTCTGCTCACATGAGAATCGGAATTACCCTGCGTTCCCTAAACATACTAGCCATAATCAAGATGGCGCCTCTAACTATACTCTGACACTAGTAATGATTCTTAATTATAAAACAATTAAATACTAACGATTCAAATCAAATGAAATTATGATTCTCAAAAGTAATATAAAGAATCTGAAAGATTAATCAAAGTAACAATAAAAATCAACAGTCAATTGACTCGATAAGAACATTTCCTGATGATCCGAGCATTCCCCAACATATGTATTGACTAACGTTAGGTTAAATAACTTGAGTGAAGTTAATTTCACCATATTTCAGATTAACGCAATCGCCTCTCTCTTCGTGATGGAAGCTCTGGGAAGTGACGTTTCAGACAAACTGTATTCCATAGACAGAGACTTTGACGTCCTCAACAACTTCACGGAGCGTATCGCAAACTTGGACAAAGTGAAAAAACCCGATTTGAACTGGGATATAATATTTAGTCAAAACGATGCGGACTTTTTGAAAGTTGTTAAAAAAAAGGAAGGCCTGGGAAAACATATTCTGTAAGTGGATGTTTTAGTAAATATAATATAACTGCCGAAGAAAATCATCGTGAGGAATCGACTTATTTTGCTTTCAATCGTCACAAATTTATGAAAAATATGTTATGGTAAGGATATACATACAAATGAAATGAGACCTTCCTCACAAATCACAATCAAATAGACTGCGATATCGCAGCACACAACTCACCAACACACTCTTTGTATTAAAGAAGTCGCATGGGCCCGCCTAGCATCCGCGAATGCGCACTAAATCAGTGTTTCCCAACTTGTTTGTGACATGCCCCACCTTATCCTTTATAAAATTCTTATGAATCCTTTTTAACAAACATAACATTTGATATTAAAAAAAAAATGTGTGTGTGTGTACACGCTATAAAAGTTATACTTATTTGACGCAACAAGATAAAAAAGTTATCTTTCGCCTTCTACTCCATATTGGAAAATACTGAACTAAATACATAGTTATGTAGGAATACCGGATTTTAGTAAAACATAAATTGATCACAAAAATCTTTTCAGTTTGACAGTCCACGGATGTCTGGCGAAAGAAGTGGTCAGACAGAATACGCTATTGGAATTCAAGTTGAGTCCTCTGCTCAAGGACACGACGTCCCTGATAGCAATGGTTAACGAGCAACTGAAATCCTCTTCCAAGGAAACGGCTCAAAGGCTCAAAGAGATGTATCCGGAATTGATCAAGGTTCTCGCGATCACAGCACTCGATGAAAATAAGGTACAGGTTTTTGTATAGGTCACACCCACATACTCAAAACAGAAGAAATTACTGTAAACAGTTAAAAAAAAATTAAAAAATTGCCAAAAATTGATTAACTTTTTTTTGTAAAGAACCTGCTGAGATTCCTGAAAAAGATATTTTTTTCTTAAAGGGGTTGCCAAATGAATATTTTTATAATAAAAAAAATGTCATCATCGGACATCGAGGCAGAATACGAAATTTCATCTGTATTACCTTGACGTCCGTTGTTCTAAACGAGCGTTTTAAAGCAGTTTTGCACCATGTGGAACCAGCTGCCCAATGAAATAATTCCGAACTGATTTCTTCAAGAAAAGAGGGTACATAAAAGCCCGGCAACGCGCTCGCGAGCCCTTCTCGCAGAGAATGTCCATACGCGACGGTAGCACATCAGATGAGCCTCCTCGTTTGCTCGTTTGTTTGTTTTATAAAAATGTCATTATTTTTAACAATTTATTTCTGTAATTAGCCATTAAAATTTGTAATAATTTTATTCTTATATATTTTAAACGTTTATTGGATTTGTTAAAAGAAGAAGAATCATACAAATCTATAATCTCGCACTCAACCACATTTTCCCGGTTCAGACGTTTAGGTCCTTATCAACAGCGAGCGAAGACATATTTTGCCGAGGCCTGGAGAATGCTAACCAATTCCTCAGCTTCCCACCCAGCTTAGATGCTCAACATTTTATTAACACAATTTGTGATGTCTCGAAGGAGATTGAGAATGGATTGCGTCATGACTCCATTCTGTCTCTTGGTGTAAGTCAATTCATTTATAATTGGATTAATTAAATTATATTAATAATTAAGATTAGTATATCTTTTGAGTTAATAAAACTCAAAGTCAAATTCGTTTATTTCGTACACTTTTAAACGTCATGAAAAGAAATACATTAAATTTGCTGCCAGTTCTCATATCAAGGGCGGAGAACGGAAGAGAAGAACTGGCAAAAAACTCTCCGCCCTTCTTTTTAATCGACAAGTTTTTGTTTTACACAACGTTTGTAAGGCTGGGTCTGGATATCCATAGTTGCATAAATAAATTAGATTATAATTGAGTGTGTAGGGAGCACAGTTCTTTTTCTCAACTTATATAATACTCTTTTAGATAGCTGAGGTGAGAAACGCCAACCATAGTGTGTTAGAAGAAATTAATTGGACGAAACTGATTAAAGGCATTAAGCAATTGTATATGACCGTCGAGGAGGACTACCCCTACGTTCTCGAGTTCCGTAGCTACGGCATGGACAAACACACACAGGAACAAATCGGACAACTATTTGCACAGGCTAAAGATTACTGGCTGAGCCTACAGAACTTGAAACGAAGCGTTCTTCTTGTGTGAGTACTAAATTAAACTAACAACTATTATGGATTTATATAATCTTTCTTATGAATTTCAAAATCTAGAAGCCATCTAATAACTGATGGGTAGGTTCGATTTCCAGCAAAATTAAAGTTTTTCATTGAAGACACGTGATTTGGCTTAAGTTACCTAAACATACAAAAAACTTTTTTATTTACTGGAAATCATCAAAACATGTATTACCAGTTAGGGAATTTTCGATTTATACGATACGAAACAGACCAATTGCGCCATCTAAGTCAAAAGTGTCTTAACGTCACGGTAAAATTATAACCTCGTATGTCAAAAAACTATTTCGTTTTATTCTAGACTCAAATGTCATTTTACTGGTATAATCTAATGAAATAAGGACTTATTCGTCTTATTAATAAATGAGCACATAATATTTTAACGAACATTGACAAAATGAAAAATTATTGGATCGCGGGCTTTGAGCGCGGCGACCGATTCAAGAAATTTTGTAACAAAAATAAACCTAACACATGATGACGTAATATAGGTGTGGCCAATCAGTCTGGTGGGGTTGAAGTAATATCAAAGAAAAAAAATACTGCTATGTATAAGTAAATGCCGTGTATAAGTTTTTTTAGTTTCCTATAATGTCTGGTTCTCTGAACATACGATTATTTATGTTTATCATTCTACAGCGAGGCTAAGGATATCTCTCCAAAATTGTGTAATTTCTAAATCTTAGGTTAAATATGGGTCTCCGCGCCCTTGACCTCTTGGACCACGAAGCGTTTGGTCTGAATCAGGATACTTGGCTTCACATTAAGTACTACATGGCCGTGGTGACGGGACCTTTGGACGTTATTCACGATTTCATACAATATATTACCAGTAAGTACTTAGAAATAATAATTTAACGGGAGTTAAATTCGGTGGCCGTTGTTGTATTCAAGATACATGTTAAATGAAACACTTTGTTTGAAGCTGGGTTGCAAATGACTTTAATCGTTTAAAGAATAACTTATAACTCATTTGGGGTAGTGAAGTTGCGACGCTAGATTAACAAAAAACTAACATGACTTGAAGAGTTCGTAAATCTAGATGACACTTTTTTTGGACATGTATACAATACCGGATTAATTATCGAAAACGAGAATGTTATGTCAGAGATTATGTAATAACAGAACACGATGTTATTTGTTTTATTGAAATGGCAACATAACACAATATCATATCATGAAAATGTTTTATCCTATTTAGAGAAGAAATCGACGTCTACTTTAATTACATTGGCATAAAAGAAAGAACTTTTGCAGTAAATATAAATGACGCAATAATAATGCTCTTCGAATTCAGTTAATATTATTATTAAAGTATTAGGTTCATGTTGATGGGGCTCTCGCTCTTGCAGTGCGTCTGCTACACAGGAGTTAACTAGGCAACTCAAATGTCAGTCGCCAAATCAGGTGTCAAGTTGATTTGAGCGTTTAGTACAATGTTTGGTTGTGTAGATGTAGATGTGTTATACGCTACCATGCGCAAGAGAGCTATATCTCTGATAAGGCGCGTGTCCGCACAGCCCTAACTTGCTGGCAGTAATGGCGGGAAGGCTAAGTTGCCCTTACATGGTTCATTGAAATGGACTACCCTAACCTATTTCATGATTAAAAATACTTTATAGCTTACTTGAGCAGTCATCATCATTGTTGAGGAAAATAATTAAGTATGCGGATGCTAGAATAAGTAAATTATTATTATATTCCCAGATATCTCCAAAAAAGTACGAGCACCAACCGATATTCCACCACAGTCTGCTTCTGTCATTCACAAAGTGCTATCCAGTCTGCCGCAACTGATAGTGGAATCTGTAGATGTCATCGTAAGAGATGACGTGCAGGTGAGCCTTCTCTGTTAAGGCATATTTTCCTTTCCATTCGATAAATATTCTCTAAATCCAAAAGGGTTGCTAAATTTACTTAAGAGTTTCTGAATCATTATTGTAACAGGTCGATCAAATTGTAAACACCCTCAATGCTGACACACCGTGGCCGTGCGGCCGCAGCTTAACAGACATCATAAGTTTTCCTTCCACTGGACACGCTGTGACATCTTTGGAGCACCTCGTCTGCTTCAATAGAACCTTTCAAGAGGAATGGAAAAAATATTTGGATGAGAAAAATGTTACATTGTATGTAAGTATTTACCTGAACACCTATTTAAGGAATGTTTAAAATACGATGGCCTTTGTTTAGATGTTATATTTTACCTGCTAGTTCTATTTATTACAAATAAAGTATACGGCCTTAAAAAAAGTTTTGATAAAGCTTTCAATAAATCTAATCTAACGCACACACAGATCAGGTGAAAATTAATAAATTTCTCAAAGGTTTTCCTCCAACTTTAAATTTGTTGTTTCCTTTGGAGTTCAAGTGCACAGGCTATAAATCAAAGATTTAAGTTCGCTCCTGGTAGATAGTACCGGTGTCCCCAGCGCTGGTGCTTTCCACGCTCAACGAACATGAATATTCTAAATACAGCCGCAGGGGCCAAACTTTTGTTTATTTTCTTCTTATCAATTGTTCGAAATACATAATTTTACGATGATAAATGTTGAAGGTGAATTTAAATCTTGTATTACGAACATGGATTATTCTTTATATGTAGTTTAAGAAAATTGCACATTTATCTGTTGGAAATAAAGTATATTCATATGTTTATATTATATACAGATGGAATATAAATTCTAACATAAATTTAAAATTGCCTCTTAGAAGACAGGTCACTGGAACGAAACAATCCCAGCTCCACACGTATTCCTCAAATTCTCAAGAGTCTTCGATAGAACTATTGAAGACTTTAACTCTATTAAGGAATTGATTGACAATATTCTGGAGGAACCAGACGACGGCGGCTTGAATTTGAGGTCGAGTTGGAAGTATTCAATGGACACTTTTAATACTCCGGAAGGTGATGCCGTCTTACGGTGAGTATATAGAAGATTTCTTCTGTCGTAATCCTATTATAATACAAAATTCCGATGAATCGAGACACTATCTTTAAATTTTGGTAACTTGCATCAAAAATAATAATTTTTCAGAAATTTCTTAACAAAAGTGGATTTGGTGATGAATTCCATCACAACATTGACACCAAACGACGTGACCTTAAACACATTATGGACGAATTATATAAACTGTACATCGAAAGTGTATATGGACGATGCGTGTGCGCAAGCTAGCAGAGGCGCGTGGACTAACTTGTTCAAATTCATTTCTATGGCTGTTGGAAACGCTACTGAGGATTTGGGGACTTATTTGAGTGAAGCTAACGGTAGGCAGTTCTTGTTTGTGTTAAATAATACGTTTAATATGTTTAATTAACCTCTGTCTTCTGTCTCTTAAATTGTAACGATCCCTTTATTTCTGCTGTTTTTGGGTTTATTTAGTTTTAAGATGTCTTTATTAATATTGTATTATTTTAATAATCTTCGCTCTTTCACAATTCTTGTTATTTACCGGGATGTTCAATATAACGATAGGGTGGTCTTCCACATTGTTTTATTCTAAAATAGTGTATTCGCTTGTATGTGCAATAATCTGTAAATAAATTAACAAACATGACAAGAGTGCAATTTAATTTAGATTTTTACAACCACGGTTCGAATTTCTGAATTAATGAGTACAAATTGCGAACAATATCGTCAAGATAAAAGTGTACTTTTGTCTTTTAACCCTATTTTGCCACTGATCACATTATTCATAGATTAATTTAAATCGATATAGGGTCAAATTCAACTATACTGCAAGTGTTCGGTTTCACCAGTAAGACAGCGTTGTACTCGATGTATGCCAAGGCATCGGAACTGATTGGCGTTCTTATCAACTCATATTGGGATTTCGGATTCATGCAGCAGGTATTTGCTTACATCACAATTCGAAAGTATATAACAATCAAATATGAATCATCGTAGTAGAAACCAAAAATTATTATCAAATTTTTTGTCACATATTTGACTTGGTGGAACTCGTAAATAACCTACATTATTTCTTACCTATCGAATAATCCATAACAATAGTATTTTGTAATGGATGCAACTAAATAATCCGACAATATATTTCAGGTTCGTCGTGCGTCCCTTACCCAATTCTGGGATTGTGAAGCACTGCTATCGTCGCTGACACCAGGTCCAGGAAGCTCCATCACAGAAGAGATGCTGCTAAGCTTCCATCCTCTCGTCTGCCCGTCCATGCTCTATTGGCTCTCCATGCCTGTCGGAGCTAACACGCTATTCGATGTTATAACTAAACCGGTAATTATCTATTATCATTTGGTCTTGGTAGATAATTAAATAGCTAATTAACCAAAATCTATTTAGTTGCAGTTGCAGTTCAAAAAAAGTGTTAATGAATATGAGGCAATAACGTTTCATTCTGGTTTTTAATCCATTAAAAAATATTTTAAAACTCATTTTACTAGCTCTGTAGTAAAAAAAAATGTTGAGATATTAGTAGTTGATATTTTATCACCTTGTAATTTTATACCAATTTGCCAAAACGAATGACGTCTGTTTTTAAAAAAGTTTACACTCTTTGATTTTTCGTTATCCTATCACCATTCGAAGCAGAAATGCTTATAAAACTCAACCATTTATAATAAAATAATTTTGTATATTTTTCAGCAATATCTGTTTTTCACCCTTCACGTGGAGAGCTTCGGTAGTGTATTTAATAAGGCATATGTGAAAACTACTGAACTTTCCAACACTCTTAAAGAACTTTCAAAGAACGAAACCTACATTGATGTATCACTCGTCAATCTTAAATCGAAACTAGAAACAATTGTAGACAATTTAATTTCATACAAAATTAAAGAAGACGATCGGTCGTACTTAACGTTCAGAGAAATGGTGATGAAACAAGTTGCGGCGTCTATATATTTAACGAGAACGGTGGAAATCGTAAACAAAATCTATGATTTATTGAGTCATATTAACATAGATGACGTAGTAGCAAATGTATCAGATGCTGACAAAAAGTCTATAGATACAGATATTTCTTCGCTGACGAGGTTATTTAGAAGAAGAGCTTCGGACGTTGTCGGTATACATTTTGACGTAATAACGGACGTGATATGGACAAATAGAAACGATTATAAAATAACAAATTCGATCGAAGTGATGTGTGATAATTTAAAAAATAATGTCACCAAAGAGATACTTGGGGACAACGCCAGAATTAAGGGTATAATATGTTCGAAGCATTATAAAATAATTTACAACGCAGTACAACACGTCATCGATGATGATTTTGAGGAAACCAGAAACAGTCTACTGACCGTAGTTAAAGTGCTGCAAACTGTTAGCAACGACGATGTGAATAATATCGTCTCATTTCTCAATGAAAAGTAAGTATCCTGAATGAAAATGACAAAACCAACTTACTTCCTTTAAGCTACGGTTACTAACGGCTAAAGTTTTTGTATTTTCTTTATAATAGCCTTTTTTCGGACATAACATTATTTTTTAATTATTATTTATTTTTTCGTAGATTTTCTTTTCTTCCACTTTTGTGTGATAGTTTGCCAGGTGGCAAAGGCCTCCTCCAATCTTCTCCATTCTGGCCTTTCTATGGCCACTCTACCCCATGTTGTTCCCGCGACTTGTCTAATGACTTCGTCCCACCTTTTTTGTGGTCTACCTCTCATTCTCTTTCCGTCTCTTGGGTACCATTGTGTGATTATTTTAAAATTTAAAAAAATAATCACACAGTGGTATTTTCCTTTAAGAAAATTTATCCTTTTCAGACAACAAATAATATTTGCTCTAAAAAAGTCAATAAAATACGCATCAGACCTGGACATCCCGATATATTTGAAATACCTCGAAAGTAATATAGAGCACTATACTGTGTTGCTGAAGTTTTTGTCGGGAGATAACTGGTGGAAGGCGTTGAAGAACTTGTATACTGGAAATCAGTCGAAAGCATTTCTAGACTCAGTCGAACGAAGCTTCGATATTGCTAGTGATGTTCTTAATAATTTGGATAAAATACACGTGAGACCATTTACTATTAATTATAATAATATCATTTTAAATATAATATAATTTTGACAACCTACAACATTTGACATGGTAGGATTAATTAGCTGAAATATTTTAAATGTTATCTTATTCCAGTTAGTAAAACTCTTCCGCGATACCAACATTAACGATACGGAATCATTCTGTCGACCCAACATGACGCTGTCCGACTACCTTCCAGATGGAACCGGACTCCTGTCCGCCGTTCACGGGCAGTTGTGTGGAAGCAAATCCGAATTGTTCAAGGATATACCACCTTTATTGTTTGCTTCGCAGGTAAATAGGCTTCTATTGGTTTTGACTTTTGACTAAAATAATATTCTCAAAAAAATAACGGTTAGAACTATAGAGCACTGCGGTCGCAGAATGTTTTTTGTATTTCGAGATGTTGTATGTATGAGAATGTTTTATGTTTTCCCAGTAATAGAAAAATATAATTCGAGCCGACCCTCGAAGGAAATAAATCAAAGTTAAACGTGGGCGGGTCGGACCTCATAAAATGAAATAAAAGTATTTTATTTTGAAATTTATGATATTTCCAGGGATATGACGATGCACTTAAACTGCAACCCACCGTCGACTACCGACAACTAAACGACCATATTTCTTCAGCCGAAGCAAATCTTTTCAGGGTGGTTGAAGAAATTAGAACACCAATGGTTCCGGAGTGGGTCACGGATGGAAACTTAGCAGAGTTCAGAAGCTCAGTGCTCAATCTATTGTCCAAAGAAACCATCACGAAAGTAGCCTTTGGCACTATGAGCAACTTTGTCGACGGAAGCACGTTGTATCTGAATGAAACGTGAGTGCAAAAACTTTTCCAACATTCTAACTATTGCTCCATTGTAGAAGCGAAGGTATATTTACCATTTGTAAATGTTTCGTTTTTTTATAGCGCATATTAGTAATAGATGTACCTACTGCGTTGTGTGTGCCTTATTAATAAGTAAATCCAGTTTTGCCTGACTGCGAACGCCAATAGAAATTGCCGTTACGATCAATTTTAAATACAATACAGTTTTAAACATCCAATTTTTCTAATAAACGTATTTACAACGACAGGTACTGTGGGGCGTGTTCCCACGTGACAGCTTGGGCGAAACAGATCACGCTGCAGCTCTTCAAGAAACAGGAATACGAGGAGTTCCTTTGTACCGTCCGCAGGATGAAACCGAAAGACATCCACCATGTTATCAAGAACACTTTCCATTGGGACATGGCTATTGGAGAGGTGAGTGAAGGCGTTTAGAACGTCGGGCAAAAGGTTCACCTGATGTTGAGTGATATCGGTAAAATAATATTATTCTATTTACTCGCGTTTTGGGCGTTCAGTGGTGTTTCGTTAAGTACGGAGCCGTAGACAATAGACAGAAACCACACGTATAGTAAATAAATGCCGGCTGATGCGAAAATCATCAGCGACATCGACATTATTCAAGTTTTTCTTAGTATCTTAAACTATTTTAATCGTAGAATCAAATAATTAGTTCGGTTAAAATGTGTTACTTTCTTTTAAATGATTCATTTCAGCTAATATCGATTCGGAACTACACCAAGTATGAGCTGAACAAGTCGTTGAATGAATTTCTGGAGCAAATGAAAGTGATCCTCTTGGAAGACATGAATGCCAACTCGAGGTTATGTCTGACCGACGACGTCGGCAGGGACATATTTGGCAACATCACCTTGTGAGTAAAATCCACTATTTAACTTATTTCTAAAAGCCATCGATCGGATTGCCAAGTTGGGGATCCTTTGAATTCGACTTGGATAGCCACATCAGTATCTTTGATTAAGCGAAAATCTATTAAGTGCAAATAATACTACGTAATAATCAAATATATATATGTTAGCTTTGTGTGAACTAGTGACTTGGTTTATAAAAAGGGTTTCTTAAATCTTTGCCAGGGTGTCAAGGATTATATCTAATTTCATAGAAGTGATAAAGGCAGAGCTACCCTACTTGCAAGAAGTTGAAGGTTTCTCATCACTACCATATATAGTCCAGCTTAAGGCTCAAATTGCACCTCACATAAGTGTCCCTGTCACTTTACAAGAAATAGAAAAAGACGGAGTCAATTTGCGGGACGCTTTAAATGAGGATTTAGGTGGCGCTTTTGATCCTAACCATCTACAGTTCATATACTATCTCGACTTGCATAAGGTAAGGCTTTATTTCCAAATATACTGTCATTAAGATGAAATTGTTTCGTATTGGAAGAGTAATCCAAAATAAATTTTAATATTATAGGTGAATGGATTCCCCCTTCCAACGTCTTCGTTTAAAATGCACAAAAGTATTTGTAAATATAATAATTGTACAAAACTTATAGCAGCCCTTAACAATCATTTGAATTATACTAAAATTGAAAACATGGTAAGTGCTTTTGTTTTCTTACATTTAATTGAAATTCATGTTAGTTCAGCGTTAACAAAAATAAAAGTAATAAATGAAATTTTAGTTACCCCAATTACCTCAATTGCAACATAAGGAGTTTTGGAAATTCCAATTTGTCTCGGAGATTTTGGATTCGGTCCAAACGGTTATAGAATATTCCTTTCCTATTCTGAGGTATCTAAGCAACTTGGATATAGAAGGCGCGGCAGCCGGAAAACTGACTCCGATGATAAACTTGGTGATGCAAATGCAGATTCCTGATTTCTCGCATAATTTGATTGATAAGTTCGTAATTAAATATTTTCCTTGTATCTCTAATCTTCCATTCAATTTCTTAGTTGATGCTGAAGTCGACATTTAAATATTTAAATTTTTAACAGCATCAGATCTCCAATAGTTTTCCCACAAATGACCTAGAGTAGCTTTCTCTCATTTTTCTTAAAAATACATTTTAGAATTTGACTATAATTTTTCCATTTAAACCTATTACTTTTAAAGATATTAGTCAATAAAGATAATGACGCAGAAGTATAAAAACAAATTAAGTTGTTAATTTCCCTTTTCAGTGTGGAAAGGGTAGCAGAAGAATTATCGCCGCTTCTGCACAACACAACCCTCCGACTAGATATGTCCGCTTTGATGGACGGCTTGCGAGTGTTATTCAGTTATAAGGAATACATCGTCGAGCGAGACGTCAACGGTGAGATGAGCTGACTCTGCTCCTCGCTTAAGAGTGATTCAAAATTTCTGATTTCACCCGCACGTCTTTCACCGCCCGTTCCAGTAACTAGTAAAACAAACGTATGCTTGAAGTTCGCGTGATATGGGACGGACGATGGTGTTTCACGGAACAAAAATGAATTAAATGCCGAATGCTTTTTATTTAAATCATTCGAAAAATATAAATTTCATAAAATCGCTAGTTCTCGACGAACCTTATCTGCTGTAATTCAATTATTTTTGTCTCCATCGTGATTGAAACATGAAATTAGGCAAAAGTGACAATGTTGTTTTTTTGTATCAAAGTATTTATATTATAGTAGGTTTGTAATTAGAATCAACCATTGAAATTATAGTGAAGGATCAATACATATTTTTTTATTATTATTTAAACATTATATATTTAGACATAATTAAATCTACAAAGAGTGATTTTAGTTAGTGCCTGCTCTTAAACCTATTTATAAAATACGCTTACGTCGATTTATATTCGATACAATCGTTTTAATAAATAATGAGGTTAAATTTAAAATATTTCAGTTACGATATCGGAAGTTTTTCAAAATCCTGATCGTATAGAGACATCATTGAAGAACATCGGAGTGAATGATACAGATTTCTTGAACTTTCTTGGGGTTATACACAACAGCAAAATACGTTTAAAACCGGTGAGGATTTCTTCAGTCGTAATAAACAGATCGGGTGTCCCAAAAGCAAAATAAAATGTTTTGTGATTGCAGCTGCTGTTGCAAGAACAAGGCCTCTACGACACCAAGAAGTTTGTCTGCAATCGAACCGAGCTCGCTCAGATACTTGTACCGGACAGAAACGTCACAGACGACTTCTTCTCGGCGATGAGTGATCAGTTCTGCGAAATGCCAGACGAACAGGCGAAAAAAATTGTGCCCGTTTTGATTGAAAATATAAACACTACCTTCTTTTTGGATCGGGTAAGATTTGGCTTCAAAAGTTAAGTTTTTATCGAATGCGACTTTTTATTTGTATTTTTTGTAGATAAAAGCATTCCTCCTTAACAAACTATATGCGGCCCTGAACGTAACGGCCGACGAGGGCGTAATAGTGTTTAATAAGCTATCAGAAATGGCAATCCTGCTGCCCTCAGTCCGGCAGAACGTCGTCGATGTGACCGATTCCCTTGCCGATGAGCCATTAATACGACGGCTTAAGGATGGATTTTCCATTGGAGGTTTCATGTCGTGTGAGTTAATAAGTATCATTCTGAAAAATATTAAGAGTAGTGTTCCACCAAGACCCACATTGAGATATACATTTATTGCACGAATAGCTCCAGAAACACTGGCAGAGGTGGGTAACATGATGTGCGGGAAGCCGTTCCAGTCAGGTGTAAGCCGATTCTACAAAAGCATCGTGAACAGCGTCGACCTCTCTTCGCAGCCCGATGAGGAACAACTGGCAGTGTTGCCAAGTTAGTAATTTGAATGGCGACATATATTTAAAACAAAAATTGTGGCGCTCGGGGACTGCCGCGGTAAAGCTATTGCATAGCATTTTTTATCAATTTATCTGTATAAATTTGCCTATATAGTCTGTCTGACTCTAACGCGTACCGGAGGCACCAGCCGCGCTTACGCTACGTCACCTATCTTATCAGAGATTTGAATACACAGTATGCGTTAAGTCCCACTCTAACGCGAAATGCCCGCACCTACATTACGTTATCGTGTGTTAGGTATATTTTCGTTACGGAATTTCTTGAATCCGTTGCGCTCAAAGCCCGCGACAAAATCTATGCAATAGCTTAAAATAATTTTATACTCTTGGAATATTTGCCATTCCAACGAATGGACTTACTGTATTTACAAATTATTATTTGGTTCATAAAATTCGCGCAGCGGACTTCTGTCGATCCGTGTATACGGATATCGTAAACATGGAGGGCGGCAAAATCGTTTGGAGCTTCGTCAAACCCCTGATCATGGGAAAGATCCTCTACACGCCTCACGGCCCGACCGTCCTGAAGATCATTGAAAAGGTATAACATATTTCAATTTCGATAGTTTTAGCCTAACGAGAAACCTAGACTACATAATCATAAAATTTCAGGCAAACTCGACTTTTGCCCCGATGGTGAAAATGTTTAACTTGATCCACACGTTTTCGGATGCGTTTCCCTCTATAGACAAAATGTCAGCACACAGGCCGGGGCTGAAGGCTTTGGGAGACTTATTATCAGCTGAGGAATATCGCCAAATAAGAGTAACTCTATTCGGAAACGTGTCCGCGCCGCAAGTCGATGTCGACGAACTGCTTTCTGGAATCGGGGATACCGAGGTAACGCTAACATTATATTTTAAGACAATTTAATTTTTATATAGAAATCTTAAAAAAGTATAAACTAAGCAATTAAAAAACTTAAATCAGGCCAATAAAGCTGTTAATGAATTTTACGATTCTTTAATTCTTCAATATTTAAATTTGATTTGCTGCAGTTCAAATAATTTGTATGACTTGTCAATTTTAAATAATGAAGAGAGTTTATTGCCCGCTCGTCACCTTTGACTTGTGATCCAGCAGTAAATATAAATTTAAAAAGAATTTAACATCTTTTCTGTTGACGTGGAGTTGTTCGGATTAATACTTGCAGCTGAGTTTTTTCATCGGGATACGAAATTCCACCTGTATCACCTCGAAGTCCGCCGTTCCACAACTGAACGTTTTTTTGGAACCAGCTGCCCACTGAAGTATTTCCGAACCAATTCGACTTAGGGATCTTCAAGAAAAGAGCGTACCAATTCTTAAAAGGCTGGCAACGCACTCGAGAGCCCTCTGAGAAGGCATTGACGTTCATAAGTGTACATGTTTACCTAAATGAATAAAGATATTTTGATTTGATTTGATTGAGTGTCCATGGGCGGCGGTATCACATAATATCAGGTTAGCTTCCTGCCCGTTAACCCCCGGTTGTATAAAAAAAACGTTCATAAGTGTACTTGGTTACCTTTATATGAATAAAGTTGTTTTGAACTTGACCGAACACCGGATGTTTAGGATAGATTACGCTTTAATGGATTCTTAGACTTGAAAGGAAGTTATAATCAGATAACCTACTTGCCTACAGTTATATATATTTTGTATATTTTTCAGGGTCTAGGCCGACTACTAAAGAAGGCATCGGACCTGATGCGTTGCATCAATCTAGACCGCTTCAAGGCTGTCTCGGATGAACACAGATTGACGGAAGAAGCCGCCAGATTAACTAGGATCAATGAATTTACCGCCGGTAATATTTAACAGAACGTGTTGAATTAGTTGATGCATTGAGAATACGCTTTAGAAATATTTTATTTCAGGTTTGGTCTTCCTCAACATGAGTCACGATGAAGAAACTTTTCCCAGGAACATCGAATATAAGATACGTATGGACATCGAGAACGCGCCGACCACTAAACGCACTAAGAACTAGTGAGTATAATATTAGGTCTTAACGTAGGTATATGAAATTGGCGTTTTGTCATACTGGCCCCTTAGACCTCCAATAATTACTCTTTCGTTACGAATTGCAAATTCAATTATTTAGAGCTATTTGGTCGTGCATTTGTTTTTGGAAAGGATGATTCATTTTATCTTCTGGTTTTAACTTCTTTGCGTCAGTCGAAACTGCCTTCAAGAATTTATTTATTCCCGTCCGAATATTTTTTGACTATGGATTCATGAGCCTATCAGGATTACCTTTGATTAATGAAATATATGCAAATGAAGCTGCAACAAAATTTCGCTCATCGGCTTAAGAGTAAGACGGTTTTCTATAAATAGTTATCAATATTTTAATCGTTTCTCAACCAGCCTTTGGACTCCGGGTCCGGAAGCAAGTTTTCTGGAGAACATGCGCTACTTCCGTGGCTTCATCCAAGTCCAGGACATTGTCGAGAAGGCCATCATCCAGCTTTCCGCCACAAGACACAAGAGAGAAGTCTCCGTCGATGAAGACTGGGCGGTATACACGCAGCAGAACCCTTACCCGTGCTATAGGAAAGATATGTGAGTTGAAACTTATAAAATTGTGTATTTCCGGGATGCCCGACTGAAGTGATAACTAAAACTAATCTCAGTTGAACTATATAAAATTTAAATTGTTTAACTTGAGAAAAGCATAGTAATTATTCAAGTAATTTTGTTTTATATCTGCATTGAAAATCAGTGATAGTTTCGAGGTTATAATGCTCACTGTCAACGGTAAATGTTTAATGCACACTAAATACAAAGTAGAGAGAGGGTAAGAGGCTCCCATAAGAAGTTATCAATGCAAAAGCATTGAAAAAGCAATTTTCTGATTTGAAAAAATATTAATTTTGTTTTAGCTTCCAAACGTCTCTTTACGAGTCCCAAGCTCTGATAGTTGCGTTCTTCTTTTCTTTCCTGTTCACCGTATCGTCAGCCGTCAGATTTATTTTGGCCGATAAGGAATCTGGAAATACTATGGTACGTTATCATTCATCGAAGACGACTTCAAAAAAGGAGGTTTGTACATTCAGAACAACATAAAGTAGAATGACATGATATTTATTATCCAGTTGATGTCCGTGATGGGCGTGAATCTAAGCTACCACACCCTGTCGTGGTTCCTGAGCTCTTTGATCGAGATGTCGGTGACGATGCTGTTGGTATCCTGCGTCTTGTACTACGGAAAGATTCTGCCCAACACTACGCCGACGCTCACGTTCTCTCTCCTCTTCATATTTGGACTTTCCGTGCTCAGCTTCTGGTGAGTTTGTGCTTACTCTGTTTATAACTTGTGTCGTCAGAATCAGAAGCATACAAAAATAATAATAATCAAAGAAAAAAGTAAAAAAAAAAAAAATGAGAGATAACAATTTTTTTTAAAGAACAAGTTGTTTTAAGTATGTAATGCGTGTATGCTGAGGTTGAAATTGACCCTGGCTCTTCATTATGCTGAGGAGCAGAATGTTCCACAGCGCTGGTCATTCTGCTAGAGAACACAGCAGCTAGTTTTTTTAAATAATGTTTATATTTATCCCAATTTAGTTACCTTATGGGGAAACTATTCACGTCGGCCAGCGTCGGAGCCATTTGTGCCGCGTTGGGATATCTCACGACTTTCATGCCTTTCGTGCTCATCCTCTCGCTCGAAGCCGTACTCACCAGTGGCCTCAAGATTTTTGTGGTGAGGGGTCCTTCGTTACAGGTTCAGTTTTGAAAAATTTTACCATTATGCCTTTAAAATGTTTTGGAATGCTTCAGAGCCTGTCGATGTCGTCGTCGCTGTGCTACGCGTTTCTCTTCATCTGCCGCTACGAGGCCATGGGTGTGGGCGCAGACTGGTCCAAGTTGTGGGAATCTCCGGACGACACGGGCGACATGAATATAGGCCTCGCCGCCTCCATGATGGTAGTCGACGCCTGTCTCTACTTCCTTTTGGGGCATATCGTCGAAAGAATCTGGGGTTCGTATCTTCCTATAGTTATACGTGTCTTGAGAAATCAATGCACCGCCATTTTTACATTTGCATATATTTTAGGTCTGAAAAATGTGAAAAGTAACGTGACATATATATCTTCGACTGACGAGAAAGCGGGTGTCAGTATAATAAACATCACTAAAATTTACTCCGGAGGAGCTAAACCCGCGCTCTCCGGGGTCAGTGTAGAGTTACGGCCGGGACAAGTTACCACTCTTCTGGGACATAACGGTGCTGGAAAAAGCACTCTCATGTATGTATTATAAAATTAGATTTATTGTACATATAACAATACAATATTTACTTGTTCAACAAAAATTATTAATTCGTGTATAGCAACATCTTGACCGGAATGCTGAAGCCCACATCCGGCCAAGTGGTGATCCGGTCCGGGTCGGGCGGGTCGACCCGGGTGGGTGTTTGTCCGCAACGGGACGTACTCTACGAACACATGACCGCTCGAGAACACGTGCACTTGTACGCAACTCTTAATAATGCCCCTAGCTCTGAGGTGGACGGGTGAGTTGTATTAAGATATTATTTAGCGTTATTACATTTTTTTTTTGTTATTTCTCAAATTTTTACATCAATAAATCAGTATGAGACAACCCCCGTAAGTAGTCAAGAGACACTTGTGTTGGGGTTGACTCGCTATTTCTCTTATCTATACAAATTTTAAAAATAGTAGCTATAAACTCTAATAAAAAAAAATCTATTTTGTGTGTGTATGTGTGCATGTGTGTGTGTGTGTTTGTGTGTGAGCGAGTGTGTGCACGCTCTCAAGTATACAATTATGCCTGTCGCAAGCTAGCGAATAAGCACCAAAATGTGCTTAGTTTCCTCATAGGTTAGAGTTCTCAGCCAACCTGCTACAACCTTCTTACAATCATACAAAACTCTATGATGAAGTCGGAGTTTAGAGTTCATTTGGTTGTAAACATATGCAGACTGACTCACGTACTGACGGCTTGCAAAATTTGAATGGACCATTGCGGAGCGGGCCACAATAACACTCCGTCTTCTATCCTGGCTAGCAGAATTAAAAGGAATACATTTATGTACACATAAGGTCACATGTAGAAGGTATAATTGCCTTACCGATAACAATCCACTTATTCTGTACAAGTTAACTGTGAGATATCGATATGGTTTAAAATACATCACTTTTATTAGAGACCGCTGCGCTCTTTCCAGCTCAAGAAGTTTAGTTTTTATGGCACCACCCCATACTGGTATGCAGTACGTAATTACTGATTGAGCTAATACAACATAAACATTATTGAGTATCACAGGAGACATCACATGGCGTAGCGTCTTGAAAATCCATATCAATTTCCTGACTCGTGACATAATAGTAGAAATGTGTAGTGCCATGATAGACATTCATCAATAATGATGACCAAGTATCTTCTCTACAAGATACTTGAATAATTTGACAGTTGCACTTTTGTGTATAGTAGTCAAAAGTGTATCCCAATCCCAAAAGTAGCACCCGGTTTAGATCTCTGACTTGGAGAAAAACAAATGAAGTTGGTTTTTGGAATATTTAGGGTCGGCAAATTAGCCTTTAGTCAGCCAAATTTAACGGCAAGACCTCCTTCAGCATTCTGGCGTACGGATTCCCAAGTTTCTCCATGGAAGACAATAGCTGTATCATCCGCATAGGAGAATATTTTCCCTCCGCTGCCCAGCAGGTTACATAGTTCATTAATGTACACCAGGAACAGCGTTGGGCCAAGCACACTCCCCTGCGGCACACCAAATAAAACATTTTCTTCTTCACTGTAAAGGTTTCTTATTTTAACTTGTTGAGTCCGATCTCGGAGATAACTGTCAAAAAGACAGAGCTGTGCATTTATGAAAAAAATATTTTTCAAACTTGCATATTTTTTATTTTTACAGTATTCTTAAGGTATTATCTCTGGGACACGTGTGTGACGAGCCGGTCAGTAGACTGTCGGGTGGTACCAGGCGTCGTCTGTGCGTAGCGCTCGCCTTCGTGGGACGACCTAACATGGTCACACTCGACGAACCCACCTCGGGAGTAGACCCTCAGGCTCGAAGGTCAGTATAGAGTTGATCCGATGAATAAAAAAAGTGCGTGTGTAATGAATGCGTGAATAAACAAAGTACAAATGTCAGAAGTAAAACTTCTTTGTAAATTAATTATTAGTTAGGTAAAAGCCTCGATAGATGATCATCTATCAATATATAATCACTCTATGTATTTGTATAGATATACACATACACATATGTGTAAACAGTGTCAATATAGATAAATTCACACTATTAAATAAAAATCTGCCTTCACTTCACAAGACGTTTTGCGACAAAAATATGCAACTAATAAACGAATATATCAACCAATAGGATATATTTTTCTTACACTTTCACAATCGGTCTCAATCGCTCTCTCCCTTTGCTTAAAACGCCGCACATCTTCGTGATGTTCCGTTAACAATTAACTCTCATGCACCTAAAGAAATTTAATTTCAACAATTAATTTGGTATGATAATTAAAATAATATTTGCAGAGAGATTTGGTCCATGATAATGAAGTTGCGTGTGAACAGAACTATTCTTCTCACCACACACCACCTCGACGAGGCGGAACTCCTCAGCGACCAGGTCGTCATTATGCACAAGGTATGGCAATGACAAATATTGATTAAAATTGGGTCGGTTCTCACTGTAATTGTTAAAATTTACAATTTGCAAAACTAACTTCAGAACATAATAACTTAGCCGGAGTGATAAGGACTATAGTTTTCTTCTTCATTTCCAGGGTCAAATCCACACCACCGGTTCTCCGATAGAAATTAAGCGAACCCTCGGCTCCGGGTACAAGTTGACCATCGTGTATCCCGGTGGAACGCAGGACATCGACGAAAAGACTCGACAAGTTCTGGAGCTGACCAGAAATGTGGTGAACAATGCCAGTTTGGTCGATGTGACCGGTGATGAAGTGGAGATCAACGTACCTTTCTACGACGAAGATGGGGTCAGCACCGAGTGAGTTACAATTACTATTATAAAACCTTTGCTGCCATTATTTTCTAATATTTGCTCTTCATATCTGAGTAGTGCCTATATTCTCTATATAACGTCTGCCCATCTCTTGCTCTGGTGTCCTTTTCATGCGTTCCATTCTGTAATAATTGTTACATAAGTATACAAAGTGTAATTTATTTATTCAGATCGACCTCTGAGCATTTCTTTGAAGTATTTATTATGAATAACGATAGCTATTCTATACAAGAAGATACGTTTCCCAGTTTCGAGGTCCTGTGTTCGACCCTAGAAGACAGCTCTGGCAGACTCGGGTACCGCAGTTACGGCATGGAGTGTACCAGCCTCGAGCAGGTCTTCTTCAACATCTGCGATCAGGATGACGTTCCTCGTAATTCTTCGGGTAATGATCTCTTCGCATTAAGTGAAAGACGCCGTAATGAACGTCCTAAACATGTGTATCATTGCAGCCGTTGATGCGACATCTAAAAGTGCCTCTTCTTCGAGTATAAAGACGGACTGTGTCCCTCTGGTGCCCCCCGAGGGGCCCCTCAAGGCTTCCGCCGCCCGACAGTTCCTGGCTTTGCTGCAAAAGAGATACACTCATTATATTAGGAATAGGTGAGCTTTAGCGTTCTTCATATCGTTTTTAGTACTCCAGTAGTAGGTAGTAGGACACGAATCGCAACATGGAGGTTTTTATTGTTTATTAAATCTATTTCCAGTGTTATTTTTTGGTACTTCCAGGTGGTTGCTATTCCTCCTACTCGTGCTTCCATCTCTGTTTGTGACGGTGGCGATGGGTTTTGCCAGCATCAGGCCTCCGGCGGACAACGAGATCTCGCTCAGGCTGCATCCAGATCTGTACCAACCCACCACTGACTATTTGGTGTAAGAACATTTTCTTAGATTTTTCTATTTTTTGCACAATAAGTCATAGAAAATTTAATTGTTTAATTTCTTATTTTTGTACTTGGTATTATTGGGGAAGATAATATTCTAAACTCTTTTTACATCTTATAGCCGGCCATCGAATCCCGTTTCCGAGAATATACTTGGAAAGAGAGTCATGGATATATTGCGACATGAACAAAACTCACGAAATTGGACTAAAGAGGTGAATTTTTGGTTCAGTGCTTTTTCTTTAGCAGGTTGGGCCTTTGGCACATTTAACATTCTTTCGAATGGTGTACGTATAGGAAAATTGCCAGACGACACCGGCTTATCAGATTGTTGCGTCACTGATTTATTTTATTTTTGATTCTTTAAACCATATATGGGCAACCACCGGCCCGCGCGCCAGATTCATTGATTTTGGTGTATTTAACTTCCATAGTTGCAACGACTGCAAATTTAACAATTTTTATTATACTGTACATTTTTTTAAATTTATTTTTATTATTTTAATAAATTGTACCTACTAGAACAACACTGTCGTATTATTTCATATCTAATATCTATCGCAAAAAGTATTCTCTACTATAAAACGCACTAAGTAAGCCGCAACCCGCGAAAGTATTTGCCCGAGAGTTTGTCATGTCACCGGTGGGCAACCTTTATACCAATAATAGATACTACTACCACAGATACCACAATAATAGATACTACACCATTACTGTACTAATTCTTATTGTAATTACTGTAATCAAAAAGTAACTTCGCTGCGAAAATAATAAACATGTTTTGCAGGACTCCCTGACGTGTAAATGTGTGGACACGATTCAACAATGTGAAATTCCGGGAAAATTAGATCGACCAAATTTGATGGTGCTCCCCGACGTTGATACTCTCAACGATTGGCTCGTCACGTCGCAACAAGCTTATATCGAGAAGAGGCGAGTGTACCTTGACTGTTTTATGTATAATATCTTTGCATAAGATTTCAGTTAATTTATTAACGGACCAGTTGATTTTATATGTGTTTCTATACAGTAATTTGAATATTCCTAAATTTATTTTGATAATTTTAAAGCTTTATTAAATAAGCAATTCAAATGTGAACTCACACTTCACAGCACTACAAAATTAGATGAGTTTCAATTGGAATGTCTAAAACACGCATCGTACTCTAAAGACCTTGCTCCAACAGATTACCGTTTATTTAGGAATTTGGATAAATTCTTGCAAAATAAAAAATTATGGTAAATTATGGTATGTACCATTGCTATCTTTGATTAATTCAATATATTCTATTTAAACAAATCTACTTTTAGTTCCCACCAATTTCATACGTATCTACCTAGGATCATTTCATAGGACCTAATATCCCGAAAAGAGTGAGGTCTCAAAGTTATCATTGATACATAGATACGGGGGCTACTCATCGTTGGTGAGCGCCGACGTGACCCATCTGACTTCGTGGTACAACAACAAAGGCCACCACGCCCTCCCCGCGTACCTCAACCGTCTCAACGAGGCCCTCTTGAAGGCTTCCACGGGGGAAGACGCCACTCTGACGCTCTACACGCACCCTCTGAAGATATCTAACGAACAGCTCAACAAGGATAACGTGTACGTGTACATACCGTCGACTCGGCTCTTTGCGAAAAGTTTTTGAAAGTTCGTTACTAATGTGGAACACACTCCTAGGTATCAGCACGTGGCCGACGCGGGCATTTCAGCAATGCTGCTCATAGGATACAGCCTGGTCAGCGCGGGCGCTGCCATCTACCTCGTCACGGAACGAACTCAGAAGCAGAAGCGACTGCAACTGCTGTGTGGGGTCTCACCGACGGTCTACTGGTCTTCGGCTTTGATCTGTGATATGATTGTCAGTATATTTGACCTTCTTAATCCTCCTCCAATCCTTTTCCATCCTTCACCAATAAATATTTGGTATGTAATTTGAAGCAGCGCTCCGTGGGCGAATTTGGAACTAAATGAAAAGCAAGTTGTATTTAATATTCATTTTTTATTTATTTTACAGCTTATTAATAATCAAATTTTATGAAAATTGATCTTTTACTTTACATTACATTTTTCTTGAATATGTTATGAAATAAAATACATATAATGAGATGAATTATATCAACAACAGGTTATTCTCGTGAACTTGGCAATCACCGTGGTCATTCTCAAGATATTCAACTTCCCCGTATTTGTGGCGAGGAACAACTTGTCTGCCATTTGTGTTCTTATTGTTTTGTACGGGTGAGTAGCTTCAAACATTTTGTTATAATAATCAAAAGCCATTTTTATAATTGAAGAATATTGAAATTGCAGCTACGCATGCGCAGGCGTAGTGTACGTGTCGGAGAAGTGGTTCAAGGAGCCGAGTCTGGCCAACATGGTGCTGTTCTGTGGCAACACCTTCGTAGCTCTCGGCGGAATCGCCATATTACTGGTTCTGGACATTATTTCCGATTCCGACGTAAGTTTTTTCTAAAATATGCAGATTTGGTTGAATTTGAAATATGTTTTATTATTATTTAAAGCCTCATTTATTCCTTGAAACATTCATCTATCTTTATCTCCAAGGACCTCTTATAGAGTATAGGCCTCCTGCAATTTGCTCCATCTCTCTCTATCTTAAGCATCTTCTCCCAATCTTCTAAACCAGCTTTTCTTTCAGGCCACGGACCACGCCCGCTGGGTTTTACACAAAGTATTTTTGTTGAGTCCTCAATTCGTGTTGGCCGACGGCCTCTTGGAGATCGCCAAGAACACAATACAGGCTCAGGTACGTTCTTTATTCTTTTTTGCTTCTTGTCATACAGTAATGCAGTATTTCGACAAATCACTAATAAAGTTCTTTTGACATTGAACGTTAGGTATTGGGCGCCTTCGGGATGGACACGTACCGCGATCCTCTGTCATCTTCTCTGGTGCTGTACCACTACATCTCGCTGCTGGCGGTCGGAACTGCCCTCTTCGGGCTCAACCTGGCCCTCGAGTACGGTTGCTTCGACGATCTACTTTCCAGGTATATCTCATTTATATTTCAACTGAGCTGTAATTTTATAAAGAAAGATTGAAAATACACTGACTTGAATACTTTATTTAACTTAACTTATTTAATCGTGTTATTTTTCATTGTATATTTACTTAATTCAGATACAGAAATCTGAGGTCTAGACTTAAAAAGATTGTAGCGTCAGTGCTTCATCTTTTATTTTTAACTTGATTCTGCGTCGAAATTTCGATGTTTTTACACGAGTGAGAAGATAAGATTGGCGAGTCGGTTTTCAGATTTGCTCCCCGATACACCAGACGAAGGGACGAATCCTCGGAAGAGGACGTGGTACGCGAAGAGCGTCGAGTGACGGCTGCAGTTTCGCCGTTGCGTCTGCGCACCATTGGAAACATTAATGCCGGTGAATTACTCTTCAATGTTATTATTATTAAAGCTAAAGCTTTGATTCAAAACAAAACAAACAAAAAATTCATTTATTCATATAGGTAACATAATGTACACTTATGAACGTCAAAATATACTTTAAATGATAGAATCATTTTACATTTACTGCCAGTTCTCAAATCAAGGACACAGAACGGAAGAGAAGAACTGGAAATAAACTCTCCGCCACTCTTTTTAATCGCCAAGTTTTTTTTTACACAATGTTTGTAAGGAGCTGCAACCATTACACCATGTTCCATATGACATCTTGAGTAACAAAGAATAATAAAATAAATTAAAAACAGAGATTTGTCCTCTATCAGCAGGAGGCATGGTGAAGTAGGAGCACGCACTTACACACTCGTGAGAACAACACGCAAATACGTAGTATAAACAATATTAGATTAATCCATTCAATAATTGTTTAGTTAGCCTTCTCAAAGGTATTAGTTGTGTTATAATGTATAAGTCTAACAATTAGAGTTTTATGTTTTATTCCATTTCTCTATTTTTTTACAAAGCAGTTTCTGATTATCTTTTTTGATGATCTCACTTTAAAAATGCGTATTTATAATTTTGATGATTTGCGCCATATTTTTAAATGAAACTTTTTTAGGCACATAAGGAGAACATTTTTGCGGTTAAAACGCAATAATTATAATAATAATAGCATCACGAAGATGTGCAGCGTTTTTGTCGTAGAACAGGGAGAGAGTGATTCAGACCGATCGAGAGTGAGAAAGGGAGATCGAGCAAAAAAATACACGCTATTCGTTTAATAACATATTAGAACTTTAGATGACAATTCTGTTACATAACGTCTTGTGCAGTAAATGCAGTTTTTTTATTTATTTATATTATCAGTAGCACGTTTACAGTGTGTAAACATTGTGAATGAGGATATACATGGTTCATGATCATCTATTGGGGCTTTTACCTTTGTAATAACTAATTTACAAATAAAAGAAGTTTCACTTCTGACATGTGTACTTTGTATATAACGGAAGGTGGTGACCGCTTTCCCCACAGGGACCATCCGGTTTGGGGAGTATTTTGCAAATGTGGTTTATGTTCTATTTCTTTATTTTCTGGTATGTCGTGTTCTTTTTAGTTTTTAGTTGCTAGATTCCCCAATTAGGCACTCTACTTTAGTCAAAGTTTACATTAAATAAAAATTACGCCAAATTTCAGGATTTGTGGACTCAAATGAAGACCTAAAGAGTAATTCGCTGAAACGCTCCACGCTGAGCGGCGCCAAGGCGACTGACGTCATATCCTGCGTGCACGTCAGCAAAATGTATCCGGCCGTGAGCGGCTTCCGGGTGGCCGTGGACGATCTGACTTTGGGGATACCGGCCTTCGAGGTCTTTATTTAACTATTAGTATCTTGTCATAATCTCCTTTTTAACAACACAAATTAAAAGCAGTTGCGGGAAACTATATTTCAAAATATTTTTTTTTATTGTATGTTACGTTGTATAAAATATTTATTTACGATACAATTTTACACCGCTAACATTTAATTTTATTATTATATTATTATTACATTCTTGTTCTTCTTTTCCGACTGACTTGCGCAAACTGGCTGCTGTGTTCTCTGGGAGAATGACCAGCGCTGTCGAGCCAGGGCCAATTACAAGCTCAGCATACACGCATTACATACTTAAGCATACATTGTTCTTTAAAAAAAATCTTTTGATTTCCTTTTGATTATTGTTATTTTGTGTGTTTCTCTGTGTGTGTGTTTTGTTAGTAATAAATATTATGTCTGTCTGATGTCTGATGTCTACGACTTTTTTTAAATGTAAAGTGGGAACAAACCGTGATTCATGTGGTATCAAATTATTTCAGTATAATTAGTATTATTACTATTTTCTTGTGTAGCCAAGTGCACATTTCAAGGATCGTCATGCTCACTCAAATGTCATTGCTTGTGGCGGCGTCCATGCGTCGGGTTGTCTCTCTCCCCAAAATATGGCGAGGGGGCCGATGGCTGGCCATGCGTCATACTCGTGAACGGGTGCTACTTGTGGTGACTGGTCGTACTTGAATTCGTGTATGCGGTGATATGTTGTTTATACTACGTATTTGCGTGTTGTTCTCACGAGTGTGTAAGTGCGTGCTCCTATTTCACCATGCCTCCTGCTGATAGAGGACAAATCTTTGTTTTTAATTTATTTTTTTATTCTTTATTACTCAATATGTCATATGGAACATGGTGTAGTGGTTGCAGCTCCTTACAAGCATTGTGTAAAAAAAAAACTTGGCGATTAAAAAGAGTGGCGGAGAGTTTATTGCCAGTTCTTCTCTTCCGTTCTACGCCCTTGATTTGAGAACTGGCAGTAAATGTAAAATTGGATTCATTTAATATTTCTTTTTTTTGACGTTCATAAGTGTACATTGTTACCTACATGAATAAATAAAATTTGAATTTTGAATTTGACGTATCCTTGCAGTGCACCGCCCTGGTGGGTCAGAACGGCGCCGGCAAGTCGAGTACGTTCGCGATGTTGACCGCTGAAGTGCGTCCAACCTCCGGACACGTGTACGTCCACCAGCACGAGGCGAGCCAAAGAGATCTCTGCCGGGGACTTATCAGTAAGAAACTATAATTTCCATATTCATTTAATCTATTCATATAATTAACGTTTGAATGGGTTTGAAGGCTACTGTCCCCAACGAGACGCCTTGGACTCTCTGCTCACGGTGAGAGAGACGCTGCAATTCTTCTGCAAGCTGAGAGGCCTCACAGACAATGAGGTATTTATATATTTTAATAAAAAACATTAATTTTTAATTATCCAGTATAAAGCATGCAATTTCTCAAATTGTTTTTGGTAACAGTTCGTTTTCTTGTAAATCACTTCTTTAAGCAAAGCTCAGAGTCAGCGTAATTATATAATTGTAATTTTTGACATAACAACGTCTCATTAATTCATGAATGTCGGATGCACGCACTAAAAGCATGACTCACTGTCCCGTTACGCTCATTGTCCCATTGACATGTGCCGCATCTATCTCTCTTTTAGTCTTAGACTTAAGTAAACAATAATTGCATCATGTTATGTTATGACGTTTTTACGTTCAAATATCGTCCGTATACCAACTTCACAGACAACCATTTTTTTTACATTTTCTTATAAACAATTATCTGTATATAAAATAATCAATGAATATTATTATTTAAACAGATTTTAAATAGATCTTTCAAGAAAGCACTTAAAACATTTTTTAGCATTTCCGAAATATCTAATACATCGTTGAAGTCAAATACATAATTGGTACCCGATAACGATTCAGGTGATAAAGCGCACGCTGGAGCAGTTCGAGTTGACCAAATACAGTTCGAGCCGCAGCGGCGTGTTGAGCGGCGGCAACAAGCGGAAGTTGTGTACTGCCGTCGCCTTCATGGGGCGGAATCCCCTCGTCTTGTTAGATGAACCCACCAGGTAACTACCCACCATCGCCATAACCCACCCATCGGTAGATAGAGGCAATATTTTTTTATATTTCCATTGCTAAACCAATATTATTAATCAAACTCAAAATAACTTTGTTCATATAGGTAACCAAATACACTAATGAAAGTCAACAGACTAAAATGATGCTAAAATCACATTTACTACCAGTTCGCAAGTCAAGAGCGTAGAGCGGGCAAGAAGAACTGGCAAGAAACTCTCTGCCACTCTTTTTAATCGTTAGGATCACTAGTTTTCTTTGTTTAGTGATCGATTGATTATTTCAGCGGAATGGATCCCGGGTCTCGCGCCTGCGTGTCACGGGCGTGGCTGAGCGCGTGCAAAGCGGGACGCGGCGTTCTCCTCTCCACGCACGCGTTGCACGACGCACGACGAGCACATCGAGTGGCCTTACTCAGGGACGGACGCTTGACTGCGCTCGCGCCGCTCGACCAGGGCTTGGCCAGGTGACTTTCGGCGCCTTCCATTTTGATAGTAGGAAGTGTTTAAGATAAACTTAAATTAATAATATATTAACAGGTTCGGTGGTGGCTACGTAGTATGCGCACGAGTGTGTGAAGCGAATCTCGGCGGCGTGCGCGCGGTCTGGGAACGCGTCGCGAAGCAAGCTCCTTACGCCACGCTCACCGCCGCACACGCCGCCGCCATACACTTCATTGTGCCCACGCTCGTCACGGGTGAGATGACGACTCTCAAAGTGCGTCACGTTCGAAACGTGGAAATGTTCAGATTTTTATTCAGTTCAAATTCCAGAGTCGGACAAGGAAACCGTGACGCCGGTGAGTTCCATATTCCGAGTGATGAGTGAGCTGCAGAGGGACGGACTCGTGGAAGACTTCACCCTCAACCAGACGTCGCTCGAACAGGTCCCACATTTCAATAAACTCATTTATATAAGTGGTGAAATATCCCCTTCCTCATAAGAGTTGAAGACATTTTATTTAATGTTTGATATTAATGTTTTGATGTTACAAATGTAACACTAAATTACCTTTATTATTCATTTAAAAAAATCAATATTGAGGGACCATTTCTAGTCTGCACGACGCCATTGAGTGATCAGGCGTCGATATGACTTGCCTTTGACTATCTAAACCAGTATTCCCAACGTGGAACGTTTATTATGTTAACGAGACTATCCAAACATTTTTTTAAAAATAATTATTCGTAATTTTTTAATTATATTTTAAACAATTTCTTCCTAAAACTTTCATTTTTGTCAGTATTAAGTCTTAAGAGAGCAATTCAGTTTTTGACAATTCAAATTATGGGGCCATAAGAAGTGATGCTCCCGAAAAGGGTTGTAAAAACTGTAAATAACTAAATAGTAAACTATAAATAGTAAAATATCAATGTAAATCTTTTCAGATGTTCCTAAAAGGATCGACCGACATCGACGCATTTACTCTAGACTTGGAAAACGCTGCTCCCCCCGACCTCCGCTGCAGAAGGAACAGCGACGAGCTCAGCTCGGTCACAGCTCTTTGAGCAACTGGATATTCACCACGGGTTTGTAAAGTATTGAAAATACAGACTGATGACAGATGTATGAACTATCTTTATACTAAGGGCACCAGTTCCGACTTCTCAAATAAAAAGATAATATACATTTTAATTAGTAAAATTCCGTCCCTATTTTATAATTTAAGTCTATAATCAATAGAATGACAAACATATACATGACAATGTTCCTAGGATTAATTTTATTTAGATTGAATTATTATTTAGATTGGTTTTTTGTAACATTGCGTAGTTCGTAAGTGACTTCAATGCTGTGATAAAATAAAAAAATAAATAAATTGTATTTTTGGTATTTATTTCCTTAATAATATTGAGATCAAGTAATAGAGAGCATTACGTAACATTCTTAAAAGAAGAATTTCCTATATCGACTGTTGTTTCACATGAACATATTCTTCAAATGATTTAACTAAAAAAAATTAAAGAAAAAGTATTAAACAGCAAACATAACAAGTGTTTAACGACAATAAAGCGATTACTGACGCATCTCAAAATGGAATGTAAAATTAAATAATAATATCCAGCAAGTGTAACAGAGATCAGTGCTAAATGATGTGCAAAATAACAATCATTTAAACCCCTAAAAAACTCCTATTTTCCTATTTTATTTTCTAATATTTATTTATATTGATTAATGTGTGCGATGATTTAGATTTTAAGCGGCCAATAAAATACTTTACCTAATTATAATTTTAATTAGCGTCGAAGGAAATGTTCTTGAATGCGGCTGAATTGATGAAATGCTGGGCGAATATGTCGATGGTGCGATACACGACGTCTCTGTTGATGCTCTCGTGGCTGAAGCTCGTCACCAGGAGACGAACGGCCCGACTCAACTTCTCTTCGCCGAATATGTACGTTTCTAGATGGCAAGTATATGTTATTAATACACAAGATATACTAGTTCTAATAGCAATATGAAACTGAGACATTTATTTCTCATCATCTCTCGACATCTTATCGTCACATATCTACAGAAAACTGGTTTCGCACGTTTTGCGTACATACGCGCACACACGTGCGTGCACGCAGCGAACCGTAGTACGTAGTCAGTGCACTTGGTTACTTGTTATTTGATGCACATAATATGTTTACTTCTTTATATTAAAATAAATGCATCTAAATTGAGTGAAAAATCTACGCTACCTCGGGACTATCGGGGCAGATTACTTTTTTTTTAAATTCCAAATCGCACCTGGAATTTTTTCCAAAATAATTCGGCACGTTTCGTCGACATCGAACTTCCTCAACGTCTCGGGGGCTTGGGGTTCAGTTTCCGACTCGGACATTCTCTCAAACACGGCGAACAATTGTTGCCTCATCCACGCCGTCAGCTCTACCAACCGCGAACAGATCAAAGTCTCCGCTACGTCTGTGAAAATAAAAACGGTATACGTTCCCTTGTCACGGTTTGTTTGTAAATAAGCTACTAGGAAACGGGCAGCTTTATTCGCTAACAAGCGATTTCTTCCAGGCAACCTGAATATGGAACAAAAATTAAGAAACACCTACAGAGGGAAAAGTATATACGGTACTTACCTCTCACACACAAATAAAATTTTACCATTTCGTTTTTAATGTCAAATTGTGTGTACATAGGATACATATTTCGCAAGTTAGATAAAAAAATACAATTTAACTGTGATGAATAGTTTTGCATAACTCACCGGCCAGCAGCAGCGTGGCGAGGCGGAAGGAGACGTGGTCTTCGAGGAGCCCCAACTCGCAGAGCACTTCGCACGCCGCGCACCAAACTCCATTCGACCACGTCCACTCTTCTGCAAATTATTCAGAATAGATAATTACGATTGGAAGACTTGAGGAGAGTTCTCCTCAAGTCTTCCATAGTTATGCGAAACGAACACACATCGAACAGTAATTGATAGTCTTTTAACGCCGACATTGACAATTGCGAAGTTGTGTGTTGCCATACATTTCGCCCGTACCAAAGCTATTTGCACTAGCGTGTGTATGGACAAATGCAGGGTGAATGTCCACCTTTAATTAACTATCTAGAAATTCAATTAACTCTCTGATTTAACTACTTAACTGTGACACATACAGCACGTATACTCCTGACATTTAATACATATTTATATAACGTAGTATCTACCTAGTATCATAGTATTTTTGAATTGGTTTAAACAAAATGAAGTTTTTTGCATTAAATATCAATATGTTTAATAAAGTTTTAAAATAGAATAAAAAATCAATAATTTTGTTTTTTCAAAAACCCAATTAAGTCAATCTACTTCTTAAGTAATAGAGGATATAGCACATCACTTATTATATATTAAGAATAAATACTTTTATATCAGTCACGCTGATAAATCTGAGAAACTTGCGCCGAGATAATCTCACCGAGGTCATCATCGGGATGCGCCTGCGACGGCAGCTGTTGCAGCGAGTCCAGCGCCGCGTCTACGTGAGCCAAAGCACGACGGGATCCCAGCAGACGGGACACAGCGTTGCCCACCTGCCACGGTTGCACATTATCAAAAAGGAACACGAAGGAAGTGCTCAACACTACGAGGTCTTACGCTGGTGTCCACGTTGGTGGTGACGTAAGTCCATTTGTGAGGCACTTCGCCTTCTCCGTCGGCTCCCACGGCTGTCTTTATCGAGTTGAACACGCCCGTCACCGTTCGTTGGAATAATCTGAATAATAAAAATAATTAGCCTCATTTATTTCTTGAAGCATTCGTCCATCTTTACCTCCAAGGACCTCATATAGTATAGGCCTCCTCAATTGGCTACATCTCTTTATTTTGTTCTTGGAGATTCTTGAATGACCCCCCCTGCCATTATTCGGCATTTTTGACATTCTGGAGAAATACTCGACGCTAAGCTTCGTTTAGGAATCAAAAGAAAAAAAATCTTTAAGAAAGCTGTAATATTATCAAGTCAGAAATAAATTCTGAATACCTGTCCAATCTCTGCATGTTGTTGGGGGTTTGACTCGGGGACGCGTTTCTTTCTAAATTCATATCATATTCGTCTGAAATAGATAATATATATTTATGACTGTAAATTAAAATGGCACATAAATGTGTTTAATACTAAATATACCGGCGAGAGTGGCAGTGTCCACGTGTCTCTCGGAGTGATGCGTCTGAGTCCGTCCACGAGTTTCTTCTGCTGTCTCCCACCAAATCTCCTCGTTTCTATTAAATATAAATTGAATATTTACCCCGAAATACATAACTTTAGTAGAAAAATCTGATGAGAGCGATTTGTTGATCTGATATTTTTATTTACACATAGTAATAATATTTGTTAATAGTTATATCCTCAATTTATAATTTTATAGTGAGTGATTTGTGTGTTTATTGCGAACTATTGCGAGGCAAGATGTCAGTATCAGTCTAACTTCTCTTTGTCCCTAAACTAATGCAATTTCTCCAATCCTCACGACTGACAATTGTGACTTTCTCCTTGGTAAGGATATATCGAAACGAGGTATATACTCAGAACTTGTTATCTCTAATGTTATTTCCTATACTCCTCCGAAACGTCTCGACCGATTCTTATGAAATTTATTATGCATAAAGTGACTTTGTGCATAATAAATTTCATTTCGATTTGAGAATCAGCTACGTATCGTTCAAACCACTAAGTGATTAGGGGTGTCCAGCCTAATAAATTTGATTTTTATTATTTAGTATTTTTTTTATATTTAGCAAACAAAAATACATAAAACCCTTAATTTTCACCCCTCTACAATTAACCCCTATTTTTTTATTTATTCGTTTTAAATAGAGAAATCCACAGAACAACCTAAAAAGTTTTAATTCCGGAAAACTGAACAGTCTCTGGGTAGCATGGCAAATTGTTTTTGTAATTGTATTGGCATGTACTAAAATCACATTAAGGATGAACGAAGTTTGCGGGGGCTTAGTTTTAGTACAAAATTGTGTATCGACGGGCACCGCACCATTCTATGTAGAACATATTTTTTTAACATATTATGACATTTAAAGCAAGACCTATAGACAATAAGCTAATGTCACACGTACCTGGGCGCAGCTTCGTTGAGCAGAGAGCGCAATTTGGCGATGGAGTGCGAGAGATCGGCCACTTCTTCGTACTGCGGCTCCGGAGACTCTGACATGGCCACGCCGGCCTCAACACGGGGATGGGCTTGAGACTGATGCACCGATGATTCAATATTATAAACGATTTATCATTTTAATCCCAATGAAATATCCAAGTCCTTTATATTATAATTACACAAAATGAGAGATACGAGTTGAACCAGCTGCCCACTGAAGTATTTCCGAAACAATTCGACTTAGGGTCCTTCAAGAAAAGAGCGTATCAATTGTCAAAAGGCCGGCAACGCAGTACCGAACCCTTTGGCATTTAGAGTCACACTTAACATCAGATGAGAAAATAATAGAATTGTTAATTATTAAATTAATATTACCGAGCTGTCTTGAGATGTAACCCTTTGCTGCTTCACTAGTTGGGGAACAGCAGAGTTGTCGTCTGGAATATTCCATTAAAATAAATATTTTGTTTGATTGGTGAAAAGTAAATAAATTAATATTGGATTGTACCGCTATCCCGATATAAATGATGATATGATGAAATGATGATATGATATAAATGATGTCCCGATAATAAATAAAATACGAATTTTTAAGAATTAAACTACTTGATACAAATAACTATCTTTTTTGAGAAACCTAAAAAGGTTTGCGGACATAGATCGTTCAGACGATATGAAAATTCATCTAATAACAATAAAATTATAAATTAAATATACAAAAAAAATTATAGGCAAGCAAATATTAAATATTTTACCTACCTTTAGGGGCATACTCCTTAATATCCCTGTGTTCTGTCACCAATTCCACCTTGCCTCGTCTTTCTGTCGGTGACAGCTTTTCTCGCTGGTGAGATGGCGACTTCTCCTAATTTAATTTTACCAAAAAGGGTATGAATAAGGAAAAACCTGATTGAAGAAATAAAACATTAAAAAGCTGAGAAGAGAATGAAGGCGGTGAAAAGAGAGTCCCGTGAAAGAGAGACAGAGACACCATGCTTACTGTTGATAAAGGACAAGTCTTTGTTTTTAATTTAATTTTTATTATTATTAACTACTTAAGGTATCATGTGGAACATGGTATAATGGTTGCAGCTCCTTACAAACATTTTGTAAAAAAAACTTGGCGATTAAAAAGAGTTGTGGAGAGATTATTGCCAGTTCTTCTCGCCCGTTCTACGCCATTGATTTCAGAACTGGTAGTAAATGTAAATTAGAAGCATTTAATATTTCTTTATTGATGTCCATAAGTTAATATTTCATACCTGTATCAATAAATTAAATTGAATTGAAAAGACTAACTAATAATTATCTCTTAATAAACCAGTCTGAATACTGTAAGTCGTAAAACAATACGATAGCACTGTGTTTACTAGAATACCTGCGAATCATCACTGAGTCCTGTAAATCTCAGTCCTTTTTTAATCCCCGCGATGCCTTTATCCAACAGTCCCTCCATCATGCCAGCAGCTTCGTCCTACAATCCGAATTAAATACTTTTATCCCCTCATACGAAATCTTCCAAGGGATAAAGTATAGCTCTTATAGTTTTCGCAACATTCGTAACTATTTTTGATCCTAGTACGTTTAAAAAATATGTACGTTTTAACTTCAAAAACTTATGTATCCAGACATCAGTCCTCCTAATCCTATGAGAACCTTTAAAAGAACATAAGACACCAATTATACTAGTACTTTTCAGTATTATTTCATATACAATAAAGCAAAACTCTCCGACCAGTGCAGGGACAAGGTCATGCAACTTAAGCCCCGCTTCACTATTCCCAATATACAATTTGCGGAGTATTATTCTTACTAAATGTCAATGCTTTTTGACGCATTCACAGTTAAAGATTTCTTTGTATTACATAGAAGAGAGATTTTAAGACCATTAGTTTAAGGATATATTTTTTTGGAAAGAGGTTAACACTTGTGAAAGCAAACATGCAGACACGCCATGCAGAAGATAAACCATACAAATGGCCGAACACAAACACTCTCTGACTTACCAGGTCACTTACATAGTCGAACATATACCTAAAATATAGAAACTCCTTGAAGAATTTTGTCTATCACGAAATTTTGGGAATCAGTATAAGGTTGTATACAAGTGACTCTTCATACAATAAGTAGGTATACCTATATGGTATACCAAAGGGGCTATTTAAGTATTACATAAGCAGATTTAGTACAATTTATCCCCCCCTTCCTCTTGTCAGCAAAAGTGTAGAGGTGTAAATATGTCTATATAGAAATTTCGTAATTCCATTTGTAATTATGTCTAGGTATCGTAATTTCTTAATTCTATTTGGGATCAGGTCAGTAGCCCTAAAACCGCCATGTAAGACAGTGCCTACAAAAATAAGCAAAGCTCTTCAAAATAATAGTATATAAACGCATTAATTTTTTGTAGAAGTCCACAAAAATGCATTTCGTTTTCAAGCACAGACAATGTGTGGATAAGTGTAAAAAGTAAATAATTACTGTTGACGTAATTAACAAGTAAGAAAGTCAAAGTAAACCCCCCCCCCTTTACGGTGCTAACGTAATACGTAAACAGCCCCAAATAAGAACTTATTGCTGTCCAAATTAAAACCGACAAACCAAAAGTCAAACAACATTTAAATTGTCACACTTGTGTAATGAATTTAAGATTACTTATTATTATTTTACAAATTTATTATTTAAAACACGTTTATTTTTTAAATAATATTTATATTCCATTTACAAGCTACTTTAATTGATATTTTGTACTTGATTCACGATGTAACGAATTTATGATAATATGTATTATTTTACAATTTTATTATGTTTATAATTAATATTTATAATTTATTATAGATTATTTGATGGTTGTATTTGTTTAATACGTTTTATCCGATGTAAGTAAGTTGATTGATTCGATACCGACAGTTACGAACAGAATGACGAGTCGTCTTGATACGATCTAACATAAGTGAGGGTATTCGGACCGATTCGCTTGACCAAGACGGACGTTAAATTGTAAGCTGTGTGGTTGTTTAAGGATAAGAAGTGTTGGAAATAAATTTAATTATTGTTGTAACAAAGCAGGCGATTTATATTATACACCGAGAATCGAATAGTGAGAATTCATCACACTTGTATACATCCTAAGCTAGCAGAAGCAAGATAGTACGTGCAACATACACCAGGAGGCTTGACTACGTGCAACGGGACCTGCAGGTCTCCGATCTTGCTCTTAGCCTGGTTCACAGTGCTCTGAATGTCCTTTAACAAGGCATCAGCCGCTTTCGGACTGCTCTTCGTCTCTTTAGCTGGCTCAGGGTCAAGGTCGAAGGCATCCTCTTCACCTAGAGTGGTTTTAAATGTTATTCATTCAGTACAGAAATTCATACATTATCCTTACAGACTATTCCATAATTTACTATATTATTGAGAGAAAGTAAATAAAATATAATAAAGTATATAATATAAAACGCATAACGTTAATTATTCACTCAAACATATAAACATGTCGAGTCTCGAGAAAGCGTAGGTGTGATGTCTTTCATAACGGGGATCTGTGCAACAGATTGATCGTTGTATATGGTAACGCAAATAACCTAGGCCTTCGTTGCACATATCCCACAGGTATGAAGAAACCCCATTCTTGGAGCACACATGGGTTGCACATTTTTATTTTGATTATGGAGTTGACTCTTTTCTTCTTCAAAATTAAGACACTTTAATTAGATAAATATGTGAAACCAATAGGTTAATATCTTCTATATAATACCTACAAGAAATTTGCTTAAACAATGTACTTACCAAACCACAATGGTTGAGGAGAGATGCCTCTCATATTGGGAATAGTCTCTAACTCTTCGTGGCCCCACAGTCTGCTGAGAGTCAGCTCATCCAGACTCGCAAGAAGGTCCTGACCCATGCTGATGCACTGGAGATCCATATCTGTCTCCCATGTCTTTACACTGCCTAAGAATAAACAATAGAATTTATACATGCAAACTTTATGTAGCAGGGACAACACATTTAATTTTAAAAATAAATATGGACAACTACAGTAATAATACAAATTATAACTTTACTATGTGTGACAAAGCATATATATGAATTATACCCAATTATTTTACCTTTTAATTACTGAAAGATACTAATGTTGATGATAATTAATTACTTTCTAGCTTACCCTCGATGACTCTATCATATATTTTTACTTCATTCTTCCCTTGCCTGCCTCTACGCTGACGCAACACAGATTTTATTTCTACTGGCTCTGTAGTTGTTAAAATTTCTTTGGCTTCTATACATTTATCATTTTCTTCAGTAGCTTTTACATCTTCCTCAATAATAGATGGACTATTCGAAATCTCTTTGATTTCAGGTTGATGAGTTGTTTGAACAGCTATTTCATGTTCTTGCAAACTTGATAAATCTTTTTCTTCTACCTTTGCACGTGGCATTGTTTTCTTATCAGGTACATCTTCTGGTGAAGTCAATATTGACAATATTTTATCATTTAACCAGACAGGATTGGAAATTGTGCAGCTTACATAATCATCTAGTTTCTTGGCAAGGATTCTTACAATGAGTTCTGAATGAGGTGTATCCCACAACTCCCAAGGAACAAGCTCTTTTAAAACAAGTCTCATAATATTTATACAGTGATCGGCTACAGCTGTCTTTTTATTTTTAATATCAGATATTTGATGAACTTTCTTATATAGTGATTCTACTGATTTTTCAGAGGGCTTTTCATGTCTTTTTAATGCATTTTTATATTCCTTTAAGTGACTTATTAGTATTGCACATATATCAACATAGACATCTTTGGTTTCTATTTTATTGCTAATCTAAAAACAATATTCTCATATTTTAATTGTTTAGGAGACCAAACTTAAGTAAAGTATGAATATATACCTGAAATGCTTTGCTTATCATCTGATCCAACATCTGTTTACAAGCAAACGGGAAACTTATTTCTTGTGATATGTAATGGATATACCATGATGAAACTAGTTTCCTTTCTAAAACTGATGTTATTACACTTAACTCATTGGTATCATACTCCTTGCAATCGTGAAGAGTTTTAGTGTTCTTCGAAATTAAGGGCAGAACTTTGACTAAAAAGGCTGAGAAAGGATATTTTTCAATGATAAACTCCAAATCGTATTTTAATGGTTTATTTAGATGCAATAACCATTGAATTATTTTAACACTAAATATAATAGATGCAATAAATAAAATGATAGTATACGCAACAAACCAATAACCAGTTAGTGGTGATATATTAGTCATATAATTGAATAACACGCAAAGTAATGTTGAACAACAAGAAATAATTGTAACACTTTCTAATAAATTTCTTTTCATTATCATTTTAGCAACTTTTTTGTATATATTAGTTATAATATTTCGCGCAGTTTTTACAACAACAATTTGTGTTTTTTTTTTTCTTTCTTCAATTTATCCCTAATGGAAAAGGCAAAGGACTTTTGTCCATACAGCCAAGTCTTATTTTTGGTAATAATTGGAAAATTTTGGTAGTTTTAAAGTCCGAAGCCACGTTTTGTCTTATTGTTGTCATGTCTTATTAATCTTGGTCATAAAAGCCTAAGCCACTTTTTCGACGTTTTGAATTGGTCGAAGTCAAATCCATAAGCAATAATAGTAGAATCCAAGCAACAATTTGTGTTTGTGAACTGACAAATGACAAAAATGAAGCTTGATGATCGCAGATAGGACAGTCGACAACGTATTTATAAACAGCTTGAATTTACAAACGCCTCTAAAATATCTGTTGATAATTGTTTTGGAGTTGGTCTTCATTTGGTTGTTTCATTGGCAATATAATATAATACAAAAGATTAAACTTCCTCCTGAATCCTCGGATTTTACTGGAATGTTTTTCTCTTTTAAAAGCTTTAGAACTAATTATTTTATTAAAATCTGAAAGGAAAGTCATATTCTCAGATTCAAAAAGTCCACTACAAACTATTGAAATGTTTCCTTTTCAAATGAAACTTTGTTATCCTATTATTTGCGAAATACGTGATAAGTTTTTGATATGTTCTCAAAGAAATTACGCCATTAACTTTGCATGGATTCCAAGTCTCTGTTGTATCAAAGGAAATGAAAAAGCCGATCAGCTTGCCAGCCAAGGAAGCTATAAAGAACAGAGATATAGTCCCATACATTAATTATTATCAAGATTTAGCTGCTCTTCCCAAAACCCATCTTTGAGAGTCATGGAATAATGATTGGTTGAAAGGCAGCGAGTTCAAAGGACAAAAATAAATTATGCTGAAATTCAACCCAAGATCCTAGTAAACCATGGTTCTTTAAAATTAATAGTTCTAAAACTGTCACTTCTATCATTTCCAGAATGCGTTTAGGACATGTATGTACCCCTCATCATATACCAAGGATTCGTATTGTTGACAGTAATATTTGTGAGTGTGGAGAAGACATTGGAGAACGCAACCATATTTCATTTTCTTGTTCCCATTATGACCGCACCTCCTTTCTGAATTCTTTACAATTACTGCATGTTCTGTTCTCAACTAAAATCTCTGCCTTTGCTTTACCCTTTATTGTATTATAATGTATTATCTTCTTCAATAATAATTAAGTGAGGGCCAGCGGCGATTCCCCAAAAAAAAAACCACAATGTATTTAAATGATTTAATTAAATTTTAATTAAGCTAACAATAATTGTTAGCTTACTTAAATATGACAATTAAGTCGGCCCGACATTAGATGCGTAACAATTACAATATACTTAATACTATTTGAAGTTTGACCGGTCCGATCATCGATGGCAGGTATCCGATCAAAAGCGTCTCGTGTTTTTTTTTTGAAAGGAATCTCGCTGTTGGCTTTAAGGGCCTTTACAGCTCAGCACAGGCTGTTTTGGCGAGCTTAGCTCGACCTGAAAGGGCGTGTTTCCCGCGACTCGCGCAAGGGCGTCCCCTGTGAGATTCGAACCTCGGCTTGGGTCGTCGCGTCAATCGCCTGAAGAGCAGAACGGAAGCTCACTGGAGTGAGCGAAATACGAAATAAAGGTCCTCGCCTTCCCCGGTTTGGTTTTTTACCCTAGTCTGTTATTTATGGCTACTGTTATTATTATTGGCCGCGCGTCTCGTGTCCGTTGTCCCTCTCCTTTAATTAAGGTGTTGCGTCAGAGGTGTACCGGTATAAATCATGCGGGGCAAAGTGAGTGCAATGTATATGTATTGTTTTTGCTAATTATCCCTTTGTTCCTTTTATTGTTTTTTTTTCCCGCGTTTAGTTTGCCTACCTTTAACTTGAAACTGGCGTAAGGTTATACAATAAAAAAACAGCTTGAATTATTATTATGGGAAAGGGATGTTCTATCTTGTTATAAATCACAACCCATTTTTATTGGTTTATTCTTCACAAACAACAGTAATTAATTTAAGTTCTGATAGAAACGCTCTAGGAAAACATGTATAATATGTTCACTCATCTTAAAAGTCTGTTCTGAGTAACGTCTGTTTTCTTCTTTTATTAGTGTCCTACATAATATACTACATACATTTTTTGTGAATATCTATGATACGCTACATTATTAATGGTAGCAAATAGCATTATACATAATTTACTTACAAAAGTTGTACTTAGCGTTCGGTCGTACTAGAATCTTACAAGCGAGTCGAGTTTATCTGTGATAATCCATAATCGAGATGTCATGTTAATTCTGTGATCTGTTCAGTGACATAACTTCAACGTCAACATTAAAACAATTATTTCCAGTGCCAAATCACAAATGGTACACAAACTTGAAAGTGAAACGTCCTAACTTTTTGTGATTCTGTTTCCTAACCTACTATTTGTAAAATCTGTTGTATTAAATAAATAAATAATAGTAACAAAATATTAAAGTACCAGTTCTTCATTTTGTCTAAATTTCAAAATGTAATAGATTTTGTCAGCGTCAATTTGTTCTTAAAATTGTTTTACAAACTTAACAAATCATTGTCATTTGCAGGTCTAAAGTTACATTCAAGATTACGCTTACTTCAGATCCGAAGCTGCCTTTTAAAGTGTAAGTGTTTTGTACTACAAACCTGAAAAAATTATAATTGATTTTATATACCTCAAAGACAATCATTAATGAAATAGCCAGTCTTACAGGTTTTAGTAAAGCAGATGCTAGTTTGGGGTCATCTTGAACTCACATAGGTATAGCAATGGAAATGGCTGTGTGTCAACAGTTTTTGAATGTTTTCCAGGATTACTTAAATCTGTGCCAGTTTGAGAACTGGCCTAATAATGACACAAGCTGTACGGAAATAAAAAATGCTTTTTTGATAACCATTCATATAGAAAAATGCCTAGATAGATTACAACAGTTGTCGCTCATTGATGATTTCTTAGCTGTCTTGGGCAACTCTAGTGATAAACAAGTTTTTCTTCTCAAAAATTGTTTAGGCGATCCACCGAAATTTATATTGAGAAAAATCTTTGCCTCTTCAATAAAAATAGATGTGTTAGATTCTGCTTTCAAAATATTCTTACAGTTATTTTCAGCAGAAAAACTTGAATCTTATTTATCAGATTTAATGTTAGAAGCATCCTCGATACAGATACTTTTGTGTAATCTGCCTGTACATATTCCTAAAGATAAATTATTGTCTTTAAAAAGTAAGTTTCTTTTATCAGAGTTATATGAGATGGAAGATAGTCAAGCTGTTGTAATAGATATGCTTAACAATTGTACTAAAGATGTATTAGAAATGTTAATTATTAGCATGTTGAATAGCAGTATTGAGTTGTCTAAAACAGTAAATAGTATTGTAAATGCATTTTTAAGTTTTATGACTATTAAGAACTCCTCAAAAAAAATATTTTGGAAAATGCTTCTTGAGACTGAAGATCTTTTAAAACTGTGTTTAAATCATGTTGATATATTTAAAAAAATATCTAAAGCTTTATTTGACTGTGGCAAGTTACACAGAGAAAAAATGTCTGCTGAGTTTTTTTATATAGATTTAACATATTCAGAATTGATCAGAATTACAAAAAAAATTTGCAATAATGAAAATTTAAAGAGTGAGTTCACAGGTTTTGTTTTTGAACTTAATGAGGATGAAAACTTTTGGGAAAATATTTTACGCTTACCTTAAATCATTGTTTATACATTTTTTTTTGTTATTAATATATACTTAAAGGCAAAACATTGTTTTATTTATGAGAAAAGTATCCATATTTAACAGATTTATACTTGAAAAAATAATACTGAAATAATAATAATAATACATTAGCCAGATGATACAAGTAATACGAAAGGAGAAAATACAATTTTAAAATTAATGTATATTAAAGATATTAATAAAATTTTCAGACTTAGTGTACCAGAGGCAACACCATTCACGGCTGTGCTAAAATTTGCAGCAGAAGAATTCAGGGTGGACCCTGCAACTAGTGCAATTATAACTGATGATGGAATTGGAATAAATCCTCAACAGAGTGCTGGTAAGAATAAATAAAAATTTAAGCTACTCTAATAAAGATACTTTATTTATATGGTAAGCATAGATTTATGTGTATAAAGCTGTTATTTTAAGTTAGTATTAAGTGCTAAACAGTGAGTGAAAAAATAGAACACAGGAATAGAGTGTCTGAAACTAAGTTGTTTTATAGAACACTACCTTATGGTAAAAATCTTTTTTAATAAATCAGGTTAGACTTTTTTATTAGACTTAGACTTTTAAATCTTTTTTAACGAATAAGCTATTAATTATTTAGTCTTGAGTTAGAAGAGATCATTCCATGATGTCTTAGTAAAGACACATGTATAAAAAAATGTATATCAAGCCTGAATTAAGAAATTTTGTTTATAAACAGCCAAAATCTCTTATCTTAATTTTTTTCAGGTAATATATTCCTAAAACATGGTTCGGAGCTCAGATTGATACCCAGGGATAGAGTGGGTCTCTCTTCATAATGTACTCTTACATTCCACATTAATTAGACTAAGTCATATTCTTGAAACCTGACATTTAAAATCTATTCTAAATTTTTAAAAAGTTTATGGTGTATATTCTATACTATTGCTATCAAGTAATTTGTTGTTCACAAATATTTTCTTTGTTATGTATTTATAATGATAATATGTTTAAGCCTCAAAAAAATGCTTATTTTATTTTTAAGTTTTAATAAATAAAATGCTTGAAAACTAAGTATTATAATTTTCATTACCTTTACTTAGCAAGCTAGATACTATATAATAAAATAAGATGCTTAATCTAGCCTCATCAAAGGTTCTGTTACTCTAAGGAATGTCTTTTCAAACTCCATTTCAGAAAAGCGGTCTACGGATGCCCTGAAATATTAAATTTAAGATAAGTTTTGTTACAATATTCTTAAACTAAGGTATCATTGAATAATATAAATTTATGATTTCCAGTTATACTGTTAACAAAATTTACATATATTGCAGCCAAGAGTCACATACCTTGCCGCTTCAATTATGTTGGTTCTTTCATGTGTTGGCAGAGCTATTATTTCCAATATTGCCCGAGCATATTCATCAGGTTCAGCAGCTAAGAATCCAGTCCGAGAGGAATGTGAAGGCTCAATTATGTCGGCTAAAGGTCCTCCAGACCGATGTGCTACTGTGATTAGACCGGCTGCCATACATTCAACGACACCTGAGGTCAGAAATGAAAATTAAAACCAAAAAAAGGGCATGGAAAGGAGCTAGGATGGCTTAAGTAGCCAGGGCTTTACGCAAAACGGACCAAATTTGAGTCTAGTAGCGGAAATTGAGCCCACCTACCATACCATACAAATAGCATGGAAATTATCAAAACAAATTATTAAAAACTATATAAATTAATATTATATTGGCTGGTAAATCATTACTAAATGATGGAGAACCATGTTAATGTTATTAGCAAAAATACCTATTCATAATTAGTAATGGTTTTGGAAACTTACTAATTCCAAAATGTTCATTCCACATAGCATGAATAGCCATGGATGAGGTCTGGTACAACTGCAGAAGCTGCGCGTACGATGCATTCACTACGAACTGAACGTTATCCTCTATAGACAGGTGTTTTGCTAAATCCCGTAGGTTCTGCACTCTCTCCTTGTCCTCGTCATTGCGACATGATCCCACTAATACTAGTTTTATCTGTAAAAAAATGTAAAACATACGATGTGAAAAACTTATACAAACTGTATTTAAAATTTATATTGAACATTTTTTGACGTTCATAAGGGGACTTGATACCTAGATGAATAAAGATATTTTGTTGTTGTTGTTGTTGATGAGTATGGGGATGAGTGGTTTGAAATGTTTCTCGATATATCCAAGAGTTAGAGGATGCTTTCAGGCAGCTGAAATATGTTTCAAGAGAGGCTGCATGACATACTAGAAAATTTGAATTCCTGAAATATACTTTCAGGCTGTTTAAGGGCAAGTGTAGTCGATTGGTACCCCTTTGATGAAGATATATTCTATAGTGATCTTTCCAAGAGAGCGGAGATCGGAACCTTGTCGAAGCATTCTAGAACGACGGAGTATTGTGCGAAAGAAATAATATGGATGGAAAACTGAATACTCAGTAACACTGTTACTGTGTATTCAGAGTGTTACTGAGTATTCAGTTTTCACCTAGAAAGTTATCGAATATCGTTCACAATTATATCCATTTGATCAATAACCAGAGGTAAGAGCTAATTGAAATCAAAATATGTATTTCTACAAGTTAGTAATACCTTATTCCACAGCATCTCATTATTGACCAGAAGGTTCCGCAGCTCATACATGGCTTGGAGCATCAACGGATGATCTTTCTCTGGTCGGAATTGTGCCACAGATAGGATTCTAATTGGATCCGAATCCTTTACTAGTGATCGAAGTTTTTTCAATTCTGCAACCTAAGAATTACTTAAATCAAATATTAACAGAAATTAAAACTATAACCTTTATGTATGTTATACTTTAAGAATGAGAAAATATTTGAGAATGATGATCAATTTGGTCTGTCTATAAGGATATGTATGTTTGTTCACACATGACAGAATATATAATTTTTAAGAATATTTAACTTATGAAAATTAGTGTATTTTGACAAAATGCTATTTCTTTATATTTAAACATTACTTACTTCACAAGGTGGGTAGACCCTGTGAGTGCTCAATGGTATGCCCCAGAGTTCATTGATGTGCTCCTCGGTCCATGTGCCGTTTACCATGACAATATCAGCACACCTCCCAACAACACTATATAACTAGACAATAAACATTATTTTAATACTACTAATATATTAAATACTATCACTCCATACTAGCTTCACATGGATGGTACATATAATATTTCAATGATGTGAGCGTTATTCCAGGGCATTGCTACATTTTAATTGTGAAATAATTGCTCAAATTGGTATTTACTATATGTTTGGGTTTATTCAATACAAAAATACATATTGTTCCTATTCATAATGTTCATATAGAAATGTAATTTTTAAATTTTGTTAATATACATGATACCTAATAAAATAAAATTGTATATATTCAAATATTAATACAAGAACAGAAATTACTAACAAAGGGCCTAACTATTTATTCTTTATTTTATAAATAAATTGTACTAATATTTAACAGCTTACCCATCCAAATATCCTGTAGTACATTAATTTACACCATGTGAGAATAGGATTCCGAGCAATAACACTAGAGTTATTATAGGCCGTAATTCTATGTTTGACCCTTCGCATCATGGCTGATGTAATTGTTGGGTAGTGTGTGTAACATCCTACTGGACATTGGGCAAGATATCGGAAAATAGGGTAGGAGAATGCAAAGCCTGTTGTGTCTATATAGATATCTGGAAAATAAATATTAGAATTAGTTAAAAATTAAATTATAAGGGGTATATTAGTTTTGGAAAAAAAATGTTGTATTTAACAAGTATGTGGAATTGATGTCATTAAATAATTTTAAATTTAACAATTAAATTTTTTTTTGTTATGTTTTTTAATTTTTAATGTGAGAATTTTAATTAAGGCACCTTCCTCTGGCATTTGCGTTATGTCATAAATATATGTAACAAAAATTTACCATAAAAGAGCAATAATATTACATTTTGTCACATAACAATCTGCATTTATTTTATAACAAGACTATTTTAATTTAATATTCATGAAGTTACATGAAACTAGCTATGACTTTCATAACGTAATATTTTAGTTCAGTACCTGGATTAAATTTAAGAAATGCCTCCATTCCCAACACCATGGATCCCAAACTCTGCATTAGCAGAGTGAAGTAAGGGTATGATTTTGCTTCAATCACTTTTCTTAAGGTCAGTCTTATGAAGTTTATACTGTTTAAATCAACCCTTACATTGAACTGGTTTTGCACTTTATCTAGTATTGTTTTAGGTTCTGCTGTTTCTAGTGTATAAATATAAATATGGGTGTCTGGATACCTAAAATCAATAAGTTATGATAAAACAAAAGTATTAATACCATAAAAACTTGGGAACAACTAGAAACATTATAGTCATGATAAAAGATAATAAAACAACTTACCTAGTCAATATAGCTTTAATAGCAACCCATAAAACTCTTTCACCACCTCCACCCGCATTGCAATACGGATGAAAGAATGCCACATTAGCACCATCTCTCTGTCTCCTCTGAAGTTTTCTTTCCTTGATCTTCATATACCATGATGCAAATATAAATGCGCATGGTACAATAACAAATACTCCAAACAAGAGTACTCCTAAGAATAATGCTGGTAAGACGATAACCAAGCTGAAATATTTACATTAGAATAAGAGCAATACCGAATGTTTTCTGTGATTCACACTTAATTTCAAAGTCACAACCAAGCGTTTTAATACCTGAATTCTATGTGCTTATGTTAAATATACTAATGAAGACCAATTAACAGTAAAACATACAGATGAATCCTTACTACACTTACGTAAATATTTCCCAAAACATGGTATCTAAGACCAGCCGGTGTCGTCAGATTAAATATGTTGATAAAATTCAAGGTTCATAGATCTAATACTGTCTTTTTTAAAATACTTAAAAAATATATTTTAATAATAAATGTCGTCTTTAAACATTTTTGTGTGTATTAAACAAGTATTTTATTATTTAAAAAATTAAATATTGCAGCAAGATATTGCGGTAAACTGATAACTTAATAACTTATACCGACGTCAGATTTTAGACATGACACATGATGATCACCAGGTGACAGAAACAAATTTGATGGAAGTTTAATAGTGTTCTGTGACCAAATTACTCAGAGGTGATCAATTTCTGCACTCACATTTAAAGCAGTCGTTTTTCGGATTTCGACAGGCATGACTCACTAACGCCAAATTAATTTGTATAAAAATAATCATGACAAAATCCCAGTTATAAAATAGCTATACATAAATGCTAATCTTACTTTACCTAAGTATAGCTAAAACTTTTTATGTGAAACATCTATAGCCGCACGTAAAACCGATTTCTGGCGTGGCGACGCATGCCGTGGCGACGCATCGCCAAGTATATACATTCAATTTATATGCAGTAGTAAATTTTTGCATTTAATGAAAATAAATGTTTATTCAATAAATAGTCATCGTTATCTGGAAAACAAAATCGTAATATTTTATTTTATCATTATGACATATTTAGTTCCTATCACACTCTGTTCTTTTCTGCATATTACTTCACAAAATAATTTCGATGTTTCACATCTGCCAGGCGTCCCGTGACAGCTCAATTTTTTTTTATAGAACAGTGGGCAAACGGGCAGGGCGCTCACCTGATGTTAAGTGATGTCGCCGCCCATGGACACTCTCGAACTCAGAGGGCTCTCGAGTGCGTTGCCGGCCTTTTAAGAATTTGTACGCTCTTTTGGATTAACTATCAAATAAATCAGTATTTATAATCTTTAAAAATATAGGCTTAAATTTTATCAGCAAGAGAATAGACGTTGGGATTTGGGATAGCGAACAAAATAAATATTCATGAGTTTTCATATTTTCTTTATTCAAACAATAAAAGATTTTTGAATAATCGTCATTGCGTGACAGTAAACGTCATTCACGTGACACAAAACAGTAATTAGTCGAATCGAACATGACGTTTGAAATACCAAGTCTAAATAATGCTTGGGTCTGGTGATCATGACGCACAACGCTGCGATATGCGGTATGCGTTGTCGGACACTCAATCATATGAAAAACGTCGAAACTATTCTCTTGTTCCGTCGCAGTATGCGTCAGCGGCGAGAGGCAAGCGCGGGGAAGTGGGGAGGTGTACTGCCGCACAGGGCGGCGTCATTCTCGGTTCAACGCTGCGGTGTGCGTCATGGGTGTGCGTCACTGAGTCCATATGGACTTTTTGGAAGACAATTTACAATCTTGGTAGCTGCGGCAAAATCAACTGACCACCTCTCCGCAGGGACGCTAAATGCTGCGTCGTGACGCTGCTTTGCGGCGCATACCGCAGCGTTGTGCGTCGTGATCACCAGACCAAAGCTTAAGATTTCACAATTCACGACGTCCGAGTAAATAGCAAATGCACACTTAGCATCATGGGTTCCTCTACTATAGTTGATAATCAAAATAAATCTGTTTAAACAATAAATTCAATAGTTGCATTAAATAACATTAATAGAAATGTAAAATATTATATTGATATTTTTTATACAATGCATTCACTAAAACTAAGTAAAATACCTACATTTATCTTATTAATGAACCATCGAAGTGTACACTGACACTAACATTTAATCTATACAATTCTTATAAAACACAAAGGTTTTTAACTTTTCAACATTATTAATATTTAAAATTAATAAATAAATTTTATTTGCCTTTAGAAAATAGAAAGAGACACCGATAGATTGGTTATAAGGGGTGTTTAGTAATTACTGCACAATATTTTTCTGACAGTGATTGTTTTCCATAATTTAACCAAGAACGAGGTCAACACAAATAAACCATGAATTACAGAGGCGGTATCTGCACAGATACATCAATAAAATATTAAGGTGTTTCTTCTCTGTGATCTCTCTGCTCCGTGACTTCGGCAGCAAGATCCGCAAATTTGGCCACATAGTCCACACTCGATTCCGCCATTAGAGAATGTAGCTGCGATTCCACCTTTATCATAATATCAATGTTTTTATTATAAATGATTAAGCTGCATATCTAAATCATTAGTGTTTTATTTAAAAAAAAATTCCTAGTAGTCAACTGGGAGAAGTCTTTATTGGTCTATCGTATAAAGTCTATCGGTTAGAAGTCACTTGAGTGATGAAAACCTATTGAAAATTACAACATTTTTTACCACTAGCACGTATAAAGGATTACTAATTCGGTTAATTAAATATATTTCAATAAATACCGCAGTATCAGGATGACGTCCTTCCAGCTGGTTGAGGAACGAGCTGAGAGAGAAATCTTGGACGGAGCCTTCGAGCCATCCTTCAGCATCACGCAACAGTCGGGATGGAGACAGTGACATGGACTCGGATGTTAGAAAACCTAAGAAAATGTTTATTATATTCCTCAATGTTTCCTTCCTTCCGGGATTTTTTTAATACATTGTCTTTCCACTGAGATTTTCTTGCAGATGACGATCTAGCCTAACTTAGATCTAATAAATATATTGCATGTTCTATATTAAGCGACCATTACGCAAAAAACTGGAATTACAATCACCTGACGTTGCACGGTGTCAGCATTTATCAACCCGTGGAATCTCATTTTGAAATGAAACTTCTTTAGGCGTTTGAAGGTAAAAATTTTACGGATGAAATGTCACGAAGCAGCGTTTTTGTCAGGGAGTGAGAAAGGGAGATCGAGAAAAATACACGCTATATCTTTATATATATAATTCTTCTGTGAGTGTGTATGTCACTGAACTTCTCTCAAACGACTGGACCGATTTTGACGAAATTTTTTGTGTGTGTTCAAGGGGATCTCGGAATGGTTTAGATTCACAATTTTTTTCGGTAGACAATGTTTTTTTAAATTAATTTTTAATTTATTAGTAGTTGTTGATTTTGGAATGTTTTACATTGGATGCGACAGACGGCGCTACCATCGCAGTGTCAAATTTTAAATAATATTCGAATTTTAATTTTAGTCTATCCCGACAGCGCTGCGACCAAATTAAAAAAAAGTTTTGTTATCATTGTGTTATTGTAGACCATGTGCTGGATCGTTAGATATTGTCATAACATTTGAATAATAATTTTCATCAAAATGGTCCAGAATGTTTTAGCTTATTAAAAAAAGTTTGAAATTTTCAAATTAAAGACGTGTAGACAGGACAACGTCTGTCGGGTCCGCTAGTATATATATATATATTGGTTGATGTATTCGTTTAGTAGTCTTGTGCAGTAAACGCAGATTTTTTATGTATTTATATTATCATTCAATCATCTATTACCACAGAGCGATCACGACCGCTCTGTCAAGAGTGTAGCGAATGAGAAGAAGAAGAATTATCATTAGCATGTATACGGTAGATGGTAGATGATCATCTATTGGGACTTTTACCTTAGCAATTATTAATTTACAAAGACGTTTCACTTCTGACATGTCTACTTTGTATTTTATATAAAGTAGACAAATTCAATTCAAATTCCTAACATCGGATTATTTAGCCGTAATATAACTATAACTTATTTTAGTATTTTCTTAAACTTCGTCTGTGGCTTCCATAATATGTGTTAGTGCGTATAGTATTGTATTTAATATAAATGTAAATACAAGGGGTGGCACTGGGGGTAATGGAAACTTATTTTGTTATTGGTCACTTATCAAAATATAATGAAAATCTCACTAGTCATGTCGGTCTGTTCCGACTTCATCGAGGATGGTGCAGAGTTTGATTCTTTCGACTTGTCTGTCGCCCCATTCTCGCTGCTCGCCTTTTCTTTTACAATCTGGACATCTTCTCCATTCATTTTATCTGAACAGTAAACATTGGACAACATTACAAACAAATGCATAGTTTTTAACAAAGTTTACACTATTTAAAAAAAGATTGGATTAAAAAAATCCTTAGCTCCTTAATAAATATAGCAAAAAAATTTATAACTTCTATACCATGATCTTCATCTTCTTCTGGTGGGTTTATGGGAATCCGACGATCTCCGTCGTGGAAGAAGAATCGACCGTTTGATTCACTAAGTACATAGTAGGCTGACAAACTGAAACAAGTATTTTATAAGTGAAAAGAGAAATTGTGCAAAAGATATAAACTATCATTTTATAGTAAATACTCACTCAGCGGTGGATGTGGGCGGCGGAGGAGGCGGTCTCGGCAGAATCCTAGCTGGGGCGGGCGTAGATGCATGCGGCACTAGTTTCACTGGGATCAAATCTGAAACATAATTGCACATTACATTACATATACATGTTAAGATATATAAAAATCTTAGTTATAATAGACAATAGAATTAATCATTTTATGAAATCATCGACAGCTTCATGAAGTGGTCACGTGTTGGCAATTTACATAGTTAATCTTTGAAGATTCAACGGTAATAATAAATTGTATATGCACCCACTCAAACTCATAATAACATTCTTCATATAGACAAAACTTATGTAAGTTAACAGAAGATGTTTAAATTGATTCTAAATTTACATTTACTAACAGTACGAAGTCAAGAGCGTAGAGAGAGAGAGAGGGACAAGAAGAATGGCAAGAAACTCTCCGCCACTCATTTTCATCGCCAAGTTTTTTATAACCAAATTAATCCCAAGGATTAGGATCATTTAAATTATGGTCAAATTTATTAAAAGCTTTATTGATTTATTTACGTTTAACGAGAGTTTTGATTTATTCGTGATAATTCTCTAATTTCCCTTGGGAGGTTTTTGTAATACGATTTCCATATAAAGAGTGGTTTATCTTCTGAAGCCTGGTCTTGTACGGTTAGATTTGTTAAGTTTCGAATATTATACAAATGAAGAATTAGTGTCTCTTAAAAAAATTCACCAAATCTTATAAAAATAGATTTTCGTTTGTTTGTTAAATTATTGAGTTTAAAACAGTACCAATATTTCTATAGTTATGCAGATTCTTGCAAATATTTTAATCATTAAAATGTCGGCGGTGTCAGCAAGATTTATTATTTTTGCCCGCTATTTAAATTAGCGGATAGCCCCTATTTGCTGTCATCAGTCTACCCTGTATGCAACAAGATAAAGGGTATTTCAACAAGAACTTTGTTTTCTAAAACAAAGAATTTAGAGGAAAATGAATGAAATTTTTATTGTATTACAAAGAGAAAAGTTTGGCAATTATGAATGAAAAATGATATCTGGCAAATGTCCACCACGACCACGCTGACAGATGTTGATTCTTTCATCAAAATTTTTAATCACTTTTTGGCAAAATGGAGGGTCTATTTCGTTAATGACATCACGGATTTTGAGTTTTAAGGCTGCAATCGATTCGATTGGCTCCGTATAGACTCTGTCTTTAACATAGCCCCACAAAAAATAATCCAGTGGTGTTAAATTACACGATCTGGCTGGCCACTTAACAGCTGAATTTCGCGAAATTATGCGCTCGGGAAATTTGGTTTGCAATAAATTGATCGTTTCATTGGCTGTGTGACATGTGGCACCGTCCTGTTGAAACCACATTTCAGTGATATCCATGTCATCAATAATAGGCCAAAATTTAGTGGTTAACATCTCACGATAATTTCACAATTGATCCATATTCCCTTTTCTTTTTTTTAATGTTTTTTTTCTTTTTTTCCATCTTACCAAAGAGGCTATGAGGAAATAATTTAAGAAGCGGGAAGACCTTGATATTGACCTTTTATTTAGAAGTAAAAAATTAGATTTTTCTTTAAAATATTAAGTTTTTAGTTTAATGTTTAACTTCAGTTTTTTACCATTTAATGAACTTAATTTACTTGTTTTTTGTTTCGTATATTTTGTTTACCAATGTAATCTATTTTGGCTTTGTACATTGTATACGTGTAAGAAATAACTTATAAATTAATTCGATAAATATCACAATCAGATCAAACTCATATGAAAATTAGAAGGACAAAGAACAAATAAAAAAGGTACTCACTGCTGGTAGGAGGCAGCTTGGGCAGAAGAGGTAACAGTCTCTGGACGACGACCCTAGGGCTATCCCGCTCTGACACCCTGGGCCTTCCGCGACGACGGCGTGGTAGGCCATCTAGGCTCATGGCACTGCTCTTCTGAATAGGATAAAGTAATACTACAGTGTACACACCAAAATTTATAAAAATAGGGCGCTTAAGAAATATCTATGCTATGTATAATAAAATATATAGTTATACTTCTTTTTCGTAACAAGATTTTTATCTTGCACAAAATATTCTTCGTTTTCAAAAAAAAAAATCTACGTGTAGAAAAAACGACATTAACAATAGAAAATAGGTATTTAATACATTAAAAGTTTTATAATAACGCATTATCCGGTTAAATAAAGTGTATTTAAATATTACAAAAAAACTAAAATATTGATTTATGCTAACTTCAGGGTGTCGGTTTTTTGTGACGGTGTACTCTCACCATTTTTCCCTAACGCGCCAAAAGAAGTTTAACATTAAAAAATGAAGAACCTCAGGAAAAAGTACAAACAATCCTTATGAATCATTAACGCGAATCTTATACTTGCCTCAGTACCGCAAGGGCGAGGTGCGATGGGTGTCGGGTGACGGAACACCGAGCTGTATTCGTTTTTTGTTACGAAATTCGGCAGTTCTTGAGTTGGTTGTGGCTGCGATTTCTGGAAACGGAAAATTGAGAAAGCATAACCTAAATTCACATTTTTTTTAAGATCGGAGGGAAATACTACGGGACGCCCAATAGGACAGTCGTCCGAGACTATGGGCAACCATTTTGGGGGGTTCGTTGCCCCTTTGAGGGAGGAGGACTAGAATGGTATTAGTATTTTTACTCGACACACATGATAAAGTAAATAGTAGAAAAAAATGGTTGTCTGTCAAGTTGCTTTTCGAACGATAGCTTAACGTGACAACGTCATAACAAACAAGATTAAATGATTACATACTTAAGTTTTCGAGTGGAAAAGAGATAGATGCGGCGCAAGCGTACAATGAGCGAAGAGGGACAATGAGTCATGGTTTTTCGTGCGTGTCACTGGCATTCGTCAATTTATTAAACGTTGTCACGTCGATAACCCAAAATTACCAAGAGATATGGGAAGGCACGCAGGAAAAGTGTAAAAAAAATATGGAAATGCAAAATTCTCTCCTTTTAGTCTAAGTACAAACGAGTAATTAGTGATATGTAAGGCACACAATAGCTTTGAAATCCTCAGACAGTTGAACCTACCTGTGCCTGCTTTTTTGGACACACGTGTCCACAATTGCATTTTGACACGGCAGTGTTTGCAGCGGTTGTGATGTGAGTGTTGCCAGCTAACGCCAGTAGTCGCTTCAATCTAAAACATATATTTGACATGATCGTACTTTATTCTAAACGATATATACAATTGTGAATGGTAACATTTTACTCACCTGTCACTAAGTAAAGAAAACCCGTGCGAAGCCTGGCTGGCTGGCTGAGGATCAGCTCTATTGATGAGTTTGCTGACCAGCTTCAGAGTGCCCGAAGACTTGTGGTCTGGAGACGATAGAGCCTCACCTATAACGTTAAGAAAGTGACAATATGACGATATTAAAGAAACGTCAATTAGTTATAGAAGAATTTGTGTACTAAATAAAACTTCGAGAATTTTACGAAAGGAAAAAAAAATATCTCAATTATTGAATACATACATCATCTCAGTAATACTTGTGTAGGTCATTTTTTTCTATGTATTTTGTTTTGATTATTATTTGTGTGTTTCGTTACTAATAAATGTTATATTCTGTGTTGTGTGATGAAATAAACACACAGAAAAATAACTTACATTTCCTCTCATCACCAGACATTCCATCGTTACTATCCTGACTGTATGTGTTCTTGGGCGAAAACAATATATCTGTATCGCTTTTGTCTCTCTCGTCTTCCACAGAACTGTCGCCTTTTTCAGGTGTTTTGTTACCCTTCTCCCTCTTGTCTATAACTCTGTCCTTGTCAGTCTTGTCGCTTTCGGATGTTTTTTGAGCTTTGATTGGTTGCGGCAGAGGGGGCGTGGCTTCAGCCCACCAATAGTCGAGCTCCAATTTTGAACGAGATCCAAACTGCAGTATCAAATAAGATCAATTGCTATCTATAAGTTTAGATATTGATTGAATAAATTTTAATAGAAAAAGTATTATTTGTAAGATCTATTTTAAGACAAGATTACTTTAAGATTTTGTTAATAATATTTTCGGATTTAATTCTGTTTGATAATAAGAATGACTCACCATGAGATATAGGTCCCCAATTGTAAGATCTCCAGCGTCGTATTGACTCCAACCGGCGCGAATTTGTCGTATCGCCGTTTCTACGTCTATAACAGGCTTTATTTCCTCCTCACACTAAAAATAATCAGCATAATTTAAGGCGTCCGTTTTTTAATAAAAACGTGTCGATTGTACTATAAAGAACCGTTCGGTGGCCGTCGACACACAGTCTTATCTAAGTGTATTAGTTTGGGAAGTTAGACTGATACTGACATCTTGCCTCAGAACAGTTTGCAAAAAACGCACAAAACATTCAATAAAAAATTAAATATTGAGGACTAACTATTACCAAAAATTAACAAAAAGGTGTACATAAAAATAAAAATTCATGTAATGTGACTATCAACAAATGCGACGATCAGCCAAGTCAAATATTTTGGATTCATCAAAATTATTAATTAAAAACTAAATTATTAATCTAAACAAAATTAAATAAACTTTGCAATAGATATACTTACTTCTAAAATTTTAGCAAAATAAAATAATTCTAGATAATCACAATACCTTCGGCTCTTCCACCTTTAACTCTCCGCTCTTGATTTCATCTGAACCTTGAACCAACGTATAGATAGTGCCGCCTCGCTTCTTTGGCCGAATTCGAAATTTTACCTGAAATTATGTTGCGCCAATGATGATTTTGTTTGCTCTTATAAAAATCTTTATTAGTATTCATAACAATCAAATATACAGTATTTACAATTTTCTTAACGTTCATAGTAATAATAAAAAGATGTGTGCAGCTGTGGCAGCACTTCCTCGCTGTATTGCGACACTTATTCGAGGAAAGCGCCAGCTTCGGGGTCACTGGTGCTAGTGGTAGATCCCAGACGCCAACTTATATCGAAATTGAAGGTAAGATGAAATATTTGAGGCGTTTATTATTAAATTAGCATCACCTACCTTAAGATGATTAAACTTTTCCTTATCAACCCTTCCATCACTCTCGTTATCAGTGTCACTCTTATTATATTTCTCCTCATCCTCCATTTCTGAGAAACTGTCCTTTTCCCTTTCTGACATAATATTGTCTCTCTCTAACGGCTCTCCGTCTTCCTCGGCCGTTTCTTCGGATTTCAAATCCTTTTCATCTTCACTGGGTTTTTCTTCATCGTCATGTATAGTTTTAAAGTGGGCCATCAGCTCTATACCGTCGATGGCCGTTTCGTCAATATTTATCAACTTACTATCTTCATCCAATTTGATCTTTTTCGTCTCATCCTTGTCTTTTTCTGATGTACTATCTTTCCTTTGGCGTTTTGGTGTTCTTATTTTTACTGGAATGTTAAAGATATTTAAGAAAAAATAATGATACCACCAGCCACCAGAAAACTGGGAAGATGAGACACAAATGGAAGAATTTGCTGGCCTACGTCCGTGTACTAATATTAAACTTAATGTAATCCAATTTTATAGTAGTCAAATACAGACTATTTTCATTTGTATTTTTGAGAAAAATAGTGAAGACTCCACGCAGAGGTTGAAAATTTTATAAATACATTTCTTACCACTATCCTTGTCTCGAGGCAAAGATCCCATCCTCTCCAGATAAGAAGAGAAGCAGATCTTCTGGCTGGACAACTGTTCGCTTGGACTGAGAACGGGCAAGTGAATCTCTACTCCGGGACGAGGTCCGAGGTGTAGCGCCAACTTTTTAGGCAGTGTACCTTCTAGAAGATATTTTCAGTTCAATTTTGCGCTCTATGACCTTAAGTCAACCAATTGCGAGTCTTTTGGCAGTGCGAGTGTCCATGGGCGGTTATCACTTAACATCAGATGAACCGTTTGCATATGATGTACCTCTAGCTATAATCCTGTCGATCTCCAAGTTGAGATGTGATTCAAGCTCGTCACAGTTCTCTCGTTCATAATCTTCAGAACTCAAATTATCTTTCTCCAAACCGTTTGAAATAATGGTTTCTTTGTAGTGTGACTGTTTTGTGTTAAGGTTATTTGTGCTTTTTAATTTTATCTTACATCTAGCTGTACCCTGCCACGCTTCGCTGTGGCACATTGTTTTGATTGGGAACGAATATTGTTTCTCATGTGACTGCGCCATTACAATTGCGGTTGTCAGTGAGTGTTTTCCTGTCTTCCGGCAGATGGCGCGCTTATTCATATGTATATAATATTTGACTGATGAAAAAAAAAACAATCCTTGATGCGTATTATAAAGGGTATTTCAACAAGAACTTTGTTTTCTAAAACAAAATAAAACAAAGAATTTAGAGGAAAATGAATGAAATTTTTATTGTATTACAAAGAGAAAAGTTTGGCAATTATGAATGAAAAATGATATCTGGCAAATGTCCACCACGACCACGCTGACAGATGTTGATTCTTTCATCAAAATTTTTAATCACTTTTTGGCAAAATGGAGGGTTTATTTCGTTAATGACATCACGGATTTTGAGTTTTAAGGCTGCAATCGATTCGATTGGCTCCGTATAGACTCTGTCTTTAACATAGCCCCACAAAAAATAATCCAGTGGTGTTAAATCACACGATCTGGCTGGCCACTTAACAGCTGAATTTCGCGAAATCGAATCGAAATCGAAAAAATCGATGATGATGCGTGGTCGTGGTGGACATTTGCCAGATATCATTTTTCATTCATAATTGCCAAACTTTTCTCTTTGTAATACAATAAAAATTTCATTCATTTTCCTCTAAATTCTTTGTTTTAGAAAACAAAGTTCTTGTTGAAACACCCTTTATATATCATGCTAAAATTTCAGCTCGATCGGTGCAGAACTTTTTGAGTTTTTAAAGCGAACATAAACCAACATAATATTTTTATTAGATTTTTATATAGATTGTCTTATTGCGAACAGTAAGTTCACACGTATCAGAAACTTATCTCAAAACTGTCGAAATGATTTCAGAATAAGTAGTACAATGTATTGAAGGTGAATGTATCGTGAAAAGGATACGGTTTTCCACCGTTTCTGCAGTGCTTTTATAAAAGCAGCGAGCCGGGTACGCAATGGTAAGGCGGCCACCATTCGAGGATTGTGCGCTGCGGCTTGTACGCGTGCCCACGCGCACGAATTACGTGCACGTAATACAACTTGAGCACGAGAACAAACACGCGTGCCACAAGCACGTTCTGAAACAATTTCAGAATTTTAGTAGTGGATCCGACAGACGTCCTGTCCACAGGTATTCCATACAAAAAAATGTAAATCATTCTGGACTGCACTCTAACATTAAAAAAAAACATTTAAATATTTTCAACCTTTTAGGATTTTAATAACGAATACATGCATAGAAAATGTATATAAATACGATCGGTTTAGTTGTAGTATAGATAAATAACCTGCAGCGCCGTCTGCTGAGCTGATTTTTGAATCTAAACTTAAAGGGCGCCACCCAAACGCATTCAGATAATTCATTCAAATCGGTCCAGTCGTTTAAGAGGAGTTCAGTGACACACATATAGCAGAATTATATAGGTATATACAGATGAATCACAGAAGATCACAGCATTATTCTTTCACAGATTCTTTTAAGGATTTTTTTTAATTTTTAGATACAGGAAATTATATAATAATATAATTCTTTAAAATATTTATATCTCTCTATATTATCTAGTGGAAACTCCTAAATTAATTGACGATGTATATACAGCGATTTAGGTAATTTATAGAGATTTCGTCATTAACAGATTACAATCAAAATAAATATATCAATAAAGGAAATCATTATATACGCCATATTAGTATGAGAGTTGAATCTATAAATATTTGTAATATATTTAAATGAATTTTCTGGGGTAAAACTTTCTAATGAGTATATAGTATAATTTCATATATTTATTTAAAAAACACTCTCGGTGAACACACAACACTCTCTCTCTGTCTCTCTATCTTTGTTTGGTGACAGTAAAGTTACCTGATTGTATTTTTGTGACAAACTTATTTTTCTTCTTCTCTCTTGTTTTTTCTTTGTATAAATAGCCGAGTAGCAGACGCCGCGCAATTATAGTGCATAGTTATAAAAACATGTTTAAAATACAATGTATAAGTTGAACTTGTCAAAGTTTAATTAATAACCTGAGGTAATAATCATGTGCAATCAATTGTAATGCAATGACAAGTGCAATTATCTTACATCAATCAAATGATAAAAATATTATATTGAGCGTTTTAAGGATGAAACAATTGCGACTAACGAATGTCTAGAATTGTCTAGATATTACGAATAAACAAAAATCCTTAACCTAGTGGTTGTCCGTTTTGTAAGCGTCACACGACAAAAAGCATAAAATTTTTATCTTAAATAATTTTTATCATTATACTAGTAATTGGAATAATTGGATTCAATTTGGGTCAAACCTAGGAAAAAGATGTTATCAATAATAGGAATCAGTTTCTTCACGTGTATGATGGATTCACAATGTTTACAGTGTGTAAATCCATCATACACAATACCAGTCATCAATTGCTTTTTTTTTATAGAACAGGGGGCAAACGGGCACGAGGCTCACCTGATGTGATACCGCCGCCCATGGACACTCTCAATGCCAGAGGGCTCGCGAGTGCGTTGCCGGACTTTTAAATCTAAAGTTCTAATATGTAACTAACTAACTACAACCAATAGCGTATATTTTTTCATCATCTACCTTTCTCACTCTCTCTCAATCGCTCTCTCCCTTTTCTTCGACAAAAACGCTGCACATCTTCGTGACGTTTTATCCGTAAATTTTTTACCCTTATACACCTAAAGAATTTTCACTTCAAAAACAATACTCGCAGCACCCCTGAGGTTTTAAAACTTATTCGCCTAAAAACTAAAAAGTGTTAAATTCAATTTAAAGACGCCAAAACAAGTGTATTATAAGTTGGTTAGAAAACTTACCAGTAATTTGGTTAAGTCGCCGTAACGCAGCACACATAGGCGTACGTACCCGTAACGTACGACCACGTGCACGCACCGCCATGCTCCCGCCCCGGACCATTTCTCCGAGCCGCGCGCATGTCTTCTCACTCACCGATGCCAACTTACGCCGGAGTTCCCCGTAGTTTATTAGGGCGTATAGCTCTTGGGCCACTTTCTTAACATCTGGAATAAATCAAAATATACAAAATCTATTGGACGAAAAACCTAAGTAATAATGTATGGAAATAGGTATGCCGCATATCGAAGCGAAAAATAACTTACTTTATAATTATATAGGAATAATTTCTATGAACTCAGTAAGATTTAGAAAATTAATTTCACGCTAAATTGTATTTTTTATAGGGTATTGGATTTTTTTGACCTTAACCTATTATTGTGTTGAATAAAGATTTTTCTTTCTTTCTAGAAGTATTTCTACTACGATATACAAAAATGAACATCGGAGCTAAAAGTGGAATCGTTCCTCGCATGGTAAAAACACAAATAATACAACTAACTATGACATGAGAATGTTCATATTTTCCACCTCACCAAAGAGGATGTGAGAAATTCTGAAGAGGCGAGCAGACTGTTACTTCTTTAGCTGTGAATATTTAGTTTAATCTTTGAAAAATATTAAGTAGTAAATTTCGTTTAATGTTAAATTTAAGTTGTCTATTTGTCTATTAATGTACTTACTTATGTTTTCTGTTTCATCTATTTGTTTATCTATGTAATCTGTCTTAGTTTTATATATTATCTGAGTGTTTTGTTCCAGAATATGTATGTTAACTGTAAGCTTACTAATAAATAAATATATTTCAGATTTTACTTATTTAAAACACCGTTATGTTAAATAATTAATAGCGTCGCATCGCATGTAGTTTATATTGACCTTTTACGTATATTAAATATAATCACACCGGTACCAGCCATGATTATTCATTACTTCTATTCAAGATTTTATGTGGCTATAAAAATAATCACAGTAATTATAAAAGTCGTCAGACAATTCAACACATTGTATAACATTGTACGACATATTGATTTCCTAGTGTAGTTTTTGAATGTTGTAATATTAAAATAGGTATATGTTGAATCAAGTTATTACAATATTGCCATCAACTATATGGTACTCATATTAGATTTCGAATCTACAACCTTACTAAACAGACACAGCGCACGCTTATAACGCTCTTAGCTACACTCTCAAATGCATTCACACATACTTAATATCTCTTAAATAAGAGTTGTGTTTGATTAGTTCAAACACTAAAATCCACGAAGACGCGCCCACTATTGCTCCTCCTAACTGTTTATAGTATATGTGTGCAAGATTCTGTCAATGTGTTATACACGCACACTACAATGAATACACTAATCAGGAGAGTGTCATGGTCAAAGTGAAAGATGCTCTCTGAATGTTCGCAACTGACGATCGGAGCAATCTCCTCGCACCCCGTGATCCCCTCACCCAAAAATTGGTGGGACGCGTCTTAGTGAAGTGCCGTTCCGTATACCGTTTATTAAAAAACTGTTTTAAACATGTACTACAGACTAATTGTTATTTAGTTATTAGTTAGTTACCTACAACACAGGGACTCCCTAGAGTGGGGACTCTTTAGAGTGGGGATTCCCTAGACTGGGGACTAGTGATAAATACATTTTGCCACATACTACCTATATATCACGAATAAAGTTTTTTTTGTTTCTTATAACTTAATACGATTACTATATTAAAAATGTCAAACAGCATATTGCAGCATTCCTAGCTTTCGTTGTAAGCGATAACTATCGATCCATCGATCGGTTATTGACTGTATTTTATGAGAGATGAAACAGCAGTAGCTGTCGTAAATTGGATTGGGATTGAGTATAGCGGTGTTAGGATTCAAAAGAAAAGATACCGTTTTGTAAATGTAATATAAAATATTGAATACGAATTTGAAGTGTATTTTGGATTTGTTTTTTCTTATCATATAGTGCACATTTCGACATTTTGTAAACTTGTTCACATTTCAAAACCTGATCTATAGCAATCTTCCAAAATTATTCAATAATTTGTTATTTAAATTTAATTTTATAACTATACCTTGTCCACAATATGACGTTTCAATCCAGTTTGCTAAATGAACACATAAAAACTGCAGCTTACCTGCCTATTAGAAATATTTTTGTTACCTGATGTTAAGTGATACCGCCCATGGACACTCACACTGCCACTCACGGCTCGCAAGCGCGCTGCCGGCCTATTAAGAAATACTACTACTAATCGTTTTAAAACAGAAATAAATGAAGCTTACTTTCATCAAACTGTACGTGCTTTGAAAGCTTGTGCCACGTCCTGTAGTAGAAGTGGCTGACCTGTGTCTTCGTCTTCAAGCCGTCGGCCATGCCCTTTTTCTTCATCTTCCCACAGATATACGCTGTGATGGCATCAAAGTCTTTCCCGTACTCGTTCAAGGCTTCGAAGAATAAACTCTTCTCGTCTGCTGACCAAAGAGCTTTGGGCATCCGTTGCTTTACTGGGAACTGGGTTGGAAACTTAAGGGGCTCCTTATCATCGATTTTGTTTGGCGTATCGCATTCTGTTACGTCTGGAAGACAAAATAGTGTGGAAATGGTTGTGGAACCACGGTCGTCGAGGTGACACGAAATTATCTGGAATCTCGTTGGTATGGTTTAGCTAATTGTAGCTTATTTAACAAAAAAATATTTCACCGGACTTTATATTACATAATTTCAACATAACAATCAAATATACAGTATTTAAAATTTTCTTAACTTTAAAAAAGTTAAAACAAATTTTAAAAGTTTGGTCCCCGTGGCAGTGTACCGTTAACGCTTGCAGAGTTTCCTCACTGCGATACTTATTCGTTGAGTGAGGTAAGCGCCAGCTCTGGAGTCAGTGGTACTGTCTACCAGGCACCAATTTAAATCTTAAATTAGCGCCTGTACACATCAAACCCATGGCCCCAGAGTCTCTACTCCAAAGGGAAGGAAATCAAAGTTTGTGGAAAACCTATAATATTTCTTCTGTGCCTTCATTTCTTAAAATTTGAATTATTGTTACTGCAGTTGATAATGCGTAGTCGTTTTTACCAACAGAATATATAAGAGACAAAACTATTTGAAAAAGAGTAGAATTACCTCGTTTATCTGCTGGTGACTCTAAACGCAACTTCTTGATGACTCTGGCGCTGGTCCGTTGCTGCTGCTGTGTGGTCAAAGATCCCAATAGTTCGGTGCGCTGTTCTTCTCCCTGACATGCGCCGGGCGACATCATTGACTCTTTGGGCAATGGCAGCTGTAATTTTACTTTAAATTTACGTTGTAGGACCTTGAGCAAAACTAAAATGGACCTAATTGCATCATCTGGATGCCCGTCGAGGTATTTACGAATTAATACAAGATTTTGAGAAGACTTAAAAATTTAGATAATTGAGGCGCTGGGAAGTATGATCCAAACACAATGTTACTTTATTGATATACCTAACTAGGCACACTTATTAACGTCATCAGAAAAGATGTTAAATTGATTCTAAATGTACATTTAGTACGATTCGCAAACAAGGGCGTAGAATGGGCAAGAAGAACTGGCAAAAAACACCGCCACTCTTTTTAATCTCCAAGTTTTGAGTCATACTAATTATTCATCAACAGGCAGCGATAGAAATAACCAGAAGTTTGAGGGAAAAGTAGATTCTGGTGTGCTGATGTAGTTTTTAAAATATATTTTAAAATGACCGCAAAATATAGAATGAAAATAATTGATTGTAACAAAAAATACGAAAAGATAAAAAATGGTTTAAGCAATTATTTTAATCGTACTCATTCAATATAATAAGCCATATACATTTCCTGAAATAATTGCTGTATGAACGAACATCATCTATTGTTAAGCTATCAAAGTAATAACACAAATAGCCATAAAAAGCGCATTGTTCGATTTCATAGAGACGTCATAAGATATATCAAACAAGCATTTTATCCGAAAGACGTTGTACTGTACACACGGCTTACATACAAAAGAAAGTGCGTGCGTACAAAGTACACAAGTCAGAAGTGAAACTTCTTTGTAAATTAATGATTACTAAGGTAAACGCCCCATTAGATGATCTAGTATCATATGATCACTCCATGTATTTCTATATCTATATTTTCACTGTTTACAAACTGTATAAGTACTTATGAAATAAATAAATAATCTGCGTTTACTACACAAGACGTTATGCGACGAAATTACCGTCTTAAGTTCTAATATGTAACTACTAAACGAATACATCGACCAATAGCGTGTATTTTTTCTCGATCTCCCTTTCTCACACTTTCTCAATCGCTCTCTCCATTTTCTTCGACAAAAAATGCTGCACATCTAGCGTGATGTTCCGTAAAAAAATTACCTTCATACGCCTAAAGAAGTTTCACTTAAAAAAATATCTAATAATGTAAATCTTTCTCTTCTACACTTGAACACACAAAAACTGTCCAGCCGCTGAGGTGTGTAATTACGTACGAAGTAATAATGTATATGTGGCACAGAAAAAGTCGCTTTCTGTCCCTATGTCCCTTTGTATGCTTAAATCTTTGAAACTACGTATCGGATTTTGATGCGGTTTTTTTTAATAGATAGAGTGATTCAAGAGAAAGGTTAATATGTATAATAACATCCATTAAATAGTGGAGAAATACTGTTATTTTTGAGGTTTCTAATGTGATGTCGTAAATAATTACATTTTTTCCGCTTACATTGCAAACGCAGGCTGAACCCTACGAGTTTTATCAAAATAATGTACTGTACACATTGAAAAGGTCTACAGAAAAGTCCGTGATGGTATATGTCTATATGGTATATGTCGCGTATATTATCGGAGCTTTCCAGCGACGGAAATTACAATACATAATAAAAACCTGCTTTTCATCAGCATTGCACCCGTGCGAAGCTGGGGCGGGTCACTAGTATATATATCAGTATCAGTATGTGAATCTAAACCATCCAGGGCGCCACAAAAACGCATACAAAAAACTCGTTCAAATATGTCCTGCCATTTGTATGTAGTACATAGAACGAACTAAGGGTACATAGTTTGTGTAGAGGTTTATAAATCAGATAGATATTTTAACTGCCTCCGTGACGAAGCGAATAATTTTGGTAGTTGGTTGGTTTGGCTTTTATTATTTACATTTGTAATTCTCGCAACAAAATTCTGTTTATTTTTAATGAGCATAACGAAAAAAACGGCTATTTTAATAAATGACGGACAGTTGATTGCCAATTATCCTCGTCCTTATACTGAACTGGCATCTAAATTTAGAACCTGACAGATGTTAGGTAGGTCAAATACAACGTCTACCACTTGTTTTGAAATGGAAACAACCAAAAACAAACTGCAAAATCGAGTCGTAATGAAACCTGTTTTGCCTACCGATAATATTTTGAAGTCGTAAATTATATCACGATTCACACATGATACATCCTATTAACAGTTAATTAGGAACTTCAATACAAACAAACTTCGTACTGTGGTCTTCCTTATCGAGCCTTTAACATATTTTCAATGTCAAACAAAATGATTACATAAAGAAGCTGTTTTGTGTGTGTGTATTACACCAACAAACGACGCACTTTTATTCTGCAAATCACTAAGCCGCATTAGCGTTAACTTCATAAGTCTCCTTCTTAAAAAAATATATACTCATAATTTTAACAAAGAGAAACCGACGTTCGAAGGAAGTCTTTTTCCTTGAATGTTTTCCGAATTTCTTCAAAAAGAGCGTACCAGTTCTTAAAATGTCGTCAATGCATTTGCGAGCTTTAAGATTGTCTATGGGCGGCAATATCAGCCTTTCGGCCTTTTTGCCCCTTATCACATTATAATTATGATCAGATTTTCGAAGGCTCCCATCGATTTCTCTGGTAATTGGTAACTAAAATCTAAATAAATATGTAAAAAGTCGAATTGAGAAACATCCGCCGTTTAAAGTCGGTTTTGAAAAATTAAATAAACAAAACAAGAAAACAAAAAACCTCTCTGCGCTTAATTTAAATTCGTATTAATGTAATAATAGTAGTTAGATAAAAACTAACAAGGATGAATTGTATTTTAAGATTCAGAGTACAGACTGGTATTTCCGTGGGTCGAAATATTTTGGGCTGTAAGCATGGTCATAAGCAGTCACTTTCTGAAAGCTGAAGGTATAGTCGAAAAAATAAAGATTTGACTATAGACGAAGTTGTTTGAACATAAAGAACTTACACGATTTCTTCAATTTAAAACGTCGAGTTGTGTGTACCTTTATACATTCGTGTTTATATCTGATAAAACAGTTTAATTTATAACATGACTCAGAATGAAGGAGTTAATTTAAGTTTACAATTATATTAGAACTGTCTTTTGTTTCTACTTGATTTTGCTGTCCGCATGTTATAGGCTTTTCATATTTGTGTGCATTTGTATGTACGTCAATTTGTATCATGTCTCTCCTAATTATGTGTTGAAACCTAAATAAAAAATTACGAAACGGTCAAAATAACAAAATAAACAAGTCTTTATTATTATTTGGATAAAGAAACCTTTTAGTTTTAAATAATCAGTTTTATACAATCTTATACCCACATTAAAATAATTAAATCAGACATTTCTGCGTGTCGTAAATTTGACTGAACATTTTATTTTACTTAATATAAATACTTTTATAATTTTTTTAAAAGGGACATAGTTAAAGTGAGACTGTTTTTATATGTATTTTGTAGCGAATTACATTATAATTATGAGGTATTAAATAACGTACGCATTTGTACAAGTTAAGTAATCGGTATTGGTAATCCGGATGATGAAGCACTAATATCTATTTATTTTAACAACCATTTGTGTACAAATAGTTGAAAAAGCAGTAGGTTTTTTAGAGGTAGCAATTTACTGTTATAACTTTTAAATCAATCTGTCTCAGCCACATTGGATGGCTGGAATTGCTACAAGAACAGACAGTACTTTGTCTAACCCTGAACCTGGAATGGTACGACAAGAACGTGAACTGTCAACATCTGGGTAATCAATCCCCTTGGTTTCATTTGTTTAATTATCGAAAAGGCCTAAACAGCCCTTTAAAGGCTATAATTTGAAATTTTAATACATATTAAAATTTCAAATTATATTAGTTTTTGCCGCACACCACCACTTTGTGGAATCACCTGCCCAGTTAAGTATTTCCGAACCAATTCGACTTAGGGTCTTTCAAGAAAAGAACGTAAAAAAAAGGCCGGCAACGCACTCGCGAGCCCTCTAGCATAGAGTGTCCGTGGGCGGCGGTATCACTTAACACCAGGTGAGCCTCCTGCCCGTTTGCCCCCTGTTCTATATAAAAAATACAAAAATACCCAATAATTAATTCTCAATACCAGATTGACAACAATCTGAGATAAGACTGTGACAGTCGATCGATCCCCTATCTGCATCCGAATAACCAAACCCTACAAAGACAATTCATTTTTGGCGACGGATAGAATGCAATCTCTTCGCTCTTTTCACTCATATTTTAAAATCAATATAAACCAAATAAAATAAATAAAACCATAAAAATAATATTAAAAAATACATGTATATGTTTAAAACATATAAAATAGCTTTTTAAGTATTTTAAAAACAGCTGTAAGTTAAAATCTTAACAAAGGATATTGGCACAGTTGAACTGCCATTTTAATACAAAGGTCTATCCACATACACAGATCCGACCTACCATGGATACTTTGTAATGGCAGATAGCTATTTTAATCCGTCCATTGGTAATTGACATATCAATATTTGGATTAAGATGTCTATCTCAGATGGTCAAAAATTGATTAAGATTGGTTATTGGGTTTGAGCGTTAGGGACTAAAAGGAATTTTAATTTTAACAATTTATTGATAATTAAAAAATGAAAATATATTGCAAATGCAAAATACACTATATGTATATACCAGGCCATTTGTGTACTATTGAGTTGAATCTAATAATATACCATGGCAAAGCCTAGACAGGCGTTGAACTAAATTATATATTTTCTTATTCAGTCAACAGCTTTATCATCGTGGTATATACATAATTTCAATTCGTAAACGCGGATGTGCCATTGCGGAATTTAAAATGATGTTAACAATAGTCAGAACGATACGTAATCTGGTCTGATGCTAACGTACACCAAATTCAAAATATTTTGAGTGCAATTAAAAAAATAGTGCATTAGAAAATAATTTTGTAGTGGTGTTTTGTTTAAGTTATGGAAATGTTTACGCTTTCGTTTGCGCTTTTCACATTGCACGCATTCACCAGCGCCCAATTATTGCCTAAGGAGGCCTATGCAACGGTGGTACGTATATTTATCAAAGTTACTTGAAATTTAAATATTACGATTTATTTAATCAGCCTAACTTATAAAAATGATATAATATGTATTGACATTCTTCTTGTAAAATATTCTTTGAAATAAATAAATAAATCTTTTATTTGCACAGAACGTGATACATTTATATAGATTGATTATAAAAATCAGGCAAGTAAATGTTATAATAATTTTCATAATGTCATACGATATGAACATTGACATAATGTTATAATAATAAGTTGAGTTTTCTTATTGTTGTCAAACTTATGGTCTAAATACTCGCCCAGGATATCTATAGCACCCTGTGTTTAAAAATTTAATCACACAATATTAGATAATTTACCTATTATTTATATTCTCGATAGTGCGGCAGTTTTCACAGTTATTATATTATTATTTAGATTAATAATTATCTATTTAAATATATATATAATGATGAGCCTACGGCGATGTTATGAATCATTATATATACACTATTTAAATAAAATATCTATAGATGGAATAAATTTTCTGCTCATTTAAATTCGATTCAATTCAATCTATATATTATGTATTAATAAATAATAATTACCATCGCAATCTGATATTATAACGGTATAATCGATATCTGCTGATTATGCATAAAATCTCTCTGAATTTGTTAAGACCTTGTTAACTTAGTTAAGACGTAAATATAGTAAACAATATTCTTAACACATAAACAAGCAATAACCAAAATGTTTAATAACAATAAAAATAAGTGTTATGTTCGCACGCCCAATAGAATACAAATGGGAATAAAATCTTTAAATGTTTAGTTTATCCTAAATAAATTGCGATATGTCTACAAATTAGAATGAAAAATTCCTCAGGTACTAGGGACATTTTTGTTCGAATTGTTTGTCCAAAAATATTAATTATAGTAAGTATCATATATCATAAGTTATTAATTAACATATTACATGTAATGCCTCAGTTTTTCGATTTACCTATAATTTCATACAAAGTTTTTAAAGTAATTATTTTGATGAAATTATATTAATTTGTCCTGATCGGAGTGAAATGAATTTTACGATAAGAAAATATAATATATGGGGCATTAAATACTTTTTGGTAATTCGTTGCAGCTTTACCGTATATAAACTATGCAAACTTAAAAGAATTGTGGCACTGCACATACAGAATTCCAAACCAATATAATTAAGAAAATTATTATTACTATTTTACATAGAAAAAGCAGTATATTAAATCGATTTTAATGCAGATTTCCACACCATGTTTTCCTTCACCATTCGACATAAAAAAATATGAAATAGCCAAAGATTGTATCTTAGGGCCGCAATAACCAAGTTGAACAATGCTCGGGAAATCATCAGATCATAATAATGCAGACACAGGACAGGCGGCTAGTTAGCAAAAAATATATGTTTTACGACGAAGTGACATGAGAACTTTCTGACAAAGGACCTTGCCATTGAATTACTTAATGAGATGCTGCAGCTCATTACTTCACTATCTACATCCATTACTTCTTTTATATGCGACGTAATCACTTCCTGTTTATTTGCACGCCGTGGAAACGCAAAGATTGAACAGGCTTTTGCCTCCATCATTCAAATGTTTTGAACATTCATGTTAAGCCTTTTATGGAAAATAACGACGTAATAAGTTCAAAAGCTATTGTTTCTATTAAAGCGTTTTTCAGTAATTCTAATTGCTAATGCTAATTAATAACATATATGTAATTACTGTAATCAATTATATACTTTTTTCTTGAGAGCGTTAAAAAACTTGTCCATCGTCATTTTAATATGGGAAAATTATATCATATCTAATTGTATTTTGCACTTCCTAGATATTCGTATCACGGCGCAACAAAGGCGATTTATTGGTGCGTACGCGCATCACGTAAGCGCAAAATTCTGCTTGAATTCAAATGAGATCAACACAAAGAAAAAAGTTGCACCAAATATATATTGTACGCATGAACATTAATAAGGAGAAAGTTTATGGCCAATAAACGTAAATTTTCATATAATTAAACAAATCAAACCTATGGCTTCGTTTCCATTCCTTCATGTATTTTAAACATATGTTTTTACCCACTACTAGTTGATTTAAATCTTAACGTGTTTCTTAGTCTGAACATATCGCGACACAAAAGGTCGATCGTGCTTTTGTGAAACAATTCACAAGCTTTAAACAAAACTTTCCAAACATCGGTAAAGCAATTCTGCCTGATTACGATATTGTTTATGTAAAAAAAAAAATTTTGTTCTAAACACATTATTTTGATAGCAACGTTTATGTATTTAATTTGATAATTAATTAATGTCAAATTCATCAGAAACGAACTCGTCACTTAAATTCTTCAAAGTCACCTTTTTTGATAGTTCAACAGTTCGATAAACTTTATCAAATTATCAATCTTGATCACGAATCTAATTGCAGTTTTTGTCTTCGTTAGGGCCATGTTATGGTTTTGTAGTTGGAAAACAAAAACTTCCTTAATTTTTTCTTCTCGGTATTTTTTTACCACTTTAATCATAGGCTTATACAGCGATTGAGCATAAAGACGTAAAAAATATTGCTATTTTTCAGCCTCAGCTTATTTCATCAGCCGGTTACCCTGTAAACAAGTACAGGGTGACTACAGAGGATGGTTACATACTTCAGATGTACAGGATCCCAGCAGGAAGACGAACCGCTAGGAGATCGGATAATGTGAAAGGGAAAAGACCTGTGCTACTGATGCATGGGCTGATGGGCAGCTCCGACAACTTTCTTATTATGGGCCCGGATAAAAGTTTAGGTATGTAGGCTTTACAACCAGCCAATACTAATTAGATTTAATAAAACAGTAGCAAAAAATATTAGCTAGCACTCGAAACTCATAAAAATTTGTTTCATAGGATTTTGAACAATTATAAATCAAATCAAAAATATCTTTATGTATATAATAGGTAAAGAAGATGAACGTCAAAAAAATTAAATTAATTGTAAATTTGCATTTACTACCAGCAAGTGAAGGGCGTAGTGCGGGCAAGAAGAACTGGGAAGAAACATTCCGCCACTCTTTTCAATCAAATTTTTAATACAAATTGTTTTGTAGAAACAAGGTGTATATTAAAACAATCTATTTCAGGATATATACTCGCCGATGCAGGATATGATGTATGGCTGGGGAACATGCGTGGCACCGTGCACTCCGCCCATCGAAATCTCACGAGGCTAGACGCGAAATTTTGGAATTTTAGGTAAAATGATATAAGCATAATTTCGAATATTTCAGAGCTTCTTTATATATTAAACATTAATTATGTCGAGTTTGGTCTCAGTCTAATAAGCATCCTATATTCTAGTTTTGACGAACACGGTAAATACGATTTGCCAGCGATGATAGACAAGGTTCTAAGCGTTACTAGGCTCGACAGACTCTTCTACATCGGCCACTCAATGGGTACAACCAATTTCTTCGTCATGATGTCCGAAAAACCAGAATACAATGAAAAAATTGTCGCATTCATCGCTCTAGCACCAGCCGTATATATTGGAACTATAAAACCGATCGTCCAGTTATTATTGAGGGACTTAAATTTAACGGTGAGTAAAGATTTCTATATAATTTAGAAAAAAGGTGTTAATTGAGTGATTGAAAACATCCCACGCGTTATATAGTCTCACAGCTGGGTATTCCACTTTTAAAAAAATTTAGCCTATCCGCCTTTAAAGGCCGATTACAACAAAAAATACCAATTAATTACGATTTTCTTTCTATGATTTTGGTAGCTTGGAACCCTATCCTTGGGAAGATATGGAAACATATTTTTAAATTGAAGTAGAATGTTTGGGCAAATCCAGCTAAAAACTAAACTTCTAATTTTTAAACCTTTTTTGAGTAACTTTTAACTTATTTTTTTTTTCAAGACAAACATTTCACAAAAAAAACTGCAAAATACCTACAATAAAACAAGATAAAAACCTCGCTGGCAGAAACTATTCAAAAAAACATATAACTCGAAAACTATAAAAAATCATAATATACGGTATTTTTATACACCCCCCGGTGTGAGGAATCTAAAAAAATTTATTGAGGTCACTAGTTGGACCACCCTGTATATGGCGTCGTATTTGGTAGAGATAATAAACCGGGACAAGGTATCTGCCTGTATATTAATCTGCTACACTGCAGTAAATTTCCCGAAATCCCCTACTGGCCTCCACAAATATTACGGAGTATCTAAAGAATAGTTTCTGTTAAATATTAAAGCATTGAATTGAATGCTTTTGTACTCACATGGCCAAACATTTGTTATTGATTAAGCGTTGATTCTAAAATATAAAATTCTCGTGTCACTATGTTCGTTTCCATACTCCTCCGAAACGGCTCAACCGATTCTTTTGAAATATTTAATACATATTCACTAAGTCTGAGAATCGGCTACTATCTATCTTTGAAACACCTAAGTTATAAAGAGTGTCCAACATATTTTTTCTTCAGACAAATTTTTTGTTCTTATTTTTTTATGATACAACATTAAGTAACAACCCTTAATTTTTATCTACCCTTTTCGATCAACCCCTATTTTTTTTTTTGGGTTTTCGTTTTGGAAAAACCGAACAGTCTCTGGGTTTGCTTAGCAAAATGTTCTATATTGGCATGTACTAAAAAGGTAGGTTAGGCATTAAGAAGAAACGAAGTTCGCGGCAGCTAGTAGTTCTATAAATCAAACCCGTACCCCGCTACCATATACCAAAGTATGGTCATATATACATAGATTTTACTACTGCCGTACGGTTGTTTTAATTCATTCACAAATATAACATATATTTGTAAATAAAATACTTAAACTACTTACTACTACTTACTTACTAAATAGTAGGAAGGCTTCACATTCCCTTTATTTGGTTGCAGAACAGATTGCGAGCGCAAGGCATATATTCCTCGGAGATTGTAAAAAATCAGTGGCAAATAGTAGCTGCTACTTGTATGGGACAGAAAATTGAAGAAAATATGTGTGTGAGAGTCGTCTCTTTGATCGTGGGGGAGAACAACGCGGAGGTAGATTTAGTACGTATATTTCAGCTTAAATTCTTATTATCATATTTTAGGTTAACATTATCTAGACAGTTTGTGATGTTTTTATTGGAATAAAATAGTAAGATTGAAAATTAACTTTTAAATGCATGAATATGACAAATCCGAAATGGCAGTCATTAATATTTATTTATTTTCATACGTATTCATTAGGGGTTTTACAAGTAGATACTTGTAACATTGACATAAATGAAAATCGACTGATGAAGCAATTTCGAATATTTCACTGGTTCATTTAATTTCTATAATAATCAACAGAATGTAAACAGGAACCGCTTATGTTATTTTTCTGACACCACTTAACTAGCCTAGATACTGAAGAAAGAAAATTAATGATGTCGAAATGCAGTGCATTTCAGTTCTGAATCATAACTGTAGCAATACAATAAATAGGTAGGTTTAAGACTTACATTAATGTATAAAATTACCCAAGATTTTTCAACTGTAACTTTCAGAGTATGTTGCCAGTTATAATTTCGAGAGTACAACCAGGTAGTTGGCAACAATATGAACACTATGGAAAAATAGTTGAATCTGATTTATTCACCGCTTGGGAGGATGGTTTTAATGGAACCATCAGACCTTATAACTTATCAAATGTTAAAGTGCCAGTGGAAATCATATATGGAGAAAATGATCAATTAGTCCATAAAACGGTAAGTAAGTCCTTATAGGTGGGTTAAAGTAGAATGGCAGAATTTACAATATTTTCTTTGCCTATATCATTAACAATCTAATTCAAAGTAGATTATTCTGGTATGATTTGGGTCTTAAGATGTCCTAGCTCTTACATTGTTTTGTTTACCAAATGAGGAAGTATTGTTTCAAAAAATTGGAACACACATCTTCAGGAGTAATAGATGCGCCATCACTTTACATGCTATTATATTAAAACTTATTTTCAGCAAGTACTGAGGTTGGCTGATGAGCTCAAAGAAATTGGTGTATTAGAAGATGTAAGATCTGCATGTTTGTGTCCCAAATGGAACCATTTCGACTTTGTTGTTGCCAAGAATGTTGGAAAATTATTTAATATACCTTTGGTGAAAGATGTTAACCGGTTATACAATAAATATGGTTCCTAATATATTATACAATGTCATTATTTAGATAAAATCAAATACCAACAAATAATGGTAATAATTGAAAAGTTTACTGCTTGTATACTTCAATGTGTGTGTATGTGATCTGTGCATATTTAGTGAGCAGATACCCTAGGGCCTAGACCATCAAAGATGGCATTTTGTAATCTCAGAAATATCAATTCACATAAGATTGTTAAGCCAACAACAACATTCTACTATAAAAGTTCACTTTTATGATAGATACTCTTGATTTGCTAATACAGTTAAGAATGAAAGTCAATAGAATGTTAATTTGCATGCCCAAAAAGAAAACAAAAGAAATGCACACCATTGATTTTCTAGGCATACTAAAAACTGAATACCAATAATAAGATTTATTATGACTGTAAGTTAAAAAATCTTTGGAACCTCAACTACACAATAATTATTTACAAAATGACTAGTAGCTTTTAAGACTATATGTATATCATTTTGTACTCAAATACTAATTATTATAACATGCATATAATGCATCAGAAACAATTCTTACCTTATTTATACAGGATTTCATTGCTGTTGCATCCTTAGAGCTTGTTTTATTTTATAATATTGACTGGTACTTTAGGATCCATTGCCAGTTTGTATTTTAAGCAAAGCTTCAAAAAGTTGAGATTAATTCTAGTAAAAAATGAAGTAACTACATATTTATTCTCATAAGGACATATTAACTATCAATGTAAAAGTGTGATTTTCTGATGCAATTGCATTAATATATTAATGAAATGCGTGCTTATTACTTACTTACTGATATCCATCAAACTTTAAAATTACTCTCAATACTTGCATTTTTTATTAATTACTCTGTTTTAGACTATGAATGAGTTGAGAATGCTTACCTATATATAAATTTTCAAAATGCCATCTTATTTGATAACAAACTAGTATTTTCAGAAAATTATGGTCCCAAGAAGGTATAGTTTTCATTATTCAACATGCATTTTATTTACACAGTCATTACATATATTTCAATTGATTTAATTCACAATTTTTATTCACAGCTAAATTGTGTAAATACTAAATAATATTTAACTACAAAAGTCAAAACATTAAACAACCATTAAAAAACCATCACAGATAACTACGTTTTATAAATGCACAGTGCTATGTATGAATCCCGTACGTCAGCATGTCATTCACAATAATCAATGTCTTTTCAGAATCTCATTCTAGGGAAGACTTTAAAAAGTTTGAATGATATTTGACAGTTGACAACCGCCATGACAAACTGTGTGTGTTGTTAAACTTTAATGTTTTTTTATTGACTCACAAGTCACAACAACTAACAAGCCGGGCGATATAGATTTTAGAATTCAGACTTCAGTGTTAAAAGTACATTTCATAGCATAGTACCTTACTGTATAATTATAATTCTAGACGTTATTGTTACTAGTGATTCGTTAATCCTAAACTGCAATAGTTGAATATAGTGAGTTCATAAATTGAAGTGATTGTTGTGGCTTATGTAAGTAAATAATAATACAATTAAATCTGTCCTCTTTACGATTTTATAACAGTTATCTGATTGATGACCCTATAGCACTATTGAGTATACGTCTTGATGACTATTACTGGAAAATTGCACAATATTTAAGCTAACACCCCTACTATTTCACAACATTAAAAATTGTTATAACAGGCATTTCTAAATTTAGTAGATTCAAAAGTTTGTTCTTTTGCTATCTTTTTTTTTTAACTTTAATATATAATTATTTTACTTTGCCATTACAGATGAGCTACAATTAAAAATGTCCATCTTAGGAGTAACACTTGGAGAGAAACATAAATATTTGAATAAACTATCTATTCAGAAGCACCACCAAGAAATCAAATGTATAGATTATAGCCAATCAGATGAAGAAAATTTATTAAAAATTGACATGGCATGTCACAATAGGAATGTTGATTTTATACTAAATGTTTTAAAGAGTGAGGACATGCTATATATATCGAGAGCTATTAAACACTCATTATGGTTAATTCAAGATCCACAGTATGAACAAATTATAAGTCCGCACTATTTGCATAACGAACTATTGCCTTATATGTTGACAGAAGCAAGGAATAAGTTGCTACTTCACATTAGACTCAATCTGAAAGATCCAAGCCGTAATGAAAAATTCTTTATCTATCTTGTTGGTATAGACTTGATTACTGCAATGAAATGGCTACCCAATTGTTCTGTTGCTTTTATAACATCAAGATTAGAACAAGATATATATAGAATTCCTGAAAATATATTTTTAAGGCTTTTATGGCATACAATGGAGCCATTACGTGTTTATGTAAAATGTGTCTATTGGAAAAAACCAATGCTTAAAAAGGCCATGTTTACTTTAAGCAAATATGGTGAGGAGTATTTTAAAATTTTAGATACTGTTGAAACTGGCCAGTTACCTGTTTTAAATGCTAAGTACACCAAATTGGTAATGAAAAGATATCCACAGTGTCTTTTGAATAATTTTGATAGATATGGGGATTTCATAGATAGTAAAAGTTTTGCTAAGTATATAAAAAAAGATGATTTACACAGTTTTCTATTAAAATATCAAGGTAACAAAAAGATCAATGAACTTTTTTCACCAGAAAAATGTGAATCCTTACTAAAATTAAACAACCAAGGTAATTTTCTCAGAAAATTAACACAATGTGAGCCAAATAATAAACAACAACTGAAAAGATTATTGGAGGAATTCCATGAAGGTCTAGATGACCAAAAGACTCCTAAAAAATACATTTTACAATTTATCCATGGTGTTATTAAAAAATTTAAAACATTTACATTTACAGAAGACACATGGACACTCCTTAATAACATTTATGTACAAATTGGTGTCTATAATGAAAACAAAAAACATTTAGAAGCCTGCAAAAAATCTATTATAATATACCATGTTCTAAATGACAAAGAAATACCTGACAAAATACTTTCACAATTCTCAACTTCTGAAAGATTTGCATCAGAGCAAAAGAAATTTAATAAACTGGAAAAGAAAAAAGTGTTCACATTTTTGTACAGTTTAGCAGAAAACCATTTAGAAAAATGTGAAGGTGAAGATGCATTATTAGGTCTTGAAAGTATTTTATTATTGTTACACAATTGGGGTGAAAATTGGCAAAACTATCCAAAGATCGTTAAAAAAATTAAAAATTTGGTTGAGTCTATGAAAGATACATCAAAAACATCTTTAAAAAATTTATATGGTAGAAATCGAATTTGGCGCAAAATTTTATTTAATGAATCATTTCTAATCAAATGCGATCAAGGTACTTGTCTAAATGTCCTAAAACACAATCCCGCATTATTAAACAAGAAAGCTATTATCTCTTTATGTTTAGAAGATAAATCAATGAAAAGATTTTGTACAAAATTACGGATGTTCTGGTCTGATACAATAGCAAAAGATTTGAAAATTGAGCTAATATCAAAGTTGTACTCACAGCCTTCAAAAGAAATTTTTACTTTGCTAAATAAAGATGAAATGTTAGACTGTATAGTGTGTAGTATGACAAAGGATAATATCATTCAATTGAATAAAACGAAGATTATCACACTACCACATTTCATTGTTAAAAATATCTATAGAGCTCGTCCAAAGCCTTCAATAGAATTGGTACTTTCATATGGTAAAGATATGTATCTTCTGGAATCATTGTCATCCATAAAATCTGTTTTGCACAGTTTGCCAGCTAAACAAACTATAGAATGTATCGAGTTACAAGAATGGCCTGAATATGTACAGAAGCTATGTGTTGAACAGGCTTTTGCAAAATTTGACAGAGAAGATGGCAAAACAATAATTTCGAGTATGTGGAGTAATACAAAACACAGTTCTGTCCGTGCAGACATTTTCAAAAAGTCATACAATTCTTTAAAAATATTTAATAAAAATGACATGAACAGTAATAAATCTTACAATAGTAGTATAGAAGAAGAGTGGAGATACTTAAAAAGTCTTATAGAAAGTTTAACAGACCAAGAGAGTATAATTGTTTATAATTTGCTGAGCAAGATTGAAAAGGTACCTTTAGTTGTCCGTACAGAATATTGTATAACCAGTTATAAATTCTTAAAAAAATTACCTTTAAGATGTAACTGCCAGCGATTCATGAATAATATTGTTTCCAAAATTAATTATAACCATGTCTTACCCACTCTTGAATTAGATTTTATAGCTGAAATTGTCCAAGACACTATAATTCTGCGGCTATGGACTGAAAAATTAGATTGGACATTTATGAACATGCTCTTGGATTGTGTCTCCACACAGAGCACAGATGAGAAAAAAATGGAAGCATGTAAAAAAATATTATTTCCTGTTTTGGATAACATCTGTACAATGTGGAATAGAAAGACGCAGGGCCTGTCTATGGTCAGATACAATATGAATTCCTTTATCTCTCATATGTCTTACAAAGACATGTTACAGAGGAATAATTCCATTGTACTTAATTTTCTTATTGATACTTTAGATAATAAGTTACCAACCAAAGAAAACTACGTGATGATAACTAATTTTAAGTTGGCAGCAGAATATTTAAAGGTCCTATCGAAATGTGAAAAAAGTTCGCTAAATAGTCTTTATGAAATAACTACAAAAGACTTAAGCAAGATATGTATTCAAACATTCTGTGAAGATGTGAAATCACACTCCGCTACTATATGGAGACTTTTCTTTCACGCTTGGCAAATGATGATTAATAGTTTTGGTATAAAGAAAAAGATACAGTATAAAGTAAATAACATTATCTTGGATTTATCCAATGACTTGTCCACGGATCTGAATATATTATTACATATATTTGTTTTAGAAGACATATACTATACAAATTATGGAAATGAAGATAAATTAGGTAGGCAAGCTTTGCGTAATAGAATTGCAGCCCATCCTTCAAAGGAAGTAAGAAGCCAATGTTCAAAATTGGTAATAATAGATCGTTGCAGTATTCCATACAGTTCCTTTTCTAGGATAACATATTAATATCAGTTATTATATGTTTTTAAATTAAATTGCGTTTTTATCAACCATCTGGGTCTGGGGTATTCAGTTCAGTTCTTACTCGAATGTAGAATTCGAGATAAATTCCCATTGTTTTAAACTTTGACGTTTACACAAAATATTTAAATTCGATGAATGTTTAAATCATTCATTTTAATGACAATCAAAGATGACCAAGATTTTGTAGACTTCACTTCTTTTATTATATATACGACTAAAATTGTGTACCATAGCTACTTTCACAGCGTTATGTCGTACGGTATTCTACTGTGGGGTGCTCCTGCAGAGGTTCAATCCATATTTGTGTTGCAGAAGCGGGCTGTTCGGGGTATTTGTTGTGTTTCCCCGAGGGAGTCGGTACGGAATAGATTTAAGGAACTAAAAATTATGACATTATCCGGTCAATATATTCTTGAAGCCTTGTTGTATGTACAAAAAAACTTAAACGATTTCAAAACAAATGGTGACTTTCACCAGTTCACGCGTAATAGAACTAATTTGAGTGTGCGACTAACCAGGCTCCAGAAGATAAACCACTCCTTATATGGAAATTGTATTCGTTTTTACAACAAACTCCCAAGCGAAATTAGAGAACTGTCACTAAATAAATTCAAAGCCCGTGTTAAAAGTAAATTAATTAATAAAGCCTTTTATAAATGTGACGAATACTTAAATGACCCTAATCCTTGGGATTGATTTGCTCCAGTTGTAAATGTAAATTTACAGTTAATTTAATTTGTTTTTCTTGACGTTCATAAGTGTACATGTTTACCTAAATGAATAAAGATATTTTGATTTGATTTGATATAAGTCATATTTTTTGCATGTTATCGTATGCAAAAGTATTATCAATAGTGAGATTGAATATTTTTATTTATTATTAAAAAAACTAGTTCATAAATATAAAGTTTAATAAGTTATGTTGATTTCTTATTTTGTAAGAACTAAAACAATTTAATTTATTTTTCGTTGTCTTTACTACTCTTTTGATGGATTCAGAATTCACGCCGGCTGTAAAAGAAAAGAAAGTTAATAATTTTTGAATTAAGTTACCATAAAAGATTTTGTTTCTTATTTTTATAGTATGCAACACTTAGTAATACACCGGATATTTAAAAAAATCCTTATTTGATTGTATGTAAAATACTAAAACAACACATTTTAATGAATTTTCAAAGTCGCCTTAGACAGATTATTTTAAAAGGGATGCTAACGTATCCCTGCAAGCATTGTGCCCGGCCTCCCCCAGCTTCATTAAACAGGGCGATTTGGCCGATGTGAATGGCCCTTGCTGAGCCAAGTTCCATTCGACATCATTCATGACCGCAGAGGACCGTGAGTTTTAAAGGTTGATCGCGTGGCTGGATGCGGACAAGGCTAAGCTGTTACCGTGTCCTGCCTCGGGCGATTGTTGGTGGCTTCGTGGGGTTTTAGTGGGTATGCACAGTGGCGAGTTCCACATAACCCTTCAACAGGCAACCGTGCCGCGGGAGGGTATACCTAACGCATTTCCCCACGAAAAAAAAGACAGATTATGCTAGGAGCAAGCGTTTACCACCCATTCAATATATGCAAGAATATTTAATTCAGACTGACACAATTATTACATACAAATACAATAATAAAAGAAAATGAGATAAGAGAGAAAGAATGAGAGAAAATTATGAAAAAAAAATCCCTTTAATAAATGCGTGTGTGTTGTGGCTGTAATTGGCCTTGACTCAGCATTATGCTGAGGAGCAGAATGCTCCACAGCGCTGGTCATTCAGCCAGATACCACAGCAGCTAGTTTGCGCCTCAGTCGCAAAAAATAAAGAAAAGGAATGTAATAAAAACTTAGTAGGAAAAAAAAAATTAAGGTTCATATAACATCCGAGCCTTGTTTGAGATTTCTAATCAGTACTGGGTTTGTTACCAACGTAGTTTTAGTCTGTAGTCCACGTTTTGTAAACAAGTGTTATAATATTAGATTAATGCCACAAGACTGTAACTTTAACTTTAAACTGATACCAACTTCTTTATACATGGTGCGCTAACGCGCAGTTGTTCTTCTGGCTTGTAGTCGCACTCTGTCTCGGGGAAGCCTAACAGTTCCGAGATCTTGTTAATTTCTTTGTATTTTGGACGAGCTCTGAGTATCTGTAAGTTTTTTAGTATATTTTTACAATTTGTGTGTCTACCGATGTGGATACATTAATAACAATATTATATTATTAATATAATTATTAATGTAATACTTATATAGTAAATTACTCAACACTAATAAACAAAGCATGATACTAATTGAATCCGCCAATCATTTAGCGCCTTGGAAGCTTAGCGTTTCATTTATGTTAATTTGTGAAACCTTGTTAACGTGGTTTTGGATAATATCTTATAGTCAAAACGGTTTAAATATTATATACTTATTAAGAACTTTGTATACAATTTACTAATAATTTATTTGTTGAGGTATCTGTGGGAATGTTTTGTTTTGTTTGTATCATATGGTTGTATAAGTGTAACCTATTGTGGATGCATCTAGTGTGTTTGTTTTGAGTTTTTTTTTTTGACTTTGTTTATTGTAAGGATGTTTCTGTTTGGTTTCCGAATAAATAAATAAATGAATGTGTAAGGGTGGCTAAATGCGTGTGCTCGTTTTAATGTGATCTTGAAAAACCTTAAGAACCGATTTCCTTTAATTCCTTATCCTCTTTAAAAAATAAATAAGGAATATCAAACAGCTCAGTATGATGAGTTGGTATAAAAACTTGAGAGTACAAAAATTTATCGCTTTCTGCATGTTAAGACACCACGTTTCATATCTCTAGCGAATCTGATAAGCAACTTAATATTATAACTATTTTAGCCTAGCCATGTACTTAATGAGCTATAATCTCGGTTTTACCTCCGTGGCAACGTCTTTCCGTTCCTCCAAAGGTGGCATATTCCAGAACACGATGCCAACTATATATTCATCCCGAAGATAGTACAGCAGACCACGCTTGTATCTGTTCTGGTATTGGTCAGATCTAAAAGAAAATTAATGTTGTAAACAGACATTTAAGATTATTTATCTTCATTAACGAATAATCATTTAAATTAATTCATAAATATTTAAAAAATAAAAATTGTTTTTTTTTAAATCAAATGGGTTAACTTGCCCATTGCCTATGCCAGTCAATTTCTACGGTGATTTGATATTTTCAAGAGTAATTCCGAGAATTTTTCACGTCGGCTTCTTCTCTCGGGTGTACGCACACCCACTGTCTACTTTGCCGTTGTATAGGGATGCCTACCGATTCAAATTTAATGACGTGGAATAGGTGATACCCGTATCCCATACCTATTCCATAATAAACTCTTATATAACATTTTTTAATGGGCCTTATATGATAATTCGGTGCCGACTTGTGGGATTCCGATTTGTTTATTTCTATACAATGATAATTTCTTTTACAGTCTTTCGCAAACAGAATTTGAATTTCAATGTATTGGTGTTGAGAACTAGGCCAGTCATTTATAAAATTCTTAGGAATAATGTTGGCTATAGTAAGTGTTAAAAAAGTACTTCTTATAGCAGGGTCGGTCTCCACCGCCGGAATTATCAGCGACGGCTTGAACTTGCGGCTTGGCTTCATCGCTGCAAGGCTTGAACACGCCCACTGTTGGCATACACGCACCCACTTCGCCTACCACCTGGGATAACAATTGTTGTTGTCGATCTGACTAAAGGTGTCGATGGTGCGTAAATTTGAATATGGCATAAAAATAGCCTCTAGTTAGGTTTATTTCCGTTACGGAATTTCTTATTTCGGCGCTCAAAGCCCGCGATAAATCTATACAATAGCTTAAAAGAATAATCAAACTGAAGAAAATTAAAAACATTGTTTGCTGTGAGCAATGATGAATCTTGTTTTTCGATATCAAAACTCACCTCCATTACCAAAGCGCCCTCTAGGGACAACTTGAAGTAGGGCTCCATGTTGCAAGAAGTCCAATATCCAGTCATGTTACTGCCTGCAATGTAACCCTGCTCGGCTGCCGGCCCGTAGTGCTCCATGCGGATCCTCGTGTCCTTCCACTGGGAGTAGATGCTGGCTGCGTCTCCCGCCTGTGTTTAACACATATGGGGTAAATAGAAAACATTTTTTACCAAGACACCTTATAATACGACTAAACCGATTTTTATAAAACTTGGACTGACTGTTAAGTTAAAATATATCTCTTTCGAATGATTTTGATAAGACTTAGTTTCTGAGAAATTTTTGGACAAATTAAATTTATTGCTGAATTGTTTTAAGACTAATAATGCTTTGTTCCCAAAACCGATCAACCAAAGAGTTTGCATCCACAACTTGGTTATATAGTATGATAATATTTAATAAGACAATTATTTTATTGAATAAAAAGTAATTTTCCAATGTTTTCTGTGAAGGAAAATCTAACCACATAGAGGTGGGTCCTAGCCTCCAGTTCAGTGTTGACAAGGAAACCGCCATTTACGGAATCCGTCTCCAGGTACGAATGCGTCGCTATCTCCGTCCTCGGATCCGCACCTATCGCTACGAACACCTTAAAGGAAGAAATAAATAAGAAAGAAAATATCAATTAAGTATTTACGAGTCCTTAGCAGTCGTTTCATCCGCGACTGTGCATCAATGGACTCTCTCTCTTTGTGCACCAATATTGAAGGAAGATATAATGAGGAAACCAGCTTGCCTTAGACCTGAAGAGGAGGTTGATCGTCTACTTGCCTATTAGATTGAGAAATGATCATGAAACAGATACATAACGCCACTGGATTTCAGTTTTTTTTAAATACATATATTAATGAGTCGTTAAACGTACATAGTCAGTTATTATGGACGTTCCATTGGACAGCGTCAACTCCAAGCGGCCGTCCGGAGTCTCGAAGGCGTCATACACTTGAGCTGAAATGTCATTATTATCTTATTTATTTGCATATCAGTACTCCTACACCTACGTATCTAAATAAATAAAAATAAATCCCTATTTCCCTTGGTCACGGCATCAGCTGTGAACGGCTGAACATTTTTCACAATTTTTTTTATTGTGTTTGAGAATGTGAAAAAAAAAGAAAATTGCGCGGAAAATTAGAAAATTTAAGAATACTTAATCACTATATGAAGTAATCCTGACTTTTGTTATGTTACTTTAACAATTTATACTGTTTTGATGTAACTTTATGGCGTATATCATCAGAGAGGATGTAAGAAAAATAAATATCGTTTAAAACAACTGTTTTGATCGGTTATTTATATTAATAAAATACATTTAAAAAAAATCATTTATAATTATATAAATAAGTAACAAATATGAATTTCTGGGTGCCCATTACCGTAAGTTCAGAGGGTTATATTAAAAGTTTAATTTAATATGGAGTTTTGGTAAGTTTGGATAGACTAACATACATATTTTACTGACATAACACTTGGTATACATACATAGTTTTAAAAAGAATAAAGATGTTAAAGTACGTCTGTCGGGTCCGCTAGTTATAGATACAATAAACAATTATTATTAAACACAAAATCCAAAATATTAATATAAGTCGTGATAGCTCTGAACTAACATTCAAAGAAACATAAAATAGTTAACAATTATTACCTACTTATAAAATCAGCTGCAGGGGTACAAACATATTCCATAGAGTAGTGTCAGTGATCTGATAAACGTTTAAAAAAAATAGCTAATGTTATTCAGACCAGTTCCAACTGCGACATCTCAGTAGCTAGAACATTCAACTTCACTAAACAACAATGCATAGATACTCACTCTGCCTCATACAAGTGACGCCTTCAGCACGAATCTTCTCAGCCGCCCACTCCCCCAAATACTCCGGTATGATGCCGCCCAAAATACCCCGGTCCTTGTAAATATGCACGAACTGAATCGGGTCTTCGTGCTCTGGCCGTTCAACAACCTTATCTGGAAAAAAACTATAATTTTGTACGTCTATTATGGCACTAGTTTTAATTAGGGATGCATCCGTTACCTATCCATTTCGCTAGACACTTTAGTTGGCTTTTAACTGCTATCGCGCGTAGTATTTTTCCGATACCAAATTAAATACAAACAGAATTACAAAAATCTTATCTTAATTATGAATTTTAATAACTAACCATATCTTATTCCAAGATTGTGAGTGTTTATATTTAATAATAAAAATTAAAAACTTTAAATGAAACGATGCGATATTTCTATAAAATTAAAAAAATAGAAATTTTTACGATACCGTCGTATCGGCAAAAAGGCGTATGGATGCATCCGTAGTTTTAGCTTTATGCCAGTTTCCAGTAAAAACGTTTGTTTAGTTTAATTAATAGTTAGTTTTAATCCACTAATATTATTTATTGATAAAGTTAAAAATGTGTATTTTTTAATTAAAAATGTATTATGGGTTTCTGCATAATAATTTGGCTCAAATGTGGTAAAAATACAACACAATGGATGATTACTCATTCTTCCTAAATGCCAGGCCAATTCACACCCGAGGGGCCCAGCGCCGATGATGGTAACATGTTTGGATTTCTTCACTTTACGGTAGGCGATCTCCAAATCCCGTATAGTGCGAAGTGTACACACGCGATCGCGAATTGACTTCGGTGCGTTTTTGAATATTGATAAGTTCCGTGGTTTCGAACCTGAAAACGATCCAAAAATAGCAATTCCGTTCGATAAGGGAATCACTAGCAAATTAAATATAAGTTAAATTATGCCTCTTTATTATTAATGATCATTTATCGAGTAGGCGAATAGTGCCCAACACAAGCCGACGACTTTTTTTGCAAGATCAGATGTTTACCTTCACCATACGAGCGAGTTTAAATGCAAACATAGAAAAAAAAATTGGTGCTTGGCCAGGGATCGAAGCTGTGACGTCAGAGATGAATTAAGATTATGACTTTTTAGTAGATTTTCTTTGCAAGATATTACAACCGACTGATGATGATATACCTACGATAGAGTGTAAACCTATATCCATGATACCAGGAGTAGAAACTAGTATACAAAATATATAGCAAACATAATATAACTCCATAATAAGGTAATACAGAATAAAAATTCAAAAATTGATATGCAGTTACGCCGTAACTTACGCGTTACGATGGGATAAAACAAGTATAGAAACACTACCAACCTGGAGCAATCAAGCAACGCTCGTAGTATATAGGCTGTTCCCCGCACAGGGTCTTGACATAGGCCACGTGGTCATCCGCGTCCACTCGCAATACGCACCAGCCTGTAGCTATGGACACAGCTGGACCCTTCTTCTTACGGTAGAACTTTATGGGGTCCAAGAAATCGAGGCACTGGGCGAGGTACATCCTACCGGTTAAAAAAAACGTAATTTTCAATAATCCTGAAGAGACGAATGAGGTTCATTCGGTGCAATTTAATGTTTAAATACAGGTTTTACGATTTCAAAAGAAAAGCAAAATAAGGCGAAGAAAATCTTCTCAAAATTGTAAGCAGTACCCATGTTTCCTGTTAGATTCTCTCTTGAAATTTCGTAATAAAATTGAATTGAACAAAGTAGTGTTCAGAAAACCTATTTAACATTTCATAAATTTTGATATATTATATATATTTTAACTCATTCATTTTAATTCACTTGCTTTTATATTTCGTTTGGGTTAGATTAGATACTCCCTCGATTTTATAATTTCTAAGTGTTTGTGCGTATACACTTCGTGTATGCGGTGATATTAGTTGTTTATACTACGTATTTGCGTGTTGTTCTCACGAGTGTGTGAGTGCGTGCTCCTATTTCACCATGCCTCCTGCTGATAGAGGACAAATCTTTGTTTTTAATTTATTTTTTTATTCTTTATTACTCAATATGTCATATGGAACATGGTGTAGTGGTTGCAGCTCCTTACAAGCATTGTGTAAAAAAAACTTGGCGATTAAAAAGAGTGGCGGAGAGTTTATTGCCAGTTCTTCTCTTCCGTTCTACGCCCTTGATTTGAGAACTGGCAGTAAATGTAAAATTAAATTCTTTTAATATTTCTTTTTTTTGACGTTCATAAGTGTACATTGTTACCTACATGAATAAATAAATTTTGAATTTTGAATTTTATAGTGAACTAAGAACTTTTAAAGTATTCGTTACTATAGTATCATTAATGTTATTATTCCCATACTAATTTCCTCTTTATCCTTACGACTGACAATAGTTCTAACGACTAATGTAGGTACTAGGCCTATTTTATGATAAAGTGTGTATCATACAAGTATGTTACACAATTGTATATAAACATAATTCCCGCGATAACTTGTATTGTATTTAAGATAATTTCCAGTCGAAAAGAGATTGATTGGTTTCATCTTAATTGATACTTACGTGTGTCTCTTTCCCAGCTCCACATAGTTGAGAGTCAAGATATCGGGTGGTTCTGCGTTCCACCACATGTGCTTCGACATGGGAGGTCGATCGTATGGCACGCAGTCCTCTTTGGATATCATGAATATCTGTTAAACGATTGTGTTAAGCATTATGCTAGAATTTTGGATAAATTTGGAAAGTACCATTTTTTTAACAAAATGAAAGATATCTGCGCTCATCGGTTATTTGCTAAAAACCAAATGTTTATATTTAGAATTAGGAGATTGTATATCTACTAAGTTTCTTACTGCCTCGCTAGTATTTTTAGGGAAATTACATATAAATTATTTTGAGTTGAGTTTTGGGAAATCTTTTCGTTCACTTGTTCAGCGGCCAAGTTTTTATAGGCAACTAAAAATGCATTCAAATAGGCAATACATTATCCTAATTTTAAATAAACGTATTCTGCCACGATGTCCGACAAAAACGATTTGAGGAGTAAGTAACAATTTTTTAATTAAAAACAAATGACGCCACATAATGTGGTAAAAGGCATCCTGTACGTAGGTATACCTTAGCAGTTTCATCGTGTTCGAGAATAGACCTAGAAGCCGCCCAGCCAGCAGCTCCGGTGCCTATAATCAAATACTGCACGCAAGCCGGAAGATCTTTGGAGTGGAAGGGCCGCTTAATTTTCCGACGAGGCCGCCCTGCAATGTAACAAGAATCATAATGAAAGAAGAAGAACGATGAAAATTTTTTTTAAAGTATCTTTTTGCTTACCCTATTAACAGACTCCTACTAATATTGAATCTAGTTAAAATACATTTAAATATTCAACAGAACAACGTTTTTATAATATTACATGCAAAAAATATGCAAAATTGTATTTTTCTGGCGTCAGTGTCCACAGAACTTTGTGAATTAGAGGAAAGAGGGCTTCTACAGAAAGAACCAGCATTAGCCATCGCAAAAGCTGATAGTCAAAAGACTGAATATACTAGATATAGATAGATAGAGATACAGCCGATCAACCCAGGCTAGCACAGTTCGAAGCCATTCGTCGGGACTCCCAGAATTGGCCCCACCTGATCAAATATTACCTTCTATGCCCCTCCTTAAAACCATCATTACAAATTAATTGCCGTAAGCAATCAAGTTTTGATCACTGAAGGCCCTCCCTTACCTCTGACTTTCCGATTTACTTCTATGACTCCGAAAATATTGAACAGAGTATTTTTTAGTTACATATATTTTCATCTTATGATATTATAATTGTGTACATATATACTTACATATGGGTACACTTTCACCAAGTTTTTCTTTCTCCAGTCGCCATAAATAAATTTTGTAAAGCTGTAAACGTTTAGACGTCAATCTAATAATTCAAAACACATTTATAACACAAAAGGCAGTACATTAAATAACAATATAAATACTAAAAACTAGATCTTATTTATAAATATTAAATTAAGTTTTTGTTAAATAAATAAGGGTTCTAAGGAATTTGATACTCACAATACCCATGATGCTAAGGAAAGAGCCTACAATCCAAACATAGATCCAGGGGAAGGGTGGCGGCGGTGGTGGCGGGCAAGGAGGAGGATCAGGCACCGGACGCACAGAGCATGGGCCTTTGGTTCGCGCGCACTCCAGCATTGGCTTTATAAAGCAACAAACTCACTATGCTATGCAGGACATACTAGGTAGGTAGATAGGTACATTTGCAGACCACAAATGTGTACTTTTGTGGCAGCTTTATTAACTACCCGCAAGATTAAACTATGCAATAACAGATTGTAACTGTCGATATAATATGCAGTTAGGTTCCTTGTTTATTTTGTTTAAAAGTAGTGTAAACAATAAAAGTAGTTATCAAAAAGTTTTTTATTTTTGAAATCCAAGAGACATTCAAGCAATTGTGTTTGTTAGATCAGAGCCCGTTCAGGTAGCAATTTGTTTGGGTATATCTGCTACGTTGGATTGGTCGGTCTCTCCTCTCTCCGCTTTCTCCAGCAGACCGATCCTATCTAGTGGTTTCCAAGGTTCATGAAATGCATATTTGTATTTGTCCTTGCCATGGTAACCGAGTTTTGGCAGCTCTTGCTTCTCACTGGTATTGACTAACTTCTTATTAGGCTTATCCTGCCAATAGTTGGGATGGACTATGGGAGAATCGAAGAATAAATCTTTAAGTCCACTCCCAAATGCATTATCAGGTTTCAACATCTCGCCTGATTGGAACTCCTGTTGAAAAATGTCATGTTATGATAACAGTTATGGCTACGGGTAATAGTGCGTTGGACGAAATCTTCATAAACTATACTTTCTCTATTAATATATCTTCTTACCGAGTGATCGGTTAATGGGTATAACACCAATGGATATTTTGTTCGCCAGTCATGGACATTTCTCCCTCGCCTTTTCCCTTTTTGCCTCTCCCAAAGAGGTTTTTGAGATAGCCGAAGAAACCTCCGCTCTCTTCCTCTTCTTTAGCTTCCATTGCCTGTTGCTCGTTTTGCTCGTGTTGTTGGTGATGAGTATGTTGCGGGAAGCCTGTTTGGTACTGTTCCTCACTTACATTCTGGCCACGCTGCGGATCTCGTTGGGTCGTCCACATCACTCCAGTCCACTGATGAACAAAGTACAAACTGGTTTTCATTAGATTATCACGTCGCGATACAGGCTCTGATTTCGTCTAACGCACTTGGTTGGAATGTCACTTGGTATTGGACAAGGAACGTTGATCGTATTTAGAGGATACCTATGATTAAGCATATAGTATAAAGAAATTTTCCTCTGGATACGATCTAGACAATTCTGCTTGGAATAATAATAAATTGTCTATATGTAGGAAAAGTTTTACCTTGGCGTTGCTTGCGGGTAGAGGCGGCACGACCACGTCAGGGACTTTTATCCTATAGGGGTCATAGTTTGGAGGCTGTGGTTCTCTAGGGCAGCATCCTTGCCAGTTAGGAGGCGGCGGGTCTGACTTCGGCCAAGGTTCCACGCGTCTACCCTCAGTTTGAGCCACTTCCTTGCAACATTGTCCCTTGCCTTTAGAATAACTCCGTAAACCTAGACATTTTTAAAAGTATAACTTTCAAAATCATTCTTACCCATTAAATTATATTTATTATGAAAAGATCAGTTGTGATATTTCATGGAAACTCTTTTTTCATTTTTTTTTCGGACATTAATAATGCAATAGCTTGCCTGTGACTTAAAAATTGGACTTTCTCAGCGGATTTACAATCGCTCGAACGGTGAATGAAAACATCGTGAGGAGAGCGGCTGATCACCCAACTACTTGTCTATCAGATTGACAAACCATCATGAAATATATACACAGATATGAGGCCTAGACCTAAAAAGGTTGTAACTCCACTGATTTATTTATTGAAAAACATACCAAAATTATTAAATCCAATAGAATAGATTCCTTGGTTTAAATTTCTAAATGGATTGGAACAAATTCTGGATGTAAAACTCATCATTTCGTGTAATTTAAATGTATTGCGCAAAAACACACAAAATTTTATATAAATATTCTTGTTTTGATTTAAATTTAGTTACATTGTTGATTTTGAAACGGAAATTTGTACATTTTGGAAAAATTTGAACGTTTCACGGTTGGCATCGATTCGAAAAATCGAATGAGTCTGAATGTACTTTTTATAAATCCGATAAAACGAGGTTTTAATTCATTATTGTATTATTCTGAAAAATACATTAGAAATACGCTGCTTTATGTATTAAAATACGACATGAAAATAATCCGATTTTTAAGACTACAATATCTCAAACTCAAATCTTTATTGAATTCCTTATGCACGTGACAAGTCATAAGTCATTACGATAGGGACCTTGGACCAGCAATGTTGTGAGAGGGCTCCATCATAGTTAATTCTATTCTTACAATTTACTTTATTTACTTACTTTGGCTTCACATTGCGAAACGGATAATGTACCTAACATTATTAATAAACTTAACTTTTATGAAAGAAATTAAAGTCTTTTATAATAATTTCTTTAAAGATTCGGTACACCTCAAGTTATTTGCCTTCGCACTTTTCAGTAATTTGTTACATATTTTTGTTGAGAAGGCCATTGGTCCTGATTGATGCAATCCGAATCTGGACATTGGTGGAACCAGTTGGCCTTGACGAGGTCTCAGAGAGTAAAGGGCCGTTGTATCGTCCCTTTTTGAAACACCTCAGGATATTTACGAATACATTCACCAAAAAGCCTTAAGTAATATAATAAGATAACTTATAGGACTTCCCGATATCGCAAAATGTTTTTCTTAATATGCTTATATCGAATCTCGCACACTGACTTTCAAACATTTGTACAGTAATTAATTTATTAATGGAATAAACGCGACAATAATTAGTGAAAAAACAATAACTATTTATTAAGAGCGCGCATTAGGCTAGTAAAATTAAATTCACCCGGGCGTCTCCCTCAAAGGGTTGCCAGATTTTTTTCAGCCTATATGGGGCAAATGTATATACGCGAAAAAACGTTAGTTTTTTACCAGAGACAAATAAAAATCAAAGTTATGTAGACAGTTTTTTTAGGATATTCTTCCGAGGAGCAAACAATTTTTATTAGTTTTAATAATCAATAGAGTTATAATTGTAATAAGAAACAGTCGCAACTCACTTTTTATTAAATTGTGGGTACATTTATATATTTCTATATTATCAACTCCCGCTACAATATTCGAAGGAACTCTTCACTAACGTATTTTAAAACAAGACGTACTTGTCAGACTGCCAGCAAGGCTTTAGAGTTTAGACCCTTACGTAGTACAAGCAGCCACTTACTGATCGCAATGAATTATGTAATCCTTATTATGAACCCCGGATTGCAGGTAGATGTTGCATATTTTGATTACAGGAAGGCGTTTGACTTCGTAGATAATGACTGTTATCGAAGTTGGCTAGTATTGGATTCACTCCAAAACTATTAAATTTTTTGCTAATGTGCCAGTCGGAACCATACTAAATGAGGCATGAGTCGTGGCAGCGATCTAGGGCCATTGCTGTTTGCAATAATGGTGAACGATTTACCAGAAGTAATAAGACATGCTCGATGCCTTCTTTTTGCAGACGATCTAAAATTAATCCTGTCAATCCAAGGGGTGGACGACTGTGTACGTTTGCAAGGAGATTTATATGGAGTATGTGATTGGAGCAATAAAAATAATGCAATTAAATATTAACAAATATGCCATGATGACATTTAGTCCCGCCAAATTGCCTCATCATCATGGGTACAATGTGTCAGGGGTGATACTCAAGCGGGAAACGTCAGTAAGAGACTTTTGAGTGCGAGTGGATGCCCAACTGAATTTCCGAAATCATGTAGTGGACATTTGCAAGAAAGCATACGCATGGATGGGATTTGTGCTTCGAAAGGCAACAACGTTCACCAATATTAAAGCCATCTCAAGCTTCTACAACGCTCTGGCTAGAAGTATGTTGGAGCGTAACTCATCTGTTTGGGCTCCGCATACTACCTTATGTTGGAGCGCATACAGAATAAATTTACACGACACCTCTATAACAATGTATTGTGTCTATCCCTACTCTCCCTTAATGTATCCAACATTATTTGTCTTGGGAATGGTGGGTTACAATAAATTGGAAACCAGACGGGACTTACAATTGGCCTACTACATACTGAAAGTCTTGAGGGGTTTAGTGTACAAGGCGAGTGTACTCCAAGAACTGGGTTTCTTAGTACTTATGGGATATGGGCGACGGCGAAGGCCTAGGTTATTAGCAATACCAAGGGCAAGAACGAATCTGTTACACAGATCCCCGTTATCCAGGACGTTGCGCCTACTAAGGCTGTCTCCGACATTATCGACATACATTTGTATGTTCGTAGCGTGAATTCACAGTAGCGATATTGTGAATTGTATTATGTATTTACTTTCAACTGAAATATTTCACTATCAAGCTGACTGCTTAACCGAACTGAGAAATGAAATTTAAAATATTAAAATCGTCTATATTTTGGCATCATCATTTAGGATCAGAAGATAAAAAACATATTTAAATAAAATTTACAAGTTTATTTATTCACAAACTGATGACATATATTTTTTACAATATTTAAAAACTTCTCAAACTTTAGGCAACTCTGTACAGGTATATTCCATAAAAGCCCACCCACAATTAGAGAATTTTAAACTAAATAAAGTACATATTTATATTATTATACATTAAATGAAAACAATATTTCAAAACAAATTATAGTTTTTATTAAAACATTTTAATAAATTTAATACATATTATGTAAAAAAATTACTTATATATTTAGGTACATAATTTAAATTCACACACTAGCTTCATTTTTTATATACTTAATATTAATGTACTTTAATACAACTAGCTCATTAAATAAATTTATTTAATAACAACAAGGAATTTCAATGAAATAATTATTTTTCATGGCAACAGTAGCCAATCTAAAATGATAGAACTTACCTTGCAAACATAAAAAACGGTTTAATACTTAACAGGCCTGTACAGTTAATACAGTCTAAAGGTCCCACATTAAGTTTAAATTATTCAAGGCCAAATAACCAATTGATTCCCTGGACTAGAAATAGTACGAGTGGTTGCCAGGCAACCAGCCACCTAATCCAGTCTAACATCTGAGCGTAGAGGATGTGGGGACGATCCCAGCTGAACAGTTATTAAGGAAATTTATTTATTAATAAAGAGAAACCTACAGAGGAACTTTAAAATCTTATCATATAGAGACTCCCAGTATAACAACACTTTTATTATTGGCTCATAACAAATATTTTCCATTCGGCGCAACTATTATTTGCAATTGTTAGGTTGTGTCATACATTTCTATTAATAAAGTTTTATAATTTAAATATATTTTGTTCAGCTTATTCTTTTTTATGTATCTTTGATATGACGTTTGTATGCAAACAACGCAATATTTATTTATTTTTTTTTTAATTTAATTTTATTTATTTATTGTATACAAAATTTATTAATAAAGTTTTTGAAAGTCACGATCTTAATGAGAAATATAAATTATTTAAATAAATTAAACATAGATTTAATGAACAGAAAAACTGCAGTAGTATTTTTTAATTAGATGAATTATAATAATTGTTCTACAGAAAATTTAATGGACATCTCTAAGTAATACACTCTCCTATATAATAGAGACCTTAACCTACAAAATAAAAAAGGATACGGATTGGCGAACATAGTTTTGAGATCCACCTTCTCCTTACAATAGGGACAGGTCTCCTTCTTGCCCACAATACACCAACCCCGTATGCAAAACTCGTGAAACACGTGCCCACACGGTAACTTATATGTATTTTCTAAAAAAAAAGTATTAGTTTAATAGGTTCGATTCAGTTCAGCATTCTTTGCCTAATGCCAAAATCGTGCTGCAATAAATATGAAGCGGAAGAAACTGAAACTACCCACACACGTCCTCGTGTTTGAGAACTCTGAGCCGTCCTCCACGGGGACGCTCAGCACCGGGTGGACGCACAGGCTGCCCTTCGTATTCAGAGGTGGGCAATTCTGCGCTTTACGAAAAGAGCGTATCAATTCTTAAAAGGCAGACAACACACTTGCGAGCCTTCTGAAAATGTGTCTATGGGTGGCGGTATCACTTGATAACTAGGGAGTCTCCTGCGCGTTTGCCTCCTCCATAGCAATAATAAAGTAAATTTGTTTACAGTACAGAAGCAGAGAAGGCTAGATCACACTTAGACAAATTAGTTAAAAATATGTCTTTTAAACCCACCAAGTACGCCCTCTTCATTAATATTGACTAGAAGCCTATTTCCACACACTGCACACACATTCTGTTCCAACTGCCTCGTTGGTATGCCTTCTGCTGTGTAGTACTGAAATTTTTTTATATACAATATCAAACATAATTTTGACAGAAACATCTTTTTATGAGTTCCAAAAGATTTATTTAAAACTGTTTGTAGATCCAGAATTTTCATAAAATTTACTATAATTTTTATGTTTCAAACTGTTATGTTGATAGTTTGAATGTAGGGTAATATTTTCTTCAATGAATTTGGTACAAATTTATATTGCAATATTTTTTGTAGGATAAAGGAAATATTTATAAAAATCATCATGAGAACCTTATAAATTTCATCTTAAGTCCAAAGCTTACACTTTAAGTTTAAAGATGGTAAAAACGATTTTCATTAAACATTATGTATTTATAGTACTCACCCCAATGGAAGCAGCCATTCTTTCTGAACAATATTCTGCAACATCTCTTCCCAGTACTCCAAAGTACAGCCCATAGAACAATGTAAGTAGTGAAACATCCATCCATTGGTTAGGTTTATGACCAAATAGTGTGTTCACACCAATAAGTGTTAGTATAAGAGATATATATCCAAATAAACCCACAGCAACACTTACTTTATATATTAGGTAAAACCATTTGTATACTAACCTGAAAAAAAAAATTCACTTAACTGTTGAAATCCAGCTGTGGCTTGATACAAAATCACAGATGTGACCCACTTATGCTAAACAATTTGTTATGAGAATGGCATTAGCTCAAATGAGATACGAGAACTTTAAAAGATTTATACACCGGTTTTTTCTATCATCCAACAACCCTTCTACATTGCAGATTAGTAGGAATGTCTACTACAAATTATATGATGTGCAATAAGTGATCCCTGTATATTATTTCATAATAATCAACATACAAACTGTATAACATGCCCATTTTCAAACAAATTCAATTGGTCTTAGTGGATTACAACTATTGTGAAGTGATTATGTTTAAAGCCAATTGATGTGATATAAAAATATACATAAATTTCACACAACATTTTTGACCAGTAGTCTCAATGTGAAATTATTTGATACAAGGATCATTATGTTAGTAGAATATCAGTCTATGGATTTTATTTACAATAAAGACCATATGTCCAAATTTTTTTAAGTTCTTAAAACTGAATATTGTTTAATTAATATATTGAAGATAAATATAAATAAGATATTAAAAAAGTGCAGAATAAATTGTTTGAATTTGTAGACCAAAAGCTTACCTAGGAGTGGTAGGTGACATTGGTTTTTGAGACGACTTTCTTATAACAATAGCAGTCAGGAATGTAAAGAGTAACCACACTAGAACAAAACGGAACCAAGAGTTCTTAAGACTCATTATTAATGGCATTGACCACATTGTCACCATAGTAAAGAGCTGTAACACAATTATAGTATTATACATTAAATATCTATTAGGGTCATAAAAGAGATGTAATTAATTCATGCATAGTTAAAATAACAACACAGCTACAATGTTAAGATAAAATTTATTTTTAAATGAAATTAAGCTTACCGCATAAGACTTATAATGACATTTCTTCCACTGTACAAAAACAATTTGTGCTATGATCAAGGTGAATAGGAATATAAGAATCATAGTTGAATGCATTGATTCATGGCCTTTATGAAGTTCATGCATCTTCTGATGGTCATATCTAAAATTATCAAATAATAATATCAAATAATTAAATTAGTAGCATCTTCAAATTAAATCAGTTTTTGAACATACCTAAGTTTTTCTTCAGCTGTCATGTCACTATAACTCTGCAGGAAAAACAAATTATATTAAAAAATCCACCAGACATAATTTATTATTAATATAATATCTCTGTTATGTTATTATCATAAATAACCCTTTCTTTTTTTTTAGTGGTTCACTCGAAAGACTTAATAAAAAACTTAGAGGGATGGTTGGAAATAGCTTACGTATAGGTAAATGTTTATAAAGTTGTTACCTTATTAACATCCACCGGTATATGAATATCTTCCATAGTTAAGTATTTAAAGCGGATTATGGTGTGAATCGATGATTATTTCAAACACTATATTCTTGTCATTATTAATTGTCAAAACCTAAGCACTCGAAGTCTGGATGATAATATAGTTTTTCGGTACCGCGTTCTAATTATCAGAAGTCCGAAAACACTCCATTAATTATTTCGAGGAAATAATAAAATTTATGAAAATCAACTGATATCAAGTTATCAACTGATTACTGAACACATAATGACAGCTGACAAATGACAATTGACATCACATTTTTTAACAGAAACGTTTAAGTTCACAGAAATAAAATGTTTATTTCCAACACATAGTACACATATAATATTATACAATATTCTGTGTTCAATATATTATACAATATCGGTAGTTTTCAAATTACAGTGCATAATGCGACTCAGTGGCGTACAATGTCGAATTATGCTGGGGGTCTAGTCAAGACAGCGTAACAGTAGAGTATGTAGAAAGTCGAAAACTAAATTTGTATGAAAATGACAGCTAGTGTCGACAGTTGGGTACATAGACTTAGTATATACTAAGTCTATGGTTGGTACCAACTACTAGCTGTCAATTTCATACAAATTTAACATTTTTAGGAGAAGCGCTGAAGCCAGGAGCGGTGGATTTGACCTACCTCTGGAGGTAGTCAAGGTCTAGAAGAAAGAGTATCGCTGGTCTCGCCTCGGTCAGACTCTTTCTGGCCATGGATGCTTTGGGAGTTGCATCTAATCGTTGGAAGAGAGGCGACCGCATCCGTCTATTTTTACTCTCGTCTTTTCCATTGCATCCGGTCGATTTTTCTGTTGCATTGCATCTGGTTTGAAATTACGATTTAAAAGAAGTTTTACTTCAAAACATTTGAAAAATTTGAACTTAATTCCTTGGCAACGAAAAGGATTGCGACACTGTTAGTTTCGCACAAGCGATTGTGTACGTCAGAAACTTTTCGTCAATAGTCCGTGATCCGTCTGTTATAAAATCTAATTTCTAATTCAAAAATTCAGTCTGCAGTCTGTACTCTATACTGATAAGACATTACGTTTAAGGATGCGTCCACATCTGGCGAATGCTCCGCGAATGTGTAGACTGCAGCCCGCGTGCAGTCTCGGCAATCGTTAGGTGCGCCTCTCTAGCGTAATTCGTATGAGGCGCGCTTACAGTTCCGTATACTGACTCAGTACTTTCGAAGATGTCAGACGAGACTAGTGCTTTTAATATAATTGCTGCATCATTAGCTATTATATTATTGATAAAAAGGAATAAGAGACAACGTTGGTGGCAAAATCCTATGTTTAAAAGAAAACATAATATAGTAGCGGAGTTTAAGAATGTACCAAAAATACCAGACTGAATGGATACCAAAAAAAAAAAACATATGTGCAATTCACACATGGTAGAAGTGAAACCTTCAAAAACATTTTTTTTATTATTAATCATATATAAATTAATCATTTTCCATTATCTAAATGTGTGTGTTCTTTTAAAACAGTATATTTTAATGATAAATTTTAATTTATAAGTTTAATATAAATTTTTAATTTGGGAAAAACTAAAACATCGAAAGTTTGAAATTCGATCAAATGAAAAAGCGGCAGTAAAGAGAGGCTGTATAATGCCTGCTATCTCATTTTCTCCCACGTTAAATCATATGATGAATTGATGTTTCTGTCTCTCTTTACCGCTGCATCCGGTTTGAAATTACGACGATTCGAAAGAAGTTTATCTATCTCATTTTCTCCCACGTTAAATCATATGAATTAATGTTTCTGTCTCTTTTTACTGTCGCTTTTTCGTTGCATCCGGTTTGAAATCACAACGATTCTAAAGAAGTTTCACTTCAAAAACTAAATTAGTTTTATGGATCCCAAATTATACCAATTTGGTACTGAATATACTAAAAACGGTCAGACTGCCTGCAGTAATCAGAAAAGAAATAGAGCCGCGGCTAGAGGTTCGGGCGGAAGGATACGCGGCGGCGACTCGCGAGCAGCTCGCAAACTGCTCGCGAGCTGCACAAGCACATCCGCCAGATGTGGACGCACCTTAGGACTAGTCTTCAATCTACATCAGGAAATAATAATGTTAGTATTTAGTATATAGCTGCAGTGCAGCTGCTGCACTTTTAAAATTAAGTGGTAACTGGTAGTCTTGTGTCCAGTTAATTTAACACAGATTTATACGCATTTGTTATTAGTTAATATTGTACTTAGTAGTATACCGGTTATATTTCCGAATAATATTAATTTTTGTTGAATTACTAATTAGTTTGTGAGTACCTATGTGTAGTTCTGAACTTTTCCAAAGTGATAAAAGATTATATTTTCTTACATGTATTTGTCATGCGCATTTCATAATATACTTATTTTATAATTATTACATATTATGACCTCAGCTTAGCTATAATCAAGTATTAAAATATTGTGTAACATTGTTGTACCTACAGATATGTAAGTATTGCACAACAAACCTTGGTCCTCAAAAGTAGCATTTGTAGTTTATAATATGATATTTTCAGATACAACGATGTGTACTACAATTCAAGGAGAAACACAGGGCCAGAAACATAAAAATTTCAATAAATTAGTATTGAAAACAGTAGGAAATAAAAAAGTCTTTAACAATTCTATTGATTATGAAGATGCAGACATAGAGAACTTGTTAAAAGTAGAGGTTGCATGTCATACCAGAAATGTAGACTTTTTACTTGAAGTCTTTAAATGTAAAGATATATTATTTGTAATTAGGGCTCTTAGACATGCTACTTGGCTAGTTGAACCAGAGTATGCCCATATAATAAACCCACAATATTTGAATACACAACTCTTTCCATGTATGATGTCTGAAGCATGGAACAAACTCCTTCTCCTAATAAGATTGAATTTAAGAGATCCAAAACGTATTGAAGAGTTTTTTAATTATTTAGAAAAAACTGATACTAATGCGGCAATGAAATGGTTTCCAAAATGCTCTATTCAGTTTATACTATCTAGATTACAAAATAATATTTATATACTACCAGAACACATAGTATTTAGACTATTTTCTCATAGTTTTGAGGCATTTAAAATTTATTGTGATGTATTTCGTAAAAAACCACTTAAGGTACACAAAGCTTTATTTCTTATAAAATCAAATGGGGAGGAATTTTTTGATATTTTAGATCAACTTGATACGGAACACATACCAATATTTAATAAAAAGTATACAAAATTAGCTATGAAAGTATGCCCTCATAGACTTATTTTTAATTTTAACCATTATCAAAATCACATAGATATTCAATGCTTTATCAAATACATGAAACTGGAAAGATTTGAGGAACTTCAGTCAAAATATAGTAACAATGAGAAACTTATAAGTTATTTTCAAAAAGATAGGCAGAATATACAAAACTTATGTGAAGGTAAAAGTATTTTAGATGCATTGGGTTCTTGTGATCCCAATAACAAAGTCAATCTTATAAATCTTCTGACAAGGTTTAAAGAAAACTGTTCTCAGTTCAGTATAGATCTGATATTCAAATTTATTAACAAGTTATTAAGCAAATGTAATGTTTACCAATTTAACAGTGTTACATGGAATCTGTACATTGATGTTTTCAAGCAAATTATGAACATTAAGCAATATTCTGAAAATAATGAAACTATACAATCCATAATGCAATCTACAGTTTTCTATCAAATCATTCACAATGAAATAATATCGGAAGAAATCATGAGGAAATTTAAATTTGATAATTCATTACGGGTTGCTCGAAAGAAATTAAGTAAAACAGAAATTCAAACTGTGTTTGACTTTTTATTAAATTTTGCTTTAATGCAAGTTGTAAAAACAACTCAACAAAACAAAGTTATTTGGATTGAAAATATGTTTGTACTATTTAAAGTTTGGAATAGGAATATGCATGAATATCCATTATTTAACATTGAAGTAATAAAGTTAATACAAGGATTGAAAAATAGATCTGATTATGAAATGCTTAAATCATTATACTATAAAAACAGCTTTTGGAGAAGATATTTGCTAAATGAAAACATTGTTATAGAACCTAATTCGAGTAATACATTTATAAATATGTTGAAACATAATCCTAGATTACTAGTACCATTTCAAAAGAAAAGAGTAATTTACCCAGAAAAAAAATTAGCCGCAGTGTTTTACAGAAAATTGCGTACATATTGGTCAGATTCATTAGGGCAACAATACAAAGACTCTTTTTACACTATGCTACACCAATCACCATCATTAGGTCTGTACATTCTTCTGTCAAGAATAGAATTTCATCATTTAATACAATGCAATGCACCTACAAATAAACATAATGAAAATGTTAATAGAAACACAGTTCAAATACATATTGCTCGACATATGCACAAAGTATATCCTAAGTTATCTATAAAAATGGCCCTACTGTATTACAAAGACATCCCTATGATCCATGCATTATCGTCAATTAACTCGATACTACACGGAATGTCGACATACCAAATGAAAGAATCGATAGAAAGTTTTGACACTTGGCCGGAGCTCGTTCAAAAATTATATATTTGGGTAATATTTTCACAACCACGTTATGATAAACAGCAGTTTCTTCTTACAATTTGGCAGAAAACAAATTACAGCTCAATAAGAGCTGAAATATTTAAGAAATCAATGAGGTCTCTATGTATTTACAAGGATATTGAGTTTAAGGTAAAATATAATTATATTGTAATGATAAGTGAAGAATGGCAATTTTTGCAGTTCCTTATGGATAATTTACGAAAAGATGAATCATTGATAGTTGATAAATTTCCATACTATTTCCAAAGGTTGCCACGAATGAAAGCTTCTGATTTTTGCCTTAAGTCTTATCAAATTATGAAGAACTTTCCTTCTCAATACAAAATATTTCCAAGAAAACCTTTAATGCATTATTTAGGCGGAGGATTTCACTTAGTTGACAGGGGCCTGTTAGCTGTTATGGTGGATGATATTATAACTGAAAGATTATGGACAACAAAAATGAACTATCATCATTTAGATGTAGTCAGATCGTGCCTCAACACGTGGAAAGATGATGCAGAACAAATGGTATCCTTTCGGAAAATAATTGCCCCTTTATTCGAGAAAGGATATGAAAAATGGGATACGAAAATTGTGAATTGTCAATTAGTAAAATTAAATATTAATAACATTGTTACTCTTTTGAATAAACAATATCAAAGTTATTTAGACTCGGAGAGCAATTTCTCACCAAGTGTACTTACACTGCTACTAGATAGCCTTGAACATAATTTATCAGGCAAAGAAAATTATATGGTGATAAGAAGTTTGAAGTTAGCTGTTGAATATTTTAAGATTTTATCCAAAGCAAATGCAATTGTAAAATTTGACGAAAATACAACATTTGATCAAACATCCTTATCATTTGCTCAAATGTGCATAAACATTTTCTGTGATGATGTTGGAGTTTATGGTACAAGTATTTGGAGATTATTTTATCACGCTTTACAAGATATGCTTGACAGATTTGACATAAAAAAGCATACACAATATAAGATATATAACTCAATGTTAGATTTAAGTACAGAGTTAACTCCAGAATTAAATTATCAAGTGCATGTTTTAATTATTGAACTAACTTTATACAAAGCGGACAACTTTATGCATTATCTTTTAGGTTTTGACTCCGATGATTATGAAAATGATGATGAAGGTCAAGCAAAACTTCTCACTAGAATTAAAACTCATCATTCCAACAAAGTAAAAGCTTATCAGTCCAAGTGCGTTTTAAGCAATGTTTGTGATCTGTATTATAAAGAATTAAAATATGTGAATTAATACAAATATTGGCCAACTTTTTATGGTTATTTTTTAAATGTTTTTATATAATAAATGTTGAATTTATTACTTTATATTTTTATAACTTTTAATTACACTATTTAGTATAATTTGACTTTTTATTTAACCTCTATCTTGTGTGGAATAAAGTTAAAATGCAGCGTATATTATATTATTTAATTACCTAATAATCAAGAGCACAAAACAAAGCTACGCCTCGTTTGATCCAATGTGCTTGTGGCTTGTGTGTGGGTAGTTCGATTGTCATAACGTAGTTTGTTGAATGTCCTGTCGTAGATAAAGTACCCGCACGGAGCAGCGTCTTGTAAATCGGACACTCGTAGAGACCTTGTTGCAATCTGTGGTTCTGTTCTGGCTTCATGTAGATTATTGCCATGTCTGAAAAATATAAATTTTAAATAATGCCTCAACCTTTAAATTTGTTGTATTCACATAAGTTAAGCATGGACAAGGTTCCCTTTTAAATAAAAACTGTCTTCAGACCATTGACCAGACCAGAACGACCATTTTCTCATGCAAACTAGAAATGTCTTAAAAGTTTAAATTAAATTAAATTCAAAGTCATTTATTAATTTAGGTAACTTAATGTACACTTATGAACGTCAAATGATACTATTTTAAAAACATGGCAAAGCTAACCAGTATGCAACTCCTTGGGTCTGCTCTCTTCAAGCGACATGTCACCCATATTCCATCTGGCTCCTTCTAGGAATAGACCACGAACGCAACAGCCGTCGTCTGGCTTTTTTGCCGGCGGCCCCGGTAATGGCTACCATAAACAAAACTAACGTTTTAACAGCCTTGTCTAACTTGCGTGAGCAAAATTATTGAAATATTGCCTGAATATGTATAATTTTTAAAATTGTAACTAACCTCAAAGGCATAAGCAACGGTATCGATAGCGATAACATGTTTCCTAGCGTAATTCTGAAGAGCCCCAGTTAGAAACGCCTGTGGAAAGTAAAAGCCCGATATCCAGAACACCTTGGGAATGCCCCCGTCTGCCCATAGCTGCATGAACTGGACGCGCAGCACCAGGTCTTTCACCCAGGCAGCTGGAAATTTTAAATGTATAATAAAAATTCAAACCAAATCTTTCGTGTTTCTTAATGCCTATTTAAAATAACAGCTTCTCGCAGCCAAAACAGAAATATTTTTATTTTCTGGTACCAACACTCCTTAGAGAAAAAAATAATAATCTGAGCAACTAAAAGCAACCTAAAGTAGCCGAAAGCAGGGTTTCCCAATGCTTAAACCAAGTTTGCTTCTTGCAACTGTTCTATTCGAGGCACTGTCACATCAGGATCCAAGTACAAATATCTTAATACCCAATGGCTTCAACGAAGGGTAGGCTTTTGAACTCCACATACTGGGCACAGAGTTTCGCGCAAGACTTCCTGACATGCTTTCCAATGCTTCTGACATTACAACTAGGCCCTTCAGTGCCTTTAGAAGGTCTCTAAAGAAAAAAATATGAGCTATAAGATTTATAAACATAAGTATTGGTGTCAATTAAAATAATTATTAGAGGTCTCAGTAAACACAAAGTTGTCATGTGTGCTTTAAATTTTAACTCGAAATAAATGAAATTTATAACTAGGTGAAGAATTTCGAGATTAAATTTATGTCAATAAGTATAAACTGGAAATTACAATTACGACGTAGCACAACACTGAAAAATACAAACTTTAAAGAATTTTGTATGACGACAAGCAGCCTGTTATATCTGATAGCTTCCTGCATCAGCACCGTGTTCAAGGATTCTTTGTATGAAACCGGATATCTGCGGGTTTCAATTTATGAATAAGTGTATATGTTACTGAATAACACTGATGGATCTACAGCACAAATTGTCCTTAAATTAATGTTCAGTTGTCACACAATGTCAATATTATTTCCCGATTTTAAAAATCTAACGAATCTTAATAGAAACTAACGTAGTAGCAATGAACTTTTGGTCCAGCATAGGTGGCAACACTCCCAGAATCTCTTTAGCCGCGTTTTCCGTCATCTCTTCTGCAGACAGCCCTCCTTCACCACTCACTTCTTTTGGTTGTAAGTTACGTAGTGTATCTATATATAATATTGAGCTAAGTATATAAATGCATAAATAAATATATTCTTTAATTTCATTTTTAAAAATGAAGATATGAATCAATAATTAGGAGGTTTAGTCTCTTTTAGCTAGCTAGAACCTGTTTTCCTAGAAATATTGTATAACGATTTTAATCGAAATTCACGAATAGCGAGGGCCAAATAAGATAGTTTTTTAATAGGTAAAGGTCTATAATTAGTCAAGAAATATATATAGAGTTTAAGTATACTTAGGCAAGTGCTGGTCTCCGACATGGCGTAACTGATGTTAGCATTGCTATGCAGACCGAACAGAGAAGGATCGTCGTTCAAAGGCAGAGTACGGATGTACTTGGTGTAGTCCTCTACTGACGTCGAAGAGTGTTGCTAAAAGTAATCACGATTAGCAAACTATCTACTTATAATTCTATTTTTATTTTTTACTTGAGGCTATGTTAGTCTCTCTACACCAGAGTAGAAGATATGGTTTCAAACAGATTTTCCACACAAAACGATCGCATTTGACTACAAAATAGGAAGTGTTATCTTGATTCCGGTGTTGGAACTTTATCTGTTCCTACTGGCAATCTCCAATTCTCTTTAATACGTTTTCCGTTTGTATTCACCTGCTTATAAGCCCCGCTCTCGTCAAAAATCCACCTGTCGTTAAGCACTGTAGTGCTGTAGTAATCCGAGAGTAGCGTCAGCAGACAACGCCGGTCCCAATCGTCTGTCACTCGACCGCCGTAGTTTATATGGCCCGCTACGTACGTTAACATCTGAGACATAAACAATCAATATTGTAATAATTGAAATATATTCCTCAAATTTTACTTGTTAATTTCTCTGGAACTGCAACGATGACGCAAAAGCTTTGAGAGGCTTATAGTAACATTGTGAATGGGAACTAACATTGTGACACAAGGTTTTTATTTTTTTATCATACGGCATACGAAAATACCCACAACATTTTTTATGTAAGAAGGCAAACGGATTGAAGTTCACCTGATGTATATATTATGAAAGTATAGTAAAAAAACAGATTGCAATAATTAGAAGAAAAATACTAACCCGTAACGGTGCCTCGGCATACTCGGTAAGAAACATGTGCAGCTGTGAGATGCATATACGAAGATCACCGTCAGTGAACTCATAGGGAATGTTGAATCCAAGAGGGCCGAATTTGCGTCGTTCCAGAACAACCCCGTGGAATAAACATAGGGAAAACAGCAGCCACTAAACAATTTATACCAATATTTCATGATGATAAAATGTAGGTTCTTAGTTTAGTGTATATACATTACGATTTTAATGTGTTTGCGAAATAGCGAACTATTGAATCGGCTCCCAGTAGAGGTCTAGCCAAGGAGTTTTTATAAAAAGATTAATAATATTTTGCCACAAACGGACACTGATGACTAAACGGAGAGAGTGCTCATACTATTCATTACCTAGTAATTCGAAACTGTTAAAATGTAATTCGATAGTGGAAGAGAGAATCTAATAAAAAAGTACCTTGAAATTGGGAACTTTAGAATCGTTAGAGTTGAAATAATCAAGAAAGTCTGGCACTTGGTTCATGTAGGCCTTCAACAGATTAGCTTTGATACCTCGCGGTGGCTCCACTGTCATTTTGTAACCTTAAAAAAAGTATGTTTTAAAGTGCTTTCCTCAGAAGGATTATAACATTTTAAGATAACGTACAATTGTCAATTTTTATTGTACCTTCCCTCTCCCTTTGAACCAACACATTATTAGTTTTATATGTTTATGTAATAGAAACACTACGGGTTCGATAGATTAGAAAAGTTTTAATTAAATGGTGTATAAATTTTCATATTCAATAATAATAATAATGACATACTTACAGCTGAGATTTTTTTACATTTTATACATTATTTTATTTATTTCGTTTTCTTATATCTTAGCTTTCTTCAGTATTGTCGATCGAAACCCGTTCACGGTCTCCAGCTTTTTCCAAATGACTCAGTTATTTAATATGCAATAAAAGAGTTTAAATAGAACCTGACCATTCTGCAAGAGCGCGACAGGGAAGAATGGTGAAGGCGTAGAAGTGAGCCAGAGACGGAAGTCCTTGTGTACGGTTTCTGGTTGTATATGTTCCACGTTCAGCTCCAGAACTGGCATCCATGAAGGAGACAGGTGACAATTCTGCAATAGTTTTCAATCTAAGCCATGACATCGTAAGATAAAAAGGGTCTTTCTATATCTATCATACCTAGCGTGATCTACTAGCATATTTGGCGTAGCTAAAGTCAATTTTATAAAAATCTGAAAATTGCACAGTTTGTAATATACTCTGATTTTTTATTAGAATGCTGACATGTCATAAGTGTTGCTTAAAAAAAGTTCTGCACTTTTGAGGTATGCTGTAATAATTAGTGTTGGGTGTTTCTCGACTCTTGTAGTAGAGTTGTAAAAAATATGTAAACATTACCTGAAAGAATACCCAATTCCCAAAATCACATCCTATCTTCATCATGGCCTCGGCGAGTGGTCCCTGTCCCTGACCGAGGGATATACTTTCAAAACGCTTTCCCATTTTCATCTTATCCGCAAATTTAAGTAAATCTGAAATAAGTAATATAGAAACAAGACTCGTTAATATACTGACTTTCTTATTATTAACTCTCTCTCTTACTTTTAACACTTATAAACTAATTTAAACTTAATCAGTATATAACATGTTGCAGTATGTACTAATAGACAATAGTGAAGAGCAGAAAACAAATATTTTTGGATAAGAGTACGTCTAGAAATATAACATACCAGCAGCGGGATCAGTTCCAGTGGAGAGCACGAATATGATTGGTGCAAGGGGGTCCGACTCTGCGTACAAAGCAGCTAAGTCTGCTGGCTGAGGCTCTACGAACCGAGCTCCTAGACCAACCACCACATAGTCCTACAATGAGATATATGTATTTAAATTCTTATTGTAGTTGATATATTCATAGAAATATTTGTACCAAAATAATAATAGGTAATGCCAGAACATCATATATTTTTTCATATTTATAAACACAAACAATTAATACCTCTTAATGTGTAAAATAGCTCTAATTTTTAGGAGAAGTTTAGAGAAGCTGGACATTTTATTAGGATAAGGTAAGAGTTAGCTAAAAAAACTTGGTACTTGGGTACACAAGAATTCGATATTTTATAACAATTCAACTATCTTAAGGGACCAGACGGGCTACTTCGTCTATGATAACGAAGGCAAGAATAAATAAAAATAAAAATTATTACAATAATGTACAGAACAGACCTGTAGTGCGGGAACCACCTTGTCTGGACGAAGGCACTTCAGCACTAATAGTTTTTGGAAAGGGTCCAATTGTGAGTCTAAAGGTTTAGGATATGGCAATCTAGAAAACAAAAATTTTATTCAATAATCATAGCTTAAAAACAGGTCCATCTGCTGTGCTTGATTGAATACTAACGGTAAGTATACAAAAAATCCATTTTTTATTATAAAGGAAATTTAAGTATAATATGATAAAACGTAGTTCTCGTCTCACTTGTGCGGGTTCCAGGCATCATAATAGGTCTTGAAGAATTTTGTGTGCTCTGGGAAGTCCATCACAAACTGATTCATCGTAGGGATGGAAGCTAACTGCTGCATATCTAACCACATACGAGGTGATATCCATTTCGGCTCCGGGTTATCCAACTCCTGGAAATGAATAAACACGTGCAGATGAGTTTGTGAGCTTATTCCGATCTCAAGAGAGGATCCTCGACAAGTCAAACCACTGACAGGGTGGCCCATAAGCTCCAATGCATTATTTCGAGTCGTCCGTCCTTAGATTACCACATAACTGTATATATAAGTACATCCAATACTTATCATGATGTTTTTAAATCAAACATTTCTAACCTGTTCTATTTTACCGCCATTAAGAAGAAAGTTGAACTCTGTGAAGCGTATAGTCCCTCGATCAAGAAGAATTCTGGCACAGAGCAAGAAAGCAAATAGCAACTTGTGTCGCTCAAAGAGACTTCTGCACACGTTTTGATAAAGAATAAACGTAAAGTGCTCTATGATAATCTCCACTCGCTCTATTATATCCTCTGTAATGTAAAATGTTAATTAGTCTAAAACGAAACATATATATAAGCATAGTTATTAGAATAAATTTTATTAAGCTGTAAAAATATACCATTCGGTTCAGTCTCAGCCATGCTCCGTACGAAGAGCTTGACAAACCACTCGAGGGAATACTGGTACATGGGGTCGACGTTTGCCATTCCCGATAAACAGAAGAACAAAATTTGTCCTCGGTTCGCAACCGGTATATAACCCTCACGAGCTGCGTCTATCTCTATTGACGTACGCTCTATGTCTTCCACTTTTATCTGAAAAATATCATTCATTATCTTAAAATGTTTGTAATGTAATGTAATGGAATGTAAATGTGGTAAATCACAGAACAGATTTTTAATTTATTTTTTACTTATGTAACTTAAATGACGTTGTGGTTTATGACATTTTCTTTTGAATTATTGTATGTAAAGGGAGGATAAAACTTGCTGAGTTTCTTGCCCGTTCTTCTCAGAACAAGGCCTCCTGGTAGTTTTGCGAACGGATGGCGTAGTTTTGCTCTTTCGCGAATTTTGTAAACGTTTTTGACATTCATAAGCATGCGTTAAGTCGCATCTAAATTGAATAAATAAATTTTGATTTGATTTGAAAAGAATAAGTAATTAATAGCCCGTTATAACAGCGTATACGTTAAAACACCACATTTCGTAATTTAATAAGACTTCCTTGACTTTGCCGCTGGATATTGAGTCAAATTCTGTTTCTAAATTTTAAACCACCTCATCAATCACTGCCAAGTACACGCTTCTGCGAACCGTTTACCCATGTGTTTAACATTAGCTCACTTATCAACATCATAACTGCAATGAAGGAGGTTGAAAACCCTTACCAAAATTTCAGCGCTCTTGATCTTAATTGCCTCTAAAGTCAAAATCAGTGGTACATCATCGACCGGTGATCCTTCACTATTCGAAAGTCCATACAAAATGGCAGACTGCATTTCAGCCAGTTGCGATGACATTTGCGCTCGAGTAACTATGAGTTGCCCTCGGAGTTCTTCTAGATCTGGTCGCTCTTGGGCCACAACTATTGAGAGGAGTTGTTCTGCCAGACCACTGTATTTGTTTACGGTGTTAGAATTTGGCGTTTCTATTTCGAATAATAATATTTTTTTTTATTTATTGGAAGAATATGGTACAAAATATTAAAGTGGTACAATCGAAAGTCGTTCGCATATTCTGCCACACAGTGGCATGCAAATTTATCTTAATTTACATTTTACGTTATAAATCGAAAACATTAGTGTTTTCAACTTCTGATGTTCATCGTCAATCGTCAAGAAATAACAGCAATAAAATTGTTTTATTCAGAGAAAATAATACAAGATCAAAACATTAGAAAAATAAAATTTATTTTAGAATACATTAATTACATAAATAATACCTTGGGACAAGTGCAAAGTTAACAATCTGCACTTTGACTGATGTTTCCGGAGTATATTTGGGGTTGGGAAGTTTAGTTGTAATGTAGAGGCGGAATCCCGGCATGTACGGGATTAAAGAATCACCTAACTTGAGTACTAACTGACCTGCTTGGCGGAAATATTGACGCTACAAAAATATTGAACTTTATTAATTAACATTAATTGAGCGAAAGTCAAGTAACCACAACAGTATTTTTTATCTGAATTGTCTTTGTGCAATAATGACTTACTTAAATTTATTCATACACGTAACTTTACAAAGTATAAACATAAATAATAAAAAAAACATGAAATTACACTAAAATTTGCAAGGAAAAGTAACGATTTCAAAAACTTACCTTTAGAACAGGATCTAGTGCTGGGTCCAGTTCTTGCCCAACATTTTCTAAAAGTATAGGTTTCCCAAAACGCAAAGCGGACTCAAAGTTACGTAACAAATCTCTATCGTTTGGTTTGCATACCACGAGACCTTCAATCTTGCCCTAAATTTATTATTATATATTAAATTTATTATTATATATTCAAATTATTATTATATATTAAAATTATTATTATATTTGCATTTATTTTTTTGTTTCCTATTTTCTAGTAGATTAAGCTACTACTAATAAAATAGAAAACTTATTATTATAAATATCCGTTTCACATGAAATAATATTCAGGGTGCGCAAGACATGCGTAAATAGCGTAGTACTACAGTAGTAAATAGAACCAGCAACTTGACAGACAAGACTTGACGTAGTTTTGCTCTTTCGCGAATTTTGTAAACATTTTTGACATTTATAAGCATGCCATAAGTCGAATCTAAATTGAATAAATACATTTTGATTTGATTTAAGATATTACTGACCATCGCTCTTATCCACTTATTAGCTTGTGTTTGAGGGTCTATGATGAGAGGCCATCGACGGGAGTTCGACATCAGGACAGCTGACTCCACTGACAATGGATCTCTTGGCAAACCGTACATCTGCCAGTTTCTATAAATAACCAACAGTAGCAGTTAACATATACAGAAAAATAACGTTTTTTGTGTCAAATCTTAATATATATAAATCTCCTGTCACGATGTTTGTCCGCTATGGACTCCTAAACTACTTAACCGATTTTAAATTAAATTGGCACACCGTGAGCAGTCTGGTCCAACTTAAGAGATAGGATAGCTTAGATCTTTAATTATAGTCGCAATTTTATTTTGTTACAAATTATTTGTTTATTATTTGATACAATTCTAACAGATGGCGGTTTGTTAAAAGTACCAACGTTTCGCATAAGTTCTCCTACCGTTTCCCTTGAATAGTTTACTAGTATGTAATATAACAAAAACTTTAGCCACGGCAACGCTTGGCCGAGTCTGCTAGTCGTATATAAATTTAGGATATTGCGCGCATTAACTATTTATTTCAATCAAGTATTATCACAAGTATTTAAAAATTTTGTATTTTTTAAGAAATACTGAATATTTAGGAATTATTTTCCCTGTATTAAATTATACAAATATTATATAAAAAGGTTAAACACACAAACACTGTCTCTAGGTAAGATTCTGACACTCGGAAGAAGCTAGACGAAGTACTAAATGATTGTTAAAATTAAGATAAATATTCTGGAATAAAGTAATTACTATTATCTACTGTGTACAAATCTATTTCACTATCGTGTGTGACGGGACCTAAGAATAGATTTAAAATAGTCGGTACGATATTGCTAGAAACTCTAACTAGAAAATATCAATTGTGAGAAACCGAACCTTATTAAAACAGGATCGCCTAAAGTCGACAGTGGAGTTGCTCCATGGGTATGTGGAACTTCTACTTCCTGTGGAGTATATTTTAATTATTCAAATGATTAAAAAAATCTATTACTAACAATTATACCTGCATCAAAGAAATGTAGTGATCAAGGAAGGAAACTATTGTTATACCTCCATATGGCTAATCCACTGCGCCAATAATTCCCGACGGAACTCATCTGTGAATGGCGTTATGTAGCCAACCGCACCTAAAATTGCATTTTCTTTTTTATTGATATAACGACCAATCACTTGTTGAAACATTCAAACTATGTACGGAATTATCGTCAAATATATATAGTAGGTAGTACTTAAACTAATTCCATTGAATCATCAGCATAAGAGTTATTATATCTCCAAAGAAATGCCAATGACCCAAAAGGTCATTTAGTTGCACGCACCCAGGATCATGTTTCTGATTCACAATTAAAGAGATACATCGCGCTGGCCTCAGTAAGCAACTTACACACATTTTCAATAGGCTTTCCTTTCATTGGTTTGGCATATCTAAAGCATTAATAAACACAATTCTAGACCCTTCTGCTGATAGAGGACAAATCTTTGTTTGTATTTTATTTTATTATTATTAATTACTTAAGATGTCATGAGTATGGTGTAATGGACCTTAGCTCCTTACAAACATTGTCTAAAAAAACTAGGTGATTAAACGCGTGGCGGAGAGTTTATTGCCAGTTCTGCTCGTCCTTTCTGTACTCATGATTTAAGAACTGACAGAAATTGTAAAATTAGAAGCATTTAATATCTATTTCTTATTGAAGTTCATACGTGTACATTGTGTTACCTAAAGGAATGAATGATTTTGAATTTTGTTTTTTTTTAACTCACAGGCACTCAACAGAATATCTCCAATGAGGTTAATGATGGCTATATCTAAGTCCTTGATTGTCCTAATCCACCGAACTCGTTCACTCGAAAGACCGTTGAGAAGTCTGAAACAATATTGACATACTTATAGTAAAATTGTTATACAGAGATTCAAAATATTGCAATGTCGTAGTAAAAAATTTATATAAAACTAACAACTAGTCAAAAAATTTGTACTTGTTTCGGTGGTGTCAGGTGAACAGACACAGATCTTAATACAAAGTAAAGAGTTAAGTTATAGTAAGGTGTTAAGCTTATAATAATAATAAGTATATAATAATATTAAACCTTTATTTTTCCACATCCTGTTTACATAAATTAAATACAATAGATATGAACACAATTCTAACTAAGATGCGGCCGCTGTCCCGGAGAAGGCCTCCTCCAACTTTTTCCAGCCAAATTTATTTTGTGCCATCGTGATCCAATTTATTCCAGCTACCCTCTCGATCCCGTCAGCCCATCGCTCTATTGGTCTTCCTTTGTTTCTTGTTCCTTTTGGACCAGTCCATTCGGTTACTGCTTTAGTCCATCTGTTATCTGTATAACGTGGGCTGCCCATCTCCATTTAAGTTTTTAAACTTATGATAAAATAATTGACAAGAAAACACTTAGGAATCACATACAGTACTTATCAAGAGCTGGAAATTTTCAGTAGTGGGCTGATCAATTATAAAGAAAGCATTGGTAAGTGCCTATCTCGTACCAAATACTCTGTTTTGCTGGTATTTTTTATCTGCTTAACAAAAAATATTGGTTTATTGTTTTTTTTTGTAACATTTATGTTTACTTAAATATTCATAGATTTTAGATAAAAGAGTTTGTAACAAATACCGTAGATATAGTATTATGTATGGTGTGGTAAACTTAGAAATAAATAACATACCGATTCGCTCTATCCATTCTTGCCAAACACTGGTTGATATCTTCTTCCATCTTTCGTTTCTCTTCTTCCTTCTCTTGCAAATAAGCGTTTAGCTTGGCGATACCTTCTAGCAGAGCCTGCATTTTGGCTTTAGCGTTGGCAAGCATGGCTGCAGACAAAAACGTTATAATTAGTATAATTATTAGTAAAATGACTTACCTTACATAAGTCAACCGGTATGTTATGTTAATTTGTTGATTTTATATTTTAATACTAAAGCTAAGTGAATTAAGTGAAATCACAATTAAATTTATATTTAAGTCCCTGATATTACCTCATTTTTGCATTAATCTCTACAAATATTATAAAGATGAAAGATTTGTATGTTGATTTTAAAAATTTGAAAAATTAGGCTTTTTCAATTGGCAATAAAAGATAAGGATCCCTAATAAAACACAATAATGTTACCTAAGGTGTAAAAAATGCCTATAAGATACCTTTCATCGCATGCGATGCGAAAATTATTGATGATAAGATGTTCCACAATATTAAAGAACATAATAAATTTATCTACGAAAAATTCGGGCCGCTAGTATTTAATATAATACCTATATGATGAGTTTTTTTAAATGTAGGCTATGTAAAATAAATAACAGGCTAACGGACTGGAGGCTCACCTAAAGTTAAGTGATACCGCCCCGCCCATGGACACTCACATTACCAAAAGGCTCGCAAATGCTTTTCCGGCCTTTAAAGATCTGGTACTCTCTTTTCTTGAAGGACCCTAAGTGGAATTAATTTGGAAATAACGCACCTTCGACCACCTGCAAATCCTTGGAAGCTTTATCAAGAGCCGCCTTCTTGGGTGCTACGGCCTTATTCACGTGGTAAAACTTGTACATGGCGTGAACCCACATACATAGGGACATGCACGCCTTCGAGACCTACAATTTAGGTAATGAATTATATAAAAAAAATCAGTTGCGCAACGTACGTATCAAATTTCTGTATCTTATAAGCAAGTAGGTGATCAGCTTCCTGTGCCTGACACACGCCATCAACTTTTCGTGTCTAATGTAAGCCGTTTTCCTCGCTATGTTTTCCTTTACCGTTTGAGCGAATTTTTAATATGCACAGCAAAATTGCACATCCGGGGATCGAAAATACGATCTCAAGGATGATAGTCGCACGCTAAAGCCTCTAGGCAATCACTGCTATAGAAATACGATAAGCACAATACAATATGCAAATACGTCTGAGGATTTTCGAGACCATAACTTAAAAAATGAACTGATTGTAATGAATTACTTTGAGAATCTTGGGTGGGTCGTAGTTGGGGTCATTGATAAACCGCTTCAGTTTTTTGATCATATCTTCAGTGATAGACTCCTTGTCAAACTTCATCAGTGAATCCAAAAACGCAGTCGGATCTGCCAACATTTGTGACCCGGGCTTCCAGTAATTCAGAATTTTCTGGCCCAGATTAGGCCCAGGTTCCTGTAAATGTTTATAACAAAAGGAAATTAAGTTTCGTATCAGAAGAAGAGAAATGTAAATAAGTAGGTTAGAGTTTGGAACACTCGTTACACGTTACTAAATCTAACCTTAATAGGCTTAATATCGAATACTACACAGAGTGACTCAATGACCAAAACCACGCCGGCTGGAGGCGTCTTCATAGCTTTTACTTCAACAACATCATTACGATTCAACTCTTGCAATGCTTTTTCGGCAGCTCGCAGCGCTGGCATCGCTTCGTCTATAGAAAAAAATCCAATATTATTCAAAATACATCTGTATTTCTAAGTAGTTAGTTTTAAAATCGATATCGTAATCTTCTATCCCCGTTATACATATAAAGGATTACCATATTTTTCAGGGGTGTATCTACTTAAAGCTATTAAGGCTGTTGCCCATGGCCCCGAGGATAACAATGGGGCCCAGTCCCCACTAAAAATAATAGGCGATATTTGGGATTTAAAAAAATAACGAAATGTTTAAAAATTTAGCTAGAGCCCCACAACTCTCGATCCGTTCATAATGTTTATAAATAGAAAAGTGATAAAGAACTATAATATGCAGAAATAAAAAGCCGAAATGCGTGTATGGCGCCACTGTTTTTTTTACTAAGTGATACCTAAATCCCTCTGGGCATCTTCTGCCATAGCAGTAGTTTCTCTTGCCATGGCCTCAGCCATAGCTTGTTCCTTCTCCACTTTAATTCGTGCCTCTTCTGCGATAGCCTGTAAGTTAATAGAAGCTAGTTATATAAAATACTATTTTTAATATGTTTAACTGAAAAATTACGGAACTGAATACATATTATACAAAATTAATGTATAGTATGAAAGAACTGATTATTCTGAGGCGAAAATCATATACACATAAATATATATTTATTTACTTACAGTATCAATAGCGATCTGGTCGATAACCTTCCTGGTCTCCTCCGCAGCTTTCTCCATCAGAGGTTTTAGTTCTGCAAGTTCTATTTGCAGCTGCTTTACTTCCACTTCCGTTTGATTTAGCTTGTTCAGTCCTAAAATTATAATGTAATGAATCGAGAACGATAACTTGACCGACAACTCTGGTAGATGCTGCTTCTCTGTTTCTAGGATTGAAAAGAACATTTGGGTGATCGTCAGAAATTATAATTCTAGTAATACTACCTACTTCTTTTATAAAAATTAACTAACCAGTTTTCAAAGCGTTAGACTCGTTGAGAATAGCCAACTGTTTCTTTTTGAACATCTCGGCATACGCAGCAAGCATCTCCATGTAAGACATGGGAGTGACGTAATTCAGTCTATTCAGTTGCGCCAAGAATCGAGAACTCGCTTCTACCACGCTTTGGTGGGCGAAGCAGCAGACCGACTGTTTCAAGAAATATATATTGAGAAAATATTTCGTTTATGTTTTAATTTAAGTTCGAATATCGAAGAAGATTAGGAGAAAATGTTTTTTATTATTAATTAACTATTATGTACTTAAGATCTCGTGTGGAACATGGTGTAATGGTCGCAGCTCCCTTACAAATATTGTGTAATTAGAAGAATTTAGCAATTAATATGTATTTCTTTATGACGTTCATAGCTGTACGTTGCTGTTACTGTTGTGTTCCTAAATAAATAAATGATTTTGATTTTATTTGATTACAAAGAAAAATCAATTTAGGATAAATCCATTAAATGTTTGTGGTTTTGTATTTCAAACCTTCCGACTAGATTCGAAAAATTAAGAAGATAACTTTTATATGAATAGTGTGTTAAATCCCGTTTAAAAAAGTTTGATAATTGTATAAAATGATATGAACAATTGGATTTAGCTTCAAGACGAGCCGAAAGTTAAAAATCAATCACCCCTATAGCTGACTATTTAAGAAATCTGGAATACCTTAATTATGTAAATGTACGTACCACCATAGATGCGATGACTTCATCGGTGGTCCGTAGCTCGTACATGTTGTTAAAGAAGTGCGTGGCTACGGAGTCTAGTGCCGTTCGTGGCCATTCACTGAACCAGTCGATAGTACAGCAGTTCACTAAAGATGGGAACTGACGAAGACGAGCACGGAATATCTGATGAAACACAAAAATTAAAAAATGTTAATTATTCCCAATGTATATACAAAATCGTTCGAAGAAAACGATACTTCTAAAGCCTTAATTAATCGTTTGGTTTATTGATACATGTGATACAGAGGAACAAATATTTTCCTTTAAAAAGCACAGAATAGCAAAATACTGCCCAAAGACAGCCTGCAGCGCCGCTTTGATATATAAAATAATATATAAGAGTATTAATACTATCGCGAATGTAACATGTCAAGCGATGTATGTAGACTAAGGAATTTACTTATACTATAATAACTACACGAAGGAATTTTGATCCTTTTTTAAGATCTATTAAAAAGTTCAAACTATTGTATGATAATATAATTATGAGATGGTAAATAAATCAAGCTCTTGCCTCTCCCACAGGACTCATAACAATAACGATATGCAGGTTACTGCGCACGCGTCGTTGATAGCAGGCAAAGAGGTTGGTCTTAGTAGCGGGAAGGCTCATTTCCATGACGGCGTGTCGCACGGACATGTAGATACGGTCCAGGTCTTCTGCTTCATAGATGTTGGGCACGTCACCAGAACTCAGGATGTTGTTCAGGTCTTCAAGGAACGATTCCATTTTTATCTGGGAGAAGGAAGGTATAAGGTAAAGCTATTTGTTAAAAAAAGTTTTTAGAATATTGCTCTTTGTCAAATCAGTTCCTTTCTCATCAGCTAATTCAATGAAGATTTTGCATGTTTACTTGCAATTTAAGAGTTATAAACTTGAATAAAAACCTGTGCATCAGAGAAAAGAAAGACAGTTCCTCTATTCTCAGCTCCAGCTTTCAGCATTGTCTGCTTAAGGTCGTCTCTCCACTCAGCTTGTCCATATGCCTTCGTAATCTCGATCTGAATACAGGTCAGCTCTGACATATTGGCTGCTAGTCGGGATAGAGATTGACGTCCTGAAAAAAAATATTACCGTTAGCTTTTGCTTGCCCTAAAAAGTATTTTAAGGATTTTAGCGGATAGTTTTTTCATAAGAAAACGTCGGATACATTTCTTGCTGCAGTGAAAAACGGAAAATTTCTATTTGATTTGGGTTAAATTATTTCGTTTTGTTAACTCACCAGAACCGCCCATACCGAGCAAAAGTGCATTGGCCATCGGCTGTCTCATGATTCTTGCTAGTCGACAGAGATGAGCGATAGCATCATCAAAGAGAACCAGGTCAAGAGGTGCCGTCGAAGATGTGTTATATTCGTTCAGATAATGAGCCAGAACTTCGTCAAGCTAAAAAATTAAAAAATAGTTCAATTATTTTTATTTATATAGATTTTCTGTGATTACTTTAAAAAAAGGCTGCATGCGTTTTACACAGAATACATTGTTTGTTTGCTAAATATATTTCAGGAAATTGTATACATAGTATCGGTACATTGGTAACATATTTGATAAAACATGACAAAGATTTCAAAATCTTTTTAAGCATGTAATGAGTCTGTCACATATATTCGAATCAATGCATCATTCATTAATAAGCTACCCATACTATACCTCCTCTTGATCGGTAATTTCCAGGTACTTTTTATCATCAGCTCCAATGTCCATAAAGTCGCCAAACAACATCAATCTTCCACCAACAACTTCGCTAGCTTTTTTACCAAATTCCGTTTTAATTTTCTTGTCTAACAAGCTTCAAATATAAAGATATCACAAATTATAATAATCAATTGTAACGCATTAATTGTGTAGTTTTTTCTTCCTCAACTTTCAACATTTTAGTTTTTCTATGGTTAGTATAGTTTTTTTCAACAAACGTAGAATAAAGCGAAAGATATGTTAAAGTCGTAACAGCATCTTGAAGACTGTGACAAATACCTCATGATAGGCGAAGACCTGTCTTTTTGTGGGTACACTTGTCAGTACAGATCGGCTGATGTATGCATAGACTACTTCATGAGTTTGTATGTTTCTATGTTTAGCTTAAAAATAATATACTAAGCCCAGCCTGTAAGTTTATACTAACATAACATAGGATTATTTAATCTGAACAAATAAATAAATAATAATAATAATAAATTTTTTGAAAAGATTTTTATCTTCAAAATTGCTTTACCTAAGTCATGCTAATCGAATCTAATCTACTACGCCTCTCTATCTGGGGATATTTCTACTTCTTAAAAGTACGTACTTGACAAACCACTTGCGATCTTCTGCATTAACCAATCTGTCTTGGTACACGCGTTGATGTTCGTGATACCATAACCTTATAACATCGTCTTCATCCTAAATATAAGCCATGTATCAATTGTGTAGGAGAGAAAAAAATATTTTTTGACCAAATGTAATAAAAATAAAGTCTACAACTCTAACCTTGACAAAGTGTGGATCCATCATAAGAATGCCTTGAAAGACTTTGCTTAGATCCCGTAGGTTGAATGTATAGTGGGATTTGGTCGGAGTCGGCAGTAACTCTTCTACCAAAGAATTAAATATCTCGATAGAGCCCTTAAGAAAGGGATTTTCACGGACTGTTACTTTTTCCAAGTTTCGCGTCCACGATTTTAAAATCGTGCTGAATATACAATACTAAAAACAATATTTCAAATTATTGACAAGCATTTCGATTTGTATACAAGAATTAAACATATAACGTTTACATTTGTTCAAAGCTCAAAGGTATAATAGATTTATCCAATTTTAATTGAACTTGATTACTTTAAATCAACTATTATTATAAATATATCAAATAAAATCAAAACCTTGCTGTTGTATTCCATTTCAGTAAACGAGACGTAATGGAAATGTCTCATCAGTCTCATAGTAACGGGGTTCCGTCCCCCCCCGGGCGGTCCCATGGCCGCGACGATGCCCACGTCTATCAGAGTCTTGAAGTCACCGATACTCGTACGGTCGTACCACCCTAAGTGTTCAATTTAGCCAGTTATAGTTAGAATTTTAGTGCACGTGGGTCATCTTAACTAGGAGTGTGAAAAATGTGAAATTACACATAAATAGTAGCTCATATTTTATTATACGCTACACACTGTCGCTATACAAAACCTGTGATTAAGACCCCTAGCAATTTTATATGTAAATATGGCAGGCATCGTTTTGAATAAGTTTCATTGACTGCAAGCAATTTCTTATGAAATAAAGTTACATTATACGTATGATACATCAGGTTCATGTTTGAATCTTCATTGATTTTAGTATGATATAATAAATATACCGGAAAAGTCCATAAACTGCCTCAGAAGTTCTATAGGAGGCTGCGCTCCATATACTTCAAGGGCCGGCATGTTCAGATCATCGATGAAAAACACCTGTCTCTTGGTGGGCGGTGGACCGAACACTCCACGCCTACGACGTTCCAGCTTCCCGTCTATTACATCCTGGAATATACCAATATTGGACAATAGTATTTATAATCTCTTTGAAACTGTAGCAAAGATCGCCGTGAATGCTGTTCCCGACATTATTGACATACATATGTTCGCAGAGAGAATTCAAACTGTTTATACACTGTATACGTCCTAATTATAATAAAAATAAATCAAAATGTTAAATTTCAGTTTACTTAGTTTTATTTATTTTTTTGTTTTTCTTTAAATGTATCTTTATCTATTAATGCACTTGCTTGTTTTCTGTTTTATATACATAAAATGTTTATCTATGTAATCTGTTTTGGCTTTCTGTGTTGTCTTAGTGTTTTGTATTATAATATGTATAAGTATAAGCTGTTAGATTACTTATAATTAAATAAATAAATAAAATCTGCGTTTACTGCACAAGACGTGACAGAATTGCCATCTAAAGTTCTAATATGTAACTACCAAACGAATCAATAGCGTGTGTTTTTTCTCCATTTCCCTTTCTCACTCTCTCTCTCTCAATTGGTCTCAATCGCTGTATTCCTTTTCTTTGACAAAAAGCGCGTATATCTTCGTGTCGTTTCGTAAATTTTTACCCTCATGCGGCTGAAGAAGTTTTACTCCAATAATACACACAATACAGAGTTTACCTGAGTCTGATTAGCAGAAGTTCTAGCCGAAAAGACAAGGAATTCGCAGATAAATTTCTTATGCAGCCCTCTAGAGAGCTTTGAGGAAATCGTGACCGTCTTCCCTGTGCCTGTTGGCCCTACGCAGATCACGTGGTTGTAGTTAGCGACTTTGTAGCCCAGTATCGCCGCACTACGAACATTATCTAACGTTGGCACTTCGATATCTGAAATATAACAAAGTAGAGTACTAATAAAAACACTGTAAACTAAACTTAAAATAAATATGAAAGATTAATTGAATATGTTCACATACCAGCAAACTGCCATTCAGGATCTACTTCATACTCCTCAAGATTAGCCATCCAGTTGTACCAATAAGGATTTGCTGGTTCACCGTCGTCTGTTGGATCAGTGAAGCCACCGTCATGTAATCTGCATATTGCAAGTGCATATTTAGGCAAAGAGATTTTTATAAGTGAAACATATTTATTGGCGTTGGAAAAAATACCGTCACATTTTACCGTTACGTGCCATCTTTTCCTTGTCATTAACGGTTGATACGAAGAGATGCAAAGAATAATAAAATAACGATGACAATCATAATAATAATTCTATTACAATTCTGTAATAATCTTAGTAATAAGGTAAAATTCACTTCTTAAAAACTTGAGCGACAAAGAAATGGAGAAAAGTTGTGACTTTAGTTTCCAATCAAACCTTCCACCCCCCTTCAAACAACCGTTTCCCTTAAAATATGAATTGGTAAAATAAGTTTTTAAATGTAATCCTCACGTATAGTCATAAACCCTGCCCTCTTTTGGAAACGCTGGTTTGGTCCCATTCTCTTCCATAATATTTCGCATGAAGTCTGAGAAGATCGCACGTCCGTTGTGATCGCAGGTAGCGCCCACGGACCATATAATCGCCCACACCACCCAACAAGGGGCTAGTTTGGCTACACGGTAAAATATTCAGGCATTAGGTACATTGCGTAAAAAGGAATTACGGAAGAACTGTATTTTACTAAAACAAATGAATTCAATTTCAAGCATTATTGAGAGCAGTGTTGGCCTAGTGGCTTCAGCATGCGACTTTGATTCATGAGGTCGTAGGATCGATCGCTGACTGTGCACCAATGGATTTTCTATGTGTGAATTTAACATTCGCTCGGTGAAGGAAGAAGGTGATGACATCGTGAGGAAAGCGGCTAGCCACCCAAAAAGTCGACGGCGTGTTGCAGGAACAGCAGGCCGATTACCTACTTGGGGAACGTTCCGGTTCAAGTTTATGTACCCAATAGTAACGTTTCCTTACCACCCCCAGTGGTTCATTAAACCCTATAACTTAGCTTAAAAATAATTAGTTACGTAATACTTGGAAACGTTCCCTTGCCTATAAGACAAATGAACATTAATGGGATTCATAAATCTGAAGCACAAACCTAAAAAGGTTGTAGCGCCATTGATTTATATTAAATTTTAAAATAAATTTGTCACTATAGTAATAATAATAATTAAGCCTCATGTATTCCTTGAAAAATTGAAAAATCCTCGAGTAATTAATTCAAAGTCAAATTTGTCGCTATAAACTTTTATATAGCACACTTACGCATCGTAGCAATAAATACTGGTCCTGGGGGAGGTCTGTCATCCTTTCCAGTGAGAGGCCTGAGCCGGTAGTCCAGCAGTTCCAAGAACTTTAGCACGAGGGACGAATCAATAGATGCAACTATTTCCGTCAACTTTGACCGGAGGATGGTAAGGGCGGGGTACAGGTAAACCGTTATTAGGTTATAGAGGATTTTTCGGATGTTGTCTGCAATCTGAAATTTTAAGTTAACACATTAAGTGTTCTTTTGTTGTGTTGAGTGGAGCGGGGACATTGTAGCGGTGCCGCCCACTCGGATCCGTGCGAGCATTCTATTAATTTTTTTTTAAACCATTGGCATCCTCCGAGTATTCGGTACTCTATATGCTGTATGCCGACCACTCGGATCCGAAAATGTTTTTTTAACAATAATAATATACATTGATACATATTTTTAAAATTTTGCATAAAAATTTTGGTTTTCGGCTATTACTTTGTATCCATTATTTAAGCATTGAATTTGTTAAGTTCATTTATCATGTATCTCAAAAATAAAAACAGTTTCCTTCGTAAAACGACAGAAATAATTCTGCGTCTGCCTCGTCTTTATATGCTTCGGTAAGTGATCAGATGGCATATATGACAATAAAACTCATGCCGTATTCCCGACGATGTAGTCCTACACTGCTACTGTAGAAAATGGATGCCAGGGATGGAAATGATACAATTAAATTCAAAAAGGTTCAAAAATTAACAAAAGGAAACAAAAATTATCCAGTACAGTACAAGTTATCGTGTAAAAGTGAGTATGTGAAGGTGTGTGTGTGTTATTAAAAAGTTACCGGTGGCAAATTACTCTTCATCCAAGCATTGACCAGAGGCTGAAGGCCGACCACCTTGGTGTCGAGGTACACCATTCCACAACGAGATACAGTAGCAGGAGAGGCCACTGCCAAGTCTGCTACTTCGAAGATCATACGCTGTCTGTCTGTCAGCTTCATTATCTCGCCACTTGATAGGCATAGCTTCTTGTTGTCGTCTAAAACCTAGAGATTCAATCAAAAGTTGAAAAAAATCGGACAAAGTGATCATGTTTCCTCCAGATTTAAACTCACAGTGTTCATGTTTTCAATCCAGACAGCATCCACTGGTCCATCAAACAGGTACCAGCGTCTGTCCGTGTCTTCCACCGCTATACCCGCCCGGACCAAGCTCGAGAGGATACCATCGGTCCTATAAGATCATTTAAACCATTGGTTTCAACATCCTCTTGAAGTTATTTATCGAATGACTCATCATAATAATAATACAGCGATAAGGATAAAACATTCAACTCTCAGAGTAGGCCTCTATTACTATAGTAACCATTCTACAATTTACATTGAAAGATTAAACAATATAAATATTTTATATAAAGAACACACACATAAATATCTTAAACCTTACTTTAATAAAAAATGGGCCAAATCAGTTTTAAGTTGCTGTCACTAGCAACACTGATTTTCAGTAGGCCCATATTATATATTGAAGTGATTAACAACAAATAAAAATACTAACCAAAATTATATAAAATAAGAAAAAAACAACTGGCAAACTAAACTGGCTGCTTAAATTCCCAGCATTTAGTAGCTCTTCGCTGGTTATGTTATAATTTTTTTATGATATAATGTCTTAAACACTAAGCAAATTAACAAACATATTTTGGTAAATACAAAGTAACAGGTACCATTCGTGAGTGTTCAAGTCGAACTCTCCATACAGCTGGCCCATAGTAATGGATTTGGGATTTACGATAAACGTATGCACTGTGGTGAATGGGAACCCATCTGGCGCTAACTTGCCCTTTATGGCTGTCAGAGCGTCGCGAAGGATTTCATAGCACTAAAAAAAGTAATTTTTAAGGAAAGATAGGTTTAATTTAACATTTCGTTTTCCACCAGTCTCTTAGCAAAATTACGGGTTAACTGAAATAATATTATCTGTGTCAAACTTTTTTGTAATGTAATAGGAGGCTAACGAGCAGGAGGCTCATCTGATATTGTGATACCGTCGCCTATGGACACTCACATTGCCAGAAGGCTCGCGAGTGCGTTGCTGGCGTTAAGGATTGGTAGGCTCTTTTCTTGAACAACCCTCATTCAAATTGGTACGCAAATACTTTAGGACACATTTGGTTCCACATAGTGATGGTGCGCGGCAAAAACTCCTTTAAAATCGCTCAGTTGTGGAACGACGGACGTCAAGGTGACACGGATGATATTTTATATTAATCAAATCAAATCCAACCAAACAACTCTTCTGAACACTCTCGATGGTAAGGGCGGTAGAAGATGTAGAGAGACCACACACCTCTAAGCAACACTAAGTGATCAAACTATCTGAATTGTGCGATGTTTTATAATTTTAATAACAAAAAAATACCTTAGTTTTCCCAGCGCCGGCCGGTCCGACCAACATCAACCCATGCCTTACAACAGTCGTCTCATAAAGTTGTATTATTTTAAATATGAAAGCTGTAAAAAAACATTAAAATCCAATCAACATATGAATATTCGAAGGTTACTCAAACAAATTGTTTTCTTTCCAACAGTTTTAAAATACAACTTTTATTTTTCTTAGAAGAACACGTCATAAAAATAAGGTTTTTATTTAGTTATTGATTAAAGTTTACCACATCATACATAGTAAATCTACGGTATATGCGACATAGTAATCATTTTGTTTTTACTTAAATTACAAAAAAAATTAAAAGGTTCAATTATAACAAACACAAGATAATATAAAAATACAATAAAACCAGCGGGTGAGGTACGAGGCACATAACAATGCTTTTTTTTTTAACCGATCAGCCCACTACAGTATCTATATTTTCTTATTACAAATCTATTTTCTGTTGCAGCACCCAAAGTGTCAGTGATTGGATTTCGTGTCAGAAATACATTTTATTTTCTTACTGTAAAGGTCATCATAGCCTCTTTTTATGAGCATATTTCTGATAGACTGCTCCATGATGCCGTAATCAACAACTGGAATCTCCACGCGAGGAAATAAATCCGATATGATTCCTGAAAGAGTACATACCTTAAAATAAGTCTATCATTTTAATAAATTTCATACACAGGTGACATCTAGTAAATCTTCATCGTGTATATAAACAAGGCATAACACACAATCAATATAGCTTAAGACGCATGATGACCTAATGGAGATCAGAGATAGTTTTTTATTCATAATCAAATGAATCAATTTACTATGTTTTCTTCATCTTAATATTTGTCATAGACCGTTTTATTTCATTAATAATAATAATAAAAATGATTATTTATTTTCTCACAATAAAAATTTTGAGCCGTCACGGGACGCCTGGCAGATGTGAAACATCGAAATTATTTTGTGAAGTAATATGCAGAAAATAACAGATTGTAATAGGAACTAAATATGTCATAATGATAAAATAAAATATTACGATTTTGTTTTCCAGATAACGATGACTATTTATTGAATTAACATTTATTTTCATTAAATACAAAAACTTACTACTGCATATAGATTGTATGTATATACCATCATATAGCGTGGCGATGCGTCGCCACGGCATGCGTCGCCACGCCAGAAATCGGTTTTACGTGCGGCTATAGATGTTTCACATCAAAAACTAACAAAACTTCATACATGATATGTTACAATAATGTATCTAAACAATTGTCATTTTTCTTTGGAGTAACTGTTATTGTAATATGAGGCTGATGCCTGCTTTAATTGATGATTTAATTGTGTGGAGATATCTAAAAAATGAATACCGTTAAACAAGACAAGGTCATCAGCCAAAAACTTGGGCACATTGACATCACGCAACGCCCTCAGCACTATCTGTCTCTCGTCTGCATCCGGCATTTGTCGGATAAGGTTTCCGGCCACCAAGATCACCGTTTTTACAGCTCGCATTCCAAAATCATAGTGGTCCTAGAATCATTATTCTTGTTAGTTGTTTCTTCAGTATTGGATAAAAAACCATATTTTGGAAATATTTGCGAGTAAAGTCTCGTATGACCATTGCCAGCCTTCAAAGAATTGGTACCCTCTTTTAAAAGAGAAAAACGACTCTTTTTTGAATATATCTAAGATTAACAAAAACACTTTTTTTACTTTATGACTCATGAAAAATATTCTTACCTGTGACGACAATTGTTCCGAACTCAATCTGAAAGTAGTAGTAATCTTTCCAGCCAAGATTTTTGCTTCAAAGAATCCATATGAGAAAAGGGATATTTCAGCAATGAGAGCATAGTCAGGGACCATCATTGCGATTGGACGGAATAATGCTTTCAAATTATCTGGCAACTCCGTACGCCCTTAAAAAAATAAATTTATTATTATTTTTACATTAGTGGGCTACTGGTTCCACATAGTGTATTTTATATTCTGCCATGACGTCCGATGCTGAAACTCAGCTGCCAGTATCAGTCCAAACAGCTAATCTGTATACTCTACATGGTAACTGCGATAGAAGAAGCAGAGAGATCCTGCAACTCTACGCAATGCCAAGGGATTAAGCCGCTCGGAAAGTGACTGGTCGTCGATGATTCGAATCGCTGTTCATTGAATACGATCAAGTGGAAGGAGCTGGTACTGGGGAGCTCCCGCCCAGAGGTGAGAACAGTATTCCATGTGGGGCTGAATTTGCGCCTAGTAGAGTTGTAAGCAGTGGCACGGATTGAAGTACCATCTCGCCTTGCTGAACACACCAAGCTTTTTGGAGGCTAATTTAGCCTTCTCTTTCAAATGACCGCGAAACAAATTAAACTCTAACACGGATCACATTTTAGACACTTTAAGCTTGTATATATATAACTTGCATGGGAAAATAACTTGCGAAAAATTCAACTTCTTTAAATACCTGCGTATCCCGGGTTCATAGTAATAAAGACTGAACAGGACGCCTTCAGGGGAAGTTCCACACCCTCAAACATAAACTTTTCTAAGTGAGCTATTTGGGCCTTTTGTATCGTGACGACCTGACAAAATAAATCAATTATCAAAATATAATCTTATAAACAATGCTAGAATTTAAATATGATAATAGCAAAAAGTTACCTGTTGAGCAACAACTGATAGCACTTCGATATCAATCCGATTGAACTCATCAAAGCATGCCCAGGCTCCCGAACTGAGAAGACAAAATACTAATTAGATTGTACGTGCAGTGTGTAAGGTTCGTACATTTTTCTCACTTATAAGCGTGACGAATTTCTAAATCGTCGGAGTGACGCCCCGAGAGTATAGCCGGACGCAGGTACTCTCTTCGTCTGTTACCAAACAATTAACTAAATCATGGGAATTACACCCCGAGAACATAGCCCAGAGGAAAGGCAGTCCCTTCGACTTTTACATTCTATTATCGCGTCTATACGCGAGTGGTTAATATAAAGACTTAAAATTTTCTCTTATTTAAAGCACAAGCAACATCAATCGTACATACATAATAATTGTTTCTCTTCAATAAACTTGTTTCTCTTTGTATATGTATTTTTTCAGAGCAGAACAATTTATTTCGTTGCAACAAAATATATTTATTTCAGGTTGACATCAAATGACTTACGCCGCCAATCCCTTGAAGAACTTCCCCATAGCCATGTAGTCTAGTTGATCTGAACAGTTGAAGACCACACACTGTACGGCCAATGCTTTTGCTAAATCCTGCAAATTCTTAATACTTTAACAAAACGTTTAACTATCATTAGTTAAAATTTTACGACCCTCAAAATATTTACAGTATTATAATATTAACGTTTTAAGTATAAATGAATCAGTGGCGCCACAACCCTTTTTCTGAGCCTCAGATTTCTGTATCTGTTTCACGATCATTTGTTAATCGGCAAGTAGGTGATCAGCCTCCTGTGCCTGATGCACGCCATCGACTTTTTGGGTCTAAGGCAAGCCGGTTTCCTCAAGATGTTTTCCTTCACCATCCGAGCGAATGTTAAATGCGCACATGGAAAGAAAGTCCATTGGTGCACAAGGAGGAGATCGGACCTACGGCCTCAGGGATGAGAGTAACACGCTGAAGCTTATATTTTTTAGTTTAGTTTGTCGGTTTACCATAGCAGTGCCATCTATTGATTACTAACTCAATCCAGTCGAAAAGTATCGATCTGTTAGAATCTTTTGGAGCTAATAGATAATTGTGACTGTCAATTAATTATAGACAAATAATTTGCAATAATAAAATTACGACTATAATTAAAGATCTAAGCTATCCTATCTCTTAAGTTGGACCAGACTGCTCACAGTGTGCCAATTTAAAATCGGTTAAGTAGTTTAGGAGTCCATCGCGGATAAACATCCTGACAGGAGGTATATATATATTTATATAAACCTTTATATATATATTTTATATTATATTATATATATATTTTAGGTTTTGAATTCATGTTAACATATAACCTTAGTGGTCTCAGTCTTGCCAGTGCCAGCCGGGCCTGCGGGTGCGCCGCCAAATTTAAGATGCATCGCGCACATCAGAGTCAAATAGCATCGGTCAGTCAAAGGGGTTATCACAAGCCGACCACTAGAATACACAAAAACGAACTTCAGCTATTCAAAGGGGGAACGCCGCCAGTATCTTGGGAACCTTGCCGAAAGAGACTCCATTTAATAATACACTTAGTTTTTTGTTATATATTTGTATCAAATGTCAAGTATTCTAAAAGAAGATAAAACATTTTTTTTCGGTTTATAATACTATTTTTTATAGACAATCTATATAATATTACGGCGTGACAAGACAAAGGATCACTTCACTGTATTCGACCCTAAGGTAGTATAAATATTTCATATGCTATTAAAATGAACAAAATACCTATTTCCCAAATACTCGTTGGAGTATGTGAAGATAGAGTTTAGTGCTCGCACGTCACAGTAGTTCTGACTGAACTGTCGGTAGAAGGCGGATGTGTCAAGTTTGTTCTCATCCTGGTATATTTCTGGGAGTTCGCCTTCTTCTAGAGGATTCATCTCTTTTACTATCTGGTAATATCTGAAACAGTATCCATTTAATATACCAACTAGGCTTGTCAAGTAACATTGTTCACTTCAGCACAGTCAAATTCAGGTAGAAAAAAAATGTTTGACAACTCTTGATTTAAGTTTAAGTGACCTCCTATATGGGGCAAAAATCCCTAGATCGTGATTTTATATTTATCTTTGTACTAACAAATTCTGTGATACTTCTTTAACTCATGAGGGTATTTTTTTTACAGATGAAACGTCACGATGTAGTGCAGCGTTTTTGCCGAAGAGAAGTAGAGAGCGATTAAGATTGGGACCGACTGAGAGAGGCAGTGAGAAAGGGTAATTGAGAAAAAAATACCCGATATTGGTTGGTGTATTCGATTAGTCGTTACATTTAAGAACTTTAGATGGAAATTCTGTCGCATAACATCTTGTGCAGAAAACGCAGATTTTTTATTAATTTATATTATAATTTAAACAAATAAAATGTGAATATAGATAGTAATAATTAATTTACAAAGTTTCTTTTGACATGTGTACCTACTGTGTACGGACGCACGTTTTTTAGTCCTTTGAGACGTCCTGAGATTATCATTTTCAGTTGACAAAGGTCAGTTCGTTAAATTTGTTAATTAATTATTTATTATGAATATACTTTTATTTTAAATATTTTATGGTAATGATAATCATCACCTTAGCTGACATATCCACTGAAAGTCGCTGAGGTTTTTGACGTTCTCGCACACGAGGGTGTTGGTGACGTCACGCGCATGCACTTCTATCACGATGAGGGCGCACAACACTTCTCTTTGGAAGAACGTCAGTTCGCCTTTGACCAGAGCTCGAAGAGTGTCCAACTGAAATGAATTTCCCAATGTTTATTTATTTATTAGTAATCTTACAGCTCATATCAATATGATAATTGAAAAAGCACGTAGAAAATATACAAAACAAAAAACAGATTGCATTGATAATGTTCACGCTAAATCGGTGTCAGTCAAAGAAGGATGACATTTGTCGATTTGACTTTGACACACGAACCGGAGACGGTAGGTGGCGTTCCGGCATGACAGCGCAAGAGAGTTAAATTTCTACCGCCGTCGCGTGCGCACTCAATATAGACCGCAAACCGTACCGCATTTACTTATATTCATAGATTTTAAGGATCCAGGTTTTGGAGCGAGACACACCACCGTTGATGGTAAGAGTCCCCGCAGACTACAGACTTTTTATCGGCCGATAGTTTAGTCGAGTTGGCCTGTTCGTGTGCACACTGTACCAACAAAACAGTTGGGTTGGTCGCGAGTGCGCAGACTAGCCAACAAATGGTTTGGCCGATTGATTAATTTACTAGAGTTGGTGAAGAGACCAGTCGAAAAAAAATATTATAATTGCCTTATACTTGATACTGTAAATGACAAAAAAAATGAAGAAGCGGAATCGAGAGTATTGGGTACATCCCATCTACAATGACAGATTATTGTAAGGGAAGTTTTACACAATTAATTCTAAATTACTACACTTCCCGGAAAAGTTTTTCTCCTTTTATCGAATGAGCATAACCAGTTTCAATGAACTCGTTAAATTAATTGGACCTTCAATATCAAAGCAGTCGAGTCGGCCGATGAAACAATCGGCAAGTATGCGGGCGGGGAAGAGCGCCATACTGATCAAGCGGTCGGGCGATAGTTCGCCGATGGTTTAGTTTGAAGGCAGTCGTGAAGCCCATCAAACTTTTTTATCGGCCGATACTGAATCACTGTAATGTGCGCATCTGCATACATATTCATACTGATTAAGAAGCCGACCAAACTATCGGCCGATAAAAAGTCTGTAGTCTGCGGGGACTCTTATTATACTGACACGCGACAGCCGAACCAGCGCAAATTTATTTTGCTGGATATAGCTTCCGGATACCCAGGCCCACACATATTTTTTGGTCCTTTTCGAGCCGTATATGTATCATATCTCTTAGTTAGGCATATTTATTTTCGTACTTTTTTTTTTCAATTTTGTTCGTTAGGTGAAATTGCCGGTGGGCATTATTTTTATTACCTGTATAACGACAGTATTAATATAGATTTTTAAATATTATATGTATTTATAAATCTATTATCCGTATTTCGGATCCCGTATTACCTATTTACGTATTTAATAACGTATATTGTGCCTGATTTAGTGAGAATGATCATGCGTAATTTAAGTACCTACATCACTTTTTTCTAAAAATAGTTTCACAGTTAACAATCGAAATAAATCTGTTTATAGTTTAATTTAATTGTATTGTTCATATTTAATTTTTATTTTCTTATTTTATAAAGTTAATTTTGAGATAATTAATAATTATTTGTAGATAATATAGACAAAAGAACAAGAACAAAGGCCGGTGAATGTTCACCAATCGAGTTAGAACATGTTCAAAGTTCCATATTATTATTGCAAGCCCGACAAAATTCGTATTTTTCTAAGATGCAATCATTATACGATTTGTCATTGAATATTAATAGTAAGGAAGACGAAAAAATTTTCCAAATTAAAACGTCTAATATACAAGCACTTCGTAGTGAATTTAATGAGTTAGTAACTCAATTAAATATTGAACAAATGAAGCATAACCCTCAGTTCACTCCTTCTTTTCATACATGGCAGTCCTTTGAGGACCTGTACGCAACCATACAGGGTAAGCTACAGGTAATTAAAAATACTTCAGCTGAGGAGAAATTAGATCATCCAAAATTAAAATTACCTCCAATTAAATTACCACAATTTAATGGCGACCCAAATAATTGGACTTCTACGAAGCCTTTAACCACTTAGTGCATAACAATGGGTCAATTTCAAATTCAGAAAAGGTGTTCTATCTTTGTGGGCAACTAACAGGGAAGGCCCTAACTGTGATCGCTGGCATAAACCCAACGGCAAATAATTATGATTTAATTTATTCTACCTTAATTGACAAATATCAAGACATACGGTCTCTCGGCTTTCATTCTTTAGATAATATATTAAATTTTAAAACATTAACAAGTTCTTCTACAGACGGTTTAAATAATTTCCTTGAAACTTTTGTTACATCAATCGCAGCATTTGAAAAACTAGAAATACTTAATAAATTGGATTTTTATTAGTTATGTTTTTGTATTGTTTTTGTATTGTTTTTGTATTGTTTTTGTATGTCGCAATTAGTTATGTTTTTAAGAGAACAGTGTAAAGTTTTGGATCAAACAAATTCTACTATTATTAAACCGCCTACTAATAAATATTCATATCATACCAAAATTGTAAAATCTTTTGTAACTGCTTACTGTGATCAAACTAATTTAAAATGTCCTTTATGTAATAGTAAAAATCACGATCAGTTATACGGTTGTCCTGATTTTTTAAAATTAAATGCAAGAGAACGATTCAATATCATTAAAAAACGAAATTATTGTGTGAAATGTTTAAGCGTAAAACATAAAACCACAAATTGTGATTCTGTTAAAAGTTGTAAAACATGCAATTCTAATACGCACAATACATTGCTGCATTTTTCGTTATATTCCAGTTTATTTAAAAAACAGGAGAAACCGTTCGAACCTGCTATCGATGGACTGCGATCAAACGCGCGAGCCATTGAGTCGCAGCGTGAGTCATTGCTAGTCGACAGTACCCCGCGCGTCGCGTCTGGCTCCTTAAGGATGATTCACGGTACACCGCGTTGCGGCCGGGCCGGGCCTCTGCCGGGACACGTCCACCGTGCGCCGGCCGGGACAGTGATTCATGTTACACCGGGCTGTATTGGGTGTACGCACGTACGTGTTTGCACGACTATATCTGTTTTTGTAAGCTAGTGATTTCATCTGTCGATAGACTTGACGCTTCAGTAATAATGCAATTTTCACAATTTGAATTTGCAGCTATTGCAATTGCCATCGATGACGAAGTATTAGAAAAACGAAGCGAAAGTACTAAAAGAAGATGGGGTGTACATCCAACCTGGAGAAAGCGAGAAGCAGAAGGGGAATTTTCTTTACTTTACAAAGAATTAATTGACGACGAGAGCAAGTTTTATGGTTATTTTAGAATGTCTAAAGAATACTTTACTTATTTACTTGAAAAATTAAAACCAGATCTAACCAAAAAAAATACAAGATTTCTAATAATTTTTCATCGTCCATTTTGCTGTTGAGCTGCAGACCTCACTAAGATTTGACGTTGACTGCTCTGCGGGTGTCCGGGCGCCTACGTTCATGTTACGCCATGTCGGGGCCGGACCGTGCCGGAGCCGGGAAACAATATCCACCGACATTACAACGCCGTGCCCCGGCCGAGTCCCGGCGGCGCACGGCCGAGCCACGGTTAGGCATGAATTACTTCATACAAAAGTAAGTATATCATTAATGTCAGACCGTGCCCCGGCCGGGGCACGGCCCGGTCGAGACACGGTGTAGCGTGAATCATCCTTTAGACGAACCTAATAACAATCACGCGCCGATTTCTCTGTGTTCATTGCAGAATGAAGCGAATACTTTAATATCACAACCGTCAACGGTTTTACTTGGTACTGCCCGCGTATGTACTCTTGATACACGTGGTAACCCGCATATTTTGCGTTGTCTTATAGACAACGGCTCTCAAAATCATTTTATAATGACTGAGTGTTGCAAAAAGTTACTATTAAATTACAATACGTTTTCCGAACCTATGTTTGTGAACGGGTTTGGTGGCTGTTCGAATGATATAATAGGAGCAACCAATATTGGTATATCCTCTGGTTTTGATAAAAATATTAAATATTCTATTAATTCTTTAATCGTGAAACGTATTACGGATTTACCTACTTCTAAGGTTGATAGATCGAAGTTGGAATATTTGTTTAACGTACCGCTCGCCGATGATATATTTTATGAAACCGGTCAGGTTGATATGTTAATTGGTGCGCAGCTGTTTTCGAAACTACTCAAGCAGGGTCGTATCCAGGGACCGCCTGGTATGCCTGATGCTGTTCAAACCACATTTGGTTTTATTTTAATGGGTGAAGCGCCTATTTTATCTACAAATTTTAATTTATCTTGTCCCACTCAGAGTAGAATTCTTAGGGAAATTTACGACAAAAATATTGTTTTATGTTTTTTTATTATTATACTCATTAGTAACATCATAACAAATATGGTACTAATGTTTTGACCGCATAAAAACTGAATGAAAAGTATAACGCCTCTACAGAATCCAATAAATGGATTAAGAAAAAAAGCTAATACTTCTTACCTGTTGTAGCATTTCTTCAAAATATCCATCCATTCGGTAATCAATAATAGCTTGCTCGACCCCTGCCGTCCATGCAGTCTGAGATCCCGCTATCACTACTTGCCCTGGCCAACGGAGCACCCATTCAGCACGAGGTAGTTCCCAGAGCTCCTCCATTCCAGCCACAAGGGTTAGACGAACTGGAATTTATATACATAAAACTTAACAACTGGTTTACATAATTTAGGTTATTGCTTAGGTAAGTAAGTAAATTGCTTCATCCATATTTTCGTGAAAAATAGCATGAAGCAATTTACTACTTCCTTTGAAATAATTCCTTTAAATTCAGACAGAGTCTTTACGAATATGATTAATAATAACGAATGTATGAAAGGGAAGAAAGGAATAGCCACAATAAATAACCTTAGTTTTTTGTTTTAAATGCAGTTTTAAAATAAAAAACTAAGGAAACAGATGTTGCAATAAAAATAAATAGAAATGGTAAAATTGAAATGGTCATGGCAAGAGAATCAGAAAATCGGAGCAAAAAAGTACAACGACTACTAGCAAACGAAAAAAAGAGGAAGACAGCTGAGTAGGTGGATAGACCAAATTAAAGAAACAGCAGGTGGTACATGGTACAGAGGAATGGCGGGATTTGGAGGAGGCCTTTGCCAAAGGCACACAGATACCTAAAAGAAAATTGAACTACAAACGTAATTAAATATAAAAGTATCTGAATTGAAAGGCTATTATTATTATACTCATGGACAACATAGATAATAATTAAGTTTATTTCTTTACTCCAGGGATTATAATCCTGTACTATGTTCTAAGCATCAAAATATTCAATATACTAAAATTTGTTATTAGTATATTTTACTTTTATACATAATAAATAAAATAACTTTAATACTAACTACTATGCCGCATCGTATCCTCCAACAACAAGAGCCATTGCTCAACATTCGACGAAGGATAGAATTGATATTTGAGATCGACAATTTCTCCTTCACTTGAATGCATTTGCGATATTTTGAGGTCCGGTTCAAAGGTCACCTAATGAGTCACAAATTTAAAAATTAGTCAAAATAATATCTTTTTAAATATCTTCTATACTGTTTCCTGAATATTGATAAATGTAATCCATATAATTATATTTGCTACCACGAGTTGAGGTATTCAAAGGGTAGTCAATACGATAAACATGTCCTTCCAGTGTCATATGTGTCAAACTCTACGCTACGAATCCCCATTTTATAATACGAACGATATACGATATGAACCATTAATTCAAGTAAATCATATACACCACTTTTAAAGCATATACCTTAGCAATGTTCTCGAAACATTTCCTTAAATGAGGCTGTACGGCTCTAGGATTTCTGCTCTGCGAGAGTATCTCCAGTAACTCATCATCACTGAGGAAGAAGAATCTTGGGAAGCGAAGCCGTTTCAGCTCCATGTACTCATTGAGGCCGCGAGACACCACGGCCAACAGGTGCCGGGCTTCTACTAAGCTGTCCAGTAAACGACTATCAGGGCATATTATCATTATCTGAAAGCATGACCACAATTTTAGTTAGGTAAAAGGTTAGCTATGTTTTTACAAAAGCGTTTCCTACTCCATACACCATAAACAAATGTGACTCTCTTACCTGTAGCCACGTATATGGTTAATTATTACATAGCGTAATTTACTAAGATTAAAAGGCAGCTGTGGAGGCTGCGCCTGCTTGTGTGAAACAGTAGTGGTGACAGATTTATTTAAAAAAAGTCTTAAATCTTTTAATCATAAGTGATTATATGGTTATTTTGGTAACCTTTGGAACAGCAGCAGCAGAAGACATAATCCTTCTCCAAATTCTCTCCATTGTACCATACTTTTTGGCTTCCAAGGGAAGTTGGCGAGATATATCTTCCGATGTGAAAATTGGTTCCAAATACATCCACTCCCTACAGAAATTAAATCACGCGGATCATTTGAAGCGATACAAAATAATTTAGTTAAAAAATCATTGATAAAATGACTGAATAGATTATTAATTTAAAAAAATAATACTTCAAAGAATCTATTTAAGCTCAACAAGAGTCTCTACAAATCAAATCAAAATCAAAAAATCATTTATTCATACAGGTAACATGTACACTCATGAACGTCAAAAAAAAAGAAATATTATACATTAAATGATTCGAATTTTACATTTACTGCCAGTTCTCAAATCAAGGGCGTAGAACGGAAGGGAAGAAATGGCAATAAACTCTCCGCCACTCTTTTTAATCGCCAAATTTTTTTTACACAATGTTTGTAAGGAGCTGCAACCATTACACCATGTTCCATATGACATCTTGAGTAATAAAGAATAATAAAATAAATTAAAAACAAAGATTTGTCCTCTATCAGCAGGAGGCATGGTGAAATAGGAGCACGCACTTACATACTCGTGAGAACAACACGCAACATATATAATATACCTAATATACATAACCACGACTGCTGTAAAACGGTTATGTAAAAAAATGTAATAGCTTAAACAGCAGTCGTGTTAACCAAAGACATACTTCTGGCATTCGATCCACTCGTCCACAACCTTCTGAGTGAGCCGAATCTTATCATCCCACTCTTGTATCCGTAACTCGAAAGCAGCTTTGAAAGGACTGAAGCCAAGCTGCTGCGTCGCCAAGAGATGCTCATCCAGAAGTTGAAGGGTCTCGTCAGCTATCTTCATTATGTATGTACCTGGATATTAAGTTTATTTTAGAATAAAGTAAGGATAATGGATAAGTAAACTTCACTTATCGGAATCTGATACAAAAAATATGTAGTCTTTTTAATGTCTAAATAAATAATAAAAAAATATTATCTAAAAAAATTAAACAATTGTGATCCTAATATTTATTTTAAGTTTGTTCAAAGGTACTCATTATCCCAATGTTTTGTTATGGGTAGGTACATGTTTAAAAGGGTTCGATAATTGCATTAAGATAAGGATTAATCGATACTACCTGTGGTCTTGTAAGGCGACATCTCCATAGCCTTAGCAGCCCAATCGTTCTGCATCTTGTCTAACGACTGTTCAATGACATACTCTTTGCTAGCGAGTTCCCCGATTTCTGCTATCAGCCCAGCATGATCAGCCATGCCTTGCTTTAGACACATTTGGAAGGTTTGTTTTTCGTTCATTGTGACAGTAATACCTACAAAATAAAATCATTTTTATATATTTTATCGAATTTAGTTACATCATTTATTTTAATTAATATTTAGAAGAGTCAACAAAATGTAAGCAATCATTGCACACTTGTAGTCAAAACGAGCCGTTTAATCATAAATTGTAATTTATCATTCTCGTTCCCGATAATGACCAAAAAAAGAGTGACGGAGAGTGTATTGCCAGTTCTTCCCTTTCGTTCTACGCCCTTGATTTGAGAACTGGCAGTAAATGTAAAATTAGAAGCATTTAATGAATATATTTTCTTTTTTTGACGTTCATAAGTGTACATTATGTTACCTATACATAATGATTTTTGAATTTTGAAATAATTTACTTAATTTTACAAATTCTTCAAGAAGTCGTTAGTTTTTTTATCAATCCAGTGTCACCACCCCACTACTCCTGATGTTATTTTAGTTATAAGCTCATGTTTGAAACAATTAAAGCCCCGTTGTTACCTACCCAGCTACAAACGTGTTTTATTTGTACATATCTAACAACCGCCTGCAAACTTAGTTCCGACTCAATAATTTTTTACATATTATATGACAACAATTTAATAAACTAATTCAATATATCAACTCTACAACTATCAAATAGTTATGTGACAGCTGTATGTAGCAGTCTCTCGCTGGGCAAAGCTGAAGTTATATTATGTAAGAATATTACGAAAAATCCATTAAAATTTCAAACAAACAATGTTTTACGTTCTTATTCAAGAGAAAAGTTGGGGTAACTCAATACTCACCAGCTCTTTCCATAAATTCATTCCAGTGTCTCTCTTTCATGCCAGGGTTTCTCACAGCTTGAATAACTGGTATCAATGGTTTAAACTCATCAATATCATCCTGTAATTTACAATAAATTAAATTATAATGAAATTACTACTCCTATCTTACTTATCGGTCTTAAAGATTATTGACATATAAACTTTTCAAAACTTTAAAACATGTGACGTGTGAAATTCCTATAACTGTTTCTAAACTATGGAAAAATCTAAAATATAAGCTATATTTCCAATCGCAATTAGTGCTATAAAAACGAAATAAGTCTATATAAAGTATTTACCCGGATCGTGAGCGCCACTTGTTGTACTTTGGGTAAATCAGCAAATGTCCTCACACACTTGATTATAGTCTTGTAATATTCATTAATCAGCGGCTCAATTGAATCAGCATCCACGTACATTAGGGGATTGTCGAACCAGACTTCGCGCGCTTTGAGGAAATCTAGGAGACAGAAGATTTAAGCTATCGTGGAATATGCTTGAAAAGAGTATTCAGAATTTATAGTTGCTTGAGCAGAACCCACATACACTCTGCCGTTTCACGAAACACACTACAGCCGACTTATTATAGCCGGTATTATGTAATTAATTATTTTTTTGTTTTTTTTTCCTTTCGTAAATATTTGAAACTTTTTATTATGTATTCCATCTTTGGCTATATGTTGTATATAATTTATGTGAACTGTAGGACTACGAATAAATAAAATATAATAATGAGCAATAGCTCAAATCACCTCTGATATTGATATACTGATATGGCGTCTCAATATGTAGGTCCCTTTCAACTAGAAATAAACTCAAAAATCTGCATGTTCCTTTGGGAGAACTTTATCAGTTTAATTTTAGCATATTTGTATGTAAGTTTCAGCCATCATTTATCTTATCAGTCCAGGCTAACGTCAGCCTCGTAAAAACTTTTTTACTATGTTTTCGGTTTATCAGGTTATATATCTTTGTAGGCAATTAGGTGATAACGCTATTATATTTTCCCATCCTTTAAAACATACGAACCGAACCTTCTTTATCAATTAATAAAGAGATGCACTGTATCGAGATATCAACTTGACAAATCGTATATAATGTAATAATAATAATATAACATTTCTTACCAGAAGCAGTGACCCACAAGTTACGATAAGGCTCAAATTCCTTCACCAATCGGTTGAGATCTGAAAAGGGCACGACCGGCTGTCCAAACAATTTTTGTCTCTGGTTTAGCACCCTGCCCCATTCCTGGGAATCTTTCATTCCTTTCCATGCCTTCTTGATGTCATTCGCAATTTCATGAACCTATCCCAACAAAGGCATTATAACTATGATTTTTGCGGGCGACATTACTGCGCTTTGCATACCACTATGTTTAACAAGCTGCACACAGAAGTATTTCCAAAGCAATTCGACTTAAAGTACTTCAAGAAAGGTGCGTATCAATTCTTAAAAGGCCGGCAACTCACTCACGAACCGTCTGGCATTAAGAGTGTCCATGTGCGCGGGTATCACTTAACAACTCCTGCCCGTTTGCCTCCGTTCTATAAAAAAAGACATATACGAGAAATTTATATGCCGTAATAAACCCATGGTAGTCATTAGTGCTATTTATATTAAGATAAAAAAAAAGGGTAATAAGGTAAACTAGAGCTGATGAGGTAAAATTATGTATATCTGACAATATATAGTACATTTCTACAGGTTCAGCCTGAGTGAGCAGAAATGTAAATTTGTTTATAAAAAACGGCGAGATTGGCTACAGATACAAAGGTAGACATTGTTTATACAACGTTATACAAATATAGTTTAAAACTAGCCACCATTATGGTCAGGCAAAATGACTGTTTGTAGAATTAGTTAATACAAACCCTGGTAAAGTCATTCTGTAAGGTGAGGGCCATACATTGCGAAGTGAACATGTCAATTTTGTCTGACAAAGTCTGTTCATCCTGCTGATGGAGTTTCCAGAATTTTTCCTGTTCTTCTTCTAAGAAATCTGTAGTTGCTACTACCTAGGGATTAGCTCAAATGTAAACCAGAAGTCATTACTGTCTCATTCATTAAGCATTGGGTAACTTCAAAATATCCAATTACTGTCAATTCTCAAATCCAATTGCGGAACTGGCAGTAAACCAACCCATAGTAACAAAGTTTAAATCGCGTGACATTAGAGTAATAAAGATAAAACGTTGAAGAGCTATTTCAGGTTTAGTAATGAATGATAAAATACTGAAAGTACTTTTCATCCTCTCAAATTCTATATAAATAAACTAGCAGCCCGTCCCGACTTCGCACAGGTGGACATTTTATTTTGTTTTCTCAGCGCATGCGATGAAAGATATTTTATAACGAGTTTTTTAAACCTTGGGTAACATAATTGTAGTTATAATGGGGATCTTTAAATTTTTCTTAAAATTAAAATAGCATATATTAATAACCAAATTATAATAAGTCAGTGATAATATAGCATTCAAATGGTAAAAGACTTTTAAAAAATCGTCGAGTATTTTTTGCGCCATTTCGTTACTAACATACAAATCTTTCCTCTTTATAATATTAGTATATATAAAATTATGTATATACATTGAATAGTATATAATATTAAAATAACATTTACTTGTTTATTAATATTTAGAGGCCACCCAATAGCTTCCCATAGAGCCTTAAAATCATCATTTTCCAACGGCGTAAAAAACGTGTCCAATACCTCGTAATCCTAAAAATATATTGGACATATATCATCACTATCAAATTCATTGTATTAAGGTCGGAAGGCTCATCTTGAGAAACCATTAATTTCAACTCCTAAAGTGGGCTTGCCATGACAGTAGGTCATCGTAGTCTTGAAGGTTTAACGTTGTAAAACTGGTTATTTCATAACTCACTACAGTTCAGTGTTGATTTGAAGCACGGTTACACTAACAGACAACAGGCAATATACTTCTAGGCTAGGGCTACCATGAATATTTTTTAGGACTCATTTTATTGATTCTTTATTCAAAACCAGGGACTCGAACCCAACACAAGATTAATGATAAAATTTAGTAGCTATCATCAATTTTGTCTTTGGTTTCGGCGACTTTCTTGCCGACTAACTTGCCCGTTCTTCTCAGAACAAGACCTCCTGGTAGTCTTGCGAACGGATGGCGTAGTTTTGCTCTTTCGCGAATTTTGTAAACGTTTTTGACATTCATAAGCATGCCTAAAGTCGCATCTAAACTGAATAAATAAATTTTGATTTGATTTGATTTAGTATTCGCGACTATAACAGAATAAACTACTTATCCAGAGTTTGATATATTCGGAATATCAAGCTCTGATCAATTTAAATTAAAACATTGTTAAGCGCCTATTTGACACCTAATCTGCTGTTTTGCTATTTGTCATATAAGCAAAAATTACTGGAAGTGTAGTTTTTATTCCATTTTTTTGTAACATTTAGATTAAGATAGGTTGATACTGTAGATATAACATAATGAGGCTCACTGACCGCAATTGCTGTAAACTCGAGTTATATGAATTATGTAGTAAATGACAAACTAAAATTTCAGATACAATTACCGTACCGTATGAACTTTTTTCATAATATCTTCCTGGGTCTTCAATGCGAAGGGTATAGATTCCATCCATTCCCTGATTTCAAACACGTGTTCTATCGTATTTGGCTTTTCACCAAGCTTCCTCATGATGCTCTTATAGGCTTGGATCACGTCTTCCACAACAGTACGCACCTCTTCAGCCCACATTGTCAGCAAGGCTTTAATTATGTCTGCGCGTTTTGTTACTAGTATTTGCTGAAAAGACATGTACGCAAATTTTGAGGAATGAACGCAATGTACACTCATGAACGTCAATATTTAAAAAAAACGATCTAATTTTAGATTCTATTAATAATTATTTGAGTGAAACATTCCAATTAATATTTATTTGTTAATGTTACAATATATGTATTTTACAAATGTAATAAAATAATATTACAATCGGCTATAATGACTCAATGTAATTTAATATTATGTAACTTTTATGTAAAATTTTACCTACTAAGACAAATTTGCACGCCATTGTGTGGCAGAATGTGCGAAGAATGAACCACCATAATATCAAATCTACTACACAATTTATGTTTGAGCATTTTTTTTAATGACTATGAACCAAATATTATTATGATTTTGTCAACCGTACTAAACTTTAAAGTTCGTATGCTGACACATAGATGGCGCTACTAGTACCGTAGAATACTAGTATTAAATTAATATGATTTTTAGTAAGTTCACCCTCCAAATACACGTGTATAAATTTGACCACAATCGATCACTTATTCGCCACCTATTAGATTGACAAATAATCATGATACACTAAGAAATCTGATGCCCAGACTAAAAAGGTTGTATTAGTAGTAATATTACCTTCAGTGTATCAACATTGATAGCAAACGGTCCAATATTGATATACTGGGGCAGTCTCCATATCAAATCCTGTTTAGCATCAACATGCATTTGTACCTCCTCTCGAGTCTCGGAGGCCGAGTGTTTTTCTTCACGGAAGGTTCTAGAACGTGATAGGAACAATACAGTTACGATTATATAATTGTATTAAGCGGGATAAGTGCATACTGGGATGCATATATTTAGCATTACTCTTTTCATGTTTATATTTATTTTCTTGTCCAGTTTATTGCACCGACTCAAAGTCATCTTCAACAGCTGTTCTGTCTCAACCGCTGTCTTCTCTACCGAGAAACGCCTGCAGATCAAGCGACGCAAAAGGAAATGGATAATCCAAACACCCCGTGAAGATACCAATTATATCCCCTAACGCCTCGATTGTTACCCGCAAGGAAAGCAGAAGCGTTGCAATCCCAAACAATCCTAGCATCGCACAGTTGCAGATGAGACAAAGTGAATCAGAAAGACTTGGAGCGACGTAAAACAAGAGGTTAAAGAACGAACGCCATGAGGACTCATCGTGGACGCCCACTGCATCGTATAGGGGTTATAGGACATTGAGCGAATTTAGCGAGACCAGTTTACTGACTCTCTCCTCGAAGGTATGCAAGTGTAATAAGCCCTTAATATTAAGACAGAACAGATATTCAACCTTTTCCATTGTGATTTGTGTGTATATACTTTGTTATGTAACAGGAAGCATACGGGCAGGTTCACCTGATGTTAAGGGATACCGCCGCCCACTCACATTGCCAGAATGCTCGCAAGTGCGTTGCCGGCCTTTTAAGAATTGGTTCGGAAATACTATAGTGGGCAGCTGGTTCACAAAGTGGTTGGGCGCGACAAAGCTGCCTTCAGAAACACTCAGTTGTGAAACGACGGACGTTGATGTGATACGAATACTTTTTATACTTACTCAATGTATTCCTCAATATCAAGTAAAAAAATATCCCGGTAACACTCATACTGTCTCATGTAGGCTTTTAAGGGAATGATAGCTTTGCGATAAGCCTTCAGCAATCTCTCTCTATATTCAACCACATTCGGTTCCATAAGACCTGTGAACATAAACATTTTTAAACCCGGAAATATTATCTTTTATACATTCGTTTCTGGACTTTTTTGTATATTTTGTATATTGAAGATAGTAAATAATTAAAGAAATAAAATATTTTTTGGATTGTCAATGACTCTATTCCTTTTTTAAATGACTTGGGCTTGTTATATACTTCTTAATATTAGCAGTAATGAAATGTTTACCTCTTATAGGTATGTATATAATTCTCGTATCGCTTAAAAGTTATTTTTAAGTCCAGATTATGGGTCTGACTTATCAGTGACAGGACTAGGTAACAATATCTTTATTTTTTTTTAGTTGCCTGTATGCAACTTATCTATGACTTAGCTGTTTTAATATATTCAATCTACTTATCCACGTTACTCGTTCTATTTATCTACCACCCACACTCTGTGGAACCAGTTATCCTGTGTATTTCCTAACCAACTTACCCTAAGTTGGTATAACTTTAAGAAAAGTGCGGTTTTTTTTTTGTTTTTTTACTGTAATAGAAGGCATACGAGCAGGAGGCTCATCTAATGTCTAGTGATACCGCCGCCAGAGGTCTCGCCAGTGCGTAGTCGACCTTCTAAGTAGACGGCAACAAGCCTTCCGGCAAGACGCTTGCAAGACTTTGCTCTGTTTTATAAAAAAACATATTTAGATGCCTGATGCAATTTTAAAGGAAATAAATTTAATAACTAATAAAAAACTTTTACCAATAGATGTCAGGAATAACTCTTTGTCAAAAACCAGTCCCGTCATGATCATGGGATGGACTTGGGGTATAAAGTGACAGCGGTACAGCATCTCTCTAAACAGTCTCTGTATCACGATCTGAATAAAACCATTGTTTCTGAAGTTAATTGTACAATTAGGCGTTGTCGCTGTTAGCTTTTAGTAAAATAAATGCAAAAACTAGCTATTGCTATAGTTGATCTTGTTTTTTTTTAAATTCTATTACTTAACATCGGTTTTTACGACCAAAATATATGAGCAAACCCTTCGATGTCGTGATAACAGATTTTGACTGCATTAGGTTTGACCATCGACGTTGTAAAATCATAGATATAAAACAATTTACTAAAGGCTTAATGAACCCTATAGAATAAATGCTAGTTTTCCCTTTCCCACCTTGCAAAAATGCATAAAAATAAAAGAATATCATTAAATATCAATATATATATATATATATATATATAATCCTTGATATTTATTCTCTAGTTAGGTCATTAAGAACGTTTATTTACTTACAGCCCATGCATGGCCAAACTCAGACTAAAAATATACTAAAATATATAAATATAAAATAACATAAAATACAATTAAGTTATACAAATAATATATATTATGTATAAATACAAATTTGTCAGAAAATGCTACGCTAACTACGCTCACACGCTTCCCAAATTTGCACTCTCCGGTGAAAACATTAAAAATCTGCCCTAATAAGGTATGCTACCGTTAAATATATGCTTTATTTATTTATTTATTCACACTTCGTTGCTAGAAAGAAATGCAAATAACACAATACATAAAAATTACAAGGGATGCAACGGGCGGCCTTATCGCTAACAAGCGATCTCTTCCAGGCAACCCTAGTAGAAAAGAAAACAATAAATAAAAATAATGAGTGCAAGAAGTGCATAACCAGAAGTTATATAAAAAATATATATTTATATTAATCTATAGAACCTTAATCTAGAGAAAATAAAAAAACAATTAAAATTTAGTTCAACGTTTGAGAATTCTACAATGCCTCTAAAATACCTCGAACTGTTCCGGCGGTGTGGTATAATATGGGCCGTCTTCAGACATCATCAAGTGAAAATAGAAGAGCGTAGCCGTTGGCGATCGGAAGGGGGTGTTTATGAGATCAGTAGGGTCCCACTCGTAGTCCTCTTCACACCAGTAGGTACAAACACACGGGGTCTCACACATATTTACATACATCGCCATTGATTGTTCGATACTGTATCGGAGTGCGTACTGAAATTATTTGTTAGCTTTTAATGCTAATACAAAACTTGACATAAATTTATTGATTATAAGAACACATTTGCTATCTGTTATCTAATAAAGGCACGGAAGATTTAATTCTAAACAATCATTGTTTCCAGACTAGGCCTGATCGGGAATGAAGAGGCCATATCTCGTTACTATTTATAAATATTCTATCACTATATGTACCTAACAAAATCTATATATATGTAACGATGAAACTGTACAAAACCTTTGTGAATTCACATCTTTATAGACATACTAGCTGCCCCGGCAAACGTTGTTTTGCCATGTTTTTGTGCCAAAAAATTAAAGTTTATAATTACCAAATAAAAAATAAGGGTTGATCGTAGAGGGGTGAAAATTTAGGGTTGCATTTGTATGATGTATCATAAAAAAACAAAAACTAAAAATTTTGTCTGAAAAAAAAAAAAATTTAGGAGTGGACCACCCTTAACATTTAGGGGATGAAAAATAGATGTTGTTCGATTCTCCCCCCTGGTTTATATCCTCGATAAGGATCACGAAAATCGGTCGAGCCGTTTCGGAGGAGTTCGGTTACTAACACCGTGACACAAGAATTTTATATATAAGATTATGCATTATAATATATCCTATATACACCGACCTTACAATCGTTTTGAAAGATAATTAATGTGAATATCTATTAGGCTATTCGACACGACGTGTTTTCCATTTTGTGTTACGTGCTACGCGCACTAAGCTTAAGTTATTATAAACTCGCCTTAGTGGAGAAATCACCGGAAATAAAATATAAAATAAAAAAGTATGACTTTCTTGGTGTTATGGCACTCAAATTGCTTAATATTTTCTATAAAACGATCACACGTGGTCAAAATTTACGGAATAAAACGTCTAATTGTATTGATATATCAGAAATACAGTCGTACAATAAATGTAAATATTATTGGTATAGTTAAGGTATTCTAAATCCTCCATATATTCGTAATAAATGTGCATAAATGTTTCATCAAATATTAAAAGATCTACAAACAGATATGGGTATAAGAGGGTTTATAAAACTAACTGAAGAGTCATGAATAGAGAAAATTGTTTGGCTATGTAGGTTACCCCTCAGCCGGTGTCGTGTGAGCACATGAATAATAAAATACTCACTTGCATACGGACTCTTACTAGTTGCATAAAGCGACACAGTTTGCTTATTCCATAGAATTCCCACTTTTTCTCATAAATATTAAACCACCTAGAAAGTATAGAAACGATGACAAATAATCCAGTGGCGATAAAACCCTTTATGATCCTGCATTTGTTTCGTTTATTTATGTTACACAAGTAAAAAAAAATGGCTTTGCAAACTCTTCAGGCCTGCGGTTTCTTTATCTGTTTCATTATCATTTGTCAATCTAATAGGCGAGTAAGTGTTCAACCTTCTGTGCCTGACGCATGCCGTCGACGTTTGGGGCTATTGCAATCCGGTTTCCTCTCGATAGTTTCCTTCACCAATCGAGCGAATATTAAATGCGCACATAGAAAGTGCACAGCTGGGGATCATGAATCTAATAAAATGAATTCATGAAAATAATTTTTATACACAAGAAGTTGGTCAGCCAACGCATCATCGATTGCCTCATTACACGTACGCTTATGTACATATCGGTAGATAGAAATACGCGTTGCCAATTTCTTGGGAATTGCATGAATTACCTATAATATTATAATTAAATAATGCAAAATTACCCTTTCCCAACATCTCTAAATGACATTCTAATTGCATGGGCTGTAGCGTTTAACCATGTTATGTGTAAATATTTTAGCATCTGTAATCAGAAGCAATTATTATTCAAACTCCCTCAAATTATAGGATATATATCTTTCATATATGCTTTACTTCTATTAAACTATAATTTTCTTCGATTGTATGGGTGTATAACTATATAGATAGCAGCTTAATCAGCCATTCAATTAACAGCCTGGCCTTTAAACTAAACAGCTCTCTCTCCTCAACTAAACGGCCTCAAAGATATTTTACTGTAGCGTTACAAATAAACTAGCTGGCTCATGCTCAGGCTCTTCGTACGATAGAGTGATTCTTGAATATGTATATAATATATGCAAGTAGTGAATGAATAGTTATCGATCCAAGTCATTTATCTAACTGTGTGATTCAGCCAGCTGAATATCTTTCAGGCCTCTAATTAAACGGTACTGTTTAGTTAAAAGGCTGGGCTGTTAATTGAATGGCTGATTAAGTTAGTAAAGTCATTTGCCTAGATGTTTGATCAAATAACTGAACATCATTCAGGCTGCTGAGTAAAGAGACTAGGCTGTTAATTGAACATCTAATTAAGCCAGTTGCCTGCGACATATAAAGAAACAACATCTCTCTAAAAGAAAGTAAAGTTTTTATCAGCCTTATAATTTATTGAATGACTGAAGAATGATTGTTTTACACTTTATATAAATACATAAATTTCTCACCATAGAAGTGCAATGTTGCTGCGCGGCATCGAACTCCCCAAGACTAGCATTTCGGCCGTAGTTTGAAGTATAAAACAGCATTGCTTCAACCTAATACGCAAAAATTATTAAATATCTGAATGAGGCATCAAAAATTAATCGGAGATCGTAAGAAATTTCGCCCCGGCTCGCCCATGATTATTGTAAATATTACCGATAAGCCGGGGAGTATCTCGCAAGACACGTAACACGAATGGGTAATTAATTCATGTATCTTTTTAGTAAACATGCAAAAAATAGAAAAAGTCCCTGGACGCAATGGCATAGATATTATTGTTTATAAAGAAAACAATTACGCATACTTCAGTATACCTATCAGTATATTAAATTACACCATTTCATTTCGATACATGTATGTAGAATATAGTAAACAACCCGCGGCCCTCAATAAAGCGTTACATTTAAATAAATCATCTTTATGTGTTAGTTTCATATACATATATAAAAACTCACACAGACATAGCGCACTCATACAATAACTACACACATCTGCACACACACCCGTTCTCACACTCACACATTCACACATACCTACCCTTACAAGACTTGTTTAAGTGTACCACTGACTACACACAGCACAGAGTGATAGATGAATTTTATCACGACCAACAAGCGACAAGTTTTTATTATTTTTATAAAATAGTACAAAAAACCAACAGTGTGGTTCTAGTAAAAATGCAAATAACCCTTGTGAACCGTACGTATTCCCTAGTTTATCTAATAAAGTCTTTCATCGTGGAGAAAGATTCTCATGAATATTATAGTAAATAAAACAAACCTTGAGGCATTCATCGACAACAAGGTGTATGCAGGACACAGACTCAGTCAATACGTAGAGTGAGGCCCATTGATTGAATTTCATTCGGCCCCGAAAGTCGTCCATTACGCACGGATATCGACCTATTATTAATAATATACATACATATATATATATAACAAAGACGTGTTAGTTACACCACTTATCAGTCAAGATCGGCTGGACCGATGTTAATTATCTCTTTTTGTTGGATTTTTCTCCGCACCGAATACCAGAATAATTAATAAGTTATCGGATATCAAAAAACAAATTAATTTTACAAATGAAAATATCATGTGGTGCCATCTATTGTCACAACTACGCATGATGTTACATGTAATTTCTGTCAATTCAAGAAATTCAGATCTTGAGGTAAATGAGGAGATGCATAATCAGGCTTTGATCATGATCCAATACATGTGTTACCTCATCAAAAAAATTTGGATATTTTTTTATTTATTGAAAACAGGCCTAATGTGTAAAATGTGTACTTTCGCAATGGCAAAGGTATAAACCACTTCTGTATTTGCAAAAATGTGGAAATAATGTTAAAACCATACTATTAATAGACAGTTAGGTGAAACGAAATTTGCCGGGTCAGCTAGTATACACAGTAAAATTGTGATGATATGTTAATCTTTATAATTGAACATTTGTTCATTACACACATTATAATACGCAATTCAAATAATCATAGGCTACATCCTAATGGCTTCAGTAAAGACTAAAAAAACTTTAGTATTTAAATTTATCTAGAAAACTAACATTCAATCACAGCTGGTGGCAAAGAAAATGCGAGCGTCAATGTGTAATGCGTATTTTTCTCATTATGTATCATCACCATAACAAAATTACTTTTTAAACTAGTTAAGTGTCTAAAACTTACCATATTCAGGCACGGGCGCCTCATATTCTTTGCTAGGCGGTTTCAGAAAGTTGTATAAGTCGGGATACTTCTTTATCATGTAAATCATTTTCATTTTCCCTTCAGCTTTCCTGTGTAAAAGATAACCCTGCAAAATGTAATAGTTTTTATATTGTTCATTTTGGTCATTTTCAAGCCTTTGGTCTAGTGTATAATATACAAGCGGCCTGTCCTGACTTGTGGGCGCAAATTTATTTAAAAAAATGTAAATATTGATATGTCGTTTTTTTGTTCTTTTATAAATATATTTTATTGGCATTTTTTGGGTAAAATTATTGTAGTTTTAATAGTAATCCTTATTTTTTTCTTGTATTTAAAATAGCTTACATTAATCAGCGATAAAGTAGGATTTGTTCAGGTTTTTTTTATAGAACAGGGGGCAAACGGGCAGGAGGCTCACCTGATGTTAAGTGATACCGCCGCCCATGATACTTTTTGAGCCAATTCGTTACAAACACACCAACATAAAAAAAATTCCTCTTTATAATATTAGTAAAGATATATTACTTAATTTAAATCTATATATATATAATTCTTCTGTGAGTGTGTATGTCACTGAACTTCTCTCAAACGACTGGACCGATTTTGACGAAATTTTTTATGAGTGTTCAAGGGGATCTGGGACTGGTTTGGATTCACAATTTTGTCCGCTGGACAATGTTTTTTTAATTTATTAGTAGTTGTTGATTTTGGAATGTTTTACATTGGATGCGACAGACGGCGCTACCATCGCAGTGTCAAATTTTAAATAATATTCGAATTTTAATTTTAGTCTATCCCGACAGTTAGCGCTGCGACCAAATTAAAAAAAGTTTTGTTATCATTGTGTTATTGTAGACCATGTGCTGGATCGTTAGATATTGTCATAACATTTGAATAATAATTTTCATCAAAATGGTCCAGAATGTTTTAGCTTATTAAAAAAAGTTTGAAATTTTCAAATTTAAGACGTGTAGACAGGACAACGTCTGTCGGGTCCGCTAGTTTCAGCTGAAACACCCACATTTGTTATAATGCGATAAACATTATATATGAGCGCCTATAAGCATATTCTTATAGTTATTTACGCAGCCATTGTTATCATTGTAGTACCAAGCGATAATGTACCTCTCAAAAGCATTTAATTTAATTTTTACCTCATGTCTCAAAGCCTTCATGTGATCTTCATCAACATCGACAGCCTGCCGGTGAATCTTAACCATCTTGATGATCTCCGGCATGTAGTGCAGTGGCATCCGCGGCAGACCATCCAATAATAAACAGTCGAGATATAGGTAGAACCTTACATAAAAAAATTACATTGTCTTTAACTATGAGTAGGTACTACACATTGCAATAACTTGAATCGACTGTTTTCTATTACATAGATTGCTATCTATTCATCATGGCCTGAGATATCTATATCTATTTCATGATCATTTGCCAATTTAACCAAGAAGGTGATCAGCTGTGCCTGACAAACGCCGTCGACTTTTTGTGTCTAAGGCAAGCGGGTTTCCTCAAGATGTTTTCCTACGGCGTTCGAACGAATGTTAAATGTGCGCATAAGAAAGTCCACATAATAAAATGAGCACATAAGAAAGTCCACATAATAAAATGAGCACATAAGAAAGTCCACATAATAAAATGTGCACATAAGAAAGTCCACATAAGAAAGTCCACATAATAAAATGTGCACATAAGAAAGTCCACATGATAAAATGTGCACATAAGAAGGTCCACATAAGAAAGTCCACATAATAAAATGTGCACATAAGAAAGTCCACATGATAAAATGTGCACATAAGAAGGTCCACATAAGAAAGTCCACATAATAAAATGTGCACATAAGAAAGTCCACATGATAAAATGTGCACATAAGAAGGTCCACATAAGAAAGTCCACATAATAAAATGTGCACATAAGAAAGTCCACATAAGAAAGTCCACATAATAAAATGTGCACATAAGCAAGTCCACATAATAAAATGTGCACATAAGAAAGTCCACATGATAAAATGTGCACATAAGAAGGTCCACATAAGAAAGTCCACATAATAAAATGTGCACATAAGAAAGTCCACATAAGAAAGTCCACATAATAAAATGTGCACATAAGAAAGTCCACATAATAAAATATGCACATAACTGGTTCACAGCCGGGGTTCGATCCTGTGATTATTTTGAGATATTGTTATATAATGTTTTAGTATATATCTTTTCATTTATGTTATAGCATTTTGTTATAGAACTTAGAATTATGAACCTATTGTTCACAAATAATAGAGGGAGCCACTGTATGGTTAGAGCGACGAACAAATTTAATGACTTAACGGTTGACATTGATAATATGTTCGCTGAGAGTGTGGTGACAGCAGGGAAAGGATTGACACAAAATTATTTCAACCATAATGAATGAAATGCATTGATTCTGTTTTTTTTCTTTTTTGGTTTACACTCAAAATGTTTGGAATGTTTACCTTCTTGTTACAAAAAAAAGAACTATTTGTGAAGATTTGTTATTGGCCCACAATGTAATATATGTATATATATACATATATTTCTGTAATGTGCTGTGAATCTTCTGAATAAATAAATAAATCGATTTTAGCCTGTGCTATCTGGTATGATGTCTGGTAATGACCACAGCCTTTTTTCTACATTCACAATGACAAAAGCCATACGGGATATTTATCTTACAATGTTTTATATGTTACCTCATGTTGTTTTCAACTTCGCTACGCAAGTCCACAGCAAACTTGACGCGTCTAGCAAATGTCTCAGGATCGTCCGCTTTGAACATCAAACGAATGCGAGGTATACTGCGAGAATTAAAAAGCTTCTTTAAAAAGGCGAGTTTGTTACATATAAAACTGTAAAAGAACGAATCCCTCAATACATATTAATATATATGTATATATATATATATATATATATATATAGTTTAGTGTACTCCTCTTAGCTGGACTAGACCGATATGAGTTGTGTTTTGTATTGGGTAGCTGGTTAAGATTCAAAAATCAGCTCGGCAGAGAGCGTTGCAGTCTGTACTTATACTTTGTTTATTTTCCTAATTGCTTGAAATATCATGCAGGATAACGTCTATCGCTACTAAAAAACTACATATAAATACTTTTATATGTAGTTTTTTACTATTGAGTAATAGAAACAAATATCACAAAGAAGTTAGGATACCAAGAAATTAACATTAATCATTTCCAAAAAAAAATGAAATAAACGGGATTTATTAATTACTCTGAAATAAGGAAAAAACGAGATGAGTACTTGTTTGATTTAAAACGTTTCTTATTTAATAACATTAATTAAAATTACTTGAACCGTCGCTGCGTGCCATCCAAAGCCATTACTTCCCACGTATCTGTCTGCTTGTCATAACTGAAAGCAGCTACGTTTATCCACTGCAAAAAAGGATGGGTACATTTTTTTAAGTGGTAAAAATTTTGAATATTTTTTAAAGTTTTTTAAGCTTAGTTACTCAGCAATATTGGAGCTTTCTATACCTACTCCGAATTTCAACTGCGTAGAATTCAGACAGCTTGACATGTCAGATATGGCAAATCATATTGGCCGGGCACATTTCTCAATTTCAATACGAGTCTGAACATATATACAGTGTAAACTCTTTATAACGAAACTCGAGGGACTGAGCATTTTTGTCGTTATAGAGAGTTATCGTTATATCCAGTGAACAAAAAAAAAATTAATAAGAAGCCGCCTGTAGAATTGTTTTTTGGTTTTTCCAAATGGTAGCAACAGTGGATTGACTTAGTTCAAAACGCCTTCCAACGTCACTTTTCTTTTCTCCCTTTTCAATCGCACGTATCACACAAATTTTTTCGTCAACACTAATCGCTTTCCGTTTACTGGCCATGTTAACAGTTTCAAAGTAGGTTTGCGACTGATAATACGATAGGTACCCAGTATGCTTGGTCGAAGACCATCACTTCCGAGAAAACAATGCGTCATACTGCACGTGTACGAGGCAATTAAGGATAACAAAAGCTAGACCGACCTCGGATGTTTCGGAGCTTCAAAGTCTTTTATTACCTGATAATAACATAAACAATAATACCGATAATAAATATTTACTGTCTACAAATATGAACAGATTTCTTCGTAATAGAGACTGGCGTATCGCTATAGTGTTTCAATATGTGAGTTTTAACGCAAACCAACCAACTTGGGCTCACTCCAACGTTATAGGGACTTTATCGTTATAAAGGATAACGTTATAAAGAGTTTACACTGTACATGTTATTTTTATTAGGTCAGTTGAGGATGTAAATATAATCTTTTTGTAAATAAAACAATTTTTTTTTTCATTTCATTTTTTAAAATGGTAATTTTTTCCCCTTTTTCGGTCTAGAACTTTTTAGTAGCAACACTATTGAAATGTCAAAATTCTACGGAATGAAAAATCAGATTATAGTATAAAAGGATTTACAAAATTAAGATACAGTTTTATATCGTTGTAGAAATCTTCGTACAAACAAAACTGTGAACGTTTGTACGTGTGTGTATAGTTTCGATTCATTAAGTAACTAGTAAAGTTTTCTTACGTCATACAAATTATTTAGCATTTGAAAAATATCCCCGCTTTTGCTCGACTTGCCGTCTTCCTTTGGGAGAAACGCCAACCCTGGACAAGGGTACTGTTCTCCTTCAATCAGACCTAGACTCAACCATTCTTCAGGTATTCTACAAAAAAAAATTAAATGAATAACAAACAAAATTTAAATTTTACACCAGGTTTAAAGTCTTTACCTAATTTAGTTTTTGTTCAAATTATAAATATACTAGCTGACCCGGCTAACTTCGTTCCGCCTTACAGTCTAATAATATCGTATTAACTTTTTAATTAGGATTTCATTTTGGTAAAACCGTTAATATAACTTCTTTTACAGATGAATAGCAGTTTTACACATTAGACCTCTTTTCTATAGCGCTTTTCAAACACTTTCTGATATACACAATTTTTTGATGTGGTAACAAAATATGTCTTCGATCAAGATCAAAGCATGGTTATGCATCTCCTAATTCACCTCAAGATTGGAATTTCTGGAACTGTTGAAAATGAGGCGTAGTTTTGTCAACAGATGGCCGCCATGTTGTTTGCATTCGTTTTAATTAATTAATTAATTGTTATTCCATAACTTATCCGATATTTTAAAACTTATTCTCCGATTCGGAGCGGAGAAGAATCCACAAAAATAGAGATAATTAACATTTGTCCAGCCGATCTTGAGTTATAAATGGTCTAACTAACACGACTTTGTTTAATATTATTAGATTCCTTATTAAAGTAATTCGTAGATTCGTTAAGTACTTCCTTAATTTGCTATTAACGTTGTTTTAAAGGTAAAGTAACATTTTTCACACAATTCCAAGAAACAATTGAATTTGAATCGCAGGCAAAATCATTTTCTTTCTTAACAAATTAGTCAAAGAAAAACACTAAAATTTATTCGGCGATATTCATGATTATGGGGTAAGTGGCAGCCGCAGATGAACTTGGCAGCTGCGTGGAAGCACATTCCACGCTGGTGCCATTACATTTGTGCGTATAGAACTTACCTGCAGTCATAATCCGTGTTGTCGAATATTTCCAGGTCGAGTTTAGGATATGGGCTATAAAGGCCGTAGTACTCTTGTTCTGAGATGGGATATTCTGATGGTGGTAACAACCAGTATGGCTGAACACCTAGCTCTCTAAGCATTTTCTAAAAGCAACATTTATTTTATTATTTCCCATTTTTACAGTAACATAATACTAATATAATATAAAAGTTATTAATATAAATATTAAACTAACAATACAAAACCTAAATGTATCAATTGCAAAAATATTTAGGGTACGCAAGACACACGTAAATTGTTATGTTATGGGTAAAAGCAATTATTGTGACAGCTTACCACGCCGAGTGTGATTTGGCACACGTAGCCCCAAAATTTCCGTATTCTAGCTCTAACATACATATATCATATACTAACGATGATGTGACATTAGTGTTAATAAACGACACATATAATGTTTGTTTGTGGTTTTAAACATATAGAACTTGACTAAAATAACTGACGTCGAAATCCATATTATATAACTACTTTATTTTTACTTTGATATGAATTCGTGTATGCGGTGATATTAGTTATTTCTACTACTTGTAATGATTGCAGCAAAAAGAGTGGCGGAGAGTTCATTGCCAGTTCTTATCTTCCGTTCTACGCCCTTGATTTGAGATCTGGCCGTAAATGTAAAATTAGAAGTATTCAATGTATATTTCATTTTTTTGAGCTTCATAAGTGTACATTATGTTACCTACATTAATAAATGATTTCTGAATTTTGAATATAGCATTAAACTTATTAAACAAGGTTGTATACCTTAATATTAGCGGCGAGAAACTTTCTTCGGAGTCGCTCAATCTTAACCAACCTTGGCATTTCTTTTGGCAGCACTACACTGAGAAACTGAAGCTTTGGTACGAAAGTTTCAAACGGAAATTGCTGTAAACAGAGCAAAGAAGTACTATACTTATTTAGTGGTTACATGGAAGAAATAGCTCGAAAGCGGTAAGGCCGCCAGTTGCCCAGTTTTTCATTTAATAATACTTATTATAAATAAATAATTTGTTTAAAACACTATACAGCATAATATGCTAGCTAGATTATCTGTAGCTGGGTAATACTTACAATACTCTCATCTTCTCTATACGTAGTCCACCGACCTGGTGGTAGAAGAAGCTTGGGCTTCTGCGGTTTTGGCAATGATACTAACATCGGCGCCAGCTTATCTGTTTTAGCCTGAATAAAATGTGAAAATCCAATTACATCGGTATTTCATTGTTTTAAATGTTTTAAGGCAATGAAATAAACCACTTATGTCAAGCATCAGATTTTTGTATACTTCATTATTTTTACAGGCTTTGAAAAAGGAAAATCGATTTTTGCTTTGTTTCATGTAATTTTTTGTTTTGTTTTTATTTTTATATTTGATCTCTTCCTGTGTGTAATGTTTGCCTATAAGTGCTTGTCACATAAAAAATAGTACATTGTAATTTTTTAGTGACGTGTACAGAACAGTGTACCGAGCTGAGAAGCTTTTTATCAATCAAAAAAAAGGAAAATCATCCGGCAGTGCTCCAATGCCTCAGAGTGCCTGGTGGATAGGACACGACATCTCGAAAAGGGCACATATCACACAATGTATAATAATAATTAGTATAACTGTATTGTCTGCTTCATTTCAGTAAATATTTTAATCTTTTACAGTTCAGTTGTTTTTTTCTGTGTATGTTTATCTGTAATTTTTATCTTTTAGTGGGACCAGCTGCCCACTGAAGTATTTCTGAACCAATTCTAGTTAGGATTATTCAAGAAAAGAGCGTACAAATTATTTAAAGGCCGGCAACGCGCTCGCGCCTTCAAGCATTGAGAGTGTCCATGGGCGGCGGTATCACTTAACATCAGGTGAGTCTCCTGCCCGTTTGCCCCCTATTCTAAAAAAAAATGATGGCTTTTTCTGTTAAATACATAAATTATTTTATTAATATTTTTTTTGTTTAGCCATAATGATATCCTTTATTGTAAAAGCATTAAAACCTATTAGACGTGTCATCAAACGCATGACTGCAGGGTTAAAGTCAATAAGTATAATGTAAACAATGATTAAAACTGTTGCAATTATTAAAACCAGTACCTGTAGCATTAATTTCATTCGTTTCTTAGCGTAGACCTCTCTAGACGGGTCCTCTTTCGTCATGTTTGAGACGAGTTCAGAGTAATATCCCCTCTTCGGTATTGAATCTCTTTCGGTATTATCGTAAACCACATCGTGGTGTTTTATTTTCTTTTTCTTACTATACATATTTTATGTAAACCTATATTTATTAGTAATTCCTATATGAAAAGAATGTATAACTGACGTATTGGCGGTTATACTTTTTCGTGCAGAAAGGAGGTTTTTAATTGTAAGGATTTTAATGAATTGCAGAATGTGTTGAACCAATTTGAATCATGTTCTTTGATTTATTTCCGGATTTAAGTATTTTGGGACAGAAAATTTTTATAATTTTGCACGAAGAAATCATGAAACAGTTTTCTAAATAAATTTAATTTTAAGATACAATACAATATGTAAAAGCATAAAACATCGTAGGTTTTTTAATAATTGGGAACATTTTTTTTTATTTACAGCTGATTATTGAAAATTATTTATTATAAATTGTTTATTTAATTCAGATCCAAAGAACCATCGGCAGAATTTGATTTATTTTTGGAATTTCCGTTTTTTTCTGCAATCGTTACCGCGAAAAGTCTCTGTGGGGTAACCCAAACAAAATAATATGTTTCATATACCCATATTACGAAAATATGTAATTGCTAAAAACGTGGGCTATGTAAAAAATGATATTAAGACAAAAGGAAGTTCGCGGGGGCAGTTTGTATGAAATAAACATTTACTGGCCCCAATAATTAAATTTGAATACAAATCATGTTATCCAGATGAATTTAAACAAATCATTATCAAATGCATATTGTACTCGAAGCGTACAAGTTCTCGTTTCATTTCACAATTAAAATCAAATTCCGCCGAAGGCTCTTTGGATCTGAATTAAATAAACAATGAATCATAAATCATTTTCAATAATCACCAGATTCACAAAATACATTTACCCAATTATTAATATACCTACGATGTTTTGTGGTTTTATGTTATTATATTGTATATTAAATGCCATATTTTAACAAACTTGCTAAATATAACTGGTGTTAAACAATGTTTATTTGCTTGGTAGTATTTTAATTGACAAACTAGAATCCTAGTGTGTCTGATATTTCCAAAAACATGAGAGCACACTAGAGTTACAATACATAAATGGGATTTATTTGCTCCAGTTCAAACAATTTGTATTAAAAACTTGGCGAATGAAAAAAGTGGCGGAAAGTTTCTTGCCAGTTCTTCTTACCCGCTCTACGTCCTTGACTTGCGAACTGGTTGTAAATGTAAATTTACAGTTAATTTAATTTGTTTTTTTTGACGTTCATAAGTGTACATGTTTACCTATATGAATAAAGGTATTTTTGATTTCATTTGATTTTGATACTATATTGTATCATAAATTAGAGGGACCAATGACAAATATTCCGGCAAGGCTTGAGCAACGTTTGTATGAAACATGTTTTTAACAACATTTCCTAACAGGTCGGCTAATTGCTGGCTTAATACTAATAGAAACCACTTATAATATCTAAAAGAAAACGTATATATTATAAAAACGTAAACTATACTAATAATATAAATTCAATACTTAATTCTTAATTATTTGCCTAATAAGACTCCAGACAAATCTAAGATAGTTAAACGTGAATACAAATTATAGTCAGGTATATAATTAAATTTATCCTAAGATATTTCAAAGTTGCTATGGAAACTAATATTAGTTATTAAGGTTTCCACTAGGCATCGGATCACCTGTTATTGATATCAGTAATTAGAATACAATACATGTGATGTAAGTACTGCCTCATCTAATAGGTTAACAAGATTTCACTTCGCTACATGTATCGTGTTGAATACTTGAGATATAATGTGTAAATAATCAGAATCTCTAGTCTTAAATATGTGAAGATGCTGATGTCTTTTAGTCTTTTGTTGGTCTTCTGACAGACCACACCAAGGCGAAAATCATGAGTGAATATGTAGTCATTGTGAGAAAAAAGCCCTGATGTTACAAATTATCAGGTAGAGGCGCCGAATGTATATGAAAATAATAAATTTAGCGCTGAATATATTAAGTGTCTTAGAAAATTGAGAGAAAACTGCGGTGGACCTTTTTCTAATTAATTACAGCCATTTATGTCGTGTTGAAGTTAATTATGACTCACAATACCAAACGCCGACACTTAAAACTTTATTATCATAACAATAACGTTAACAAGCTTTTTGCTAAGAAAATGTGTATGGCGATATTCTACCGGAAACAATTTTAACCCGTCAGGTTTCAAAAGCTGACATTCGAGTTTTTATAAAACAAAATAAGCCAACTTATCTGTATTTTGAATAATGGTAAATGTAAGGTTAGTTACATATTTTAAAATTAAAAAGTAATGAATGGAAAATCGAAACAAATTTTAACAGTTTGGTCCCTGTGGCAGTGAACCTTGAAAGCTATATATTGCGATACTTTTTCCTTGTAACTTTCTAAATTTGTTTGAATTTTCTATTTATTAATTTTTATTTATTATTATTACAATGTGTGTCAGAGGTGCTGTGTATAGACGGAGAAAAACGAAATCTGCTGAGTACCAGAGAAACCCGAAGGGGGAAGGTGACCTGGTGGACACCTGGTGCGACACGACAACTTCTTTAAGACCATCTTTTAGGGGAAGATAAAAGGTAGGAGAGGACGAGGAAGACCAAGATAGGCTTACGTAGATCAGATTAAGGAAAAACACAAGTATTCTAGTGACAGACTACTTGCCTATGAAATATCTGATATAACATTAGTTTTAAACTTAATTTATGAATATTTAAATAGAATATGTATTGCCTTTTGAGTACGTAATTATTTGCGGATTATTTTTCCTATATTCATATACAAAACTAGTTTCTAGTCGATAAGGCTTTTTGTATGACATGCAACAAAACTATTCCGAAAGCACAATGTATAACACTGAACGCCAAAGGGGACTCTGTTTAAACTTCACCGCATAGTTGTGGTGCGACAAAGGACCGCTTGGATTACACTCTACGTGCTAGATGGCGTTTTCGCTTCCGTAAACTACGCCGAGCTTAATTGTGGTAAAGCAGTCATATTTTGTATAAAACTTCTTAACATAAATACGGTCGGAGACGGGAAACTGCTTTAATACCTTGTTAAATGAATTTTGTCTACGGACTAGAACTATTTTTTATTTGATTTGGATTTAGTAAAATTAATATAATATGTTTTGGTAGATTCAAGTACATGTGTTTTAATAATTTAATCAGCGGTTGTCATGTGTGTTAATAAATAACTATATTTTTCCTTTCCGTATACTTTCTCTTTTGGATTGTTGTCGATAGAATAACCTTAATTGTAAAATAATCTTCGAAGCATATATATTTTAATCTTAATTACATTTTAAACAAGAGTCGTAATAATGTGATTTTTGAATACAGTTAAGAGGGTATTTTCTCTTTTGACGGCCTCGCTTAAAATCCCTTAAAACGTTTTCGAGAGTATCATTCGTATACAAGTAATTTTCCTTATCCCAAATAAAAGGTTAGTTTGTAATTCTCGTGCAGGTACTCGTAACACAAAGGGCATGTATGCACAATTCGGGGTAAAGTAAGCCAAGAAATTGCGCAGAACATTAAAGGAAGAGTACAACGTTTGGGTTGAAATATTTCAAGAATTTAAGTTATTTCATAAATCCTACATGTACATGCTTAAATTGATCGATCTAAGTTTGATCCTGTTAAAGATATACAGACAATAATATAATAAAATAAATAAAGATACTTAAAACTTAACTATTGTTTTTACATCTCATTAATGCTGGTACGTTAAACAGTGAATCAAATTTAAGTAAATGACGTGTTTGTAATTTAGCGTGTACTAACTATATTTGTGTGTTGTTGTTTATGTGTTTGATAAAGTACCACTAGTAAATATTCACAAGATATTACTTTATGTTAATAAAATCAGGCTACACAGAAAGCAAAATTTATATATTGTATTGATAACTTTGCTGGCAGTTAAGACCTCGAGATCAAAATAAAATAATAATGTTTTTATTTTACAAAGTTCAACCATCGGAAACTTTGACCCCAAAATGCTTATTGCCCACTCAGAATCGTGAACAAAGTGCCCCATTCATCATCCCCACACATCTCGAATAAACTTAACATAATAGATATTTCCACAAACTTCGCTCACTCACTCTTACCTACATTAGTAAAAGCGTTTGTGAGAATAATGGAATGTTCATATGCCAAGCTGTTCTTAACGAAAACAGTAACCTTTATCGTTTTATATTAAAATACTAACAAAAATGTTGCACGGGAATAATTATCAGACTAAGGGCCTGTTTCACAATGTCCGGATAAGTTCCAAATAAGCTATTTATTACTTATTGGTAGGATAAGTATTTTTGCGTTTCACGACTGTCAGATAGCGCTATACGTCATGAAATGCGAAGTATCTTATCCGGAACTTTTATCTTTCGAATAATTATTGTGTTGCATAGCTATTTGGCACTTTATCCATACATTGTGAAACAAATAACTATATATTACTTTCGAAAAAAAAAACATTATTCTAAAATGATTATTTACAACATTAATCTGATAACGTAGTTAAATATTTTAATAATATGATTATGCAGTGTTGAAATATAAAAATTGAATTAAGAATTTGTATATATGTAAAATTCTACCTTTAACACAAAATTTGGACGCCATTATGTGTTTACAACGAAGTTTAGATTGTCCAACCACCACATTTTTGTACCATTCTTGCAAATAAATTATTATTATTAACTAGTTATTGTTTAAGGATGTTTTAAGTTCTGATTCCGGGATTGTTCTTGACCTATATATTTGAAATAAGTGAGTATATTATTCAAACACATATCCATTTCAAGCTCATTAAAAGTATTTTCTTATTAAAATATTTTTGTTTGAATATTTTGTTTAAATAAGTTATCATTTGAGTTTCCACTCGTTCTGTTATAAAACCCAAAAGCACAAGTACCTAATGGATTTAAATCCGTGACAGGAAGGGGCTTCCTTTACTTATAACTATTTGTTTAAAGATACCGTTATAATATGATAATTTTGTCAACAAACTTCTTATATGGTGCAACATTGAACAAATTAAAGATGTTTAATTATATATTTTTTTTAGCTAACTGATATACAAAAGAATTTAAAGAAATGTCTAATGAGGATATGAACGCCTACTTCTATTATAAGTAGGTATATTAGTATTATATTATGGGAATGTTTTGTTTATTTATGTACTTTCAATAAGTTTTCATCCATAATATTAAGTTTTCATCCAGTCACAACGTCAAAGAAACTGTTTGCATGATATCCTCGAACCATTTTCTAAAAAACCTAAAACGCTCAAGTGACCCTTATTAGTAAATAAGTGTGTCTCATGCCTCCAATGTTGGTGTGTCGTCTCCGTGCTGAGTGTGTCCTACTGTCATATCATCGTGACATCCAGTCAGTAGAGATCAGGCACAGTGACCGACTCAGTCTGGTGAAGTTTATTCATTTAAATTATTTGCTTGTATAATATAATTTATATATGTTAGGAACTTATCTTCTATATAGAAAGACTGCAGTATAGTCTAACTTGTCCTTCACTGTAGTTTTTTTAGGTTAATAGTATGTATTAGGGAAATAGAACAAAAACGAAATAATGATGCAATAATCTAAGATTTTTATACTTTAATGTACATTTATAATCAAAACAGCTTAGTCTTCACAATACTTAGTTTTGATGAATCCACGAATTTTTATGATAATTGACTAGATTAGCCGCTACAATACTGTTTCGTAATGTATGAAAATTTAGACATCAGTAATAAAACAATTAATTTACAAAGTTTTAAAAAGAAAATCAATTTTGGCACAGTGAGCTAATTTCAGTAATTAATATTGTTAAAGGAAATTTATATAAATTGGATACCGTAAAATTCGTAGACACAGTAAATTACAAGCATATCGATTAACATTATTTTACAGAATCTATGACTACAACAACTTATATTACAAAAATTAAGGTTTATTATCAATAAGTCAACTAGGAATTTGAAGACGCCAAACACGAGGTTAATGAAGGAATTCAATTACGATAATAGGCTGGGCTTTTCGCAACTGAATTCAATTAAAACAACAATATTTAATAAGTAACAAATGTAAATAGGAAAGTGCATCATACATATAGCGTTTTTAAGTCATATGTTTACGATTCAATCTTGACTGTGAAGGATGCTTCTCTTGTCGAAAGGAATACATGAACAATGGCACCACAAATATTAAATATTTAAACGTCCAAGTACTCGCTGTCCTCCGAGTTCTCTGATCGCTTGCCCAGTCCAAATCCAAATCTGTGCATGTCCCTCTCACGTTTGCCAAGCCCAAAGTTGAATTTGCTGCTCAATCGCTTACCAAGGCCGAAGTTGTAGCTTCTAGCCCGTTTGCCAAGGCCAAAGCTGTATAAATGTGGCCGCTTGCCCAGGCCAAAGTCGTACATTCTTGCTCTCTTTTCCTCTTCTTCATCTTCTACGAAACGTTTGCCGAGACCGAAACTGTAGGGTCGAGCTCTTTTTACTTCATACTCTGAAAATACATAGGAATTTAATAGAAATCATGATTTTGTCTAGTTAGTTAATGACACAGTTTGACACCTAAAATAAAGTTTGATGTCATTAATACACGTATCTCACATAATTTGTTGTTTCATTTGTCAAAGTGAGCTCTTCCTACCAATTCAATTCAATCATTTTGTCAGATAGCGAACCTAGGACCAGTGTCTACAAAAAATACCAATTACTTATAACAATGATTATGCTTATTATCTATGAAAAGGTTATTAAAGAAGTTACGGGCTGGTAACAAAGAAATCATTACCTGGCGTGTCGTCATATTCAAAGACTTCTGGTTGTGTTGCCTGGTCAATATCGTTGGTGAAATCCTCATCAGTGTCTTCGTCTACGGACCTCTTTCCAAGTCCGAAGGAGTATGGTCGCGACCTGAAGGCAAAAAATCTAAAATAAACCAACAAATATATAAAATATTTATTTTTTAGTAGCAGTAGAAGTATTTCCGAACCAATTTGACTTAGGGTCAAGAAAAGAGCGTACCAATTCTTAAAAGGCCAGCAACGCACTTGCGAGCCCTCTGGCATCGAGAGTGTTCATAGGCGGCGGTATCACTTAACATCAAATGAGCCTCTTGCCTATATAATATAAAAATATATCTATATAATATATAAAAATGTTCTAATAACAAGTTCGGATAACATTCATAATTATTTATACTATATTTTTAAAGCAAATTTATGTCTTAATAAGCTAATTATAACTCTCTTATTAGCTCAGCTTCGTAGCAGCTTTTCTATGAATGTAATTTTAATACGATTATAATATAGTTATATCGGGAAGGTAACTTCTTATAATAAATGTTACATAATTTACCTTTTACCCAACCCAAAGTTGTACACGGGTAGCCTTTTATATTCCGACACATAACTGTACGCCCGTTTGCCCAATCCAAAATCGTAGTGAGGCGATCTTTTCTCCAATGGGGCAACGTGGCCCTCTTCATGTGCGTCGTGCTCATGGTTCTGACCGTTTTCATTCTGCACGCGCTCAGGAGAGCATGCCACCGCACCGATCACGAGGATTATTACAAGAGATGAGTACAGCATTCTGAAAATATATTTAAATATATATTTTTTTAAACATATAACCTATGATAATAATTATTTTCACGACTGCTAATCAACTATCTTTAGGGTAACGCAATAAATAGCTTTAGAAACGTTTGTGGCCAATTCAACCATGGAGGCAATATGCATTTAAAAGAAAGAGAAAGGTTTTTAGTAAAACACTCATTGAAAAAATACAAACAGAATTAATTTTATCAATAATTCGACTCAGTTGAAAGTTGCTATTACTAGCAACACAAGATAACAAAATGTTGATTATTATTATTAAACTACTGGCTGTCCCCCGCGAACTTCGTTTCTCCTTAATGAGATTTTACTGAGCCTACCTGTATAGTACAAACCAACATGGAACATTTTGCTATGTTATCCTAGAGACTCCTAAAATATAGGCGTTGATTGTAAAGGGTTGAAAATTCAAGGTTATATGTATTTACTAATGCTGTATCATACAAAAAATATTTTTTTTTATCTAAAATTGAAAAAAAATGTAGGGGTGGATTACCCTTAACATTTAGGGGGAGGAAAAATAGATGTTGTCCGATTCTCCGACCTACCCAATATGCACACAAAACTTCATGAGAATCGGGAAAGCCGTTTCGGAGGAGTTTAACCACAAACACCGTGACAGGAGAATTTTAAATATAAGATTTAAAGAAAAGAAAATTATTGCAAGACATTTTTTAACTAACACTGTTTCACACATTGGTCAGAAACCACAGAAAGTTTAAAGAAAATGACAAGTTTCGCCAATATATATTTTCGACAAGGCCTAAAAACAAAGTTTCTGTTGTGCTTTCGGATAAGCTGTAATTGACTTCGTTACCTACATCTAATTAGACTTTATTTTATTTGATTCAGACGTGATCTCTTATTGCTCAATTGTTCTCTTCTATTAACTTTAGTAGTTACACGTCGTGGGCTCAATGATAATCAAAGAGCTTTTTGATATAAAACTTCAATAAAAATCATTTGACCATTGAATCATTTAGAAAAACTATCGATATAAATACAAAAGATGCAAAGTAAATCGCACTATTAATAATATTAAATTTTAGACTAGGCAAAATGAAGCATTTATATTTAATTAAATTTATTTTTGTAAATAGTGTAATATAAGGAAAGTTTCAAAGACCGTTCAATGTCTACTAGAAAGATAGAGATATTGTTATTTATCTAAAGTGAAATAACTAAATACATATGCATATATTCAGCTCAATGTTTTAAATAATGCGTAAAGTCCAAAGTCTTAATAAATTTCTACTTGCTAACATTTGTTGGTGTGATCCAACGTAAAGTACGTAATTACAGGGATGTAACGGCATGAATTATCTATATATTATATTATAATAAATAAAATTTTTGACTTGACTTAGGTATCATTATTATATATATATATATACTTATATATATATATAAAACTCAAAACTCAAAAATATCTTTATTCATAAAAGTAAACATGTACACTTATGAACGTCAAAAAAAACAAATTAAATTAATTGTAAATTTGCATTTACAACCAGTTCAGAGGAGACCAGCAAGTCAAAGGCGTAGAGCGGGTAAGATAGTATGGATAATTCATGCCGCCGTAATAAATATATATACAGTGTAAATTATTGTTTACACATATAGTCTGATAATTTCGTCGGACGTTTTTTGCTATGCCAGTACTTGTTTTGTATTATTTTATGTATTCTATTCATATCTAGATATGTGGTGGAATCGTCTTGATTAAACAACAAAAAAACAATGCGTCATACTGCACGTGTACAAGGCAATTAAGGATTACAAAAGCTAGACCGACCTCGGATGTTTCGGAGCTTCAAAGTCTTTTGTTACCTGATAACATAACATAAACAATAATACCGATAATAAATATTTACTGTCTACAAATATGAACACATTTCTTCGTAATAGAGAAGGGTGTATCGCTATAAAGAGTGTTTCAATATGTGAGTTTTAACGCAAACCAACCAACTTGGGCTCCACTCCAACGTTATAGGGACTCCAACGTTTATCGTTATAAAGGATAACGTTATAAAGAGTGTACACTGATTTTTATATCTTAGTCAAGTCAAAGTTTGAATGCACCACCTCAAATATACGCCGAGTACGCTTGACTCCCATGGCTCGAGCTCTAATAAAAATACATAGTATTTTAATACAATATTTATTCTATGTGAGTTTATTAGCTCAGTGTAAATTATATACTAAGTTAATATAAATTAACGCCAGGGAGCGTAATAAGCCCCTTACATCAGGACAAACTCAGCGTGAAAACAAGGGTTATGAAAATGACATCATTATAATGTTAGATTATATTAGGATCGTACAAGGTTCATTATCTTGTTCGCAATACATGAATTATAAATTACTATTAAAGGATAATTCAAACGTTCTAATAAAAATATACCATGAGTATTTTCAGACAAAGAATTACAATTTAGTTATAAAATAAATACAAGAATCGAACAGGTCAATTTAATGTACTTTTAATTTATGGATGATGGTAAGATGTGTTTCTCAGGAGATATAGATTACATAACAGAAAAAGCATAGCACAACTTGGCTTCGTCCAACGTATATAAATCTTTTAAGAATATAAATTGCATAAAACTCAAGTAATGTTAGTCATGTCATGTCATGTCAGTTAGAATGAACATAGTTAACTAAAATTGTGACGGCTAATAGCGACGTGTATCTCGCTCGTATATATACATATTAAGTTTCTCGTGTAAATAAAATATTTCTGTTTTGTAATGAGAAATAAAGTTCTTTAAACATTATAAAATGCCTGTACTTTGCTTTTGTTAGGAGAACACTGGAATATGCTAGCACTGTCTGTGATATATGTATGTGGCAACCGAGAAATAAAAATAAATTTGTTTAAGTTAAGCCTTTCTGAAAGCATAGTAATTTGTAGTTTTTAGTAAGAAGTAATTTGGTATTATATCACTGGAATGTCGACAATATGCCCTGATATTTTTACACGTTATCAGCAACGGTTTAATTGACTGTTCTAACCTTTAGTCGCTTTTACTATTTCACTCTTCTTCTTACATATAATATACATATATATTAGACAAACTCAACTATTTAAAATTCTTCGGTCCAATACAAACTATTTACGTAACTCAGTAATGTATCGATTCACAGATTATAACACAAATTACCAGCAAATAGATGTGTTTTATGTTTATGCTTGAATGTGTATTCTATTTTTGGCTTTGGTGTATAATATAATTGTTTATATATTGTATAATAAGTATATCTAATACTGATACGAAACATTTAAATAATGTTGTAAGCAATAAAATAATATTGGTAAAGTAACACAAGTAAACTCGCAATCCTTTAAAATTAAATAATGTTTTAATAATCTTTTGTTATCATATGTTATAAACATCTCCTAAAACTATATTCACGCTTAAAAATACCAATATTAGTATTTATCTAAAATATAGACTTATAATTTATATCTAATGAACAAGGTTATACAAACTAAGAATCTTGTGAGGCCATAATTTTCAGTTTCAGTTGACAATTCTTTCATACTAATAGACAAACCATTTAAAATATTTGCAATTCAACACGTAGAATCAACCATACTAGCAAACACATTAAGTCTAGAAGAAGCTTGCTAATTTTCAGTAAGACCTACTCGACTTACCAAATTACGGATTCAGTATTCCAGGCCTTTATCAGAGAATATAATTATGCTATTGAGAAATTGAATTATGGATTTCGAAGGTAGAACGTATTGAGATTTAAATTTAGTTAATAACCGAAGTTTGTCAATTACCACCTTGACAAGTTTAGGGAGGCGCTATTTGTCTGAATTGCGGGTGAAAGCAAGCTGTGTGAATAAATAGGTTAATAAAATATAACTTCACAATTAACACTGGTTTTAAATTAAATAAATATAACAGCGCGATTATGAGAAATTAAAAAAATATTTACTAAAAAATATAAAAGGCACTTGAGAAAGTAGTTTATCCTTTTCTATTTGGAGTTAATTTAATAAATATATAGATAATAAAACAAATTCCGTACCGTATAGGATAAGTATAACGGGAATTGACATCTTCGGAACAAGACTTTGCATAAGTAGGAACAATAAAATCGCTCACAACATTTAAACACAAGTTCAATTGCAGTATTCTTGCCTGTTACAATGTTCAATAAACATTCTTTTTACGGTTTCCGTCTTTCAAGGAAGCATATGGCATAAGATTGAATTTTAAATGAAACACCAGCGCCTTATAAACGTCTTTTTGAACGAATCGAGAGAAAAGTGCAACGGAAAACGTTCTTTATACGCAGCTTGGTGTTTTCAATAGGTTTCAGAATGTCTGTGGTATGAATTGAAAACTATTTTTAAACATAGAACTTGGTAAATCGTGAACTCGCTAGGGATTTTAGTATTTTATTGCTAACTTAAGACCCTGTCAGTGCTTCGACTTTAGTTTTCTATACTTTTGTATATTATTACTACTTTGAACGCCTACGAACTATGCTTGGTATTAAAACCCTTTTTATTAAAACCTACACAAATGTTTATATTGAAGTTAGAATGTAATATACAGTAATATTTGGTCAAATGGACATCCCAAATATTTATGACCAAATATTTTACATCGCATATGCTGTAAATATTTAGAAAATATATACTAAAATACGTCAGCATTCGGAGCGACTACGGAACTATGCTTTTTACAAATAAATACTTTACGTCGCCAGTGCGTTAGTGACCTTTAAATATTTTTTTAGAGAATCAGTTTGTGTCTGAATGGCTACTGTTTAATACTGCTTTAATATAGCTTGCAAAGTTTAAATAATAAGTCTGTGTCGTTGACACCTACAGCTCCATCGTTCTACAACCAAACGATTCATTTAGGCAGTTTTTGCCGCGCACCACTACTATGTTGTACCAGCTGCCCGCTGAAGTACTTAGGATCCTCGAATGAAAGAGCGTACCAACTCTTAAAAGTACTGGCCTTGCAAGTCTTCTAGCAATGTGAGTCTCTATGGCCGGTGTCACTTAACATCAGATGAGCCTTCTGAATACATTAAGCACATGAATATGTAGTCCTTGCAACGAATAATAGGGTGAGTATTTCATCAAATAATAATAATTGCGTCTCCAAGATTATTAACGGGATTTTTTAATCGTTTATATCACGTCTAAAATTAATGCAATTCTTTTGTAAGGAGTAAACTCTTGAGAATTTAATGTTAACCATAAACATTTATCGTTAATAAAAGGCCTGCCTGCAATCTATAGTCCATAGGTTTATTGCTAATAAGGTTCTCGAACAGTACGCGGATAAAGGCATCCAAGTACACTACCGTATACTTAATCAAATCAATTGAAAGGTTTTAAAGCCATTATTTATTTTACATAAAACTTATTTATTACATGTACATGTATTGTATTATTAAGTAGATTAAAAAGTTCCGAATTAGGGTGTTATATTAAGTCTGCTACTTTTTTTTTGGCTTACCGTTTTTATATTTTTATATGTAGAACAGGGGGTAAACAGGCCTGAGGCTCACCTGATGTTAAGTGATACCGTTGCCCATGGACACTCAATGCCAGAGGGCTCGCGAGTGCGTTGCCAGCCTTTTAAGAATTGATACGCTCATTTCTTAAAGGACCCTAAGTCGAATTGGTTCGGAAATACTTCAGTGGGCAGCTGGTTCTACAAAGTTGTGGTGCGCGGCAAAAACTGCTTTGAAAATCACTTGCTGGGGAACAGCAGACAATGATATATCATTTATCTGTCACATAATTTTTAAATTTTAGCTTTGCGTTGCTTATCTAAACTAAGTTCCCTCCTTATGTTAAGTACTTAAGTAAATATCTGTGCTTATATGAAATTAAAAACATTTACGCATTTAGTAGTAAAAGTTAGTTAGTAAAAGAGGTTTTGGTATATTTTAAAGAATAAATAGAATATTAAAAAGTTCAATGTCGGCCTAGTAGAGTCAGTGTGCGACCCTCATAGCTAAGGTGGTTTGAATCCCGGTTGTGCACAAATTTTCTTTCTGTTCATCTAGTTCATCTAGTAAACACAGTGAGGAAACTGGCATGCATTAGATCGAAAAAGTCGACAGCGGTTGTCAGACACAAAAGACTGACCACCTTTTTAAATATCTATTAGAAAAAAATGAAGATTACGAAATAGATACAGTAATTTGAGGCCCAGGCCCAAAAAGTCAGTACCACTGGTAGAATAAAGAACATAGCCAACTTCTTTAAAAAAATATATTTAATAAAATAGATGCTTTAACAAGATGGAAAGGTTTTTCGAAATGAGTTTACAAATTGAACAGGCGATTCTTTATAAAAGAGTTTAATCTTCGAAGAAAAACTTTTAATACAATTATGAGCTACACTGGGGAAATCATTTGTCCAACGAAAGTTTTTAATTGACACAACTTTGTAATATCGGTTTAATATTTAACAGTTAAGTTCGAAAAGCTGCTAAAAAGGTTAGTTATGGCAAAGTCATATGTGATGTACAATTTTAACTTTAAAAATTATTTTGAATTATATTATCTCTGTTGTGAACAAACCACGTTGTGGATCCAGCTGTCATAACAATATTTGATTTTATAATGATGCGGGTAGCTCATGGCACAACTACCTATATAGGCTTCACGCTGTCTTTAAAAATACTGTTTGCGTTCTATGCAACTTCATTTTATTTATTTATTAACACTTCGTTGCATTACATAAAAGGTAAAAAAAAAATATTAAACATAATTTAATGAAAATCAACTGGCGGCCTTATCGCTTTAGAGCGATTTCTTCCAGACAACCACTGTGAGTAAAGGAAAAAACCACTGTGAGTATATTACATATACTTTAATAACAGTTCAAACAATTTAATTTTGTTTAATACTACTAAGTAATTGCTAAATATTCATTGCTCAAGAGAACAAAACACATCAAAATTTTAAGAGTTTTAACGCGGCTCCAACTGACGTGCTTCACTTTAAATAACACGGATTCGTAACACTTACATTTTTGTGAAGTTTTATACTAAAAGTGACTATACAAATAGTTAACAGACATTAGTAATTCATACGAACTTGTCAAAAATATATTTAATATTAACATTTGTTCAATACGACATAAACTTGGATAGACGCTTACATATGACGATCTTTGAACCGTAACTGTGATGAAATATTATGATCCGTTGAAGAGTTTTCTTCTTCAATACAAAATCTCGTGAGTTGTGTGCTGCAGTATTGCGTGCTACTCGATTGTGAAGATGTATCTTTTTAGCTGTCGTGTTTTTTTAACACATGTATATCCTTTCTATAACGTATTTTATAAGTATCTGATTGTCCTCATTTTACCATTTGTGTGTTTGAGAACAAAGTTTAAATAAAATACAAAAGAATTGTTTTTGTAGCGTACAATCGGTTTAAACACACCATATATGTTATAAGAATTGCAAGCTAATCTTTGACAAAAAAGCTCTTAATTGAATTAAACAGAAATCCTGTAAAAATCAACTTCGTGAAAGTGGCGATTAAGCTTTTCTGCAGTCCTCCGATAAGGCACGATCTCATGAACAAGCAGTTGGGGATATCTTAACTAATTTCATTTAATTGAGATAACGAAGACAAAGACTGTTTAAAATTAATAAAGTTCTTGTGAATGGGGCTAATACTGTGTTGTCTAAGCTAATTTCTTAAACGTATAGTATTGTCTTTTATTAACATAACTTTTACACATTTAAAGAAAAACACTTTTTTACGGATTATAGCTATGTATTATTGTATTTAAACTTATAATTATTTAGACATGGAAATGGAGGACACCGTGAGCAATTTCTGTAAAAACCCTACATCTTTTAGTCGATACCAACTCCGGGGAAATAAATACAGATAACACAACATTTTCTACAGCTGTAATACTTTTTGACATTTAACACCTTTGTCTTCAGTCACCGTGACCACGCACGCTGTAAAGCACGCGAAACGTCGGTTTAAATTTAAAATTATGTCTAAATAATTATAAGTTTAAATACAATAATACATAACTATAATCCGTAAAAAAGTGTTTTTCTTCTTAAACGTAATTATATGAATCGGGTTATCTTTGTCACAACACTGTTATTTAAAGGCTTTATTTTTTATTTATTGATATTTACCAAATCATAGATAATAATATATCTATATATGTTTAAAGCTATCTCATCCAAAATGTCAATTTTGGAATATATAAACATTACAAAAAAATTGATAATAAAAGTTAAAATACTATTAATAAAGCAAATCAGCGGATTATGTTCATACATATTATTACGAAAAGCCTCATGGTAGCCTTTTTTTTCGTTGTAACAACGAGGTCTGTCATATAAAAAAATTAAACAAAAACATATGCAGTCTTACTAATAAAAAAAACTATACATGTGTTGTAGTTATTCAGTGAATAGAGCTTATACAAGGCATAAATACCTCTGACCAATAATCGATGTGTATGGATCGAGTAGCTAAACGATCCTTATTTTTCGTTACCCTGACAACCCACCGTATTTTTTGTTTTGTGAAATCCTGAAATTATTAAAAGAGTACAGAAAATTAAGTAAAAAGGGTTACTAACTAACTTGGAAATTGTGGAGAAGGGAGGCAGTGTTCCAGTGTTTGCAGGAAGAGCACGAAAGAAAACGTAGGCAGATGGCTGACTTGAGCTCAAAATAAAGCAACTTGCTGAAGTTCACGAATTAGCTAGATAGGAGAAACTACTAGGGTTCAAATTATCAGAGCAGCAATAAACATAATTAAATACTTATAAAATAATACCCCTATTTTAAATAAAATATAACTGTTTATGTATGTAACGTCCTTAATTATCTGCACCCATGTAAATAAAATAGCCTTCAAAATTTGTTTGCATCTCTCCACTCTCCATTCTTGTCTGAGAGTCTCTCTCTAATTTTTCATTTTTGTTTTATACACCCTTTAAATTAGGCCTCTGCCTAGTTTAAGTATCGTACAATCGTTGAATCGTCGAATTAAAATATGATCAGTAACTAATAAATATTTATTAGTTACTGATCATATTTTAATTCTCTAACGTAGCTAATAGATCTCCGTATTCCATGAACGGCCAGTTCTTTGTACTTCTGAGTGTCAGTATGAAATCGTATAATAAAATTAAGAATCTTACTAGGAGTATCAGTTTTATAATAGATTTCGATATATATACATAAACAAGCATAGGGAACAGACTCATTTCTGGGTCACATAGAGGTTAGCCTTCTATGCCGTACTCGTTATTTTCTTCAGAATACGTGCAGGTATTAATTGCACACATAGAAATATGAAAAACCGGGGGTAGAACGCACGACTTCAAAGTTGTAATAGCACGCTTCACGGCTAATACTAATAATACTTAACAATATGCATGTGTATATTTTGCGTATCCAATTTAATAGTACCTCTATAAATTGCCTCGAAATAATTACACCAATTTAAACTTTGATTAAAATTCACATGACTAAAAACCTCAATCAGGAGTCACATCTTTAATTAATATGCAGATGCGGTCAAGATTGGTATTAAAACGTAAACAGGGGCCATGTCTATTTTTACACTAATTTATTCATTGTTTAAAACCCTCGTTTAAACACGACAATAAAATTGCAAAGGGCTTATAAAAATCCGCAACCCGACTTTTTGTACGTCTTCTTTGAAACGAGGTGATCAATTTTCCGTGTGCTTCCGTGCGTTTTCTATATGCCAGTTGCTTATGTAGTTTTCCTTCACCGCATGTACGAAACAGGTTGAATTGTGAACTATAATAAATTGCAGTCAGACGACGAGAAGTAAAAACTAAATTAAATTGTAGCGTATCATAGATACTCACTAAAAATGTACATACTATATTTTGCAGTATTCTTTAAGATTTTGATGTATGTGGCAGTATAAATACAGGACACTAAGAAAAGAAGAAAACACACGTCACTCAGAACAGACTTTTAAGACGAGTGAATATGTATTTTTTTCCTTGAGCGTTTCTATAAGAATATAAATTAATTACTGTCGCTTGTGAAGAATAAACCACTTAACAAAGATAAAAATGGGTTGTGATTTATAACAAGATATAATACAATAAAATAAACAGTTGTTGATTACTTGATTAAAGATATACGATGATATTACTCTTAATCAAAGATGATTTTTTTTATTTGTGGCTTTACCGTACGACTCTCATCCCCGAGGTCGTAGGTTTGATCCTCGGCTGTGCACCAATGGAATTTCTTATGTGCGCACTGGGTCCATTTGGGTTCAAAAACTCGAGGGCGTGCGACAGGCACTAAATAATAAATAAAAAACGTTTATTTTTAGATCATAAGATCATCAAGGTACTTATTCCACGTCATTAAAATTGAACCTGTTGGCATACCTACTCATCGGCAAAGAAGACAGAGGGCTAGGCCGAGAGAAAAAGCCGGCGTAAAAACTCTCGGTACTGTTTTTAAACAAGCAAATAATCAAACAAACATTTTAAAACAAATATAGCAAGCAACATACTTCTACTACTACAGTCTTCTGTGGATATTTTAAAACAAAAATATCCACAGAAGACTGAGCACTTATAAGCCTAATAGATTCACAAACGACCATGAAGCAGATACAGAAATCTCATTGCCAGACCTAATAAGATTGTAGGATCATTGATTTTTTTTAAGTTTCTAGTTAGGTCCGTTCATTTTTGTCTCCTACATATAGAATAAATATTGGCATTTGTGGTGTGATTGAAGGATCGAGAATATTTAATGTGCAAAACGCGTGTTATCTATAACGATAAGGAATCGGTAATCGCTGATGAGCAAACAATAGGAACACTAAAGTGCACTTAAATTGCACTTCACGCGACTGATTTGAAATTTGCGATATTTTCGAGAGTTAAAAACCGTGTATCGTTTTTTGTGTTGTTAACTCAAACTCAAATATAGCTTTATTCATATAGGTAAACATGTACACTTATGAACGTCAAGAAAAACAAATTATATTAACTGTAAATTTACATTTACAACCAGTTCGCAAGTCAAGGGCGTAGAGCGGGTAAGAAGAACTGGCAAGAAACTTTCCGCCACTCTTTTCAATCGCTAAGTTTTTAATAAAAATTGAAATTAAACATATAATACAAAATACTTTATGCCTAAATTATCTAGATAAAATGTAGACAAGTTAGGTAAATACCTAGGTAACACTGAAATTTTTTAGAACTGACCACTTAGAAACATTGCTAATGAATTTTTTTTTATTTTAATTTAAAACTTCTTTAGTAACCTAATGTAGTAGTGCATTCATTTGTCATTTATTTTTGAGAATTGGCGGCAAATTTAAAATTCTTGTTACACGTGAAAATGAACCTAACGCGAGAAAATTTTCGGTCAAGGATTTATCACGACTTTGCGACACGAGGTTGCGATTAGCATTTCTTAATGAAGCCCCATCTCGTGCCACTATTTACAATGATGATCCGTGTGAGGGACGTCCTTTAACAGCGATTAGTGAAGATAACATCACTGCTGTGCGACGCATGATGAAGATAAGAGTGACCGTACAAAAGAAAATAAAATATATTCAAGTTAAAATAAAAATACAAAATTTTTTTTGATCGATCGGTCGCGTTTGATTTCGCCATTCCTTTTTGCCTATCGGTGTAACTCTATGTTAGACAAATTTGTAATTTTTTCTGATATTTTAAGTTTTTTAATAATAATTCTGCATTGAATAATATCTTCTTCTTCGAGTATATATATAATATTGTCTATTTAACTCATCCCTTTGTTCGTATAAATTTACCCCATATCTTTACGGCTGACAATTTGCGGCTTTGTTCGTCTAATTGAGTTAAATTAATTAATATGTTATAAATAAATAATAAGTTATAAATTAATTTTAATATTGTTTCACAGTAATTTTTACGACTAAAATTGAGACAGTGATTTAGTATTAAACACATGTGTTAAAATTTAAAAAAACATTGAACTAGTATATCGAACAGAAACAGCTCGGAAACTGATATCCATAACGAAAAATCGGTTTTAACAAAAACTCAGTTTATTTGCAGGATCATTTTTAACAGTTTATCGTGAGCTTGCTTTTGAATATCGGGGCTTTGGAAATATTGATTAAAAACGTAGTATTGTTAATCGTTCATTTTCAATAAGGCGTTAATAAATAAAGTTGGAGTATGCCAAAGGGCTATGGAGCGCTCGATTCTTCAATTGAAACTAAAACTCGAGGTAACAAATTATGTGATACGAAGCTGTACTTAAAGAAAATACAAAGCTAAAATGGAAAAGGGCCGGTCACATTGGCCGCATTTATAATGGTAGATGGGTCAAAAAGGCCCTTAATTGGAATGGCCTAGTGGGAAGAAAAAACCATCAAAAACTTGGGAGGATGAAATAAAAATGATAGCGGGGAAAAAATGGAAAATTATTGCTAGGAATAGAGACAAGTGGAAGAATTTGGAGGAGGCCTTCACTCCGTCGGAGGTCGAGTTCTAGTGAAAATATAAACGACTTATAGAGTGTAACTTACTAAAGCCTTTATTCGAGTGCACTAGCACTTTAATAAAGGCTAATAAATAAGGCTTGTTAATCGTAAATTCTAGCCTAATCGTATATTTTACGATATGTCAATCGTTCCATTATTTTATTATTCTCTGCTGCGTAATCTGTAAAAAGTCTATTTCTCTTTTAGCTTCTATATTCTTAAATGATACTGCACCGTCGCAACTGTCTGTTGATAACAACAAAATATAATATATAATATAAAGTGTGTATATATGTGCTTTGATTCTGAGGCTTGTGATTTAGTCACTGAAGCTCGTGTATTTGAGTCTAAGAGAATTTTTAAGTATAGATTCAGAGATGAAACATAAACGTATGACTCCCGTATTTAAAGAACGTGTTTAATTTTACCAAATATTTTTTCATTAAATGCCTTCTTAAAAAAACATAAGTGCATTGACATACATAAGTTAATATTAATAAAATCATTCAGAATTTAAAGTCTCGTTTTTTAAATCTAACTACTTACTAATTCACTTTATTAAAGTGTATAGGTTAGGTTTTAATAGATTCTACACGAGTCAACTTCAAAGTAGAACAATCCGAACAATGGATAGTCCACTCTATGTAGTATAAAGTTTTAAACAAACAAGTAGCTTCACCAGAATGAATAACAAGCTGCACAACAAGTACCTTAATTTCTGCGTTAATTTCGACGGATTCGTGTCTCATATGAATAGCCTATTAATGCCTATTGTCGTATGTAACACGCCAGCATCATAATTTAACACTAATACTTCAATACAAGGGTAAATACTCTAATTATATGTTTTTCATAGAATCATAAGTGTATTGTATGTTATTATCAAGGAATAAATACACAAACTTCTATGCCTATTGCCGCGTACAATAAAGTACACACTATTTTTGAGTTTAATTGTAGTGTTTAAAAAGATAAATTCATAGGATTTGAATACAGAATCTCGAAAAATTCCGATCATACGTAGCGTATTAAAATCGCTCAAAAAATGTCAATACACAAAGTCAACTAAAATTATAAGCAAAGTATTTGTTTGTTCCGCATATTGCATAAATCCGTTTACTTTAAAAAAAACATTTGAAAAAATCTTAATAAAATAAAGTGAAATGGAATGACCAGAATATGTAAAGTGGTTGTAGGGTTGAAAAAGGTTAATACAAGAAAAACAACCGGAAGGACTTATAAACTCAATAAGTCAACAGCTCTAAGTGCAGTGAATATCGATTTTGCGTGTTTTACTTGAGGCAATGAAAAGCCTTAAAAACATCGGAATTAAGAATTAATTGTTCTTTAATAATACTTAAGCATTAGTATATAAAGTTTTTATTCGTGTTTCAACGCCTCATGAAATTATTAGTCAAACTATTACATGACTATAAATTAATGGCAATGGTTATTCCCAAGGAAAAAAGAATTTTTATTTAATGTAATATGTTTTTATTTGGTTGTATGTAGGTATATTATGGAAGCTCAACTGATGTTAAGTGTTACCAACGCCAATAGAAATTCACATTACCAGGATGCTCGCAAGTGCGTTACCGGCTTTTTAAGAAACGGCACGCTCTTTTCTTGAAAGACCCTAAGACGAACTGGTTCGGAAATACTTCGAAACGCTCAGTAGGGGAGGTGATGTTCATACTAAGTCATAAGAATGATACTTTGCAATTTTTAAATGATTTTATATCGTAAATTTTAAAATAACATGAACTTTAAGCGTCCATAAACTGTATAAAAACATGTGATAGTTGATCCAATAGTCTCTCGATAAGTCTCATCACGTGTAAGGGTAAAGTAAAAAATAATAGCCTACGGAGGCTAGTTTTTTACAAACTTAGAAATTCTTGCCACAAAGCCTTTGATCTGCAAATGATATTTTGACGTGAATTGAATATAGATTATATGGTTCTTGCAGTGACGACTTCACGATAATTTGGAATTTAGACGCCGATGGTAACTTTAACATAAGTTTAAAACTTTATGATTTATGATTATTCCATTTCAATAGACTAATATTGGTATAGAGGCAATAAACTCTTCTTTTCTATTCAATATGCGGGACGCCAAGGCAGTCGTCGCAGCCCATAGACACCCATTTTAGTGGGTGCGTTGCCGGCCTTTAAGGGAGGAGTAGTCTCGTATTTTGAATTGTTGTAGGTCGTATCTCTCAGGGAAGACCCCCGCCGGTCTATTCGATCCCACAGTTCGCTAGATTGCAAAAGAAAATGCCTTGTGATTTGATTGATTTAATATATTCTCTCATACGAAACGCCAATTTCGTATGTTAGGTCATAATATAAGGACAAAGACGAGCAATATTACGAAGAAACATCAAATTATACCTCTGGGAATATAATAATTCCTAAAAATAATGACAGCACTGACATATTTCATGTGTCGTTTCGTCAGAATTTTTCTACTAATGACGATAATACCTATAAATATCAATTACGGTGGATATTTTTGTGATATTTGCCTCAAATACTGTGCACAATCAGACAATGGGAAATTACGGGAATAAAAATTATTAAAAGATTTTTCATCCGCTTATTTGGATGTTTATCTTTGATAAAACATATGAAATGTGTGGGTCTTAAGAACGAGTAGTATAAATTTCTATGGCCTCAAATTAGTTTAGAATAATGAGTAATTTAAAGTTTTTCATAAAGCTATATTTAATTCTATTCTATGATGTTGTGATGTACACACGTCTTACATACAAAAAAAATCTAATAATCTAAATCATTTTCGACTCCACAAAATGTCATTAAAATCTGCCTGTTGAACACATGTACAGAAGATTAATGAATACTTAGATATAACTGCTTCACAATGTAAGCCAACCGATTTAGGTTGAATTATATTTAAAACTCGTAGATCATGTATTTAATAACTGTTCATTGTGATCCATTAAATGTTTACTAAAATTTGATATTTGAAACTTTGTAATTTATCTTTAAAATGTTCAAAGGTATCAATTAAGAATTCAGCATCCGATTACTAAACACGGCTCTGAAGTGCTCCCCGGCGAGGGCCCTGAGTTGTCAAACAAAAATTGATTTGTTAATTTAGATGAGGTTAGTATTCCCCAGGTTTTTAGTTGGACTTGCTTTCGTTATTATTTGGCGTAAAACTGGATTATATTTTTTACCTAATACAGTGGGAATTGTTTTCCTTTAATGACGGTTGATTAAAATGTATATATTATGATGCGTTTTTATTGCTGTGAGTCTTTAGTTGAGTTTACCTAAATCTTATTACATTAGATAGAATATTCTTCATTATATTTTAATATAATTGACATACTTTCAGGATCTTAAGTACAAAAAATACACCTCCCTATTACCTACTATCCCAAAGACATTGTCTTTATTCAATGACAAATGACAACTAAGTGTACCTGAACTGAGTCTAAGTAGACTAGTACTTCAATCTTCCAACGGTTTAATGAAGCTGTAACTTGATAAGTATTATTTCCAAAAGCTTGCATTTAATTTAATTGCATATATATAGTATTATCTAACTGGGTTTCAATGATCAAAAACAAGGATTCGTCGTTATATTTTTGAAGATAACTTATTCCAACCTAAACTAACTGAGCTCTTTAGCCGTCCATAACAAACACGGCTTAACTAAACTTTACGCGAATAAACAAACATTATTCTTAATAATAAATTACTGGATTTCTGGATATTCACATAGAGCGTACAAGACTCAAAGTAAGTTAATTTTTTTATCCATCTTTGTGACGCTTTCGATGAAAATTTGTTTCCTTCTGCCGTATCTTCTATACAGATAGAAGTAAATTTTATGACTGTATTATTATAGCTATACGTAAAAAACGTTTGCTAATCATATGGTGCATATTTCACCACTGTTTTTGCTAAGCATCGACGTATAGTATGTTAAAAAAGACCACATCGTTTTCGTTTAGATATACAGTAGATATGTGGGGTCTCTCATCTTCTACCGCATTTACCATATAGTGGTCAGAAGAAGTGTTCGGATTGTTGAGGGAGAACACGAAATTCCAGTCGTATCATCACAACGTGCGTCGTTCAACAATTGAACGTTGACAGTTTTTAGCGCGCACTACCACTATGTGAAACTTGCAACATAAGGAAGTATGTATTACCGAACTAATTAGACATCAACCATCAACAAAAGAGCGTAATAATTCATATAAAGTTGGCAATGCACTAGTAAGCCTTCTGGAAATGATAGTGTCCATGGGTGGCAGTTGAGCCTCCAACTGTTTGACCGTGTTCGATACAAAAAGATTACGTAAGTAATGTAATAAATATTATGCCTAATATGATTGATTGGATTGTTGATAACTGATAGGACACTATAACCCCTGGATGGGGCAGAGGCCATCTATAGCGAGTCTCCATTGCGTTCGGTTTTGAGCTTCTTTTCTTTCCGGCCTGTTTTACCTCGTCTGCAACTATACGGCGCCAGGTTTGCTTGGGACGAACAAGTTTCCGCTTTCCTTGCGGTTTCCAATAAAGCGCCTGCTAAGGAATATGGCTGGGATCCCTCGGAGTGTTTGGCCTATCCAATTACATTTGCGTCGCTGGCTGATGGGTGCAGAGTTCCCAATGTTGCTCGTTAGAGATCTTTTCAGGCCAGTAGATGCCCAGAATACGGTGAACACAGCGGCTGACGAAGACTTGGAGTCGGTGCGAGATGTCTTTGCTGACCTTCCACGTTTCACACCCATAAAGCCAACTGTCTAATCCAACCAAATCCAACGTTCAATATGTGCTAGATTTGACCTTGGATATTTTAAGCATGCATAAAATAGTTTTGTGAAAATATATTTTGTATCTCCAAAAATATTTCGAGAAGGATTCTATAGAATACAAATATGCACTAAATTACGTATGAATTTCGGGTATGTCAAATTGTGGTGGCGAACATGTGAAAATTATATTACAATATTATTATCTCACTCTTTGTTTTGACGAGAAGAAAATAAAAGAATAATATTATTTCATAATTACTGTTGATTGATTGTTTAAATGTTTGTTCCGTATTTGACTACGTACATATATATATTATAACTACATAAAGAAATAAATGAAATGTATATGTACAAACAAACTAGTAGAACCTTAAATGAAATAAAGGGGGGGAGGGGGGTTAAACTTTTTCTCGTTCTTCTTGAATATTCTCTGAATATTGGGCAAGGAATAGAATTAATCTAAATGAACTTACGAGTTATCCTCAAGCAAGCCGCAGACTTGAAGGAAATTAATTATGTCAGAATAAGATATTAGTTTACAGTGATTTGTGCGGAGTTTTATGGCTAACTTTATGGCGTCCGACAGGCGTCACTTGAGACGTTAAATTAAATCATTTCTTATACAATATTAGCATAATAAGTTCAGAGAAAATCTTCATTAGTGCTTGGAAATGTTGCAGATTTATTTTATAGAACAGGGGGCAAACAGACAGGATGCTCACCTAATTTTAAGTGATACCGCCACCCATGGATTCTTAATGCCAGAGGGCTCGTGAGTGCGTTGCCGGCCTTTTAAAAATTGGTAATTTTAATTTAAACGAATGGAAGGTTGGAATTATTATAACATCGTGTTAATTAATATGACATTTACATGCCTATTTTATATGGCTATATATATTTAAATGTGTGTTTTTATAGTATATTTGAATGTTTCCATTTTTTTATTATTATGATCCAAATCTGTACTTTTAACGCTAACAGTATCTGGCATTTTAAATATAGATGTTATTCTTAAAGTATTCTGTTCATGGCAGTAACGTTTAAAAAATGCATTTTCAAACGCACCGAAACTGAGGCGTTTCAGAGTAAGACTGACCTTTAGATTCGGACTCCTACCTTAGCGATAACTGTGATATCCGTATGTCGAATATGTTGGGGAAAACGTAGCAATTAACTTCGACTTTGAATATTTGAGGGTTAAGGCCGTAAAAGATATAATACGCAAAATTCAAATCAAATCAAAAATTTCATATAGGTAACACAGAGTACACTGATGAACGTCAAAAAAGAAATACATATCTATTAAATGCTTCTTTTTTTACCTTTACTGACAGTCTTAAATCAAGGGCGTAGAACGGAAGAGTTGCATAGGTCTATTGTGTCAAAAAAACTCTAGAAAAGTGTGACATATTTAAAATATTGTTAGCAATAAATTTTGTGATCTGGACAAACAAACTCGATTTAGGGTCCTTCAAGAAAAGAGCGTACACATTCTTCAAAGGCCGGCAACGCCCTCGCGAGTCCTCTAGCATCGAGAGTGTCCATGGGCGGCAGTATCACTTAACATCAGGTGAGCATCCTGCCCGTTTGCCCCCTGTTCTATAAAAAAAAAACAGAAAATATTATTTGCCAACATCTAAGTATAAAAATATAAAATACCTACAAGTATCACTTCCGTATGTGCTTTACAAATATCCAGCCTTCAAAAACCCCCGAAACATTTTAATCCGTGTAACTAGAGCCGTAAACAACAATAACCGGGTAACCGTATCAAGCCGGGAATAAATCTCAATATCCGGTTCAGTTGGCCAAATTAAATAAAGTCTCGCCGTAACCTCTGCGACTTGTTAGGGTTCTTTATTGAATTAAGGATAATTATTTGATTTAAATGTTTTGTTTTACTTCTGACCAAACTTGAATGATGTTAATGTGATTTTAAATTAAGAAAAATCGTAATTAAATTGATGTAACTCGTAAAGCCCGATACTGTTTGTTTTATTCTTATAACTCGAATATATGCTTGACCATTACGTATACAATTTAAAGATTTCGAGAGTGATTTGTGGAATAGATATTTCATTTTACAATTGGAATAAAAATAAAAACAGCCAGTCTACAAATTCGAGACGATATTATACGACAAAAAGTTACACACAGAGCTTATTAACTGTATTATTATTTATTATTTAATAATATATTGTTGTTAAATATTTACTTTAGTTACAAGTAACGATTCCAAGTATGACTCATTCCCCGTAGGGTTAACCTCCACCTCCTACTTACATTTAAAAATACCTCAATAAACCAAATTTGAGAAAAAATATACTAGAAGAACTGAATGAAGCTTTAACATTTATCAAGTGGGACATAATCAGTCTCTGCGAAGTAAAAAGAGAAAGGAGAAGATGGAAAGGAAAGACTAGAATGGAAAAGAAATCAGAGAGAAAGCATTAACGAATATAAGAAAACTATTTGCAAAGCAGAAAGAAAACGAACTAGATTGATTGTGTTAAGGAAACGACAAGAAACAAAATTGTTAATTAGACATAAAAGGTTAGGACCAAAAAAGAGAAACCAGCAAATATAAGTAGGAAATCTAAACATCAATAGGAAAACACAAAATTAAGATTAAGAGACTAAATTTGTTGTTGGCTGGAAATACTTGGAATTTCCAGCCAACAATGGATAACAGACGTGAATGTAAAACGTAGGGAAAAAATCAAACAATCGACACAATATAATGAAATCGCAGCCAAACCGAAAACCATAAAAAAACAAACGTATCATTTCTGTGTATTTAACTGAAATTAACAAAATGTTTATTTAATACATTTCGTTTGTTCAAATACAGTATGTGTGTCTAATGCATTGTGAACTTGCGTCAATACGATTGATTGAAAGAAAATATTACCGATTTTACGCGTTAATATTTCATTGGGTTTATGGAACTCGATATAATTGAAATACTTCTGAAAATTATTGGTGAATTAATTTCTTGTGTTGTTGCTTCTAAATCTGTGTTCTCAATACTAGTAGTTTATGTAAAAGGTGCAAAAACAAGATTTAAAAATTGCGACATGTATGGAACAGTTTCATACTACATTCTTCATCATCTTATTTTACCGACCCAGACTCCCCCTAGCTCCTAAACAAAGTCTCGATTTAAATTTCTTATTTATTTAAAACTTTAAAGAAAAATGAAATATACCCTATTCCGTGAGGAAAACTCTCTTTCTAGAATACTCTTAACCCTCTCTTCTACTAGTTAATCTATCTATCTCATTTATGGGTTGCAGCATTATAATTAATCAAAAGCGATATATATTCAAAGTAGTTATTAGTTATTCAAAGATTTTCCTTTGAATTGTCCCGTTTAAAGTACGTCATAATAGAATTTTATTTACGTTTAATATCAGGAGGCACCTAGACGATTAAAAATATTCTCTATCTCTCAAGACTCAGATACTACAAAATATAGGTATGAATTTTTACTCCTTTCTGCCTTTTCTTGTACCACCGACGTATTCGTTTACGTACGTTTGTATTTTTGTGCATAAATGATTGTTATTGTGGCATTTATATACAAGATTTGCTAACATTAACTGGCACGATAAACGTTGTTAAGCGGAAAGTTTTATTCCAATAAATGTTCTGTATATTATTTTAAATAATCTCTAATTCAGGAAAACCAGTACCTTACTATTAAACAAATATTTTTTGGTAGAGTAATTGCAAATGTTTCCGTATTCATTTATAATGATGGCGGCTTACAATGCACCAATACATTTTCATCTAAATTTTTCATTGCACCAATAGATAGTTTCGTTTAATATTGAACATTTTACGTTATATTAAAATATCGCTATAACCAATACGAGCTCCTTCAACTGGAATTAAAAAGTAATATTCAATACTTTCAGCGATGAAATTTTGTTGCCATAATTTTGTTTAGACTATTGTAGCATGGCTGCCGAAATAAAGTTCTCGATGTGAAGTGTTTTTCAGTGTTGGTGCGAAAGTGAGCCGTGGAGAACGACCGAAAATACTCGCCATTGGTTAATGTACCTATTCGTTTTATAGTTACATATTAGAACTCTAGATGAAAATTCTGTTGGATAACATCACCCGCAGTAAACGCAGATTTTTTTTATTATTATGTATATTATCATTAGTACGTATACAGTGTGAATATAGATATGCAAGTACATGGAGTGATCATATTATGAAATTCTTTTAATGAATTGTTTAATTTCACTTTACAAATACGTAAAAGTTAAATTTAAATGGCGCAAATAACAGGACACGCTTTTATATTTTTGTTAAGAAAACATTCCTGCGCTTTTCAAAATATGGTTAGGTTTAAAGAAGTTAATTCTCATTTCATACAAGTCACTTAATTACGTGACACTATATTAAAAATTAAAATATGTCACGCCGTAGTCGTACGCTTAACGCATAAAATCACAAAAAGTCGCTGGCGTATTCGGTTGGCCGCTACTATTTCCCATATGGTCCAAGAGCCCGTGAGTACCAAACCTGCGGATTTTAATAAAAGCTGAAATTTTTTCTAAGTGTGTCCCTATGGTCTAAGATCCCGCTGCAGGATTGGTGCGTTCATCGAGTTTTTGTTTAAAACAAAATTTTTATGTTTATTTATAATTAGGAGAATATATATTTACTAGGTTGCCTATCAATATTTGGCCGCCATTATTTTTAATTAAATTATTTTGAATTGATTTTTGGTAAAAAATTACGTTCATTTAATTTTTAAATAAAATAACGTCTACATCACGGTAATTAATATGAAGATTCTAAAAAATCACGGTTGCCGTTGCGGACATGGCCGCACCTCTTTGCAGCCAAGTGTAAACAGGTATGATTTCGATATATTTATACGTTTATAACGGTTATCTATTAATTATATGTCAAATTGAAGCTAATTTTTTTCTATTAATTTTCATATAAGGTTGCCTAATTAAATCTGGCCGCAAATAAGGGTTGCTGGCGGTTAAAGATGATAAATATTTGAGGTAGAGTGAAAGAGAGTTAGCACGTAACGTCATTTGTCAGACAAGGACAGCGGTTCCCGACTGTGCGACGCTTTTAAGCAATTGCGCATGCGTCGAATGATAGTGTTCTCAACTGAACAGATGCGGCATTTTTATTCTAACATAAAAACCACGCTGTTTTGGAGTTCGTAATAAACAACGTTTTATATTTACATTGTTGTTTTATTTGTGCATCTAAAAATTATTATATTAATTAACGTAAAATAAAATTGATAAAGATGAAGTCGTGTTTTTTGTGTAACGAAAAAAGCAATGTACTCGACTTTAATAATGTATCGTTCCAAAGGTGCTGGCTAATGTTATTGTTTCGTCGTAAAAAAAATATAAATATCATGACCTTTTAATTACAATTGACTCTACTAATGATTTTGGATTTAAAGCGTCGCACAGTCGGCAACCGCTGTCCTTGTCTGACAAATGACGTTACGCGCTAACTCTCTTTCACTCTACCTTAAATATTTATCATCTTTAACCGCCAGCAACCCTTATTTGCGGCCAGATTTAATTAGGCAACCTTATATGAAAATTAATAGAAAAAAATTAGCTTCAATTTGACATATAATTAATAGATAACCGTTATAAACGTATAAATATATCGAAATCATACCTGTTTACACTTGGCTGCAAAGAGGTGCGGCCATGTGCGCAACGGCAACCGTGATTTTTTAGAATCTTCATATTAATTACCGTGATGTAGATGTTATTTTATTTAAAAATTAAATGAACGTAATTTTTTACCAAAAATCAATTCAAAATAATTTAATTAAAAATAATGGCGGCCAAATTTTGATAGGCAACCTAGTAAATATATACTCTCCTAATTATAAATAAACATAAAAATTTGGTTTTAAACAAAAACTCGATGAACGCACCAATCCTGCAGCGGGATCTCGTACTACTAGTACAGGTGAGTATGATCCCCACCCACGAAGCTGAGGCAGCGGTGGCTTTAGCAGGTAACAGGTAACAAAGGTGTATAAAATTCCATCTCAAATTTATCATAAAATAACACTGATTTTTTTATATATTTGATTCATAATAATATCAGAGCTCGCGTTGCTCATTGCCAGACAGTTAGTATGGTCGCAACCCTGTGCCGGACACCCGGAAACTATTATAATTTATAACTAAAATGTAAATTGTTTATTTATATAGCTGCATAAACTTTGAAATAGCATTAAATTAATTATGTAATATAAAAATGAATATTTAACATACATATTATTATAATCACGTTAAGCTATGGAAACTACTGGATTTATCTATTTCATCACATAGTTTAGATAACCTCCCTTTTCACCGAAGTTTAAAGGTTACATTATAAATTGCAGGCGGTGTTCAGTGAAACAATAAATAGGTTCGCTAACTCGACGTCGTCCGCACGCGGCTTCCGATTTTCGATTTTATCGCATAACCTATCTTGTATTGCATTTGTATGTACTGGACCATAAACATATTAGTTTTCATAAAAATATACACGATGCGAATATTTACTGGTACATTTACAATACAGATTAGATGAACAAAATACATGAATGAATATAATTCTCTTAAGGCAGTTATTAGGCTTAAAAGGTGGCCTAAAGATTATTTTTCATAAATTATGAGTGTGTTTGTCCCGTGCCCGTTGAAGAAATTCAATAAAAATAAAATAAAATGTGGCGATGGGGCCGATGGTTGGCCATGCGTCATACTCGTGAACGGGTGCTAGTTGTGGTGACTGGTCGAACATGACATTGGCGATTAAAAAGAGTGGCGGTGAGGTTATTGCCAGCCGTTTTCTTCCGTTGAGAACTTGCAGTAAATGTTAGAAGCATTTGATATACATTTTTGTTCGTTTGACGTTCAAAAGTGTACATTGTGTTACCTATATGAATAAATGATTTTGAATAAAACATGCATAGCAGCCTTCAAAAAATCTCCAAAGAAATATGAAATAAGGATAATACAGACTGAGTGTCGGACTAATCAACATTTTACAACTTAAATGAAGGTGGGCAGATAAGGCAGACTCAAAGAAAACGTGAGCCAAGGGTGAGCGGATGATGTCTTATATGTCGCCGGCAAAGTATCTTCAGCAGACCAAAAACAGCATTTAAAAGAAAAAAAACATTTATATCTGTTAACAGTAACAAGTCATAATAAAACATAAATCACTCAATGTAAATTATTCCAAATTGCTTTGAAAAAAAGCCAGTGGCGCTACACCCTTTTTAGGTCTGAGCCACAATGTGAAATCTGAGGCAAATAGGTGATCAGCCTCCTGTGCCTGTCACATGACGTAAAATTTTTGGGTCTAAGATCTCGGTTTCCTTACGACATTTTCCTTCGCTGTTAGAGCGAAAGTTAAATGCGCACATATACACATAATCTATTATAGCACAGCCTGGGATCATACCGTGCTCAGTGATGAGGTTTGCACACTGAAGCCCCTAGAGCAGTGTTGGCTCTCGCGCAAAAATAATGAAATTGAAATCTCTCATCAAAATAATGAAATGCCACGCGGGTTTCAGATTTCCGATTCAAGTATCCTACGTTTACGTATTTCATTGAAACACTGTCAGGAACTAACATCGACGTTTGAAATTTCTTTTACAGAGAAAATTAAACTTCAACGCATTCAGGTATTTGTGGGATCATGTGAAGTAATGATATATGAAAAGTGTTTTCATAAAGTTATCATTACTAAGAAACGATATGAATGAATAATTTCTTAAAGGAAGTAAAAAAAAGTCTTAAAAATATATTCTCTAAAACTCAACAATAGCCTTTTCGAATTGGACATTAGTATCGCAGCGTGGTGTCATGGAATGATCAAAAAATTGACACAGTCTTTTACGCCCAAACCCAATAACCATAAAAACATAAAAAGTTCAATAAGGGACGGATAAATTATATTTCCTATTTTCAAGCACTTTTAGTATAGGAAAACTGTCAAGTAGACAAATTAAATTATTTAAGATTTCAAATTAAATTTCAATTCGTTCAATAATATAATTATTATTCTCCATTATTTTAATTCAGCCAGTTAATTAAAATTCAATAATTACATCGTTACAATGCCATTGGTTTTCTAATATTAGCTTATGTTGGCTTATATATTAAATATTCTTAGTGTGATTAAACAATTAGGCTTACTCTGAGTGCGTTTGTATCACTCAATGTTTAATTAATTCAATACATCATATAATATTATAACATTAAAATATACAGAATTTACAACATTCTTAACCTATAGAGTAATTTTAAAAATAATTAAAAAGTTTGATAGATGTGGCAGCATTTCCTCGCTGTATAGCGATACTTATTCGTTGAGCGAGACAAGCACCAGCTCTGGGGTCACTGGTACTGTCTACCAGGCACCAATTTAAATCTTTAATTAGCGCCTGTGAACTAAAACTCCGTGACTCCATGACTCAGGCTCTGCTTCAAAGAGAAAATCGAAGGTGGAGGAAAAATTTGTACACAAATATTAAATAATATTTTCTTTCATTAAGAATAATTCATGTTTCATATATAAATCATCTAGGTAAGACTTTCAGTGAAGCTCAATTGTTGAGTACTAAAGACAAAGTCGAAAATATTACACAGTTTATCTGAGGCCAGATATTAAATTTAATTATCATAGCAATATTAAGTGAGTCGCAACAATAGAAACAATAAATTTTACATTACGACATTCCAGGGAGCATTCTCTTTACAGCTTTTAGGAGTTAAATTATTACTTCGAAGGGTGCAAATATTCAAACATATTTTCTTCAAATATTAAGTGACTGTTCATAACATTACCTACATAAAATATATATGCATAACACCAAACGCCCAGCACGTGCGGCCAAAGATAAATGAAACTGACAGTACCATAGAATATAGCATCTTTTAAAAGTAATAATAAAACCTCTTTGAACATTACGATATTATTCTGTTAGCTTTGGCATGTAATTTAATGTTTGCCTGGAATCTTTCTAAACATCGAAAACAGTTCCGTACTTGCAGAGTATCATCATCGGACGTCGAGGCAGAATACGAAATTCTACCCGTATCACCTCGACGTCCGTCGTTCCACAAATGAGCTTTAGGCTGCCGCGAACAAATTAGAATTCGAGGGTCCTTCAAGAAAAGTGCGTACCAATTTTTGAAAGGCCGGCAATCCACTTTCTTCTGGGATTGAAAGTGTCCATGGGCGCTGGTATCACTTAATGTCAGATGACCCTCCTGCCCGTTTGCCCCCTGTTCTATAAAACTATATAAATTTTAAATGTAATGCTGTTAGAAAATTTTATCAGAGATATTAAAATAATTAAAATGGAAATATTCGAACGACATGAAACAATGGAAAATGTATTTTACATTCCGGGAAGTTATTTCAGTCACAGTTTTAAGTGAAATTCTTACTTCGAATTTTCGGAATTATTTTTTGGAGTAAATAAATTTTTCGGTAGCTTGCTTCTATATTTATCACCCCTGTCGTTGGATTACAATTTAATAGTTTAAATTTAAATTAAAGTGATAATATAGCGGTTAATTCGTGTCAAAACTTTTTTTTTTAACTTGATACTAAATTACCATGCTTAATAAACAAATGTGCTCACAATTATCGTTTATCTTAAATACAGATTTTTTGAGTTTCAGATATATTAATCGTTTTATATATACCAGCAAAAAGTCCCTCGTTGCAGGCCTTTAGATACGATTTTTTCTTGAAGGACCCAACTGCCTTTATCATATACTTTCGTACTATTCATACTATCGTTATTATTAGCTGTATATCAATGATATTATGATTATTGTTCTGGCAAATCCAAATTACTTTTAATGTACGAAAACACAATTGAAGTGATAAAATAAGTGTATATTTCAGCCCCTTGGGGCGTAATTATAGATATATTGTGGATAAAATTGGCTCCGGGCGATATCAAGAAATGATACGGAATTGTGATTCAATCAGAAATAATTGTTGGGCGTTTCAATTTAATAAAGGGGAATTATATTACTAACAATAATTAGCAATTGATTCGCTCATTATTTTTTCGTATCGTATACAAAGTTTTTTCATAAAAACTGACTTATCGACTGAACTCAAAAGGTTAGCTTACAACAAATCAAACAAATATTTTTTTTTTATTTCGGCTTATTCTTCGTTTTCAGGAAAAACAATAAAAAAAAAGGTATTTAATACATTGAAAGTTTTATTATAACGCATTATCTAATTTAAATTATGTTTATTGAAATTTCCACAACATATTTCCACATAATTAAAGAAATTGACATTTTTTCATTTTAAATTGTTGCCTATGCTGACTTCAGGATGTCAGTTTTATGTGACGGTGTGCGCGAAAATTTTAAAAATTTACTCTCTTAATTTTTCCCAAACGCCCCAAAAGAGCTAATCACCGCTAAGAATAATTACTACAACATAAGGCTTGCAAGTGCGTTGCCGGGCTTTGAGAAATGTTACCGCTCTTCTTAGAATACTTTTACCCTTATCACGACTAATAACCGGATTAAATTACTTTGATCCAAAAAACAGTAACATTAAAAACGACGATTGACAGAAAAATTAAATTCCTATTTAATGTTATTTTGAAATTTAAGGGAACGTCTAATACAATTTAAGTGCCACTAATTGATTTTGTTGTTACCAGCGTTTAAACGCGAGCTATTAGCTGATTGACAGTTCCAAAATCTAATTAAGATACCTTGCTACAAAATTTGTTACTGTAAAACATATCTTCAATTTGTTAAGGTCATCATTATTGCTAACTTAAAGCGGTGGGGGGGCCGTGGGGGCTGGGGGAGACGCTGCACTCGGTGGTGGAAATATAGGCTGCCCATCGTATTTGGGGGAGCGAGGTCAATTCTGCACTGACCAACAAAGGTCAACTGTAAATCGAACTCGGAGCAAGAATTTTGGTACCAATGGACTTAGGGTAGAAAGAGCGTAACAACTCATAAAAGGCGGGCAACGCACTGGCGAGCCTTCAACCAAGATTTAACGGTGCGATCTTGCGTATGAAAGCCGGGAAGTTATGTTAAAATCATGAACTAAAATGCATTTATATGAGATATAAGTCAGTTTATTGTTTCAACGAAATAATCAATTCAATATAACAATTAAAAATAAATCAGTGGCGCTACAACCTTTTTAGGTCTAGGCCACAGATAATCAGATTTTAGCCTCCTGTGACTGACACACGCCGTTGACTATTCAGGTATATTCGCAAGCCGGTTTCCTTACGATGTTTTCCTTCACTGTCCGAACTACTGTTAAAGGCTCATACTCATGGAAACAAAGTCCATTGGCGCACAGCCGGGGATCGAACTTATGACCTCAGAGATGAGAGTCGCACGCTGAAGTTATTTCTGATAGTTGCGGTATATATATATATTTAGTTAAGAAATTTTATAAAAATAAAATAAAATATGTTTATTTTGGAACATAAGATCATAATGGTATCACTTATTCCACGTCATTAAATTCGATCCTGTTGGCATCCCTACTCATCGGCAAAGAAGACAGTGGGTGTTGGGCCGAGAGAAAAAGCCGGCGTATAAAACTCTCGGTACTCTTTTTAAAAAAAAGCAAATCATCAAACAATTCTACAATATTTAAAACAAATATAGCAAATTAATTAGAAGTAGCCTGCCCAGCACTAGTCCCAGGCTTATCAACTAGATAATCACTAACTTTAATAGTAGTGGATTTTATAAATTGTTGATTATAAATGGTAACTATTTTACTAATAAGTCGGGATAAACTTCTAAAATAATATTTTTCATAAAAAATAATCACCATTATCATAAAGCGAAAAATAAATTAGTCTACTTAATTGAATAAGCGGAGCACGCTCTGCAAAATTCCCTTTTACGAAACATGATTGACGGTTAAATTAATTTAATTCACTGCAAACGAAAAATATTTACTTCGTTTGATTTTTAAACAAAATGTTCTTCCTACGCAATATAGGTAAGTTGGCTCAAATATTATTCACCGAGCAGGCCGAGTGCGATTGAGGAATGATATATGAAGGCGATTTCGTAATTTTATATATAAGATTTTTTTAATAAGAATAATGCATTTGTTTTAAAGTTAACTACGCCAACATTGTCCAATTTATGAAGTTGGCTCAAGTAATTGGGACATGGATGCCGGACGACAGAATCCTAAGGTTAGGCTTAAGTCGACCCGGTGGCAAGAGAAAATCAAGTAGACCGAGTTTGGTTGAATGGAGTTTGTAATGACCACGAAACAATAGATCGAACATGAATTGCGATGGCGAAGTGTACTTGAGGATGCTAAGACCCACATCGGCTGTATAGCCATTAATGATGATGATGAATGTATTTATTTGGGCGTATCAGAAAAAGACGTGATTTATTCTTAAGTAATTTATATGCAAATTTTTATAAAACATAGTTAATAGATTTAAGAATAATGTACTCTTTCGTCCATTGAATATAATTGCTTTAACGCCGTGTTAGCAATTATATTTTAATAAAACTAAAGTTGAAAGAAAACTGCGTACATCTTTATTTTGTGATTGGTATTTTTAATTTTGAACTGTGAATTAAGAAACGAAAGGCACCATGTGTTTACCTATGTGTTGTGTGTGTCATGTTTACTAATATATGTGTGGATAGGCTTAAGTTCAATACCCGGCTAAAACCTCTTTGAAAAGATAGAGTTTTAGACGGAGCTTTTGTGAAGGTACTTAAGTTACCTGTTATTTTCATAATGCCCCTTATGATAATTACATATAAATTTAATTTTGGATAGTAGACACTTATGTTAAAAGTTTCATACTGAGCGATATTAATATTGAATAACTAGTAAGTACTGTCACAACTAGGCGTGGGCTTAATTTGATAAAAAGCAATTAACTTTATTAGTTCTGTGTCGTAAACACTTGTATTGTAATTACGGTATGTACGTGTTCATGTTGTACTGTTCTTGTACCTAATTTAATACGAAGTATTTTTTCTTACCACTACGTTATGTATCCTAATTAGTTAAGTTACATATATATATTTTAGTAAATAATTAGAATCGTTAAAAAAAATTCACAATCATCACACCATACCACAGTCATAATTTGTATTTTAACATTCTCGTTTCCTATAATATCTAATAACATATCATTCAGATTTATGAACCCATAGATAAGCACTACCTCTGTTTTTATGTTTGCTATTAGCTAATATTTTGAGCCATTAAAGTCAGTTGTTAGCCAGCTTTAAAGTGTTTTAATTGAGCAACAACCGACACCAAACTAAATTCACTTAAGAACAAAATTCATAAGATATGCTTGCTTCAGTTGCCTCAATATATTTATTAGTGAGCAATATTTATCGAGAGAATATCCATTACACAACTAAGAAACGAACGGCTTTAGCATTCTAACCGTGAGATTCTAGATTTCTCTTTATTTCGCGAGTTTTGTTTCTAATCACTTTTCTATCCACATAGATAGATACATTTACCTAGATAAATATATCAATATATTTACGCCATGTTTTAGTTAAAACAATGTCATTAGAAGTATATTATAATTAATAGCGAAATCAGGGCTTTTGAGTAACGTTGCTGCATAAAACAAATGATATTTCTGCATTTTATATCACAACGAATAAATGTGTGGTTTAAGCATACTACCTACGTCCATTGGTGTATGTACTAATCAATGTAATTGTTGATTATTTGTAACTCCTGTTGTTTTTTAATTTAACTTTGGTGTAAGTAACTGCATCTCATATAATCTATTTAGGATCTGTTTCACAATGTCCGAATAAGTTCCAAATAAGCTATTTATTACTTATTTGTAGGATAAACAGTATTTTTGCGTTTCACGACTGTCAGATAGCGCTATTTGTCATGAAATGCCAAGTATCTTATTCGGAACTTTTATATTTCGAATAATTTATGTGTTGCATAGCTATTTGGCACTTTATCTATACATTGTGAAACAGGCCCTTAATATTTTCTTGTACATTTTGATACAGAAATGTTACTACGTAAAATATTTTCTTATTATACCTATTATGTTACGAATTTGTATTTGAATATCATTTTGGGTCGCTGAAATATTCAGTAATATTAAATGGAGCGAAATAATTTCTTGATATGATAATGACGCATTTGGCATAACATGTCCGCATCTTGTCAATTAGTTAAAAAGGAGTGGCTTAGTAAATAGCGATTAGTGAGGTAACGTAAACTTTTTTAACACATTGTTTAGAAGAAATTATTTATTCCTGCTAGGATGACGAATTACCGTAGACCAATGATAATAATACGGTGTAGATATTTGTAAATATGTGGGGAACATATATACTAACAATATATATACAACAGTAGACCTGATTTAGTTTTCATCTAGGAGAACATTGTCTTCACATAATATAATTATTTAACTAATACAAATATGGTAAATTATATTTCAAAAGAGTAAATGTGGAGTTTTTTGCCCTTTCTTCTCCACATAACACTACCATTTGGAAAGGACAACTAGAATCAACTTTATATTTTATTTAACGTTCAAAAGTGCCATTTTCAGTGGTCTAATTGGAATAAATGATTTAATTCGATTTTGTAACTAAGAATATCAAAACACTGTAACAAAACACGTAAACGATATAAACACTGTTATCAACAAAAAATTCATTTCAACAACATTTTGTATATATTTTTGTATAATAACATAGGAATGTATTATATAATAACATAGGAACTTTTATAATATAACCTTACACAATTAATGATAATCCCTGGATTCTTTACAATGAGATAGAAGGATAAATTAGAATTCATCATTAATAATGAAAAAAATGAATGGCGAAGAGTTCTTCTCTCCGTTCTACACCCCTGAGATGATGGGCGTGAAATGGGGCTTATCGCCAAAGATAACTATATGGCTATACACTGCCATTATCAGGCCAATGCTGGTCTATGGAGCCTTAGTTTGGTGGCCAAGAACAGAGCTTCAAACGGCAATCACGAAACTTGGACGCTTCCAAAGGCTTGCCTTGTCCGCTGCTAGCGGTTGCATGAGAACTACACCAACTGCAGCAATGGAGATAGCCCTAGGAATAGTACCTCTGGACCTACACATACAGCAGGAGGCAGCACTAGCTGCCATCAGGCTTATGGTACTGGACCTGTGGGGAAAGAATCACTATAGTGCACACACAGTGATTCTGAACAAGGCAATAGAGTACCAACCTCTTATAGCTGCACCATGTGACAGAATCACTAATCAACTTATATTCAACAGGAACTATCACATACAATTGAGAGAAGAGGAACGTGATCAGTCTACCCTGAATGAGCTACGTATATACACAGATGGTTCAAAAACAGAGTGTGGCTCTGGCGCTGGTATATTCTCTCTTGATCTCAACATCAACATACACCTACCCCTAGGCACACAGAGCTCGATCTTTCAATGTGAATGTGTCGCCTTAACGGAGGCAGCCAGAGCCGTGCAGCGGTTAGGAGTTAATGACTTTTGCATTAAGCTCGTATCCGACAGTGCATCCGTGCTGATGGCGCTCGGAAACAAAAAGATAAACAGCAAACTAATACTGGAGTGTCATGAAGCACTGGAGGCTTTAACACTAACCAATAGGGTTACCTTGCAGTGGATAAAAGGACACAGTGGATCTCTCGGCAATGATGCTGCCGACGAACTTGCGAGAAGAGGCTCCGGAATGACGCCTGATGGCCCGTATCCGCTCCTTCCTTTGCCCTTCTCGCTGGTTCGAACGTGGATTATCCGGAAATCCGTCGAAATCCAAAATCAACGATGGTCGCATAGTTCAGACTGCAGGCAGTCCAAAATGGCTCTGCCAGCAGTGAACCCACAGCTGACTAAGCGACTTCTAAACTTAAACAGAACCGATCTCAAAACAATGATAGGGACAATTACTGGCCATTGTCTCCTTAATAAACATCTATTTGTCCTAGGCGCGACAGACAGCCCCATGTGCAGAGGCTGTTTCAGCGCAGAGGAATCAGTCACCCACGTAGTCCTGGAATGCGAGGCTGTGGCTAAACAACGTACGGAAATCCTCGGAACAGTGAGGTCGCTCCGAGAAGCCTGTGAAGTGCCCAGGAGACTTCTGTGCTTCTGGAAGGAGCTGGGCTGGCTTAAGTAGCCAGGGCTTTACGCAAAATGGACCAATTTCGAGTCTAGTTGCGGAAACTGAGCCCACCTACCTACCTACCTACCTACTTACACCCCTGATTTGAGAACTGTGAGTGTATATGTAAAAATAGAAGTATTTCACGTATATTTCTTTTTTTGACGTTCATAAGTGTACATTGAGTTACCTATAATAACAAATCATTGTATTTGACTTATACATCAGATGGAATCGACAGGAATTCCGCTAATATGAGGGTATGACAATAATATTTTAAAGGTATTAAACAATACTATATGTAAGGCAATTTTTAAAAATATACGTAAAATAATATTCACCTGCCTGAGGCGTTGGGTTCCATTGAGAAATCATGCAAAAGCCTTTGAACAAAAAGGAGGTTAAATGACAAAGCACTGGATTAGTTTTTTTGACTCACGTGGCGTGGATATTTATTTCACCGCCCAAGGGTTGGATATGACTGATTTACTTTGAAGTGGCCAAAGAATTTTTACATTCATTTGTAACGAAAAAGTAAGCCTATCTCATGCTTGTGAAATATATTGATGTTAGTAGGTTTCCAAGTCACCATCTAATTGTATGTGAGTTTATCATAATGGTTAAAAGCGAGAAGTTGTTTTAAAGAATACATTGTATTTATTAATTTAATATTCATTTTCTAAGCTAATTCTTTGCCAGGTGGATTTTTATCGAAGTAATTTTTTGGATGTTTGTATTGTTGGACAAGCTACTAATCAATCAAGTAATATGTTGCTTGAATATAAAAACAGAACAGTCTTTGTAAACCACCTATATATAGTATAGCTTAAATTTTACAGGAACATACTTTTATCAAATAATACATACATATATAAGTACAATTTTAAATCGTATCACATTTAATATATCATATGGCAATCGTTCGTTTGTATTAAGATAAAAAAATCAATAAATCAGTGGCTAAAACCTTTTTAGATCTGGGCCTCAGATTTCTGTATCTGTTTCATGAACAGTAGTAAATCTAATAGACAAGTAGGTGGCCAGCCACACACACCGATTTGTGGGTCTAAGGCAAGCCGGTTTATACACGATGTTTTATTTCAACGGGTGAAAGTAGAATGCAGCTACTATTTGATTATTGATATCAAATTTTATTGAAATTACATTCTTGATTTATTTGAACTCCAAAGGTTAAACATTTCCAATACACAAAACACTTGCAAACCACGCGAGCGACGTTGTGGTTAAAATTAGTTCGAGATACAAATTTGGAACAAATAAAACTTATTTCATTACATGTTTTTACATGAATGACTATATTGTATTTATTGAAATAGACGATTATGAAAATGTATTATATTTATACGTAGTCTGACAGACAACCTTTCTCAAATAGCCTTCGTTACTAAACGTTTATTGTGAATATTTATTGATTTAGCCTGAAGGTGAACCATAAAATGCTTTGTAAGTTGTAAGGAGGAGAGCAGTTTGGCCTAATGATTGACAGCGTGTGACTCTCATACCTCAGGTCGTTGGTTTCACCAATGGACTTACTTTATATGTACGCATTTTATATTCACTCGATCGGTATATATATATATATATATATATATGCATACTAAATTAAAACATTAATTCATGGATTTTGAAGGATTTTTGGGACATTGGTAGATTTTTTGTCACACAATACCAAGTCTAATAAATACTATTATTTTATTACGCGCAACGCTTGCAATGAATTACGCCTTCCATCCTTCGTCATCCATCCGTCTCCTAAGAAAAAAAGGTTTAACTCTCACAAATAGTGAGTACAGATTACAATTAATAATATATTTAAAACCGATGCTAAAGTGGTTTTTATTGCGTCGTTGGAAAATCACTAAGCCTACTAGAATAGCGGAGCTTATCATGACTTGATCTATGATCTTGACCGGTCAAAAAGCTCTCATACAATGGACCGAGACCTACCACAATACATGATATATGTATGAAGCCACGTATATGTGTTAGCTTAGTAGCCTACTACCTAATACCTAAATGAAGTTAGCTTAGTAGGTAGAAAATCAAAAAAGGACTAAAATAATTGTTAAAACATATAATTTTATCAACTTATTTTTGAGAGATTTGAGTAACAGTGACATATCAATGTTATTAGTTAGATATTGATAACTAATTAGACTCAGTTTTAGGTAAATATAATTAATTATTTTTATCCATAAACATTATTATACGCAATGTGATTTTTATGAGAAAATAACGCCAAGGTACAAAGACAATTGTCCCGTATACGCGGCATCTGATTTTGATAAGAGGCACGTATAATAATTATAGAGCCTGTCCTTGTAATCTATCCTACGAGTCTATGGAAGCGAGAGAAAAGTCTTTCTACATAAGTAAATTTATGAAAAATCATTAAATGAAGAGTGTCTCTAAAGTATCCCTAGTTGGTCAGATGGCAGGTATTATAAATACTTAGTCATGGAAGGATTAGCTACGAGGTGATACGGCGTATTATTTAATATTATAAAGTCAAAAATAATTTATTCATATAGGTAACATAATGTACACTTATGAACGTCAAAAAAGAGAAATATACAATAAATGAATCAAATTATACATTTAGTGCCAGTTCTCAAATCAAGGGCGTAGAACGGAAGAGAAGAACTGGCAATAAACTCTATAGCATATTTATTTATTTATTTATTTATTTACACTTCGTTGCACAGAAACAAAAATAAAACAATACACAAAAATTACAAGGGATGCAACGGGCGGCCTTATCGCTAACAAGCGATCTCTTCCAGGCAACCTTTTAAGTCCTCTCGTTTGAACTAAAGAACACAATCTAGGTTTAATCGCTTATTATGTAAACAGTACAGATAATACAACTGTCAACAAACTAATTATATGGGTACATTACCATTTTATACATTATGCAAACAATACAGAGGACTAAATTGACAGAAATACTTTAGCTCATCAAGAGTACAGGCTTCGTTCTATATTATATATTAAAAAAAAGAAAAAAATATTAAACAATTAAAAAGCTCGCAATTCCCGAAACTGTTTGTAATAATTCTTATCTAAAAAATACAACGATTTAATCGTTAGGCTTCTTTTTCTTGTATTTAATAACATCTGAAGTGATGTTCCCCGCGTTAATTTCAAACTTATGATCTAGGTACTCGCCCACGCTATAAAAGCACCTTGCCTTTAAAAACCCAATCACCTTCCCCTTGAAAACATTACATGGCAGCGATCTGTAACTTCTAGGAAGGTGAGGTAGAATATAGCGTGGTGCAACATGCAGGTACCCGCAGCCGTGTTGGATCCCTCGGTATATGCAAGGAAGTTTCTTTAAATGTTTTAAATAATGTTGGATACCTCTTTACAGTCATAACTGCTTCTAAGTATATATATAGTAGTCATAGTTAATATTATTAACAAATATTTTCAGTATTCAATTTAAATGTTATGAGACTAAGATAATATTGCATAACTATTTCTATGTTAGCAGTGGCATTTTCAAGCTTAAACCTATATTAAAATTATTTTGATACTGCAGATTCAAATTCTTTACATTCTAAACTCTCACAGAGAGCTCAGTTAAAAGCACACCACAGGTAATGCATGCGTGTCTCTAGTCAATAACTTTTCACAACAACCTTTTCCGACTACTAAAGATTGAAATCACATCAAAGCTCTCAATATTATTAATTTAGTACGTCCATTACCTGTCAAGTTGTTTTCGGAAAAGGGAAATATTATTAGTTCATTACTTTTCTCAAATTTATTCCGTTTAAATATTTTGTTCATGTAACAAAAGCATTAGTTACTAAAATGTTGTCTTTGTGAAAAAGGTCAAATCAAATTTGTGTTCAATAAGTCATCCCTTTCTCTCTGAGTACAGGTAATCGTAAACTATTTAAGTAAATAAATTTTAAATCTGTTTTAAGAGAAAGTGGTAACTTAAGATTGTATGTAAATATTTAAACAGTTCTGAAAGTACTTCACTGCATTATGTGAGCGTATTACGAAACTATTAATATAAAAAGTGAAAGTAAAAAAAATACCCCTTATACACTTGAAAAGAAAAATATATATGTTTTTGGAGCTTATTTATTGAATTCAGTTACACGATTAAATTTTTTTACAGTCACTTATCATTAATCTGTATTCGCCATGATAATAATCTATATTTTTATTGTAAAATTAATAATTTAGCTGTTAATAAGCATTTACTTAGCTTATTAAATTCAAAGTATGGTAAATTATTATCAATCATTTTGTTTGTTGAACAAATGAGGAACATTTTGAATGTATTATGAAATTGTTTACAAACGTTAAAATATTTTTTTTTACCGACGTGCCATTTTTACTAAATTTTGAAATTAATATTTACATTTTAATGATAAGATCCTATATTGAGATCTGTAAAAAAAATGATACTTTGAGCATTTGGAGATGATTTCAATTTGAAATCAACCTTCAAGGGTTGATTAAGTACTATTTACAGCAAGCAAGGGTTGATTAAGTATTAATAACAGAGAGTAAGTGCTATTTACAGCTATCAAAATCAAAAACGTTTGTATATGTTGCACAGATATTACGTGTTTCATCATCAAAAGAAAATTAGGCTTTATATTATTGTAACAAATATTAGTATTAATTAATATAGGAAATTATTTATTTATGAAAAATGTTTTAACTGACGTGCTTATGTTTTTGTTCTGAGTTAAAACTAATTTTCAAGACTGCTAATTTAAAGAAAACTATAAACTACTAGTGCAAAATTCAATAAAAGTAATTTTTTTGTATTGAGATTAAAGATTATAACAGCCTGTAAGTATATTTTTTTTTATTATAACTCTTCCTTTTTCAAGTATAAAACAACGCATTAATTTTAATAATAAAATGAAGACCAAATCTTATTTTACACTTTATAACTACAACTCACCTGTAGCAACGTAAGAACTGAATTAAAAAACAGACAAACTTACTTGACGAAGTATCGTAGCAAAGTTCCCGGACTCTACACGCGTAGCATGCTACGACTCTCGCGGATCAACTACGCCGCTCGCGGTCGTAGCTACCTTATATAGGCACCTCCCATAGGCGTTGGGCGGAGATAGATGATAATCTTATAGTTTATGAAAAGCTCAAAGCATTTTCCCAAATATGCAAGGATTTAATTTGCGTAAACTGCGCTGCATTTCGTTTAAGTATGAGAAATAGGTTAAAGTTAACAGCTTTAAATGTTAAATGATAAAACTCTACAATGTTAATCAAGTTTTATTATTTTATTTATAAATTAAATATATTTTTTAAATCATGCTATAATTGATATTGTATAATAATTAAAGTTATAAATAAAAACAGAATGTAATAATAAATAATATTCTGATTAAAATCCTCGGAACAGTGAGGTCGCTCCGAGAAGCCTGTGAAGTGCCCAGGAGACTTCTGTGCTTCTGGAAGGAGCTGGGCTGGCTTAAGTAGCCAGGGCTTTACGCAAAACGGACCAATTTCGAGTCTAGTTGCGGAAACTGAGCCCACCTACCTTACCTTACCTTACCTTACCTAATATTCTGATTAATATTTTATAAAAACAAAACGTATTTAATGATTTGTTTAATCGTAAAATTTAAATGTATCGTTCTTCAAATCATAGAGACTGTAACAAAATATTGCCGAACCGATATCTTCTTTCATATTCAAGCTAGTAGTTAATAATGCTGATTAAGTCTTGGATCGTGCGTTTGATATTTATATGCAATTTACATTTTATTGGACTTTTAAATCATCATAGACACAACAATTTGATTTATAATGTATTATTATTTTAATTTGAGTTGTTAATACTATCTTTAACATTTAAATCTCCGAATCAATAAATACAAATGTTTATGAGCTCATAGTGTTATAATTGTTGAACCTATTAAAATACAAATGATATATGTTTTATCTATTGGGGTGAATTTAATAGTTCCAATTTGTATCTTATTATAAAAATTACTTCGATTGAAAATATAAAAATGGATACTATATATTAATATTTGTGGAACGTATAAAGTAGCTATTTGTATTCAGAATATTAGACGTAGGTGTATTCTATTTATATATAACAGTTACAACGTTGGAGTTATGTTAGTTTCACCACAACAGCAGCTGTACAATAATTTTTCAACCCACATAGCTACGCTTCATTAAACGTTTGCAGCAAGAAACTCTTTCTTTCATATTTAAGTTACGGATTAATATTTATTTGTAATCATTATAGGTTTAATGCTTAATAATATCCAAAAGTCACCAACATTGACTCTCAATGCCAATTTTGTTAACAATTGCTTTAAGATAGCATGTAGGCTATTGCTTTCATTGTCTTTTTAACGTCTACAGTATTGTTTTTCATTTTAATGTCGCGATCCACAAAAAGGCAACATAAGTAAGTAAAGTAAAACAGCCTTGTGACTGATACTGTAAAATAACAATTATCTTTTGTACGTATATTTAGTTAGTATTTATTATTTTTCAACAAACTGCGACCTTGCTTGAGAAACGATGGTTTACAGTCATTTAGATATAATCTAACAGTTGTTTTGAGGTAGTGCAAGTATAGATACACAACGAAATAATAAATATATGTTTAACGAAAGCTTGTTTAATTATTTGTATGTCACGTACTACTTCTGAATACAGGTATATGAATCTCACGACGTCATTATTGATATATCTCCGTTAACAGCCTACTTTGACGTCACGAATCAAGCGTGGGTGGCAAGCCTACGCCGATCAGGTGGGATAAAGTGACTAGATATGGCGTTTAACATTTTTAAATTATTACATAGCAAATATATCCCTGGACCAGTACTACCTCGCTGTGATGATACACCATGCTGATATATGAAGAAAGCTCCGGCTGTTCTATTATTATTTCTATAGCAGGTAGTCCGAGCGCAGAGAGGTGGTGACCTAATGGCTTTAGCGTGTGACGGACATATTCGGACGGATTCTTTGTCTTTGTGGAAACGGCAAAGGAAACGTCGTGAGGAAACGGACCAACCAGCCTTAGACCTAGAAACTTCACTTACATTCTTTATTGAAAAATAAATAATCAGTGTTCCTCCTAAAAATCTGATTGTTCCATTATTTTTATTTATTTTACATTATTAAATCATATATAAAATATTGGTAATTTAACTTACACCTATTAATATGTATGCATATTAATACAGTACTTTGTTGTACAGTTGTTTGTGTATCTGTAGCAACAAATACGCAGGAACAGTAATGCACTTCAATATGTTTTGTATTGGATTTTCGAACACTCGATTGAGTATTTACCTTTACATCAAAATATACTTGATGGACTTTTGAAACCGTCATAATATCTGGTAAATTCTGACTCAGCATAGTAAACAATAAACTGTTTAAACATATGCTATAACGGTAAACGACTATAGCATACATGTTTAAAAATGTATATAAAATTTTAAATTACGATGAAAGGAAATTGTAAATCCTAAATCAACTATGGATACAATGATTATAAATATAAAGAAAGTTTAGTAAGTTCAGCAAGTCTCGATTGATGATAATTTCTACACTTACATTTTATAATTAAACTATTGTGGCACAGAAGGAATATTTTCTGTTTTGGCTCTGTAAAAATTTAAATACATACATAATTTACTTCTAAATCTTTCGATATTGTTACATGTATTCATAGTTCATACTCATGACGACGACTGGCCAAATATTCGTTTGACAGTTTTATATAATTAAACTGTTTATCGATAAAAGTTTTAAGCTTATTTCACGCATAAACCAAAGACAATGTTATTGGCATATTAAGTTCGTGAGCACAGTGCTAATGGTGCTATAACAATAAAAATAACCTGACTGAAATGACACCATGCAGCTTTATTGTATTTACTAATATTAACATGGCAGTTACATATAGGGCGCAAATTATTTTAGTATTAGACGTTATACGTTTTAATGAAGTTAACGGAGCGTCTTATCCAGGCAAGATAGAGTTGTTATAATTATTTAAACGATTATAATTATTTAATATAATCATGACTTAAATTGAATATAACTTTATATGAATGCTGGTATACAGGGATTTTCATTAAGTTTATAAATTAAATTAGTTATATATTGGAACAGACAGACCACAAATCATCACTGGCTTTCAATAAAATTGCTCAATAATAGACGATATGTTGCTGTCGATATCTTGTTGTTACCGAGTTTAAGGAGTTGGAAAATATCGTTTGTTTTATTGGTTTTCACTGTAACTCGTTAGAACTTTAAACATGTGTACACGTTATTATATTTCAAGAAAACTATCACTTGAGTCTTTTTAATTACACTGGAGGAATACTATAAGATATAATTAATGAAATCGAATGTTATCAGATAAAAACGAGTATTATTATCCAATTTTAACAATCACCGTAGAAACGGATCTAACTAAAAAGTAAAGATTTTGATGAATAATTCATTATTTAAGTGAAACTTGTTTGGGCGCATGAGGGCAATTTTTTTACGGATGAAACGTCACAGATGTGCAGCGTTTTTGTCAAAGAATGAAACGAAGAGAGCGATCGAGCCTGATTGAGCCTGATTGAGAGGGAGTGAGAAAGGGAGATCGAGCAAAATACTCGGTATCGGTTGATGTATTCGTTTAGACTTTAGTAGTTAGATATTGGACTTTGGATGGCTATTCTGTCGCATATCGTCTTTTGCAGTAAACACAGATTTTTATATTATCATTAGAAGGTGTATAGTGTGAATATAGATATACAAATACAGAGAGTGATCATATACTGGTACATGTTCATCTATTGGGGTTTTTACCTTAGTAATATTTAATTTACAAAGAAGTTTTACTTCTGACATGAGTACTTTGTACACACGCACGTTTTTCTTTGTTAATTTTTGCGTGTTGTGCCAATCGTTGGGTCTATGTTTCCTTTATTCCAATTGCATACAAAGAAAGATAATGGGTGCACAGGAATATGCATGACCTGGACCTGGGGTTCGAGAAAAAGTAAATAATTAAGTATATACTTTAAAAGTGTACTGGCAGTATACAATCTAGGTGTGAAACGAATGTATAGAATAAAAATCCTTATTTTAATGACTTACTTTTGGGTTATTTTTAGGAAAAAAAAATCTCAGAGCAGTTGCGCCGTGGCAGAACATGCGCGATGCATTTCGCCAAATAAAAAATAGGCTTTTAATTAGTTTATTTGACTACTGAATATCAGCAAATCATTTTCGGTCAGAACAATGTTGAGTTAAAACTCGAGTACTAGTCGATTACATATGGATGCCTTATAAAGACTGGTGATAGAAAAAAAAAAGATACTCACGATAACTACAATCGTGATCGAGTACTATTTACGTAGTAAAAAGTGGAATGATATATTCATTATTGTTTTATTTTGAAATTGGAAAACTTGCTATTTGTAGGGGAAACAGAGAAATGTCGATGTATTGTAGGGAAAGCTCATTGTATTCAAAGCTCTTGTGATTGCCACACACTTGAGCTTTGTACTCGAAAGCAACGTTATTTTGTTGTGACATACGGATATTTAGAAATGCGTCCTACAGGGCTACGTCATGATGATGTTTTCCAAATAATTATTTATATCACATGAAATTCCTTTTAGTAGCAAACTCATAAACGCACTAGTTTTATAAAGTATGTATAAATTATAAAACTCTGTACATCATTCTTAATATATAAATTAAATTACGGGTCACGTTGTTCATCCGCTATAGAGTCATAAACCACTTAACCGATTTCAATCAAATTTGCACACGGTGTGCAGTTTGAACTAAATTAATACTTAATTACTTAACTTAACATACATATAGGATATAGGATGTAGGGACTCCGTTTCCGTGCTTAGACTCTCAATAGGTCCGTTGTGCATGAAGCCCTGGCTAACTAAGCCAGCCTAACTCCTTCCAAAAGCGCAGAAGCTTCCTGGGCACTTCGCAGGCTTCACGGAGCGACCTCACTGTTCCGAGGATTTCTGTGCGTTGCTTAGCCACAGCCTCGCATTCCAGGACTACGTGGGTGACTGTTTCCTCTGCGCTGAAACATCCTTAACATACATATCTTAATATATATAAATCACTTGTCACGTTCTGCTCCGCGATGGACACCGCGGTATTAATCATCTATTGTCATTATTTAATCCCATTCGAATTATATATATATTGAAAGTGAAACACTATAATATATATATACTATAACAATGAACCTAAAACCTTGAAAAATATAATATTTTAATTAAAAAATATGATAGAAGGGATTCAAGTCAGTTAGGCATGATTCCAAATATATTGGCAGCGTTTCCCCTTTTGTCTCCTGTGATGTCGAGTAACCGTTTTGCTTTTTCCTTAAAAAGTCTTAGTGTCTTAGAGGACCAAGGGTCTCGACACCGAGTGGTACATATTCGGAGCCTAGATTATTAGATAGTATTTGCATACTTTGCCAGCCGCTTCTCAAGCCTATTGTTATCCATTTAGATAGGAAGGGCATTTAAACAGGTTGCATCCCATACCCATCTTTCATGTCATAAAACTCATACCTTCCGGTCTTTTGCCATCATCTCTTGCAATTCCAGTCGGCTCAAGTAGACTTAGCACGTTGATGGTGGCAAGGGACCGGCGTATGATATCGTTAAGTGCGGCATGTCTCGAGAAGCGGCCTGTACTTTTCGGCATGACAGTCCGTGATGTCCTAGCTTGTCGAAATCACTGCCACAGGGATATTTATGAGAAGTATAGTATTATTATAAATTATTTTCTATATATTGTTTTTCCGTATGTCTCTGCGTACTACGCAAGTCACATTGAGTGGTTCATTATTGTTTAATGCTGACCGAGTAATCCGTGAAAAGTTGAGACTTTGTTTTATTCAACGCAACCCACACCTGTGTTCACATGAGTATTCTGTGTTATAAAGCTCCAACAACTGCGTAGCAAACATAGGTTTGTGTTATAAATTCAAAACTTAGTGTGTGTAATAGTTGAAGACGGAAGATATATGATATTAATTTGATTGATTTTTTTTATTGAACGCCTACTTGATCTTAAGTGATAACCTACGGACACTCTCAATGCCTGAGAGCTCGCGAGTGCGTTGCCGGCCTTTTCTGAATTGGTCAAATTGGAAATGTCTTGTACCCTATGTGCGTGGTAAAAACTTCCTTAAAAACGCTCACATGTAGAAAGACCGACGTCGAGGTGACACGATATATTATATAGTCAAGTTATATGATAGTATACAATATGTTTTAACGGCGCGGTTAAAGAATAAGTTTAAACAACTATTAATGACCTAAGCCTGGTATCTTTTTTCTTTATTATAGCTACTAGTATGTTTGTCGTTCTCCTGACTTATAAATTCTGTGCTGTCATGTTTTGTTTTGCTTTGTATCTTATTTTTCATCACTGAATCTTTTTGGTATATCCAATGGATTTATTTTATTTTTATTGTAAAATCTATCTATCTAGATTTTACAATAAAAGAAAGGCCTAAAACTTTTATTTCATTAATAAACAAATAAAAGCCTTCGCAATAATATTAAGATCAGATTGTTATGGTTACACAATTTTTTATAGTTACTAATACTTTATTAATAAAGATATCACTCAAAATAAAAAATAATAACATAATGTACACTTATGAACGTCAAAGAAGAAATATTAGTAATATAATACATTGAATGCTTATAATTTACATTTACTGCCAGTTCTCAAATGAAAGCCGTAGAACGGAAGAGAAGAACTGGCCGTAAACTCTCCGCTACTCTTTTTAATCGCTTTCTTTTACACAAACTAGCTGCACTACTCATAAGATTAAATAAGTGATTGCTAATAATTAGTTCAGAAATGATCAGTTAATTAAATTAACTATTCAAAATCAATCTAAACCAATATGGTTAAAGATAAATCAAATAGTATTGACATTCCATTACTATATTTGCAAATATTACTTACGACACGCATATTGTATTGCTAAGTCAAGACATGAAGGATAAATTACATTTTGATGGAATAAATGTATCTATTCTAAATGCAAAATGTTCTGTGTATAATTTTTGTGTCTAACCTAACTGAAAACAATTACGTTAAGGCAATAATAATAATAACCAAAACTTAATTATGAATGAAGTTTCATTGATTTTGAATTTTAAAAAATATTTAACATTAGCTTAAATACACTGTAACATTTAGGAACTACCACATGCTTGTCAGGTTTTATTCAGGACATAGGCCTCCTTCATCCAGTTGCACTCGTGTCAGGCGTGGCCAAGTGTCCAAGCAACTGCGATGATGTCCTCCGCCCAGCGTCAGCGCTCCTGCGGGCGGCATGCGTAGCGTAAGACAATAAGAAAGGTAATGATCAGCCTTGTTGAATATCAGTGTCTTTATTTCTTTTTAATTAATTACAAATATACAAGTCAAATCAATATGTAATGGAGGTATTTCTGAGACAATCGTTTAATTATATTACAGAATATGTTAGTGACTACAATTTAATAACTTTAGACTGATGTCGTGATTTTAAACCCAGATTGTGCAAGTTGTTTCTTTCCGGTGGTAAAAACATCGCGAGGATTGCTGCGTGTTTTTTTTATTTTTATTAAGCCTTTATTGCTGTATTTACATATCAGGTACATAAAAGTGTGAAATTCTAAAAAAGTTGTCACTAATAAATACTAATTTATATTACAATTAATCGGCAAGCCGGTTGATTTTATTATACAGCTTGTCCTTAGACATAGGCCTCCTTTAAGGACTCTTCTGCGATTCGGGCTTTACGCATCCAACGAGGGCCAGCTACTCTTCGCAAATCATCTTCCCATCTTTTCATTTGTCTTCCTCGTTTTCTTTTGTCATTGCGTGGAAGCCATACCACATGTTTTATATTACAGCCAACTATAAATTAAATTCCCGTGAATTGCTAGCTTTCTATCCAGCGGGATCCTTGGCTTTGTAATACATCCAAATACATCTACTGACGTTATAAAAAAGGATCTGTATAGTTTTGGGCATGAAAATTACGTTTCAATATTTTAAAGCAGAAGGCTAACCATAAGAATCAAACTGAAGGCCTCGCTTAAGGTTAACACATTGCTACGCTACACTGGTGTAGTATATCTTTGTACGAAGAAATGCGAAAGAAATAAGGAATAAATTGGGCCAAGAAGTGATAAGATCGTGTTTCAATTATCCCCCAAAGCCTTATGAGGCGCTAAAACCTTGATTAAGGGATATAATTCCCTAATATCTTCAATAGATGTTCGAGTGTGTGGTATATTATAGGCTTATTCTAAGAAAAGTCAGATTAAATAAATAAGTAAAGCCTTTATTGACAATCTTTTAAGTTACATTTTATCTTTGTCTACTTAATTATTATCGAAATTCAGTTACAGTTAATATGAATATTATTATATTATTTCCTATTAGACACCGTTTTTTTTTGATGGGCTGGCGTTTCAGCATAGGTCTCCCCAAGTGTTCTCCACAAAGATCTCTTACTTTCCTCATCCATGTCGCACCTGCAATCTTTTTTTTTATGACAAAATTGTAAAAGAAAACGATACCCATTTATTTATATTGCTTTGACATTAAAATAATTTGGTACATTGACAGCGTCAGATTACTATTTTGCAATTGAAATCATTAAAAAGGGTTACTAAAGAATCGATATAATTAGGTAAAACTTCTTACGAATATTAACTCAAAAAAAAGAGTGTGTGAACTTATGTACACGCGTTAAAAGTTCTACTTCTTTGGCGTATGGAAAAAAATAATTAAAATGCAATAGTGATTAACGATAAATATTAAAATTAATCAAAAAGATTAGTAAATACTATCACCGTCTTATATGAAATTGATTTAAAAACACCATAATAATATTTATTTATTCACACTGTTTAATTGTACTGGTACGAATCACGTGTTCTAAAATAAAAATGCTAGAATATACAATTTCTCATAGTTATCGGTTTCTATGCCACCTAGACCTAACTTTACGATGTCGAATTTAGGTGTTGATGTGCGCTCGCATAGTCAAAACTGACTCTCATCATTTTTCTCCATCGCACCAAAAGATATGTAACTTCAAAAATAGTCTTGAAACATCGTTTATAAATCAAGCATTAGCGGGATTGGAACAAGGAAACGTAAATATTAATATTTATTCAATTTGACGCGAACCACAAATAATTTAAAATGTGATTACTTTGCGATTGTGGCTTCTATAAGACGTATTATAAATACATAAAACGAAGAAAGTTGTGCGGTTTTGATTAACGAGATTTTCATTTCTTCGATATTTAGAATATTTATTTCAGAATTTCAACATACAAAGCCCAAAATAATCCGTATTCAATTAATTATAAATCATGATTTCATTTTTACAACTGCTATTTAATTTTAAATTGAACTGAAGCGAAAGCCATAGTGATACCTAGATGATCTTATGTTCCAAAATAAACATAGAAGTACTTTATTACAGTATCTAATAAGTAGATTTTGTGAATTTTAAGCTGATGATTTATTGTAGACAACCAAAAAAATATGATAACCCCTTAATTTGTTCTTGTATCTATACACTTTAAATACATTTATTTACAATTCAACCATTTTAAATTAAAATGATTCATCTTTTCCCGCCAAAAAGTTGACTGAGATGCTGACTGAGCCCTCATTCCCAGTATTGACTAAATAGATACCAAAAGACAAGCAAGCCAACACCTTCATTTTTCGTTTATATGATACGAAGGTACAATGCATGAAATGCGAAATACTAAAGTTGCATTGTTAGGTTCAAAGTATAAAAGTATTATTTTATGATTATTAACTGTATATCATTTTAATGTCGAAAATATCTCAGTATAATTCTTTGAACAAGAATTTTAACGAGTTACCATACAAATATTTACGCTTCCAAAAGTTTGCATTTTGTACATTAAGGTGAACATTTTATGAGGCGATTTTAAAACATATTCTCATGTTGTCAGGTGGAAGATATCTTGTTGTTTCCTGATGTTACTGTTTTGATGACATGTTATAATAATTCTCAAGCTATTATTTGTACTTTATTTAAATGGGACAGAACAGAAGAAAGCAAAAAATAACATGCATAGTATTTATGTACCTACATACAAAATTATTAGTTTATTTCCTCGAAGCCTTGGTAAACGAATTTAATTCTACACTGTCCCTATTATCAGGAAAGAAGACCCAAAAACTACAATTAAACCGAGAAGTTTTTACAACTCGCCCACCTCACTAATTAATCTCGAAACTCATAAAAATTTCGACAGAAAAAGTAGGAAAAAGTAGGTTTTATGGTGCTTAATTTATGATTAGATACCTGGCCGACGTCATGGTTGATCGATCTTTATAACATTTTGTCGCATTTATATATAAAATAATGCGTACTTAATTTTTATGTTTACATTTGATAAATGGCTCAAATAAATCTATATACTTAACAATACTATGTGACGTCTGCTGAATTAGTTTATCTTTTAATTTAAAAGAGCTTTTAAGTTGAATGAACAAATATTTTCATAGCTCTTAACACATTTTTTATGACAAAATACTCAGTTTACTTAATTTTTTATTTATTATAATAAAATTTATTTCTTTGTCAATATGCGTCAGAGGTAACAAGACAGAGAACAGTACTAATACTGGACTGCACATTTGCATCTTCAATTGTATTATTAAACGTAAATAAAAAAGGGTATATCTATATATAACTAATGCTATAGAGACTGCTTGAGTTGTGGTCCTCCTAAAATAGAAACATTAGCTTACATATTTCAGTACATTTTCTATTAATATTTTCACAATTTGTGTCTAACAGCGAAGCTCAAAGAAACGTTGTCACTCACTGTAATAAATCTCCAACGGAAAAGAATGATAATTTTTCACTTGTTTTCCTCAAACATTGTTTGTGTATGTAATGCATTACATACGCCTTTGTGAGTGTTGTTTTTATAATAATAAAGGTAACTGCGATACGATTGTATCAAAGCAAGTACTAATTCAGTGTACCTTTTAGTTTTTTTTTTATGGAGCTGCGAACCCACCCCTGACTTTTGCTTATCAGGGACCTTTGCTTTGCTTTATTTATTTGTTCATTCATTTTTTTTAATAAAAATATTATGTTTCTTACAGCAGTTTTATACATTAATATTTACTTAACAATTTACATTTCCTAGTTTAGTGTAGTAGTTTTCTTTATTTAAATTGTATATTTATTTTCTTTGTTTATTTATATTCACTTTACATACTTTCATTTATTTTAAAAATTTAACATTTTGGTAATTTTTAATTAATTACAGGGTTTAACAATAGCGCCGTTGAATCTTCCCGTCCGCCCCAGAATCCGCTCGCAGAATTTTTCCAGGGCCGTCCTGTGCCCCGCAAGGATGTCAGGCAGCACATTGCGTGTCATCCGCATCCCCACGGTCTGTTCCAGATCGTGCCTTTGCATGGCGAATATGGGGCACCCCACTAGGAGATGCTCCACCGTTTGTATTGTGTTTTCGTCGCATTCACATGCGGGACTCGTTTTGTACCTTTTAGTTAGAAAGTATTAGTTTAAAAAAAGGTCTTGTATTTTTAAAGGGAGGTTTGATGTAATGTCCTTCTTTCTTCACTGTTTTATACAGATAGATAAAAAAATGCCTTTATATCTGGATTTAAAGTAAATGCCTAAAGCTACATAATATTAGTTATGCTTATCGGTCGCTTATTATTTATTTATAGATTGTCCTTTGACAATTTAGATGGGGCCTTAGTTCCTCTAAATTGTTCAAATCGTAGCGTTCTGTAGAAGTAGAAATCCACAGTGGAAATATATGATAACCTTATTATAACAGTTTGAGCTTAATGTATAATGTGTCGATATTTTGAGTATGTTACATGGTCTCTAGCCCAAATACTCAATAAAAATTATATTTACATAAGTAAAATATCCTATACATATTTTTCAATGATATAAAATTCAAAGATTACTAATGAAAGTGAAATATTCGTTTGTGAATCTAAGAAGGTAATATGCATTTTTTCAGCTTCTTTTATGATATTTTCATAGGCGAGGAGATCTGCCTGCTGTGTCAAAAAATGCGAAATATATACACTACACATTAACAAGCTTTGGAATAAATTCACATAACTGGAAGTGAATACGTAATCATTTGGTTTCTGCGAAGTCCGAATTTTTCGTGTTACAGAACACTTCCGAAAATGTGACCAAATAACACTGTAAAGAATATTTCTCCTATTTTTAACCACAAATGTAGCAAGATGGGTCAAGATTGCATTTAGGTTCCGATATCCGAATAGCTTTAAGAAATTGTAAACGAGCGACTTTATGACATTATTGTATATTCATAATTTAATTGTTTTGATCTGAATTGTTTTTGTTAAAATGTAATTCTAGGGGTCTTTTATGCATGGGGACATAGTTCATATATTTTTAACATCACCGTACAACTGCCCAAACTTAAATAAATAATTCAGTGGCTGGATTTCAAACGCACCTTTGGCTAGACAATCGCATACCTAGAAACTTTGATTGAATTTTAGAAAAATTCTATGACTAACCTAATAGGTTTCCTATAATCAGCCTTCAGGATATAAGGATGCACTTAATGTATAATTAAGTTAATCAAATTTTGACAATTGTTTGCTATGTTATTGTTGTTACTTTTTAACATATAAATCCATTTAAACACCACAAAAAGCTTCTAAATGTTTTGACCTTATAAATATGATTTATTGTAAGACTATCTTAAATGAGTTTAAAAGTATAGAACATTTATAAATAGTAAATCTAGTTATGGAACAATCTGTTTAATAGGAATGTAACTTTAAAAGTAAAAATTAAAAGACGACCGTTTATAATTGTGATTGAAGTGAGAATCGGTGACTTCACGATGACTATTAAATTAGATGGAAAGCAATATTATGGATACACATTTAAACTCAATTTCCATACAATATTTATTGTATTGGGTCAATACCTTTTTGTAATAATAAGTGCCGTTAAATTTTATCACAACAATGTGATTCATTGTACATATACGAATCACACGTCAGTTTTCATACACATACAGGAGCTACGATTGTCTGCTGTGGTCTGCAGCATAGTTCATTCAAAATACTCACCATTTTAACCAATCAATTCAATAATTGAAAGTAAAAGTCTTATCAATAGATTTCTTTCATCGTCCATACCGAAGAGAATCATTTTATAAACAGTATAAATAATACTAGTTAAAGCAACGATGACAGTTTCACTCGTGCGCCTGAGCCGATCTCACGTATTTATAAATAATACTTCAGTTATGATACTATGAACATTTTCTCATATCAACATGTCGCTGATCAAATTCATCCTACTCGTTTTGATACCTAGTTGTTACACGCTTAGCATTGGAGTGAGTGATAAAAATGTGACGAAACGTACGGCCAATCATGATTTATTTCCAGACTGGGTCCCATTTAAAAACAAGCATGGAGTAGACCTGGGAGACTTTGAACCTGTAGTCAAAAAACCAAAGAAACGACTGGCTGCGCCACTCAACTTCGTACTAAGAGCTGTTGCTGAACCAGATGGCGATTATTATTTTGATAAAAGCCAAGGTGAAAGCGACAATGAAGACTATTTTGAAAGAAAAGAGTGGTCAGATTTACATAGACCCGCAGAACACGTTGACCCAAATTTTGTTATAACTCATAATACATCTGATATTGATGGTATCGTCAATATTATTACTAAACCCATTGATGACCCTGTACTCAAAAATTTAGAAAAACGAAACAAAGAACGGAAAGCTCAAAAAGATAAAGAAAAGGATGATGCATATCAAGATGAAAACAAAGACGAAGAAAATCTGGAAACAAAGTCTGAAAATGAAAACATTATGCCATCAGATGAAGAGTCGAAAACGGAAAAAAGACCTAGAAGGTATGAAGACGATGTGGAGTATGACGAAGGGAGCGATGAGAAACAAAAGCCTGAGCGAGTTGAAAAACCTCAAAAAACAGAACTAAGCGAAGAAGAGAAGCGTGAAAATGAAGAAAAGAAAGCTAAGATTTTAAGCAGCGTTGATGAATTGAAATATAGGCATGCAAAAGAACAACAAGAAATATCTGAAAAACTGAAGGAGGAGGAATTATTTAAGGAAGATTTTGAAAGGGACAAATTAGACTCAAGTGAAGAACATGATAAATATAATCGAGGTTCAAGGTGGAAAAAACCTGAATATGATGAATATGATGAAGGTGAAGTATCATTGCATGACAAATACAAAATAAATACAATGAAATCTATCACTAGAACAACGCAAGCACCTAAAAAATCTCGACAACGCAAATCAAAAAAAGAAAAAAGTATGATTAACGGAAAACTGTCCGTATTTAGAAACCCACAACTATACATGATAAACGATGAAGAAGACACCACTACATCTAATCCAAAGCCCACGCAATTTGAAAAATTTTCATCGAAATACTCAGCGGATGATGACAGTATTAGAATATCCTTAGTTCCTTCTGATGATGACTCTAAAGATGGAGAACCAACTCGTTTTTATCCAAAGAAACGCAAAAATAAACGTAAAAAGACCACAACTCCAGCAACACAGGGGACAACAGAAGTTGGAACTGTTAAAACTACCGAACATGATACGACAGCTTCTGACGCAGACTTGTCTGCTTCAAATACAGCGCCATCAGCTGCTGATACCGTACCGACAGCCTTTGATACTGCACCATCAGCAACTGGCACTTCCGCTTCAGACAATACAGCATTGGACGCAACAGCAGCTGATACTAACGAGGATACACACGCCGCTATTAAGAAAGTCGAAAAGAAGCAGGAAAATTTCAAGCAGGAGAAAGGTAAGATAGACAATTGTTATTTAGATAAACACTTAAAAAATAGGGTAATAATTGGCCAATATAAAGTACGATTGAGATTGATCGACTGAAATGAATGAATGAATAAAGATTATTTTCTGCAAAAAGACAGCTATTAAATAATTTAGGAGTAATATTATTATTGTTATTTGATAAAGTATTATAAAAATTATTACCTTTATCTATGTTTAGATTGACCCAACATAATTTTGAGAAAGTCTAAGAGTATAATACATTTATAGATTATATATACCAACATGTAATCAACTGTAAATTGAAGCGGTCTACAGTATAATACTAAAGTCCATCTAGTTTGCATACTATCACATATTTTGGTGTAATGGCAACTGCCAAATATAATATGAAGGTAGGAACAGAACAAAGGAATATAACACAATAGTGTGTATTTTATTTCTAATTGTGGGTACACTATAATATCCAAAATACTCAACGAGTTTTTAACAAGGACAATCTTAGCTAGGACAAACATTTGCGCCTTGTTTGTTCAATATGTCAATAAAAAAAATGTTTCCTCACCGTCTATGTATTAGTAGTGTATGTATAAGTAGTGTGTGTTCAAGAAGCCAATGTTTTAATAATATCTTACAAAATATCAAGTAAACGTTACATTTTTAGAAACGTATATTTGTAGTCACGAATATCACGATAATAAAACTAATGTATTTTCCATCAAAATGCCTAGTTTCTAATAAGAGATGGGTCAGGCTGATACAAGGAATTATTCTACTTGTTTGGGATCACACTCGAGCGATTCCTTTTATCTCTGAAACTTATTAAATATTGGGGACGTATTGTATGTCGTTTTAACTTTTATGATAATATCTACGTTTTATCGTTGCTGAATTTTTACCATTCGTTTTCTTTATTCACACCATAAGAAATTAAATAGGCGATATCAAGGGTATCATTAATTTCTGCAATTCTTGAAATATATGTTTGTATAGTTAGTTGTTATTTTGTAAATGCGAACGCGCAAAGCAATGTTATGAATTATATATTGTAAGGAAGCTGTAGGTGAATTCTTATTTTTTTTTACGTAAAATGTCTGAAATGTAAGGATTGTTGTTGAAGAGGGGTGAAGAGGGGGGATATATGCGGGAAGCAAGTATATATGTGTCACAACTCAACCAAGCCAAGCAGCAGAACATTGACATCACCTTTAAATATTGAATCTTGAGCAAAAACAAATATTGCAAATTATACGTTGGCCAACGATCACTGAAGCGATACATAGACGAACAAAGCGTACAAAAAATCTGATCTGTGTTAAATTCAGCCTTTATGTTCGTAATTCATGTTCGATAAGTCACTGACCGAACAATTACACCACAGCAAAAAACAGCATCACAATTAACGGTGAACTTCATAATTAGTTTTGTACTTTTTGCCACGAAGGCGCATTTTCAATAGAAGACGAACTATTAGATACTTGCTAAAGAACGACACATTCGACACATGGCAGCGTATTCAAAGGACATAAAGTCTACATTTCCCGCATTTTAGCCAAATTCTTTTAATAAAACAACTCCAAAAATGCTCTTTTAATTAAATAAACAAAATTACCTTAGGTACGTTCCCAATCAGTGCATACTAAAATGTAGACAGTGCATAATTGTTATCTTTTTATAATCGTACTATATGCGGGAATTAGTAAGAATTTTAAGCAAGAAGACAAAAAACATGATACATTTATTTTTTCGCGATTGTTCTTTTCTCGAACCCTTTCTACCACCAGCCCAGACTATAATATTATGTTAATGAATAAGATGGGAGAGACTTCGCCATACTAGGGGCAGAGATAAACTCATTTCCGTATTAGATTCAGTGCCACGCTTCAAAAAGTCTAGAAACTTTTCGCGAGCTAGGTTTTATTAGCCAATATTATGCGTTTATATAACCGTCTAATGCAACGTTAAATAATTTGATGTAATTTGTAAATAAAAAGTAGTAACAGAATCAAATCAATTCTTTTCTTTGTAAAACCGGCTCGGTACCGCATTTACATTCAGCTGTAGTGAGCAGGGAAGTCGGCAGGACGAGTGTGTAAACGCGATGCTAACGACGCGATACTATCACAATAATAACTAATACACCCAGTAAGTGTTATATTTTCATATGCGCTATATAACACAGAATTTTATATCTTTATCTTCCAAAGATACAGAAACGAATACCGAAAGTTGATGCGCCATTGATTTTCGTTATGATATTATATTTGAACTATAATGGTTGATTTACACTATACAAATAATACCCAAAGGTGGTTTGACTACAATGGGTGGCAAATTTAATGTTACGCCTTTATTAGGCACAGGTTAAATTTGAAAGTGTAACAATAATGGAAAGTAAAAAATTTTCATTCGACCTCGTAAACATCGAAGCATAATACCGCATAGAAAATTTACCGTAGCCTATTGGGGGTCAATATTTTAATAGGAAATTAAAAAGATTATCGGTGGAGCGACTTTGTGGGTTTTCATGTAAGAACTGGTGGTTTTGTTTTCCACATTAGTGAAGATTACTTTCATCTATTATCTAGAAGCTGCAATAAATATAAGTAGTTTTAGAATTTTAAACGTTTATATTACAAAATCTATTTATCACGTAAAAATAGATATTAATAATTAATTGTTTTTAGGTGGAGGACGAGAGCATGAATCGGAAAGCTTTGAAGAGCACGAGGAAGATGGGAAGAAGTCCTATGATGTAAGAATATATTGTATTACACGATAGCACAGTAGGGTCCCCAAAATGAGCCAAGCATGCAAGGAACCTACCTTATTATTATTATTTATTTTTGTTTTTTTTTTTACGATTAAAAGCACTATAAGGTTTATAAAAACCTAAGCATTACAACTAAATATACAGTAGGTACAAAAAATTTTAAAAGTTTGGTCCCTGTGGCAGGCCTTTAATGCTGGCAGCATTTCCTCACAGTATTCCGATACTTATTCGTTGAGCGGGGAAAGCACCGGTGTCCCCGGTACACATACACATATTTACAAGGCGCCATCTTAAATCTTAAATTAGCCTGTGTACTTAAACCCAATAATACAACCCCCTAATTTTTCATATATTATAACTAATGTAAATAGTAATTGAAAACTGAACATGAACTCTAGAAAACTCACTTAACAAATATCGTTAGTAAATAATCGTTGTAAATAAAGCCCACTAATTTAATTGCAATAAGAGATAGCCAATTATCCAAGTCGTCTCTATTTCGACTCGCTCAGATTGAGAGGAATACATTGACATTCTTTTGACAAAATAAAGCGTACTGTTTTAGTTCATATAAATAGTTCTTGAAAGTCTAGTATTATTGTAGGCTTAAGAACATTTAATAAGGAATTTTTCAAGTTAACAGGCAAAGTTTAAGTATTACTAAAATAACTCGCAAACAATGTAAAGAAAAAATTGATATTTCATACGAAGATGTTTGCTTTTACGCCGTCGCTCGTAAAGCCGGGAGTGATCGGTGTCAAGTTTTATTGGTGATAGAATATTAAATTTCGAGTGTGTAAATACGTAATCGATACAATATTAATTTATACAAACGAACTTTTTTGAATAACGTCATGATATAAGATGTCTGCTATTTAAAAAAACGTGTCTTGTAATGAAACATTGACCAAGAACATATTGGGCTAGGTGATAGTATAAAAAAATCAAGTTATTATTATATATATTTATGAACTTTATCTCTGTATATATAAAATTCTCGTGTCGCAATGTTCGTTCCCATACTCCTCCGAAATGGCTCGAACGATTGTTATGAAATTTTTTATACATAATCTGTAGGTGAAAATCGGCTACTATCTATCTCTCAAACCCTTAAGTGACAAGGGGTGTCCACTCCAAAAAAATATTTTTATTTTTCGGACAATGTTTTTTTTGATTTTATAATTATGATACAACATACAAAAATACATACAACCTCTAATTTTTACCTTTTTATGGAAGTAAAAAATGTTTCCTAGAAACACGGCAAAATCACTCAGCTATCAATATATAAATTTTACCTTTATATAGTAGTCATCCATATTAAGGTAGAGTAATCTTCTAACACTTAATATTTACTGTAAGGAGCAAGGCACGCATCCCCAAAGATCACGCAATGTTGTAAAAATAATTCAAAATTGGCCTATTTTTAGAGGAAAATACTGTAACGATGTACGTTCGCTTCCTCATACAAGACGTAATAAGTCCCCCCTGCAGCGTCTCCCAGTTTTATGATTTAGTATCATTATTTGTGGGGAAAATCAATACCTCATAACCGCATGGGTACAAACTAATTTGTAAGACATTTGTTTTGTTACAATGGCGAATGTTTTTAATATTACACAGAAGCAAAGTCCTCCTGATAAACGTTTTTTATAACTAATTGAGTAGCCGACATAATACCGATGAGCTGTATACCTTAAAGTTGCTTAATTGATCAGTTAATTAATAAATGTATTAACGTGAATATCAGGCGGACGAATTCAATTCATTGCAATTCGAACCCATACAAATTAAATGATATAACTTTTATAATGTACATTTCTATTTAAAAAGCAGTGGCTCCAACGTCCGAATCTCATCCATGAGGTCTTAGGTTTAATCCCTGGCTGGAGTTTCTTTTTATGTGCGCATTTAACATTCGCTCGAATGGTGAATGAAAACATCATGAGGAAACCGGTATTAGACCCAAAAAAATTACCGCGTGTGCTAGGAACAGGAGGCTAATTAATTGCCTATTAGATTGACAAATGATCATGAAACAGATAATTCTGAAGCCCAGACCTAAAAATGTTGTAGCGCCACTTATTTATTAATTTTTATTTTGACGTGACAACGTCTTACAATTCGATGGAGCCGGCTGCACGCACGAAAAAACATGACTCATGCGGCGTGACCGCGCTCTGAGGCGTTCCATTTAAGGCTTGAAGTGCAAGCAAGAGCCTGGAACGAGCGACATAGAGGCACAATAGGCCACGCGTTCTGCAATGCAATTGTGATTTCCATTTCCCTGCATATCTCTATATATTCATACAAAATATCTATCTAACACATAAAATTAAATTTTCTTTTGAAGTATGCAACTATTCCTGTATTTTATTATGAGTTCACGTTCAACTATCATCAAAACCATATTACTTCACAGAGAACCGATTTTTTTTTTACATTTCAAGTCATAAGCGTAATTCATAGGACATATTCCAAACACAAATACAATATGGAAATATCTAAATATCGGAGAGCGGTGTCGTATATCAACACGTTAATCAGACAGATTATGATACGTCCAGCGAACGCGGCAATCTCATTACGCGCCGTAACATATTAAAGCCATTTGAGTGATACCAACCGACTATTTACGGCTTTGGTCAATTTTACTTCTAATAGTGCTTATTATATAAATATTGATACTTTTATTTTATGACACAACTGATAAAAAGGTTTTTTTGGATGGGATTATTAGAGCTCCCTAACCAATTGGACGGCCAATTTCGATATGTTTTTTCTTAAAATTTTTCGTCGTCTTTTGGATGTCTTTTTAATATTGAAATGGATATCTATCGTATTGGACAAACATATGATGAGTTTCGCTTGATTGTGATTGGTCAAATGATACAGGGAAACGTGTGGTGTCGTTGTTAACCAATACCAACTCGTCGTTACAAAAATTGAACCGAATCATTGTCGCATACAACATAGATAACAATTATATACTTTGTTGGAAAACACGCTCAAGTTAACACCCTAGAAAGATATTAGATGATATGATTTGTATATTTTTTTCAAGAAAAAAAAGAATATTGAAGTATGGCAACCTGCGAACAATACGCCGTTGGATTATTTTTATAAACTTTTGAGAATAAAACCTTGGTTTGATTCTGTAAGTTAAATGTCGAGTGCTAAAAGCGACATCGAATAATGCTTTAAACTATTTAAAATGTATGTTAGAGAAAATTAACTAAATCATAATGAAAGCTTACCTCTGCTAACATGTCGTAAATACACAGAAGGCTATTAGAAATAAATAGTTAACAAATTGTTTTAGTTTAGTATCTATTATTTATGTTTTTATAGACGTTTTTCGATGTCCCTTTACATAGCCATATATATGTAATAACAATCAAGAATTAAACAATCTAATAATTAAGAGTACTAACAGCTGTTTAAATAATAATTTGTATAATAATAATCTTACAAATTTATTTTCTAATTTTTTTGTATAACTCATTGAATAGACATTGAATGCGATTTAATAGTCTTTAGAGGATTTGTTTAAAATATTTTTTTTAATAACGACAATTATTTTTCTTGCAATCAATGCTCAGAACATTTTTTGTTTCTGAGCCTAAGCTTCAACACTCTCGGGAGGCGGCTCAGCCTCTACTTATTTATTTATTTACTTATAGAAACACTCCTGCCTTAACAGGAGACCCTAAATTGACACGAGTGAACAATAATAATACACTTTACAGACGAAACACAAAAAAAAAACATAAAGTTACAAAATAAAAAATACAAGAAATTTACTAACTGTAGGAACTAACAAATAATCTTACTTTTACCAGCTCACTCAACGGACACTGAAAATTATTATGATATTTACGCAGGAAAAACGCATTTCCCATTGTGGAGTTACTGATTTTTTGCTATATTTATTTATTTACTTACACTTCGTTGCAATAAATACAGAATAATAAATAAAAAGAAGAATTGTTTTCGAACGATCCCTTCCAGGCAATTACTGTAGGGTTTTTTTTAAAATTAAATTAAGGGGTTCTCACTTCTCACCTCTTAATTTAATTTTAAGAATTGCAAAACAACATACATTTTACCGATACTTAGATATAAATAATGGAACAAAGCAAATTAAAACATATGTAGACAATAAGTGAATGAATAAATCAAAAAATTACCCATGAATCACGATAAATTCCAGTCAGAACAGTTGGTAGGAAAGTAAGGGATACGATGTCAAAAGATAATGATTGTAAAGGGATTAAAAGCAAGATAGAGAAGGAGGAGGGATTAGGACAAGAAGTGATTTCCATAGCCTCACTATGAGACCTCAAAAGGACTCGCCAGGAACAAGTTATGTGGTGCGAATTCAATAATATAGTCAGAAGCGCGGAGTTCATAGCCATATAGGAGAATCATTTAAACAATTGTTGTGTTTTTTAGTTTGAGTTATTTATATTAAATCTATTGTATTCGTCTCAGACAATTGATTAAATCTTCTAAAATAATAATCGGCTATTGTTTCGTGTTGTTGTGACTTCGCTATAGTAGTTTAGATCATTTAAATGTATACAAACTTTTAACAATAAGTATTAAATAATAACGAGTCCTCTGGATAAGATCAATAACTAACAGATACAGTTTTATTTTTACTTTTGTCAAAAAATACATTTAATTAATTATATAGGTTTAAGAGATTAACAACAAGTGTTCCATTTCATAGTGTAAATTCATGACACCAAATACAAATATTATTTAGTTTATTTATTAGTCAGCTAAAAGTGCAATGCGTATTAAACATAAATACAAATATCTCTTGTCGATGCCTATCGTCTAACTGTACAAACCTAATTATTAACTTTTACATCTAGATTCGGTAATGACTTACTCTTTATAAACTCTTTAATCTTATTACATACTTAACTGGTATTCCTAAAATAAAATAAGGCTTAAGAAACACCATTTATCTCTTTCTTTAAAATTGTGTTTACTCTGAAATTAATAATGAAATCATTTGAATTAATATAACTACTTAATTTAGACAATGTAAATAAAAATATGTACATGTTTTTGTTTATAATTAAATTGTGTAAATAAACTTTAACTGTTAGTAATCAGATATAAATCTATTTGTTGTATACTCCACCCGATGATTGGTGAAGTTTTTTAAATAATCCTAAAGTTGTCTCTGTTTAGTTAATATTAATAAAATTACAATATAATAAGTGGTATATTCAGTTTAATTATACATAACACCACCCAATCAGCTATATAAACATAGGCATGCAAAATTATTATTGTATATTATCTTCAAATTTTATTAACTAATTATTAAATTCAAGTGCAGTGTAAATCATGTAATCTTTCAGGGCCACCACGATGACAGGAAGACCAGCAAGGGCCACCACGACAAGGAAGATCATCACAAGAAATACAAGGATGAAGGAGGCGTGGACAAGAGCCACCATGATGAGAAGGAACATTATGGAGACCATCATCACGAGGAACATGGAAAGAAACATGCTAAAGTATGATTTCCTTAGATACATATTTTTTGATCATCTAATTCGATTCGATTCTGCAGACCTCATGCACCGCCAAGGGACGGAACGTGTCTGTCACAAATGGGCCGTTAAACGGGCCTACAAATGTCTGCCCCGCATGGTACATGTGTAATAATTAAATAATTTTCAAACGTGTCAAATCAAAAGTAAAATTCAGTACTTTTAATCTTACCCGATCAAGTACTTTACCAAATAATTTTTAATTATGGTTCTAATCACAGTATGAGGAATCAGGCAAGCATTCCAAAGGCCATAGCACAAAAGGTAGTCACGACATTCATAAAAAAGATGAGTATGAGAAACGAGTAGAGTTCTTCGAAGAGGATGGTGATTCTACTGAAGAAGAGAAATACGGAGGCCATCATAATGAAAATGAGCACTCAGCGGTATGTTTCTACATATTTAAATTTAAATTTAGCCGATATCTATTTTTTTATGACTGAGGCAATTGGGCAGTAGGCTCACTTGATGTTAAGTGATAGCCCATGGACACTCACATTTGCTAGAAGTGTCGCAAGTGAGTTGCCCTCCTTTTAAAAATTGTAACGCTCTTTTCTTGAAGGGCCAGAAATAATAATGGTTCGGAAATACTTCAGTGGGAAGCTGGTCCCCAAAGTGCTGTTGCAAAATCTACGTTAGGAAAACCCTCAGTTGTGGACGTCGAGGCACCATTGACGTCCGATAATGAAATTCTGCTATAGGTATTAGTCCGAACTCCTCTGTATACTCACCATCATAAATGGAGTAGAAGACGCTCTTCGTTGAATACGTTCAAGCGGAAGTGGTTTAAATTCGTTCATTATTACACGCAGTTTTGAGTGATACATTACTATAGTCGTTGGTAACTTTGTCTGAAAGAGTCCTATAAACAAAGGTGATTTCCGGTTTAAATCTATTGAAAAAGATTGGTGTTTCATCGCCACTGAACTGTTGATTCTATTTCAGTAAAGTTTGAAGGAGTCTAACTAACATTGCGACTAAATCATAATGTTTATGCAAATTAATATAATTTTTGTAAAATGGAACACAAAACAGTAATTTTATTGCAGACCTTCAACTTATTGCAAACGAAAATAAATTAAAGTCAAATGTCACGGATCACTTGTTGATCTTGTCAGTGAAGCGAAAAGATTTCCATACTTCGGTCATGGTTAGTGACTAAAACAGGCTGATGTTTCGATGACTCTTACAAAACGTTACTTAAATATCTAATTGTGCATCATGATTTTCTTTCATAAGTCTTTATCTTGCTATCAGTTAGGTAGACTATGAAAAGTTTTGAAAAATCTCCATCGAGATCTCTGTCAACCGTGTCAATTAAAACTTAGCATTTGTCGCCTTTTAAGCCTATTTATAAGGTATGGTTAGTTGCGTGGCAAACTTAAAAGGATAAATTTCTAGCCTTCTCCTGTATTTCATACTCCAGGTCTTGTTCTCTTCTTTGACAGCCCTGATTTTGTGGTGCTCGTGAATCTGCGATGTTCTTATTTTTATTATTTATTTATTTATTTGGAAACAAAACAGATACATCTTTACAATTTAAACAAAGTTAAAAATAAAACATAAAATAAACACATTGGATGTATCCACAATAGGTTTCACTAATAAAGACCAACCTTAAGTTATAAACGACGCAAAAACTTGGATTGTGCGCTAATGATCAAAGATATCAATTGATTTATTTTTTTCCAATAATCAAAGTAATTGTTAAAAACGACTATCATATAATGCAGAGACAAACTTTGCCTCATTGACTTTACATTATATTTTCATTTCACTACTTCAATAAACACGAGAAAATGTTACTATTAGTTCTATCAAATACACGATGAAATTATATTTATAATAATACCCACTAAAATGATATAAAATGACGCACCAGTCAAATATAATGTAATATTAATATTGGTTTTAAAATGGAGACAAAAGTGTTAAGTTTGACAAGTTATTATAATTAAAAGCTGATGCAATTTGCATTTCCTAAGCGATAGACAAGTTAATCGATAACTATGCTTTTTATAAGTATTAAAGATTTCTATTACGAAGGTCAAGGCTAACCGTAAAAGCCAAACTTCGTAACACTGTTAAAGTACCAAAGATGTTTAAATCAAAATTTAAAAACGATTTTCGCTGTTTTATAGCACTGGGCAGTATAATAAATACGTTCTGTGTCAGTATTGAATTTATGTAATAAACACGCACATATACACTTGTCTCTCCCTAAAATATAGCTAGGGGGCCGATAGCTGGCCAGGCGTCATACTCGAGAACGGGTGCTACTTGTGGTGACTGGTCGTACTTGAATTCGTGTAAGCGGTGATATTAATTGTTTATACTACGTATTTGCGAGTTGTTCTCACGAGTATGTAAGTGCGTGCTCCTATTTCACCATGCCTCCTGCTGATAGAGGATAAATCTTTGTTTTTAATTTATTTTATTATTCTTTATTACTCAAGATATCATATGGAACATGGTGTAATGGTTGCAGCTCCTTACAAACTTGGCGATTTAAAAGAGTGGCGGAGAGTTTATTTCCAGTTCTTCTCTTCCGTTCTACGCCGTTGATTTGAGAACTGGCAGTTAATATAAAATACAGAAGCATTTAATGTATTTTTTTTTTGACGTTCATAAGTGTACATTATGTTACCTATATGAATAAATGATTTTTGATTGATTTATTGATTGAATAATAAACGAATGAAAGGTGAGAATTAAATAAAAATACCTAAAATTAATGTTAAAGAATTAGCCTCGGACAGTTCAGTGGATTAATTTCACATCAAAGTAAAGAAAGTATGACGCTAAGTTATGCAAGAAGCACGTAATTGAAGCAAAGTTATATTAAAATATGGCTGACAGAGGGCACTCGCGTCGGGGAAAACTATCAACTTAATTAAAACAAGTTTTTCTATTCATTACGTTATTAATTTACACCACAGCCCGAATGAATATTCAAGCGTAATGTTTTTAATTAGAAGTTTGTTAGAAATGTTTTGTTGGGATGTCTTGAATTTATTAATTCAAGTGCACCACATCATACATAATGCTATACCTACAATATACGTTACATACTATCTTTTCAGAAATATATGACGATTTTGGTAAACTGTGTTATAAAAAGACAGATTAAGCTGTTAGATGATACACCTAGTTTTAATAAAGATAGGGAATTACGGCAGATAAATAGCGTTAATATTAAGTAAAAAAACGCAAGTACTAATAATTTGTATTCGCTTTGTGTCAAACTCGCAAGTGGCAAAACACGCAGCAATTATTGCTTATCACGGCTCTGTGGCCTCAGTTCTGCGCTATGATATCCTTTTATGGGGATATTCGGTAGACATAAATAAAGTTTTCATGACGCAGAAAAAATATATTAGGGCCATTATGGGCGTTGGACCTCATGTTAGCTGTAGACCATTTTTTACGAACTCGGTATATTGACAGTACTGAGGTTATCTATCCTTGAAGTAGTTATGACTGTAAAAAGCATCCCAAATTATTCAAAGAAACTAGCCTATACCGAAGGAACCAACACGGTTGTGGGTTCCATCATGCTGCACCACGATGTATGCAAAAAATTTTACGCCATGGCTATTAAAACTATTTAATCACCTTCCTAGAAGTTATTGATCACTAACATGCAATTCTTTCAAGAGTAAGGTGATTTAATTTTTAAAGGCAAGATGCCTTTTCAGCGTAGGCGAGTATTTAGATCATAAGTTTGACACAAATTCTAAATAATTTAACTTACCTGTTATTATGATATAATATTAATGTTTGTGTTATGTAACATTATACAAATTAATATGACATTTACATGCCTACTTATTAGTGCGATTTTTTACAATGCACTACTATCTTAGCAAAAAAAAGATTTTATTTCATTTAAAAATTATCGAGTAAGTTATAACATTATATAACATTATTTTTTAGGGAGGCAACTTTAAGAAAACGAATCTGGACGCGGCTCACAAAGGCCGGACGAAGGGAGAGACAGGCCACTTCCTGAAGAACGGACACCACGAGCTTCACAGGGTATATTAAAACTTTTTTCTTATATAAGGAACTGATATAGAGCACGAGAATTTAAGTTTATTATATTTCAACATGTCTCACTAATGAAAGACGAGCGACAGACAAAAGATAGCAGAAAATTATCTTGTTACATAGGCAAACTACAGTGGCAATTATCTGCCGAATTAGTTTTCAAAGATCACACAATATGTAGCTCGGTGATGAATTTAGTAGTGCACCGACTGTTTAACGTGTTTAAATTTTGTATTTTAAGAGTGTAGAAAATTGGATATAAACGTCAAATATTACACTAAGCTTGTGGAGTGTATGAAATCAATGAATTTCTAAATTCTTGTGGTCGGACAAGTTACATTAGCTATATAATTTATTATTATTTATTACAGAAATAGACATAGACTTGATATTTATTACTAACAAAACACACACAGAAAAATTAGAGGTAACAATTTTTGTCATTTTCCTTCTGTCAGAGAACACAGTAGCTAGTTTGAAGATAAAAATAATACTTATACTTAGTAGAAAAAAAAATTATAGTAAAAGTTAGCAGTGTTAGTAATGAAGTCTTGTGTAAAAATGTTTAGTTAATAAAATAATTGATTAACATTGAATAATTAAAAGTAAGAAACAGATAAATAAATATTTTTGGCCGGATAATGTATATGTTTATGTTTCGTGAGATTTTTGTTGAGTTAGTAATTATTTTTTTATAACTGCGACGAAAATTTGAATTTAGTTGAAAATTTACATACATTATCCTAACAGACTATGCCAATACTAATAATGTCGATAAAATAAAAATAAAATATGATATATTATAATATGATAAAGTAAATAATTAAACACATAATATCGCTGATGTGAATTTACTCTGCGAACATTTAAATATGTTGTCAGATTTATAAATAATTTATAGGAGTTTAAAGACGAAGTTTTAGGTTTAAAGACAATATTTCTCAAAAAAGACAAAAATGTCACTTACATGAGAATAATACCTGCTTTATATTAACATGACATGTGTTGTTAAAATAATCACAATAAACAGATAGACGTACATGCAATAAACTTAAAAGTAAAAGTAACCAAAGAAATATAAATGAAAATTCATTAATATAACAAATTCAAAAGAGTTAGATTTTTTTATATTTTTGGGTAGTTAGTTTATTCTTGTGCGCCTTCGTAGGTGAACATTTTTTGCAAGATGCAAAATCACTCATTCAACGTTTAGTTTATTAGTGGTATTTTTATATCATATTAATTCTAGGGTCATCGAGGTTCAAGTGGTCACGATCACCACGGCCATGCTGGAAAACAGCGTCACGCCGACGGCGAAGTGAACAGCGGTAAAAAATGGGTCTACCACCATGGCTACCCGGCGAAAACGGCTCAGCTAGTTGTCATAGATCGACGGGGAGACTACCAACACGGACCACAATACTATGGCTAAATGTTATCTTATCCTAAGTGATAATGGTCGTAATATTTTTTGAAATTAACGTAGGTTATTTATTGTAAATAGATAAGTGTACTGAGTACTAATTTTTTGATATTTTTTTAATAAACATTCTTGTGCTATATCTATTGATTTTATGGATTGCTTTTCTGCCCTCCAAAAAATAGGCTGTATTTGTGACAACGGAAGGTAAGAGGTTCCGATAGTTTCTCTCTTGGCTGGTCTAGCTGGAGTATATTTTTATATCAGATATTAAATGCAATAAGCGAAACTCTGAAATTAAGAAGGTATGGGTTATAAGTAGGCATTCGAGTAGTTAGTACTAGTATTGTTCTTGAAATCTGTGATTATTAAACCATTAACAAATAATGTCCTAATGAGATATCTCGAATACAATAACTAAATTTAATAATGTATGATAGTTGACTTAATTGATATGAATCTGACTAATTATGTAAAATCTAAACTAAGATAAATTTGCGCGCCACTGTGTGTGGCAGAATATGCGAACGACTGACAATTGTACCACCTTGACATTTTGTACCATATTCGTGCAATGAATAAATTATTATTATTATTATTATTAAAGATTGTCTCAACTAAATATTTGTAAAAAAATCCCATGAATAAAATTTATTACAAATTGTCTTATTTATAAAACCGAGGCGAAAGTTAAGCCAAATATACATTGATTTAAGTTTGACTGAAATACGTTCATATCGAGATAAATCAAGCGTATTGATACGCCAATAACAACATTTTATTGAAGATAAACAATATAATAATATTGTTATAAAGTAATAAGGTTATTAAGATTATTTTGCAGCTAAAAAAAATCTGCGGCAAGATTGTCAGACTCACTGACAAAAATAGCACCAGAGGTAACGCGGGAAGCGCCGGTCAACATGCCCCGACTTGTCCACAGATATTATGACAATATTTCCGGAGTAGTTGTCGCCCGGGCCAGGCGGGAGACACCAACGCTCTATGTTAATAATGTCCCTTTTTAGGGAAGGGGAGATTTCGACACTCCCCTTGCTGCTTAGCCACTCGGTCACATATCTGCCTGATTGCGTACCTAATAGGCTAAGATGTAACCGTAAAAAATAAGATTATTTTTAATATTGTTAAAACAATTGAATTAAGAAAACGAATTGTTCAGTTCAAGTGGAAACCGCGAATGTGATGACAGATCGGTCGAAAAGAACTACTTGGAAGGTCCCAGATGACATCCAAAAGAGAGGGACCTGCGATGATGTGTCATTAGAGATATCGGAGAAAGATTTGATTGTTGTGAAGATGAGAGACAAATGGAAGAATTGGCCTCTGTCGGACGTCGGGTACCTACTTATATTAATTATTTATAACTTAATATAATCCATTTTTATATTATTTAAAAACAGGCATTTTCTTTAAATCATTAGGCAGACGTTTAAAAAAAGTTTATACCAACTTGGGTAAGACTCAGACTTATTTAGAATAACTTAGAGACAGCACAAATTATGACGTACACATTGGAAAATCGAGGTTTAGGTTTAGAATTTCTTTCTTCACTCTCCAGCTGTTTTAAACTTAGTGTAAAAGTCAAAAATCATTTATTCATATAGGCATCACAATATACTTATGAAGGTAATAAAAGAAATATAAATGAAATGCTTCTAATTTTATATTAGCTGCTCATTAGCTGTTCTCCAATCAAGGGCGAAGAACGGAAGAGAAGAACTGGCAATAAACGTACGGTGGAAATGTCCATTACACTGCAGCTTCTTACAAAGGTTGTGTAAAACAAAAAAACGTGGCGATTAAAAATAGTGTATTTCATTATTGAAAGAAAGAAAGAACTTTATTAGACACAATATACAGGAATGTTTAATAAAGTAGAGTGCACTGGCCCCCACACTAGGATTCCCTGTGTTGTGGGCAGCCAGTCTCTTCCTTTTCACATCTAAACTGTATTGCTTAATTAATTCTACATAACACATTTATATCTATACTATTTTTGTACAATAAGAATGTTTTCTGTGTCAGTATAGGACAGCTTACTGATGTTCATAAGTAATCAGTGTGTTACCTAAATAGATAAATAATTTTGAATTTCGAATATTACCGTGTACATATTTTTATTATTTTCATAGAAATTATATTATAATAATCAATAAATCGATTGTGATTAAGCAATAGTTTTGGAAACATGTATTAAAAAAACTATATATAATTATTATACAAAAGTCTATATATAATTCTTTAATTATATACAGACGGTTTTGTATAATTATGTTGTATATAGGTTGAAATAAGTGTCGTATCTGCAGCGAAAAGTTAGTTTAGTTTACTGTATAGTGCGTGCACCCATTGTTAATAAAATAAATTCAAAGGGTAGGTAACTAAGAATTTCAAAGGGTACTAATGTCAAAATGACGTATGGCTTCCGTCTACTTCTGAATTGAATGAATCTATTTCTTACATTCATAATTCGCCATTAAAAATCAAATCATTTTTAATTTAAATGTACTACCTCTTAGAATTACGTGCGTACAACGGGCGAGTAGAATTATCGTGAATAATATGGTCTATGAATCTCAACCGAATTTTCAATAAATCACAATTTACAGAGATTTCTAACAGAATAACTTTATTTAAATACGTAAAACGATACAGTGAAACAGATAACCTCGTTTTTGCATTTACCAGAACATGTTTTCCCTATCGTGAAATCCAGTATGCTTCTAAATAAACATAAAGAATATCGCATCATATTAGCATTTCTTTGAAAATAAAATGTGCTGAAATGTCGTAGATTATTTGTCGGTTCGATGTCCGCGGGGAATGCCTGAACGTGACCAAAAATATGTACTAAACTCCATCAAAAATAATTTATATCTCCAACAATGAAATGTGATGCTAAAAGAATCGGAAGTGTTCAAAGGCAAGGAGAGATTTTGCATTTTCCCTATTCATATTTGACCTAGTTTATTTTAAAACTCCTCCTAGGATTGGAAGACTTCTGTGCTTTTTACTGTTACCCATTATTATTAGTAACAGAGACAACTCCGAGAAAGTTTGGTAAGCGTTGAGTCAGTTGTAATAACAAACAAAACTACAACGCATCGTAAGTTATAATCCTGAGCTCGTGGTGGAACAGATTTTTCATTCTATGTCCTCAACAACTTGCTCATTGAATAAAAAAATCGTTAGAAAATAATCAGCATCGTGTGTGATGAATATGTGGAACAATTACAGAAATCGGAGGCCATCATAATTCATAGTCCGTACGTTGAAGGTTGTACAAGATTTTTATTATTTTATGTACACGCCTATAAATCGTTCATAATTAAAATATGTTTGATGCATTGGTATATTATATTTCCCGATGGGACAAAAAACTTTACAAAAGAAATTACGAGTTGTCACTTAGATTCAACAATTTCCCACTTCAAATGAAACTCCCGGATTGTAATGAGCAAGAGGCCATTGTTTATTGATGTATAATAAACTAGATATGTCAATGCATAAAGCTAATTATTCGTTACCTTATTAATCTTGAGCATAGTAGTTAAAATTAATCGTTTGCATGTCTTAAATTAGATTGTTAATTATCTATTTTTTACAGATGTTCACTTAATTTTGTGTGTTAGTCTGTGGAATAGACGCTACTTATGTTTGCCTATGTTTATTATTTTAATTTAAATACGATGTTGTACATCTTGGAAATAAAAAACTCCAAATGTTGTTTCTTAAAATAAATATTTTTTGCTACACATTTGAGTTTGAGTATATAAATTTTATCACTGAAACGGATAACCTTCGCCCCTTAGATACCAACTGGAGTAAAGTTCATAGAAGTAGCGTGAAGTTTACTTTTTTTGGTTTTTATAAAAGGTTAAAACTAAAAATCGTCTGTCGCTTCCAGCATAGTAATTCCCTGTAGCATTAAACCTAAGATCTCTAAAACGGATATGACTGGTTGATGGCTCCGGCGACTTCCGCTTCGAGACGACGACACGTGGAAATTAACTTTACTTACAATCCTTAGGATTTTGTATAAGAAATCAGCCATAAGATTTTCTAAGCGAGAGTGTTTTAAGTTTTGTCATACATAATTAAACACGTTTTGCAACAATCCCTGTGATGCAACAGTCACACAAAGAACAGACACTTGTGGTACACCAGTATTTACAGACAAATCGATCGCCTATGACGAAATCCAATAACGCGATCACCCAACAGGTTCTCTTTCCGATGCATTATAGCGACAATTAAATGAACGTTCCCCATATTGCAGAGAACAGAAGTCACCGACATCGATCGAAAGCTAGTAGGATCGGCACAGCTACCTTTTTTGAGCACAGGCTGCACGTTCATAAAGTTACAGGAACCTATTCCAGCACTTAGGTATACCCTATGTATACAAGTGTCAGTGTGGGAGACGGCCCACTAGATTTATTCACGTAAACTACATGTTTTTAAAATCATCAGCTTGTCTGACATTTCTTCGTGTGCAGGCGATGAGTTACAGAAGAGCTGGGCCTGGTACAAGTAGTTTGTATTTACTTAAAATTTATTACTTTTTATTTAACTGTCTAGAGATTCAACTAACTCTCTGATTGAACAACTTTGCTGCGACATACTATATATTTTTAGTTACTTTATGATATAAAATATTTTTTTAAATATTTTCACTGATGTGTGTAATAATTTATCTTTGCTTAGTTTGCTGTCTGATAAAAAAACAAAACAAATTTAAATAATTTTATTCCCTTATACAATATAACATGCGTTCATGTATCATCTAACACGAAAAATAAGCGTCATATCACTACAAAACAACTTACGTCGAAAATTTTAAATCAAAACGTGATATCAAAACATTTGAGTAGAAAAATGTGCTCCGCTCTACGGTTCACGCAAACCGGCGTGACATTGACATTCCAAATTCGAAATTGACATAACCAGCAGAGCAAAGTGATACACTATGGCACGACAGATAATTATTATACCTTATAATTTATTAGTGAGAAAAATAACATTCGAGAAAATTCTATTAACACTTGTTTACAAAAGTACCTAGTATTACAAATACGTTCACACTCTACGTGCTAATGTTGTCCGTCTGAGGTGGGTACTTTCATAAGCAGGATGAAGGACAATCATTTATAATGGGACAATTCAAAATTGGTCACGTTAGGCGTATTTAATTAAAAATATTTTGACGTATTAAAAACATATTTCTGGAATATTCCTCCCTCAGACAGAACAATGATTTTATACAGTGAGTGTGCCACTGATCTACGAACTGGTGATTAAAACCTAATCACATAGAAAATAAGATACGAAATGCATTGACATATATCAATCTATCACTATTCAAAAATATGTGCGATTATTGTGCTAATTGTACACGTGGGCCGCTAGATGGCGCTAAAATAAAAACTTCCCGACGTGCACAGATAATATACAAGCGTAAACATTGCACACATGATAGGCCTAAATAAAAATTCGATAAATAATGGCAAGAATCGTTATTAACTAAGAGTATTTTAAAGGAATCATCAAATAATACTAATACTTTTGTACAAAATTAAAACTTAATGAAAATATAATCTGTATAAATTAAATTAAAAAATATATAACCATTGTGACGTTTTTTTTAGAACGAAATATAAATACAATGGTTATGAACGGTAGTGGTAAAATATTTATGTCATAAAAAATTGATTTGACATAAAACTTCGATTAAAAAAATACAGAAAATCAATTAATAAAAGAGTATTTATTTGTTACCATGGTAACAAATATTTCCATGTAAAAAAATAGTACGCTATGCTAATAAAGCCAAAGATTTGAATCCACGTCATAACAAATTATTAATAAAAACATTTCAACATTTCACATAATAAGTAACTAATCATAAATCTAAAAATATTGCACTCGTTGCATAACACAAACTTGAAACGCACACAGATTTCTGTATAATTTGATTATTACAAATATCGAATAACGGCATATTTTTTTAACTGAAAAATATGACTCGCCGTAACTTAGACTACTAACTGTTTACCGCAAACTACTTTATACAAGTCTTAACTAATCTACAGCTATGAAGATCACTGCGAATTTTTACAATGGTGTAATGAAAGGCAAGACCCGGCTAAAAAACAAGAAAAAAATCTTCTATTTGTAATTTTTTTCACATTTTTACTTATTTGTATATATGAAAGGCGGGCAGGCTCGCCTGATGTTAAGTGACTCGCCCACAGACTGTTACTCGCATGTGCGTTGCCGGCCTTTAATGAGTCTGAAGCCGACCGAGATGTCAGTTGAGTGAGTATATATATTTTGTTTAAAGTTAGATCGCGTAAATATTTTTTGTTGGGGTGATATTGTTAAAAACTGACTTTTCTAGTTGTTCCCGTCAGAAATGAGTATTTAAAAAAAATACAATTAAATCGGCCATTTTGGCAAGTTAAAATCGTTTATCGTAAACCATTTACGATAAATAGCAGGACAGAGCTCATACTTTGAAACTGGCAGAATTCAATATCGCTATTTCTAGAATTATTGAAAACGGATGACAGTTATCTAATTATTAACACAGATGGCGCAAATATATAATAATCACAATATAGCAGCAGATCAAGCAACGCAAATGGAAATGGATAGGCCATACACTCGGATTGGATTCCAATCATATTCCACAGTGGGCGTTCCAGGCAAACCTGGCGCCGTACAGTTGCAGATGAGGCAAAATATGAGGATCAAGACGGAACGCGATGAAGACTGTAGATGCCCTCTGGGCCGTCAGGTCAATTCACTCCGAGATTCATTGAGAGTACAATCGTGGATTAGATCGAGCTATCGCACTTTATATCTCCTATGTATAAGATAACATCGCTCATAAAAAATACCAGTTAAAAAATTTGCTTATTTTTTAATTGCAAATTGCGCCATCTATGCCTAGAATTAGACAACTTAACACTTGCTTAAAGTTAAAAATGTTGCCATAAAAAAACCCCAATAGCCAATGAATTCTACCAATTAACTTTTATTGGAATTCCTATTGCGGTAACACATAAAATGTATAACCTTACATGCCCCTAGTTGCCTCGAGTTATCTATTCTCTATTTTCTAGTTAAAACCGATTCAAAAAAATCTCAATTATGCCGAGATTTGTCATAAAATTAAATCACTACCTTACGTATTAACTCCTTCGGATTATAGGTATGAAGACATAAACCAAATCTAACGACATATTTGTCAAAGGGTTTGCAATAGTTTTATAAAACACATCGCGACTCCATGGTTGGCCGGTGACGTCATAGACACGTCAATTAAATAGGTAATGAAATGTCATAGATTATAGAATTTCCATTGGAATATTTAATCGTCATCGTTCCTATTCAACGTCAACAATCTCGGGATCAATTTGATCCAATTTAGTCTAATTCAGAGGAATCAATATATGTTATAAAACCTTATTATAAATTCTATGTTAGTAGAAAATTCCAAAAGAAATACTATTCCAGACAAAACTACTAGCACTGCAATTAATATATTTTTAAACTATCGACTCCTCTGAAACTAACACTAGGTGATGATGTCAGATGATAAAATACGGGACTAATTGATCACAAACATAATCCGGATCGAAGGTCCAAATTCTATTGGGTGATTATAAAAGATTGGACTAAAATTCATCAGACTTGATACGTCTAGGTGATGAGTCTAGGCGCGTGCAGGCCCAGCAGTCTTCTGGCGATGGGTGGTCGGTGGTGGGGATGATGAGCCGGTTCGTCGTCAGCTCTGGGAGCCCAGTCTTGGAGACGGCCGCCGGCCGCCAGGCGATGAGTCAAACGGTGGGCGATGGAGAAACCTCCGCTGCCTTCCAGTTGGGTTAGGACGATTATGACTTGTCTGGAATTATTTTTCAAATTATTAATAGTAATATTTAAATTCTAGTTTATTGACTGGATGCCATCTCATATATATAAGAAACATAATCAGTGACATTACAACTTTTTTAGGTCTGGGCATCAGATTTGTGTATCTGTTTCATGATCATTTGTCAATCTAATAGGCAAATAGGGGATCAGTCTCCAGTGTCTGACGGACGCATCCGACTTAATGAGGCAAAGCCGAGCAGGTTTCCTCACGAAGTTTTCCTTCACCGTTCGAGCAAATGTCAAATGCGCACATAGAAAGTCCATTGGTGCACAGCCGGGGATTAAACCTACGATCTCTGGGATGAGAGTCGCACGCTGAACTATGCTTAAGCCACGATTTATGTTATCTAATGTTATCCTCCTATGTTATCTTAGTTATAAGATCTAGTAAACAATTCAAGCCAGTTAATACCCAACTTCAAACAAAGTATTTCATTTAACAAATATCTGAATATATTCATACAAAAACCACCAACGAAATAAATTCGCCACTGGTTTTTTTGCGATAAAGAATCGATTAAATCTTACATTATATGACTATATTTTTGACATTTAGGTTATAATATAAAAAGCATAGAACTTGAATGAATCAAGATGGTGATATCATAGTCCTGATAGAAAGAGAACATTTTTATAATTTCTTTAAAGTAATTCTATAATAGACCCTACCTATGCAAGGGCGGTACAGAATCTATCGTCTTGAGTTCCCCTCTCGTGGAGACGACGTTGTAGCTCTCTTGACAATCGCATTTCACGTGAATCCACTTGTCGGTATGTCTATTTTCCACCATCACCACGAGACCGGCCCAACCCTGTAATAGCAGATATGTCAACTTTTACGATAACATATAACCAACATGTGAAAAGAAATAGTGACTCGAGTCACAAACTGCTAAAAAAAGCAACGAAACTTAAAACTGGTTGGGGGTGATAACTTTACCAGATTGATGATTTGAGATTGATTCCTTCTAACACTATAAATAACTTTTGCTTAAATTATAACGAACAGCGGGTTCCTCTTGAATCACAGATCACAGTGGATTAACTCGGTCCAAACTCTCATCACCACAATGCTCCACTGAATACTCAATAAGAACTACCCTGTTTTCCCAGAACGCACTGTCCACAATCAAGATGGCGCCACTCGAAGCATTTGCCCTACTCTGATTGGTCGTAACAATATTCGTTAATGATTACAAATAGGACTGTATCGATATACCTATTTGCCGATACAATACTGATAGTTTATTATATTAAATAAAATTACGATGAAGTATATCAAGTTGGTTATTTGTTATTTTTTTTTAATACATAAACAGTAACAAACTTGGAATAAGATTGAGAGTTTAGTTATATAAAATTAAGGATTAAGAGCAATAATTCAGTTAAAATAAAATAAATAAAGTAAACATTGATAAGGTTTTTATTTAAAAAATAGAGTATTTTCTTATTTTGGGGAGAAAGTTTATTACGCCAGTCTGTCGGTATAAGACCTGTACATTGCTTTTTTAAAGCGCGATATTTAAAAAGTATCGTTGTATCAGCAAAAGAAATATCGATATATCGGTATCGGGATCGGTATCGGTTGCATCCCTAATTACAAAATATGAAACAAATACATAATACCAAAACATTTGAATCAAAATAAATTATGATTCTTAGAAATAATAGAAGAATCATTAACTAACGGAAAAATAAATATCAATGGTCAATTGACATCATCAGAACATTTCCTGTTAATCCGAGAAATCCTTCCCTTCCCCCAATAATCAATGTTTCGTTACCTATGGAACCTTAGATGCCCCTGTGAAAACCTTAAAAGACCTTACCTTAGTCAAATAATAAGCGGTCATCCCCTGTCTTCCCTCGTGGCGTTGGCCTCGCGCGAGGGTAAGCCCGATAATAGCGTCGGCCAATATGTGCGGATGTAAGGACGGCCTCTCCACCGCGAGAGGTTTCGACGAGTGAGCCGCGAGGACGTGCCTCGGCCAGAGGGAACTGTCGGCCAGCTCGAGGCCTGTGTGCCAGTGGTTAAAGGCGAGGCAAACGACGAGGTAAAAGCCCTTTTCTAGCATTTTGTGACAGCCAACAAAGCCTCGCACCTGGAAGTATTAGTAAATTGCATTTTAATATAAAACTCTTTTGTAGTTGTAGTTGAACAAAATTTGATTTAAATTAAAGTAAAGTTTAAACTTTCAATTTACTGAAAACTGCTTAAAAAAGGGAAGCAACGCACTCGCGAGCCCACTGGTACTGACAGTGTCCACGGGTGGCGGTATCACTTAATATCAGGTTAGCCTTCTGCGCTTTTGCTCCACAATCGGGGACTGCCGCAGTAGAATTTTTTATCAACTTATGCAATTATATTTATTTATTTTTTATTTATGCAGTATTCTTTTTCTGTGATACTAATTCTAATTGTTTCCTTGATATTAATTCAATCTACCACGCTACCAGACTCAGACTAACACGCCTATAATATAGTCTGTCTCACTCCACACGTACCGGCTGCATCGGCCGCGCTTACGTTACGTCACCGATCTCGTCAAAAAGATGTGAATACGCAGTATGCATTCTGTTCCTAAACGCTTATTGGCCGCCACTATATTGCGTCATCGTGTGTTAGGTTTATTTTTTATTACGGAATTTATTGATTCGGTCGCCGCGCTCAAATACCCCAATAAATGTATAAAATAGTTTAAAATATAAATATATATAACTGTTATAAATAAAAGGCACGGTATTAAACAAATTCGTGATATTTAAACTAACCTGTCGTTTACTGTGTGCCACAAGTTTGCCTACTTGTGCACTTGGGCCCGATTTGGTTCTGAAAACAACGACGCACAAATCCAGTTGAGATCGCTGGCTTTTTGCTGAATTCCTGAAATAATACAATTAATTCATTATTTATGTGTAATAGTCGTGACTAGGCTTGGGGAGCGTTCCCTTACTCAACGCACTTTTTGGAGATTAACTGGAGTCATGAGAAATCACACTGTTAATAAATCAGTTTGTTTAAAAAATCGCGATCCTGCAAACTATTATCTCCAAAATCATCGTCGAAGCGCTCTTTGTTGAATACGATTTATTCATAAGGGGTGTGTCTGTTATACGCTGTCCATGTTTTCCTTTAGCTAGAATCAACGGGGAGATACGAGCGTACTTCTAATTTACTTAAATCGCAGATAATGAACAGAACATAATACCTCTGTCCCTCCTGAAACAATGTAAAGTCCACCTCAGTGGGCTGAGTGGCAGTGAGTAGCAGACACGTGAGGTGACGCGTGGACGACATCGGGGGCAGGATACCCGCCAGACGGACCTCGTGCCATCCCGCTCGCACCTTGCATATGTCTATGCAGTCGAAGTATCTAAGACAGAGATAGTAGTAATGTAATTTGCCAATCGCATTTTTGCTTTATACATTTAATAAGTTCACCACATCATATATATTCGGAGCCGTTTAAGTACCTTAGGAGATTTACTGCATTATATCTCCCACCCCCCCTTCTTATATATATTAAGTTTTTGTAGGAATACTCGAAAATGCACTTCGTTTTGAAGCATAGACAATGTGTGGATAATACGTGTAAAAAAGTAAATAATTAATGTTGACGTAATCACCAAATAAGCAAATCAAATACAGGGGCTATATCCCCCTTATACTTGAATACTTTAATACTTGAACGACCCCATATGTTATAATATGTCCAAGCTTTCTTTTTTAAAATATATGGAAAAAACTAAAAAATCTAAACTTACTTAAGGACATCCTCAAAGCTGATCCAAAACACGCCTTGATCTCTATCAGCCGTGCAAACCGGGAGCTGTCGCCTCACGTGCTCCGTCCAGCGCGGGCACCCATGGGCCCATGGGCCTCGCCACGTGTAGTGGCCCCAGGGGTTCCTCAGGCGGAGAAGTCGAACTGGCGGATTGCTGTCAGCCAGCTCCACTACGTCAAGGACGGAATACGCGTGCCGAGGACGAAGACCCAGACGCTGGTATTCTTCCTCGTCGACCTGGTTTAGGAGATAGAGAAACTAGTGAACCAGCGAACGGCGCAGGATAAAATGAGTATTCTACATTACGATTTATTTAGCTTATTATACTTTGTTGATTAGAACATTTATCTCTTTTGTCGATAATGACAATGTCTTTGATAACATCGGACATGGCAAATTGATGGGATACTCCAGGGAATTGGCTTCGATTATAAAGATTGCTGTCTCACCAAAACCTTGTGATGAAAACGAAGTGCCGTCACAAGTGTTTGCGAGAAAATGTTTGTCATACATCAAGATACAGAGAGGCGTGCTACAAGGTAGCTTTCTATGACCTTAAACTTGTATGCCGATGCAATATTGGCAGAAGCCATTGTAAAAAATGGCACGCTGCTAAATAACTTTGAGATACGATATATGTAAATCTGACGTTTACGCAACCACACCTCAACGCCTGGAACGTGTCTAGGAAATACGATTTTTGGTGATTGAAGCTAAGATAGTGTGGCCAAAGCGGGACTCTAACGCTCAAATGGAAATGGGCAGATCATACATCTAGGGCGCGGAATAAAAGACGGACACTTAAAAGAAAAAGAAGATCTCAATTTAACAAAGAACTCCCTTAAGCATCGAAAGCATAGGGCTCTTCACAGCATTACACTCACTCTCTAACGACAACAACTGAGTAACAAAGTACTTATGCTAAAATAAGTAAAAACCTTCATATTCCCTCCGCCGCAACTGGCTCCCATGAGAAAGCATGCCTGCCTCGAAGACAACAGCTGTGCCCAGACTAGGTCCCGGTCAAGCTGCTCCAGGGGCGCTCCACCGCCCGCCCCTCCACCTGCACCCCCCGCCTGCAGGGACACCGACTCGCAAGGCGCCCCCGTCAGGGTGCACAGACCTACAAATTTAAACCCGTTGAGACACACACTTGGCTGATAATATTTTTTTTTTAAGATTTACGAAACCTGGAATTATTAGGCAGTGATGCCAGATAGAAAATTAAATAAAGTAATTAAAGTTAATATTTAGATTCACCTTTCTACAGGTAAAACAAAAAATACACAGCATTTTATTTGGATGCCCTCAAATGGGTCAAATTTGTCCATTTTCAGTGGAGAACCTTTTCAGTAGCAACACTTATGAAATGTCAGAATTCTACGAAATGAAAAATTAAAGTATAGATCATCAGACGTCTAGGCCTTCCTATAACCCTGATAAAATTAATATAACAATGGAAAAATAAGCTTAAGCTAACACTTATTGAAAGGCTAACTACGAAGTGTGGGTATCCCATACCCAACTATGGATTATATTCACCTTCAATCGCCCTTCCAGATACCAGGGCCTCATAACACCCGTGAAGCTTCGCCACCGCTTTCTCGATTAATGGCACCCACAACTGCTTTCTTTTTGCCTGAAGTAGTACACAAATCTTTAAGACATGGGAAATTAAACAGCACAGTGACTTTTCAATGAAAAATAAATAATTCAAAAAAATAGGGAAAATTGGAAATTTAAATATTAAGGCCATCTCGGAAAGCGGGCCTAAGATATTCGTGCGTGTACGTCACAATTACGGCCACGGGACGGTGAATTTTTAAGTTGCGAGCGGTCAGACTTATTCATTGCCCATGGGCGGCGTTGAAACATCACAGTATATATTAAAGTATACAATACAATTGTCTTTGCATCAATATGCCATGTGGATGTATCTTATTATTTATATGTTGTGTATGTGGGTATCGTTAGGTTACCTTTTTAAAAATAAATAAATGGATAACTAACCTGTGAATACACAAGATGCCCCTTCTTATTACATGGAAGCTGATCATCCAGGGTGATGGTCAACCAGCGGCCATCTTTGCATAGTCGCAATTGATAAGCGCCCCTTTCGGGTTCCGCGCGAACTACGACGCTACGTACTAAAGCCGATCGCTCGGCTAGCACTGCTAGTGCAGAGAGCAGCCAGCAATTGCCCAAAACACCTGGAATTGGGGAAAATGGTTTTTCGAACTATATCAATCGGAAAGATTTGAGAAATTACTGGGAGTAAAAATGCTTTATCTGCTAAAAGAAAAACTAAAAAAATATAGCTATTTTAAATATTTTTTTATAAAAAATACTACAAAGCCATCTTAATGATGTCAGTAAGTGGTTTTAGCAAGAACAGATTTTCTTAAACCAGAAAAATTCAATAACAAAAAATAAAAAAAACATATCAAATTAGCTTGCAGTTTCTGTAGAAAAGAGGACTGGATATTAAAGAAACCTACTAATCCACCAAAGTCTACATACCCTGAGAAATATCCGACGGCCTTGGATCCCGGAAGACTGCCCAAGGAAGTCGATGATCGGCGTCCACGTGGATCTGATGTGGCCGGAGCCAACGAGCGGCTGCCCCGCTCTCCCCTGACCCGCCGTAGTACAACGAACGCCCGGACGCAGGAAACGACTCGTCAACGTACATTTCACCCGTCTGGAAGAATTACCCAGAAATTTGAAATTGTATATCTATATATTTATTACACATAAATAATTCAAAAAGATATTAAACCTATAAACGGTATTAGGTCTTTCTTGTAGAAACGTATTTATTTATTTATTTATATTAAATTCTAAAACAATGTGTATGCCTAAAAAATACAGGATATTTTCCTGTATTTTGTAGGCATACACATTTAACACAACATACACATCAATTACATTAAAACTTAATATATCAAAGGTAAAAACTAAAGAAACTACCACAAAATAAACAAAAAATAAAAATATAACAAAACAAATTATTAATAATAACTAATAATATGAAGACTACCTAAAACAAACAAAAATGAAAACTTAAACCACATTAAGATTTAAGAGCCTGCAAAACAAATAAATATATATAATAAACCTTTATCCTAACTGTCAGGTACATTCAAAAATCTTAAATAATTTTAAGAATGTGGTATAAGCTAGGCTTTAAGATTGTATCGTCATTGTTTTATCTTGTCAAAGGCCGACAAAGCACTAACAAAATGTGTGACCGGTATCTGACTTTTCTGGCTATGATGTAAGCCGGTTTAAACGACGTTTCGCGTGCTTTACAGCGTGCGTGGTCACGGTGACTGAAGACAAAGGTGTTAAATGTCAAAAAGTATTACAGCTGTAGCTGTAGCTTTACAGCACGCACGCTGTAAAGCACGCGAAACGTCGGTTTAAATTTAAAATTATGTCTAAATAATTATAAGTTTAAATACAATAATACATAACTATAATCCGTAAAAAAGTGTTTTTCTTTAAATGTGTAAAAGTTATGTTAATAAAAGACAATACTAGGATCTTTAAATATTAAACTGTCGTTTGTTTTCTTTATCGATGAATGTATTTAATTCACTTATTCCACGGTTTCACTTCGATAGATTACAATGTACCGAATAAGTTAGATAGTTTACAACCTAACGGTATTTACAATTTAACGGCGACATATGTAGCTGTAATACTTATAAAAATTGACAGAAACATGACTCACGGCAGCGCATTGAGCCAAAACCTCCTGCCACTGGGTCCAGGCGTGACTCTCCTCTCGCAGCCTCAATATCTCCATCGGCGTACTTTCCTGACGTTCACCGTCCGAGCCTTCTGCTGTGGAATTATAATTTTCTCAATAATTTTACCATAGCAGGTTGAAATAGACAAAAATAATTACAGAATGGCAACCACGCGACGGAAAAAGGAAAAGAGAAAGACAGAGCAAGAGATGGGCAGACGATACAAAGAGAATAGAAGGAACAACTTGGACAAGAACAGTTAACATTTGAAAGGAACAGACGCAGCTTGAAGAGGTGTATGTGTCACAGGACACGCTAATGTATTAGTATTATTAATGTATTAGAATTAAGTTTCATGTATGTGTAAAAATTAAGTTTTATTTCCGTATTAGAATTAACTTTTATTATGTAACTTTAATAGTTAATTTATTATAATAGGTTTCAGCAATAAAGGCTTGATAATCAATAATTTTATAAATAAAGTTAGTTAGCAACAAATGAAATTTCCAATATTCAATGTATGATTCTTTTCTTAATTAACAAACCAATGTAACTGCGGACGTAAATGCACTGCTGCTCAAAGCCCTATGTCCCCCAAGTGGGGCAAGAAAAAGATGGCGCGTAACGGAAAATGTGACGGTAAATTTTTCCAACCCCAATAAGAATTTTTACATCAAAAGTGCTTTATATAATAAAATACGTACGTGACTCATCATCATCCAAACTGGGCTGGTCAGGCGCAGCTGGCAGCAGCCTCGTCTTGGGCGATTGACACATTTCGCAAGACATGGCCGTCACACTGTTCATGTACGTGCATTCGGAGCACGGCCATTCTGAATCAGTCCTGAAATGTGGATTCAATTAATTGTCATACATTTTAAATGGAGGAGTTTGTACAATTTTTGTTTAAAGAAAAACACTTTTTTACGGATTATAGTTATGTATTAATGTATTTAAACTTATAATTATTTAGACATAATTTTAAATTTAAACCGACGTTTCGCGTGCTTTACAGCGTGCGTGGTCACGGTGACTGAAGACAAAGGTGTTAAATGTCAAAAAGTATTACAGCTGTAGAAAATGTTGTGTTATCTGTATTTATTTCCCCGGAGTTGGTATCGACTAAAAGATGTAGGGTTTTTGCAGAAATTGCTCACGGTGTCCTCCATTTTCGCGGATTGTTTATTTTGAGATTTTAATTTGGATATTATTGGATCCCAGGTGTTTGATAATTTTAGGCCGTCCTCTCTATTGAAATTGGCGTGTTTTTTGATTTCAATGGCTTCGCGTACCAATCTTGGGAAGAATCTTCGTAAAGCACGCGAAACGTCGGTTTAAATTTAAAATTATGTCTAAATAATTATAAATTTAAATACAATAATACATAACTATAATCCGTAAAAAAGTGTTTTTCTTTAAATGTGTAAAAGTTATGTTAATAAAAGACAATTTTTTTTTTTGCTTGTATGCCTATTTCTATAACAGAATATGAATTAAAAATTATGAAAAAAACTATGATGATTATATTTAAGAGTTGGCTGCCCAGTTTCCTATAAAGATCCGTCACTATTCTATATGTCGGTTATCGGAAGCTGACGCGTTCACAGTACTCACACTAATGCAATGTCACTATACAGTATGTTTAAAAATATGACTTTTTTTCCAAGCTATACATAACCTTACTAAAACCAGAGTTGTATTTGTTGTTGGATAAGTAAAAAAAATTTCAAATAATGTCAAATCGTACACTTCTTTCACTAAACTGTTTTTATTAATATGCTTAAAATAATAAAACACATTGTACACTATTTCACAAGATTGCCCTGTTAATATTAGGTCCTTAGATATGAAATTGGCGTTTTTCGTACTGGCCACTTTAATCACGATTTCTCCTCTTTGGTAAGGAATTTCAAAATCAAATTTGTACAGCTATTTACTCATGTATTTGTGCTTCGATGACCGTCATTCATTTGTTTTTTTCTGTGTGCGTCACTCATTTAAAAAATGGAAAACTTAAAGTATCGCAATATTTAGGAGTACGAAATATTAAAAAATATTCGACTTTTTGTTCCTCCCATACAAAACGCCAATTTCATATGTAGGGACCTAATATTTTGCCGGAATCAATTATTTCATAAGACATTTTTTCTAAGTATTCAAACCTTCATAAGTAAACAAACACGGAAAAAAAATATTATAAACAGTAGCAAAAGCAAAACAATAACTGTCTCTTTAATACTCATAAGCTTGACCGAGCGCGAGAGAGACAGACAGTCATTTCATGATACATATTCAGTGTGACGTCACGCCTCGCGCTTATTCACAGACACTACACAAGCACAAAGCATTCCGTAATGCAGTGTGTTAAAATACTTACTTAGATTCGGGTGGCGGAGTTTTGTGCCTAGACCCGCGACGGGGCAAAGCCGGCGTATGACGGGGGCCTCTGCGAGGTGAGGGGCTACGACCTGCTGAAATTGGTATTCCTTATTGTTAAACTGAATACAACCCCCATTTTACCTACACAGTCTATGATTATTACAGATTGTCATTTGTCAAGTTATTTGTATCGCCCCTGATTAAGCTTGGAATTAAAGCGGTGGAGGTACTGGCGGTGGGGTGTGGGGTGTGGTGTGGTGGGAGGGGAAGCACATTCCACGCAGGTTGTGCCAAGTTGATTTATGCGTGTAGTAGTTATACTAGGTGTATTTGTTTTTGTTGAAGAGGTCGTAGTCTTGAGATTGTAAACCAATATTTCCCATGCCTTAGCTTTTCTTAATACTTATTTAATGTTTAATTTTTAATACTAAAAATTTGAACTGTACTTAAGAAACTTATATAATAGGTTTTAGAAAGAAATTACTAAAAAATTGTAAAAATATAAAATTAATAAATCAGCATTGTATTATTTTTTATTACTTACTTTTTTACTTACTTCAGAGAATTAATACATAAAGATTGAATATACATTGAATTAGTTTTAAAGGAATAATATTTAATCTCACCAGCAGCGACGTGGTTATCAGTAGGCACGGCGTGCTTCGGCACTGGCGGCGTCTTACAGGCCAAACAATGGTTCGCCGACATCGGATTGCGCAGCGTACACGAGCTACATGACCTGAAATTCATTTCAAATATCAATTAAATAAAAAAACGTTACATTAATTAAAACACATATCTTTATATATATATTTCTTCTGTGCGTGTGTATGTGACTGAACTCCTCTCAAACGACTGGACCGATTTTGATGAAATTTTTTGTGTGTGTTCAAGGGGATCTGGGAATGGTTTAGATTCACAATTTTGTCCGCTGGACAATGTTTTTTTAATGAATTTTTAATTTATTAGTAGTTGTTGATTTTGGAATGTTTTACATTGGATGCGACAGACGGCGCTACCATCGCAGTGTCAAATTTTAAATAATATTCGAATTTTAATTTTAGTCTATCCCGACAGCGCTGCGACCAAATTAAAAAAAAGTTTTGTTATCATTGTGTTATTGTAGACCATGTGCTGGATCGTTAGATATTGTCATAACATTTGAATAATAATTTTCATCAAAATGGTCCAGAATGTTTTAGCTTATTAAAAAAAGTTTGAAATTTTCAAATTAAAGACGTGTAGACAGGACAACGTCTGTCGGGTCCGCTAGTATACATATATAAATGAATCCCTATTTCCCTTGGTCACGGCATCACGCGTGAACAGCTAGACCGATTTCGCAATTTTTTTTTTGTTGTTTGTTTTTTTGTATTATCAGCAGAAGGTTTTTATGAAAGAAAAAAATTGAGAAAATTTATGGTCTCTTTTATATTTTTTTATATAATTCTGCGGAATTCCTTTTAAACGGCTGGATCGATTTGAATGGTTTTTTTTGTATGAGTTTGGGAGGCGCTAGATGGTTAAGATTCACAAAGCTGTCTTTTACATTTTCCATTACATGGAAATCGTTAACGAAACAATACGATAATTTTTCAAAAAATATAATGAAAAAGTGAAATTCGTATTTTTGAAAATGGGGCATGAGCCTAGTTAGGAAACACTGGTCTAGAGTATACTAGGTAATCCTGCTAAAATCCGTTAGGTTATGACGGAATACTAACCCGAAGAACTCTTTACATCTTTATTAATAAGACAACAATAAATAATTAAAACAAATTTAAAAGTTATTAAATACCAGAAGTTATGTGTGCTGGGACGAGAACCCGCGCAGGCAGCGCACGCGGTCGCGTTCGCATCATTGACGAGCGTACAACGGGTGCACGACCACGTACTGTCAACCGCTGGACTTGAAGTGTCTGTAAATAAAGATCTTAATAATCAATACATTATTCGCCTGTTATATATCCACTGCACTCCCTTTGCCCCACAAACCAATACCTGTACCCCTCTGACCAAAATATAGATAATTGGGCCTATTTCGGGCCGATTCAATTTTCATATTTAGTTAAATATTAATTATTTTAGTAATTTGATTTAAGTAATTAAAATATTTTTATTGGGATTCACTGGATTCGCTGGCCCTCACAAAATTCGCCACAAAATAAAAATAGAAAAATTAGACAAATTAAAAATTATTTCATTGTACATATAGTTTGTATCTTGATCGATTTTGACGAAGTTTAAAAAAGGCCGGCAACGCACTCGTTAAATGATCCTAATTCTTGGGATTGATCTGCTCCAGTTCAAACAATTTGTATTAAAAACTTGACGATTGAAAAGAGTGGCGGAAAGTTTCTTGCCAGTTCTTACCCGCTCTACGCCCTTGACTTGCGAACTGGTTGTAAATGTAAATTTACAATTACATAATTTAATTTTTTTTTGACGTTCATAAGTGAACATGTTTACCTATACGAATAAAGATATTTTTGAGTTTGAGTTTGTAAGCCTTTTAGCATTGAGTGTCCATGGGCGGGGGTATAAATTATCATCAGGGCCTCCTGCCCGTTTGCCCTGCATGTTTCGTTTTCGGTTTCTTCTTCGCTATAAAAGAACCACGAAATGGTACAGTAAAAAATACCTACCAACGGCGAACAATAACTCGTCACTATTCAAATCATGCTCCATAGACGCAATTGGTACCGTCAGCTTTTTCTGTTGATTCTGGTTCGGTTCCAATTTAGTACCACTTGCTTCTGAAGCATTTCTGAAAAAGAAAATCATTTTGCTACTCACAAATTTCATTTAATTAAAAATAGAAAGAAAAAACGCGATGATTTCCCAAAATGGTGTCTTTCATGGTAAAAAAATAAATACCATCAATGTATTTTTTGGTACATACAGCTTGGATTAGAAGAGCGAGTCTAAGGTTGGAAAAGAAAGAATTCTCTTGCCATTAAGAGTGGCGGCAAGATTCTTGCCCGCTCTACGCCATTGATTTGCGAAACGGTAGGAAATGTTAATTATAAAAATAATTGCGAAATTCCTGTTGAGTTATAAAATATAGAATTAAAGAGAAGCGTTAAAACTTCTATCAAAAGAAGAATATTAAATGTTTGAATTTTTCGAAATGGGGCCAACTTTACGCCCGTTTGATGGGGCGCCAACGCAATTTCGGCGAGATGGAGAAAAATGATGAGAGTGAATTTTTACGACGCGCGCACACCAACACCTAAATTCGACATCGTAAAGTTAGGTCTTGGCGGCATGGAAATCGATAACTATGTTCAAGTTGTATATTCTAGTATTTATATATTTAGAACACGTGTTTCGTAATTTAAACAGTGTTAATAAATAAATATTATTTTGGTGTTTTAAAATCAATTTCATATACGAAGGTGATATTTATTAATTATTTATTTAAATAACATATTTTTTATTAATTTTCATATTCATCCTTAATCGCTTAGTTATTTCTTTCCATACGCCAAAGAACAATAATTTCTAACACGTAACATAAGTACACACACTATTTTTTATTTTGAGTACACTTATAATAATTCTTATTCGGTACACTCTTGACAGAGTGGTCGTGATCGCTATGTAATAGAAAGGGCCGATGTGACGCGCTTCAAACGTTTCACCAACGTTGCCTATTAGAGGTCATGCCAGTAGCACTGATAGAGTGAACCTCCAAAGGCAGACTTGATCGGTGTCTAGGTACTTACTAAAGTTATTAAAAATTAAGCGTTAGTAAAATATATGAGAAACGTCACCTATTGGGTTGCGGCGTTTGTGCGAGCGTCGTGGCGTGCGGAGGCCTCGCACTGCGACAAACCTCGCAGCGCGATCCCCACGCGTTGTACGCGAACCAACATTCGCCGCATTGCCACATCCGGCCGCTAGGCTCACGACTGAATTATATAAATTAAATAATTTTTATTTCTAAATAATAATAACTTCTATAAGTACCTAATCATTACAATCAAATAGAGTATTTACAATTTTCTTAACCTTCAAAGTAACAAAATAATTAATAATTAAAGAAATTTAAAGTCTTTTTGGCAGTGAACGATCAACGTTAGCATTTCCTCGCTGTATTGCGATACTTATTCGTTGAGCGTGGAAAGCAACAACTCTGGGGTCACCGGTACTCAACGCGATGGCCCAAGAGTCTCACTTCAAAGGACCCAAAGTAAGACTACATTTGTGCTGTTTTTTGAACTTTAATACAAACGAGCAGCTTTAAATAAATAAATAAAAATCAGTGGCGCTACAACCTCTTTAGGTCTTGGCCTCAGATTTCTGAATCTGTTTCATCAACATTTTTAAATCTAATAGGCAAGTAAGTGATCATCCAGTGCCTGACACACGTTGTCCACTTTTTGGGTCTAAAACATGTCGGTTTCTTCACGATGTTTTCCTTCACCGTTCGAGCAAATGTTAAATGCGCACACAGAAACTCCATTGGTGCACAGCCGGGGATCGAACCTACGACCTCAGGTATGAGAGTCGCACGCTGAGGCCACTAGGCCAACACTGCTCGCAAACAAACGAGCAGTTATAAGATCCCCCCCCCTTAAATAATAAAGTACCTAGTTATGTTTGATTGTATGGGAACATATGATACTGGTTTGTCTATATTTTTGTTTAGCTATTTGTTTAAATAAATATAAGTAAAAAAAATATTTTATCGCTAGTCCCCAGGTCGTTGTGTTCTGTGTAACTAGATTATAATCCGTTTATCTAGACTTTACGAAATTATTTAAGGTAAAAACATCGCCTTCTTTTATAAACGCCTACCAATCCAGACTTAAGACAATACAATAAAATGAAGAGCACTTACGAAGTCTGTGTAGAAGGCACTTTGGAAGGCTCCCGTGGATTGTGGGACACTTTTCCCACAGACGGCAGCATATTGAACACTTTCTCCTTCACCCCGATGTGAGAAGTCCGTAAATTACTCTCCCCCACTGGGGACAAACAGTTCTCGGCACCCAACAACTCATCTATCCTTGCATAATCCCCATCGCCTATATCGTTCGAATACAACGCCTCATTTTGGGAATTTGACATGACGTTTTTTGTATCCTGCACCGAGACATAAGAGTACCTAGTTCCGTTGTTATTCACTTGCAATTGTAAATTTAAATCCTTGTACTTTCCCTTGTTGGGAAGTGCGTAAATTACACCTTGGGCGTTGGTATCCCAACTGCACTCCTTATCTATCAGCTCAGTGTTGGACTCGTCAATTTTCTTCTCGGCCTTCTCCCGACGCTCGTCTTTCAATGAGCAATAGCTTTCTAGAGACTTTTGATAGTCGTTCAAGCTCCGCCTGCTAGATATCACTTTGCCCATGGGCCGATTTTCACTGTTCTGTTCCGAGAACGATCGGCGGTACGTGGGTCGGATTTCTGGCGAGTTTTGAGCGCTCACTGATCTTTGGAGCGATTCCCTCAATGTTTCAGTTTGTGGCCAATCTGGTACTGTTATCATCACCCCTCCAGAGGAAGGTAAGGATGTGGCACCGTCCCTATTGAACGTCTCGTGTCTGCCTAGCGTTGTGACGCTGAGACCACGTGTATTAGGTATTCTGGAGAGCGGCGAAATTCTGGGAGACAGACAAGCTTCGCAATGGGTTCTAATTCCCGAGTTCTCGAGGGTGCACTTACTGCAAGCCCATTTTTTCAAATGCAGCGCTCTGCTTTGCTCTTTCTGATATTCCTTAACATAATTTAACTCCCAATTGGATTTGCTCTCGTTGCACTTCTTCGGCCTCCTAGTGACTGTGTGAAGACTTCGCAGGAAAGACTCTCGAGGGTTATACGTGGCAGCTTGATAGCCGTAGCGTTCCGACACCATTAAACTGGTAGGTCTGCTAATCGTTCCCCTACTTTCTTCAATGTTCCACCATTTATGCTGGGAATTGATCACGGAGCCGTGGGAGAGGGAGCGCGTGACACCGTGAGCTTGATCAGTAAGCTGAGTCGGAGACAAACGCAACGACTGCAAGTTGAGATTCAGGCGTCGACCATCAGAGTAACTTGACGAGGGCTTGTATGAGGGAACAGCCAGGGTGTTGGACCTTATCATACTGTCTGTAAATTTAATTTCATTAATTGGAAAATTTCAGCTTTAATATCCTATTCGATTAAAACAAAAATATATATATATATGTATATTATGAAACAGTAGATACCTTTATCAGACTTGTCCTTGTCCGTCATCCCTGAAGATTGTTCCTCATCATCGGACAATCTGAAAATCAATAACAAGTTTACATAGTAGACCGACTATACAATTAGTGTGAGTATTTCAGCGCCAGCTTATCCTAGATAATTGGGAGTAATTATACCTGTAGACTGGCGCATGCAGCGCGAGTACATCGCAGGCAGCGCAGCGCCACGAGGCGGAAACGTTGCGCAGCCCGCACGCGCACCGCCACGCGCGACTTGCGCCTGGCGCCGAACCCACTGACGACCATCCGCTGGTAACAAATTATACGCTAGCTATAGAGAAGGGCAACAATATACAGTGTAACATAGAACATGTCTCGATTTAACGACAAACCTCTTAGGCGTCGTAATCGCCTTTGCCGTATAATGATACACCCACGATGAATAACAACCATTAAATAGTAAAATGGACTTTTTAAGTTGTCGAAATTAGTAAAAAGCGGAGCTGTGTAGGCATCATATGTACAAAAATTTCAAAAAAAACTGTTATTTTGTTTACAAATTCTTGAGCGTGATTAATCGCAAAGATGTCTTAATATAGCAAGATATTAGAGAAATAAGTAAAAAAAATACAACATAATTTCTGGTGCATCAAGAGACGTCAGGCGAAACTAACAGACTATAAGCAATAGCATTCAAATATGAATTGTGTTTCATGTAATTATTAACACTTAAACATACTTTATCTTTTTCTAATACAGATTTTCCTTCTAACCATTTAACAACAACTATTTGTAACATTAAAATTTGCATAGTTGTTTGAGTGTTGTTAGAGTTTACACTCATCTTAAGTAAAAATAATCAGTGAAACAAATGTTATGAGGGTTATTATCAAAGTAGGTACTGATCGTCTTATTATAATAAATTAAAGGAATTCTATAAAATATCCCATAAGTGCACACACAAGAAGAAGAGACTGTTTAAACATATTTTTTATGTACCAAAGTTGATGATAAATGTGGTATAGAACACAGAAGATGAAGAATGAATGAAGGTATATTCTTACTACACAGATTATCTTTTAATTTATAAAAATTGAAACACAGACAAAGATCCAATCCAACCCATGATCTTTAGGGAAATACCTGTAAAATGCTCAAATAGACAATATTTATTATAATTTATTCTTTAGAAACAATTAATTTCTATGCACACATCAACAAGCAAAACCGCTAAAAAGCTTTGAAGCTACACAAAACTGTACAAATCACTTTTCAAACACCTTTTCAACAGAAAATAAAACAAATGACTTGTGAGCTTGTTATTTTCTCACTATAGGTTTTGATTGATATAATCAAATATGTAAATTTGAAGAACCTTTAAAGTATAGAATGAAACATTAACTGAATCTAGTCACCCATGAAAACAAAGGACTCAACATCAGCAATAAAAACAAAGAACTTGCAATCTATATGTAAATTAACACTCTTTGCTTAATATTGAAATCTTACTTGAAAATGTTGTACAAAAATAGTTCTTTTGCATGGGACACCTTAAGCACAATATGGGCTAGATAAATGAATTTGTTTAGTTGCTGACAAGTTTTCCAAGAATCAATACAATTGAGTAAAATGAATTCTTATTGCCGTAAATCGTAATAAAATCGCATTGAAAATAAGTCTTATACATACCTATAAACATTGTTCAGTTGATGGCCCTAATTCTACATTTTCAATTAAATGATGACACACAGTCACAATACAAAGAATGTAAATCGATATTTTACATAAAGGGCTAGATATTCACACACGCAACCACGAAATACAAAGGGAATCTAACCTAAATAAAGTCTTTAGAAAAATCGATAGCGATTTGACACAAGCGATAATGAAATCGCATGTCAATAGTTTGTAGGAAAAACATACCGATTAAAGTTATTAGTTGTTGGTATAACAATAGCTTCAGATCCTGGAGTGGTGCCGCCACTTTTCTCTGTCCGCGAAGCGTAATCGGATGAAGAGTCTCCCGTATAATATTGTTTTTGTGAATTTCTGTCATGACTCGATACCCGTTTGGTACCACATTTTAAACATTTTACACTCTCTGTTGGATTGATTTGACCACACGCTTGACAATGCCATTGCAGCACAGATGCGATTGAACCCATTTTAATTCACACATGGCTATGAAACCATAACAATACTCCGTTTTATATAAATAACTAGCGGCAATGATGAAGGAACGAAAACAGCTGATCCACCATGTTGTTTGTGTATAACTTTTTTATGTAGTGTTGCTAGCTAGGAAATAAAATAGAAAATATAACCATCTGTGTTATTTTAACCACTGCTAAATAAATAAAACAATAATAGTCCTAAATATATTTAAAAAACAATATATTGAATACATGTACAATTCATTTGTAAACATACATTTTATTCTTAAAAAGCGGCATCTAGCGATGGCAAGGAATTAACTATTTTGAGTTCGAGTTCCATTACAATCCTCACCATGTAAAATCAAAGCTATTTTATTTTGCTTCTGAAATATTAGAATTTTAAATATTAAGTTAACCTAATGTTATATAATGTCGAAAACAAAACTTAATGTCAAAGTTAGAAAAAGGACAAGAAAGCGACATCTAAAGGCCTTTAAACTACAACCATTGAACATCAAGTTCTATTAAAGTTAAATAGAGAGCTCTGTCATCAAAGTATAGGAGATTTAAAATTGATTATTGGCAGCACTAAAAAAGGATCGAGGATTTTGTCAACAAACTAAATTTAGCAAATTTCAATAATTACTTGTAATGTTCAAAAATCATTCGTATGCGTGACTTTTCACCATAACATAAGGAACGTAAACCGCCTGTCTCTAGCGATTCCGAGCCGTGCCAGCCAAATGTAATAATATTAATCCTTTGTTTCGACTAAATTATCATTTTCAGGCAATAACTTTTCAGAAGATTTAAAATTAAGTAGCTTAGTCATGAAACTTTTAATAATAAACTGCTAATACTCTATTAAGTTATAAGAAAAATAGTATTAACTTACACCTACAGTATGTACTTATTTTTATTTTTCGACATCTTGTGTTTGGCCAATAGCTATGCGGTATACAATAATTAAATTAGGTTTTTTTTTTAATTCTCGCTTAAAGTACCCAACGTAATTTACTTTGAAACAAATAATTCAATGTACATACGCTTGCTATTATTCAAATTTATATGAAATTAATCAGAGTCTGTCCCAGTTACAATTAGGTGATACATAATTATTTGAATCTTCATAATTCACAGCTAAAATACGCAGCTGTGTCACAAACATACGACGTCAATTGCAATTATGGATGTACGCTGCAATTACTGCCCCTGACGGATTTACCATTAGCCAGAATTGGATTAGACATTCCAGTTTAGGTGTTAGTCAATTATGCTCACTACCCTGAACAATATTAACAGCTGCAACGAATTTAAGGAACCTCTTTCTCTGGAAACTGTTATTTAACGTTTTCTGTCACGTGATGCTTTTAGATCGTTATAAAATTACTTGTAGCTGTACAATTTGCTCACTTACCGCCAAACCCAATAACCTATCTCAATCCATTTTTGACCATCTGAGATAGACACATTAATCCAAATATTGATAAAAGTGTGCCAATAACCAATCGACGGATTGTAATAGCCATCTGTCGATACATGTATGTGGTAGACCAGTGTATGAAAATGACAGTTCAACTGTGCCAATATCCTATCTTAAATTTTAACTTTCACCAGTTTTTAAAATAATTAAAAAGCTATTTCATATGTTTTAACCATCGACATGTACATTTTAATATTGTTTGTACGGTTTTATTTACTCTATTTAGTTTATATTGATTATCAATTATGAGTGTAAATAGCGAAGGGATTGCAATCTATCCGTCGCCAAAAATTGATTTTCTTCTTAGGGTTTGGTGATTGGGATGCAGATAGGAGATCGATCGACTGTCACGGTCGACTGTTTTCATTCTGAGATTGTGGATTAATTTTAATTTTTTTTAAAAATTAATTAGGTTCGGGCGATAGGATTTCTCATTTTATAAGCGGCGGTTTCCTACATCATGAGAGTAAAGCTCCGGGGGTATAGCCAGAAACAGGCACTCTCTTTAACTGTTACATGCATTAATTCGTTATATAGCAATTTACATTTCATTATTTCACTATATTCTATCTATTGTTTTACGCGAGTGGTTAATATAGAGCAAAACTTAAATCTTTCTTTTATTGCACCCCGATGACCCAGGAACCGTACATTGATTTATAAACATAAATAAGTAACTTAAAAAAAGTTAATATAAAAAGGAACATGTGATTTATATATTACATTTTTATTACTTTGACTATGTTATTAGACATAATATACTTTTATATTTTTTTTAATTATATAATACGCTTAACATAAGCGTGTTAGAAAAAGCAATAAATAATAAGTAACGAATGAGTTTTAATTTATACCATAGACAATTAATTTTCTGTCTTCGTTTCAGTACAGGTAACTTAAAATCTATACATCAAATCAAGCTGTAACAAAAACAGTGATTTTTCAGTGACAATTTTTCCATACAATCCAAAGTGCAAACAGCAAAAATAACATAAAAAAGCAACAGATGCCAGTATTGCTGTTCGTCACTATACAGCAATCAATCTTGTCCACATTTTTATATTTTTTGCATTTCGCTTGCGTTTGCATTGTGAAACTAATCCGTCTATATCATTGCAATACTTTGAATAGCACCTGTGGATGTATTTGTATGAAACATTATTTAGAGAAGCAATTTTGTCGGGTTCAAATGAAATCCAGCCTGATTCAGACCTAACTCAGGATATTGTCTAGGTGCGACATAACTCCTATTTCAGAACTCCGATAACACAATTCAGTGAACTAGGAGAGGCGAAGGAAGAGGCAACTTTAAAAAATGTGTGCGTGTACACACGTAAAAAGTGAAAATTCTTCATGACCTTATTTTTTTTAATTATCTAATATCTGCAACTTTACAGAAATTTGTTAAATAAAAAAATATGAGTTCTCAAATATAATTATATATTTTTTGTAAATTAACAAATTTATACAGAATCAAAATTAGAATTTCAATAATTGTAATACTATCACTGTTATCGTTATTATATATTTTTGTTATTAATGGCTTCGAATTTCTTCGAATCAACCGCGGTAGGGACAAGAAAAAGATAGCGCGTAACCGAAAAATGTGACGCGTAACCGAAACATGTGACGGTAAATTTTTTCCAACGACCATAAAGACTTCTTTACTTTCTTCTTAACTACAAAAACGCCTTCTATGGGTCAAAATCACAATTACAGAATTCAGAACATCTGCTTGCTAATTACAGCCAAATAAAATGTTACACTTCCTGATCCTAATCCTTGGGATTGATTTGCTCCAGTTGAAACAATTTGTATTAAAAACTTGGCGATTGAAAAGAGTGGCGGAAAGTTTCTTGCCAGTTCTTCTTACCCGCTCTACGCCCTTGACTTGCAAACTGGTTGTAAATGTAAAATTACAATTAATTTAATTTGCTTTTTGACGTTCATAAGTGTACATGTTTACCTATATGAATAAAGATATATTTGAGTTTGAGTTATACTAGTACTATATTTAGGTGGTAACAATAAAAGACCTAAAAACGACATTAAAAAACCTAATATCGTTCTTTATAATAAGCAATGCATCTCATAATAAGGACGTAATTGTTTCGTTTATTGGCTTTATGGAATAATATATTATATTATATGTAATCAAATAAATAAATAAAATGTAATGTGCACTGTATGGGAAGAATACAGGCTAAACAGCATAATAAATAGCTATATGCATTAATGCAAATAAAAATTATAGATAATACTGTAAACATTAGATTTGACTGATTATTCATTTTTTTAAATCTTTTTGAGAGACTAAAATCCTCTACAATACTCAATCGATAGCTCCAAAATAGAGTTATAATAAAAACTGTGAATGGTTTTTCAAAGAACACCCATAGCGTTTTAGCTATTAAATTTTTCAACTAAATTTGGTCCATTTTTCGTGAACAGTTTTTGTTTGATCTATATTTATTTAATTATATATTGATTCAGTAACTAATTCCTCTGGCTATCGTTAATTAAAATTACTTTTTAAATTAGTATAGGTAGGCTTAAGCTTATACTCTAAATCCCGTAAAGCTAGACATACAAGCCAGACTGCAAGTACCAGCTTCTTTCTTACTGTGGTGGGCTTGGATCAATCTCCCACCTATTACTGAGCGTCTAGATTCTCTCTCTCTCTCTACGCAGGGACGTCGTGTCAAGGTGATGCATTTATAAAGTGTCCTATAGAGTGCGTTCTGAAAGTGTTAACCTCTATCTTGTTTCCTTACCACTCCACCTCGATGGCTGGTCCGCTTCTATATGCTTTTCTGAACTGGCAAGGTCTGGACTTGACTTCCTATGGAAGTCTTTTCTGGTTGGTACGATTCAAAGGGCAGACTCCTTTCTTAAAGGTGGGCAATACTGGGTGCAATAAAATGGGTGCCCTGCAGGATTTTTTGGTCGAACCGTAGGCTCGTTTTCCTATCAAGTCGTAGCAATATTTTTATTAATTTACTTCTATAACTAGAAAAAAGTTCTCACAATCTTCGACGATAAATGTCGAAGGCTGATCTATATCTATATTTTTTTGTATTTGTGCCACTTATTATTTTTATGCATATTCAGAATTTCTCTTAACTCGAACATGTAAATGTCACAGCGTATCCCCTGAATTGGTATCAATCGATATGGTACAGGTACTTGAGTGTATGTCCACTTGGGAAATGCAGGTAATGCACTCTAAGCAGTGGTTCAATTTATTTGGTCATAAACGTCTGACTTAATGCCTTAAATTGTGCCTCGGTGTTGCCTGTATACAACAATTATTATGATTTACTCTTAGTTCCATTAGACCTGCCAACCATCATGCATTGCAGGCTATTGGAAATAGAATATGTTCTATCAAATGTCAAATTTCAGTTTACTTTAGTTTTATTTTTTTGTTTTTCTTTAAACGTATCTTTATCTATTAATGTACTTGCTTGCTTTCTGTTTTTTATACATAAATTGTTTATCTATGTAATCTGTTTTGGCTTTCTGTATTGTCTTAGTATTTTGTATTATAATATGTATAAGTATAAGCTGTTAGATTACTTATAATTAAATAAATAAAAATAAATAAATATTATTTATACAACGGCAAATTTTGACACCTAGAAGTTTTACATGAGTTTACCAGGAATCAAATGAAGATAACAAAATTTACAAATTCTTATTTCAAGGAAAAAAAAATTAAAATATCATTCAAAGTTTTAGAATCAAACCTATAAGAAAGAAGTCTACTTGGAATATTTTGATAAAAATTCTTCAATAAGTGCAGCGCGCATTGCGCAATAACTTTCCTTGCGTATGTATTTTTGTATGTATGTTAATTGAGCCAATTTCATAGTGGCTTTGATTACAAAAATATTACTTTTTAAATATATATGTATATAACAGTGTCAAAGGGGCATAAAGCTCACATAATGTTAAGCTAATGGGCGGCTAGCCCATGGTCAATGCCAGAGGGCTGGGAGTGCGTTGCCAGTCTTTTAAGAACTGGAACGGTCTTTTCTTGAAGGACCGTAAGTCGAATTGGTTCGGAATTATTTCAGTGGGCTGGTTCCACATAGTAATCGGCAGTTGTTTTAAAAAACGCTCAGTTTTGGAAAGACGGACATCGAGGTGATACAGGTGGAATTTCACAATCTGCCTTGACGTCCGAAGATGAAACTCAGCTGCTGAATCAAAAAAACTTCTCTAAAATATCTCCATGGTCAATGCTTTAGATGATGCAGAGAGACTTCACATCACGCAATGGAAATTTGAAAACAACTACGTCAGCACTATCTTGCATAAAAAAAATATGTTAATGTGAAAAGACATGTGTGTAGCAACCCCATGACACGGTTAGGTGTAATACAGTTGTATAAGGTTTCAATATACGACGATTAGACGCATCTGCGACAGATTTATCTTACTCTCGACTCGTGATGGATCGCCGTATATCTTGTGTGTTCAACGTAAGCTACCGTTTTAAATTAATGCAGTTAAGACGAGCTGATGCTGCGTCTTTGGATGGAGATAGGTACCCGGTTCATGTTTATTTTCATTAGACTAATTACGTAAATCATAAAAAACACGTCAATGTGTGGGAGACTATTTTTGAATGTTCTCCTGAATTTCAATATAATTTCATTAAACGACTTATGCGTATTATTTCGATTCCTTGCGCTCACAAAATGCTTTAATGACCGATTCGAGGGTAGATGGGAATCTTTGTGATCAGAAACACGGTCTTTAACTGATACACGTTTTACGTGGACATGTTTATGAGTATGGCAAAATTTCACAAAATTATTTTATACCAAATTTATTTTTTATTTATTTATATATTTTTATTTTCTCCCATATAACATTTACAATAATAATTAATAATACAGTTGTGACGGTATTGGGAGACTGGTTTCCAAACTAGGTAAGAACCTGTGATATGGATAACCAGGCTTCCATTCCATAGCAAGTCAGATAGAGTAGTAACAAAAAGTACATACATAAAATGGGTCGGTAAACAAATTTAACGCTTTAATGAGGAAAAAAAAACAAATCAAAGTAGTCAACTAGTTAGAAGTTAGTAGAAATGAAGTTGTATGGAACTTTGTAAGGGTGTGTGTATTTGTGTGTGATAGTGAGGAAGGGTACGCATGCGTGTGTAAGTGAGTGTTAAAGGGTGTGTGTGGACATGACTAAGAGCATATTATGTGAAAATTATTTTATTACATCTAGTAGAATTTCCGTTTGGTCATAGTTCAAAGTAAGTAAAAATTTATGAACTGTTTGCTTAACACATTTTTTTGTTTTAGGATATATATTCAGAGTTTTGTTAAGTTTGTTATACAAGTAACAGCCCAGAAAAGAGAACGATCGTTGAGAAAAATTAGAAAAAGATGGGGTTGTAAAACGTTATATTTGCGACGTTTGTCCAATATAGCGGTATCAAAGAATAACAGCGAATATTGTTTAAGAATAGCGTATAAGATAAATAGCTGACGAACTGTAAGTACAGAACAGGTTTTATGAAGTTCATCAGTAGGGAATCGGAAAAAGAAATAATACCGAAACCATGTATTTTAATTGTAATTTTCTCTTGGCATCGCTAGATCGGAAGCAGCCGGATGGAATGGCTTTGGTTTAGACACGTTTGTCGCGTCTCAACTTCCTCGGACAAGCAAAAAAGCTAGGGTGTCGGAGCAGGCGGAAAATAATAAACTGCTCAAGAGTCTTTCCAGCACCTTCAATTTAATTCCCTTGGAGTAGAAAGTCTTGGTTCATGGGGTTCAAATGTACAGGCGCTAATTAATTTGGTGCCTAGAAGTACCACCTACTCCAGAGCTGGCACTTTCCTGGCTCAACGAATAAGTATCGCAATGCAGCGAGGAAATGCTGCCAGGGTTAAAGGTACACTGCCATAGAGACCAAACTTTTTAAGTTTGTTTTAATTTTCCTTTTAATTATTTTTATTATTACCATGAAGGTTTGGAAAATTGTAAATATAGTATATATCATGTTATATAATAAACTTAAATTTAATTTAATATATATTTATTTTAAATGTTATATAATAAATATCAATTTGAAATTCTAAAGTTTACAATGTTAAATTTTGGTTCTTTGGTATAATTCATTTTTAATAAATATTAAAGGAAACAACAGAATAGTGAGAATACTTGTAACTTTTCTGTCAGAGTAACTTTTTGATTAACAAAACTCGCCGGATAAACAGGAAAAGTACAAAGAAACATTGGATTTTTGGGCATATTTTTCTAAATTACGAGCAACTGCGGGTCACGATTTGCATTTGACAAATTTTCGCGGACCTCTGGCGGTAGAATTAATGGCCTTTGTAAAGTCTGAGTATAATTGAGCAGAAATAAATACAATTTTGCCGGATCGTGCCACGAATTTATTGGGCAAAGGACAAATGGATAAGAATGGGGCGGCCTTTACAAAAATGAGGCTCATTTTATTTTCAACTTTATTGACTCTGTATACTCGCTAATGAGTTCGTTAAAGAAACAACATTCTCAGGATAACTGTACTCTTTATTTATCGCTATGGGATTCGTATGGATATATGTTAAGGTCCTATCCCTGCACGAATTCCTCTCCGAATCATGGCAGCGTTAGTAAACAGGTTTTGTTGACCTACATTTCTGGTGCTGGAGAATCCGACCCTGGAGGTGCTCACTCAGGCTGTTCTGCGTATTCTGGGGGAGAATAAAGTGTACCCAAAGGCCGGCAACGCAGCCAATAATGGATATCCATAGGCTGCCCTGACTGCCTTTTATGGGCGTCCCGTGGCCACTATGAATTCATTTTTTTATTTCATCTCGAAAAAAACTCGACTAGAAGACATTTACTGTACCTGGGATACTATGTTCCATTAAGTGGTGGCGGCCAGGAGTGTATTCAAAAGTCAATTTGGAAGGGTACTAAAGAGTATATTTAGGTTTTAAACTCAAAAGAGTATTTGGCTAACGTATAATGCTGAGAAGATTTGTTCTTGTCCATCAGAGGCTTATGTCCTATGCCTATCCAAATGCAGTGTCTATAGGGCTATCACAAACTGTCTGCTATCTGTCTGCAATAAGGTAAAAACTGAATTTTAAACTTAAAATTAAACGAAATTTCCTGTGAGCCCCGTTTTGGCATGAAATGGATACATTTTTATTTGTCCAATATTTATATAAATATAAATATTTATACGACGGACAAATCCAAGACTTACATGGGCTGTGTGGATACTTACTTTGGAGGTAAGCGTTGAAGATTATTTTTTATGGGACAGGTGGCAAATGCGATGGCGGGTTTACTTACAGCTTAGCACCGCCCATGGATACACGCAATTCCAAGAGAATTGCTAATGCGTAGCTGGCTTTTAAGGTATGCTATTCTTTTGAAAGACTTATTCGTAACGGTTTGAATATACATGAACAGCAGATAGGTCCAGAAGTGTGCACCAACCACATTTAGTTAATTTACTTCGTCAGGAAAACACCTTTTGTATGGCAATCAAGGTTTATATTTATTGGTCAAAGATCTTTTTATTAGACCTTTTAAAACCTGACTTAATCTACTACATTAAAAGTTTCGATTGTACCACCATAAATGTTTTGTACTATCTTCTTGCAAAGAAAATTATTATTACTAGGCAACCCTATTTATCCTAATCGCAACTGATGCTTTGAACGTATGAGATTGATGCCAGAACTGAGAACTTAAGAGAAATGGGATTCGAGGAATTTTAAGCATACAATATATTGGTAGTAATATCGTATCAATTTCATTATTTGTATCAAAGTAGCGTGGACTCAGTTTTCGGACTTTAGACGCTAATTCGGTCTGTTGTGCGTAAAGTCGTGGACAATTAACCCAGCCGAGCTTTTCCAGAAACACAGAAGTTTACTAGTCACTCGTACGACTGCTTCCTATGAAACAGCCTTTGCACACGGGACTCTATATTCACACTGTTAACACACTGTAAACGTGCAAACAAAGTAAACGTGATAATATGAATTAATTAAAATCTGCGTTTACTGCACAAGATGTTGTGAGACAGAATTGTTATCTAAAGCTTTATTATAACTATTAAACGAATACATTACCCAATAGCGTGTATTTTGCTACGTTCGCCCTTTCGCAATCGTTCTCAATCGCTCTACCTTTTTTTCGACAAAAACGCTGCACATCTTCTTGACGTTTCGTAAAAAAAATATCATCAAAAAATCATTGAAATCGGTCCTGCCGTTTAAGAGAAGTACAGTGACATACATACGTACACGTAAGCATATGTAAGCTATCATTTTTTATGTTAGATCTAACTGCACTCGGTGTGTAATTTGATTCAGATCGGTTTTAGTTTAGGAGTCCATAGCGGACAAACAACGTGACGCGTACTTTATATATACATATTAAGATTTATAAAATGCTTACGGATTAAGCATTGTATTGTATCATGTTTCCCGCAGTTTCCAACGAAAACTACAAAAGCTCATTATTGAGCAATAATAATGTTCGTTAAAGTTAACAGGCAGTTTTCAATCACAATGAAGTTAATCAACTTATTAAATCCGACATTGATACATTATTATGTGTTGTATTTGAATGCACATTGTTCTTGAAAGATATAAATATATTTTTAAAGGTCATAGTTTTCTGTTAAAATATTTTCAAGTATTATGAATGACGATAGAGCTTAACCACCTACTGCTCGCGTTCCCTCGCAAATGTACTTTTTGCATCCCTTACCTGTCAAAAACTTATCCTAGCAAATGACTGCGACTTAAGGGAAATTTAAGTATATGTAATCATTAATTCTAAGATATTTGTACGTTATACAGTTGCTAATTCGTTCTTGTATGTAATATCACTTTTTTAATAAACTCGATAAATTAGTTTGCCCAAAGACTTCTTAACAGAAAATCTATCCAAATTCTCACCCGATTGCTATACTACTATACTATCTTAATAGCAAGTCACGCGGGTAATAGCTATTGAATAATGCAAAAATTTGACTTTTGCTTAAGGTTAGTTTTTTCGAATCTTTGATCTATGGGTTCAATTACAGGGGCTTCCCCGTTTACCTCACTCCATTTTTGTTGCGAAATTGATGGCTTCGTTTACTCAGATATCTCAACTTTAGATTTATGTCTGATATACAGGGACAGGTGAGCCTCCTGCCCGTTTGCCCCCTATTCTATAAAATAAAAACATTTTTAGAATAATATCAAGATATATTTGCAAAAATATATTCAACTTTATTTATACCATTAGTTCAACATTAATAAAATAAATAAGAAAAGCAGTGTTGGCCTAGTGGATTTAGTAGGTTCGATCCCTGGCTGGGCATTGATCGACTTTATTTTTATGTGCACTTTTAAAATTACAATTACAACAATACATCTTAAAGAAACCGGCTTGGCGTAGACCCAAAAAGTCGAAGAAGAATGCCACAGGAGGCTGATCACCTATTAGATTGACAAATGATCATGAAACATATGCAGGAATCTGAGGCCCACACCCAAAAAGCTTGTAGTGCCACTAATTATTAGGTTTATTCGACATTTGTTTTTTTATGTAATATATAAACGATTCTATTATGGCTTCTGTACGGGCCAAGGCTGTGCATTTGCTCACGCAGGCTTGCTTAGTTTTATTCTTCTTCTTCTTCTTGTAGTGCGTCTCCATTGCTGGAGGTTGGCGCTAAGCAGCAGTAGGGCAAGTACGATATCGAGGCCACAGATGGATTCATATCGATACTTACCGGCGGAGCTAGGTACGGCGGTAAGCTGCGATGACGGAAGGCAACTGGAAAACAGCGTCATAATACTTCCTAGTTGATCAGCTCTGATCTTTAATCCATAGTTTTATAAGCGTGTTGACTACCTAAATCGTCAGAGTTACGCCCCGAGAGTATAGCCAGATGCTGGCATACTCATTACATATTTATTTCATTTATCAATCATAACATTTAATTATTTTGTTTGGTAAATATAGAGTAGGTATAATACCATTATTTATTTTTTTATAAGCATCCTTTTGATCAAGGCATAGTCTAAATATGATGAAGAAGTCAGCTGATTCTATTAAAATGTTGTATAGTCATCGTAGTTTTCATAATAGCACAGATATAAGTTTAATAATTTCATAAACTCTTCCCCATATAACGGCATTCGGTCTGTAAATGGTTTTTACTTCTGATATAATTCCCTTTGAGTTCAATAAAGATATTAACATTCATCTAAGAAGAACTCCAGGTCTTCATGCCTTCGTCAAAGACTGGAATATTCTGGGTCGACAGAATCTCTATTGTGTTATGGGGTCTATAAGAAAAGTGTATGTGATTTTCGAATTAGTTCATCCAAACATAGACTATAAAGCCCCGAAACAAGTACGGTCGGAAGTGTTAAGATCCCCGCAACCCCTTTTATGTGGTGCCTTTGAAAAGGAAATGGTCTTGCGGTCTCTTTGATCGATTTTCATAGGTAAGTTTAGAAATGCAATAAACAAAATGTCGTTTCTATAACCGTTTTAGTGATTAAAAATGTATATATAATTTTCTTATTTCCTAATAAAAACGTTCGAATCACTTGACTTAATGTCCTATAACCCCTTAAACTAGGCGACGGACATTGAGGCGATACGCGTGAAATTTCGTATTCTGCCTCGATGTCCGATGATGAAACATGGTAAATAAATGTATACGGGTTCAAAAAGTGTTATACAAATCTACTTAAAGTTAACAAATACGTGTCATGCTTTCAGATTCATAAATTATAATAAGTTTACAAAGGGTAGATTACAATATGCGAGATATTTTAAGTCCATATTACCGGGAAACAGGAATGAAATTATTAAAGTACGTAAAATTTTCAGGAATGTCACGATTTAATTTCAACATTGTCCGTTCGTAATGAAAACATTGGTATTTACTATGTCCTTTTTAATATTCAAATATATTTTTTTAAATTCTATAGTTTATTGAGTCTTAGTAAAATATTCCTAATTGCCTTCGCAACGGTAGGGAGTGGACGCGTATTGCGACTGAAGAAGAGTTTCTGCATCTGGCACTGGACAAGACAAGCTTCACGAGACTGATGGCCAACCTTCAGTAATGGATAGGCATTGAAAGAAGAGAAATAGCTTTACTGACTTAAGGCCGTATTTTCTCCAGAGAACATCCAACGTAGAATACCAGCCTGATTGGTCTTGAACAGCTCTTTTTGAAGTTTTACTTCTTTTGTCGCGTGAGGGAAAAATAATGAGAGTAAATTTTAGAGCACAACCGACACCCTGAACTTAACTATAGTCAACGTCAGTTATAATAAAACTTTCAATATAATTAATAGATACCTTTTTTTTATGTCTCTTTTTCGTTAGCGTCGTATTTGTAAAGATTATAACCACGATTATTGTCACGTCAAATAAGTATAACTTCTAACGTGTCTGCATAAGTACAGGGGCAAACAGGCAGGCTCATCTGATGTTGAGGCATACCCCCACCCATGGACACTCAATGCCAGGGGATCACGAGTGCGTTTTCGGTCTTTTAAATCCTTTTTAATTCTAACTATGAATACATACTGTAAATTTATTAATATGACCTAACCAGCTTCTGACACTTACGTACTTTCCAATTATCATTAAACAAAACCATTTTATTGTATTTACTCTAGTGTTGAGTAAAGATGTGGGATTACTCTGTATATTCAACCGTATTTACCATGGAGAGTGTTCAGAGGAGTTGTTCGGTCTAATACCTGCAGCTGAGTTTCGTCATCGGACGTCGAGGCAAATACGAAATTCCACCCGTATCACCTCGACGTCCGCCGTTCTACAACTGAGCGTTTTTCTAGGCAGTTTTTACCGCGCACCACCATTACGTGGAACCAGCTGCCCACTGAAGTATTCTGGTAACATCATGTGAGCCCTTTTGCCCACTGGGCTATAAATAAAAAAAGGACGATTTAGGCTACTCAACTGTATAAGAAAATGACATGGTCGGAGATTTTATTTTATTTTTCGATAAACCTGCTTTAGGTGATAGGTAGGTAAAACTAAATTTCTCCTGCAGTATGCAAGCTCTGAAGCCGTGTGAAGTCGGGTGCAAAGTATTGGATTAATGTATTCACCCTCTTAAAGTATGTAGCCTGTCATATATCACTGTTGTCTCCATCCGACAAAATAACGTATGCACATAATATTGTCTTCATTAAAATTATATTTAAATTTTTTTCCTCTTGCACACATCGACAAGAATGTCTGCAGTGGTGTACAAGAACTTTTTTTATCAATGGTGTTTGTTGTAGAAGTTGTGTTTTTGAAGTGAAACTTATTTAGACACATAAGAGTAAATTTTTTAAACGCAAAACCAGATTATGTGCTGCGTTTTTGTCGAAGAAGAGGAAGAGAATTGTGGCCAATTGAGAGAGAGTGAGCAAATAATTATGGATGGAATCTATGATTATTTGCTACTACCTAGCAAGCAAGTGAGAAAGATCAAGAGAGAGTGAGATAGAGAGAACGTCGCATTATTCCATTGAGGGAGAGGTGGGTGAGAGTTATAATAAGAAAGATTGACAGAGAGTAAGGGAGATCGAGATAAAATACACGCTATTGGTTGATGTATTCGTTAAGAAGTCACATATTAGATCATTAAATGACAATTCAGCACGTATACAGTGTAAATATAGATATACAAATCATGGACTGATCATGTAGTTGTACATGATCATCTATTACCCAAGTAATAATTAAGTTTTAATACTGACGTGTGTACTTTGTTGGCACTTTTTTTATACAATAGGGGCCAAACGAGCCCATGGGACGCCTAAATAGGGCAAACATCGCCACCGGACACTCCTATTTGTGGGTGCCGGCTTTGGAAAAATTTATTTTCCTTTTTTAATCAATTGCAGGTATTTCTTTTGAAAAAACACATGTCTGCACATGAAGTAGAAGTGATAGCTTAAAAAAATGTGTTAATTAATAATATGTAAATTATACTTTCACATGGAGTACTACACTTTACTTTAAAATTGAAAATTTCAATTTATGTTATTAGTTTAATACCTATGTTTAATTTATATAAAAACTAAAATAGTAATGTATAATGCTTCCTATATCAGTCCCTCCCACGTTAAATCTTATGAATTTATGTCTGTCTTATTTTACTGTCGCTTTTTCGTCTCATCGACTTTCAAATCACAACAATGCTAAAGAAGGTTCACTTTAATCAAAATTATCATGATCACTCATAAAACTGTAACTATAATCATAATATACATACGCTTGCCAATGTCTCTCAGGCCGCTCATGCCAGGTAGATATATAGTAGTTATGTATTTAGTAATCCAAATCTCCTACACCTAACTCATCAAAAACAATTACGTTCGGTAAGATTAGAGGTCCGCAAATATTCAGTAATTTGTCAGCTCACGGCTCAGGTTAAGTCGTTTCTCGTAATTAACGTTGGCCCTTTGGTATGGCCACTAAAGATTTGATATTGTATTTTCTGTGAGGTTTTAATAATTCCCTGATATGAGGTTTGTACTTCCATGTCCAATCTACAAGTTAATATAACTATTCTTACATTTTACAACAACTAGGACACATTTAGATGCATCTTCTACCGCATTTACCATGGAGAGAGTCATATTTATTCGGATTAATACCTGCTAGTTCATCATAGGAAGTCAAAGCAGAATACGAAATACCACCCGTATCAAATCGACGTCTATGGTTCCAGAATTGAGGGATTTTTATAGCAGTTTTTGACGCCCACCACCTCTTTGTGGAACTTGCTGCCCATTGAAGTATTTTCGAAACTATTCGGCTTAGGGTCCTTCAATAAAGAGCGTACTAATTCCTAAAAGGCCAGTAATTTACTCGCGAGACTACTGACAATGTTATTGGCCATGGATGGAATAACATCGAGTGAGCCTACTGCCTGTTTGCCTCCAATTACAAACTTTTAGTATTAAATTATGGTTCTAGGAGATCATTGGAGGAGTTGGCATCACTGGGTCTAATAAATACCAGTTACCTCTGGAAGTATCAGTGGGCAGCACAAAATAGTACTGGCGCCCGGAAAAATCTGGTTTAGAAACGCTCAGTTGCGGAATGACTGACGTCTAGGTGATACGGGTGGTATTTCATATTCTGCCTTGACGTCCGATAACGATACTCTGAATACTCTCCATGGTAAATGCGATAGAAGTTGCAGAGATCCAAGGGATCAAGCCACACGTGAAGTGATTGACTGTTCTTGACCATTCGAATCGTTCTGCTCTGCTCTCTATGTTAAAAAAAACAAAAGCTAGTATCGTATATCGTTTGTTTCTGATATAAATAATTTTAAGCTAAGGTATAAGTTCTTTAAATCATATCTTATATATCAATAAAGTTATACATAAAGTAAATAAATTCTAGACATTATATCAATGTAGCGAAACGTTCCAGCCATTCTACAATTCAAACCACATTAACAAACAGCTTCTTCAAGAATGCAGAAGGACATTCGATATATTATGTCCTTCTAGCGTCGATTCCTCTGAGCGTAGCGTGTAAAGCAATAAAAAATAAAAAAATAATAAAAAATTTTTTATTGTTTCTCAAATTTTTAACATCATTAAATGAGTATGAGACAACCCCCGTAAGTAGTCAAGAGACACTTGTGTTGGGGTTGACTCGCTACTTCCCTTAACTAAACAAACTTTAACTAAATCTAAATTAACTTAATCTATGAATGCGTGTATGTGTGTGTATGTGTGCATGTGTGTGCTGTGTGTGAGCGAGTGTGCACGCTGTCAAGTTCATAATTCGGCCCGTCTCAAACTAGCGAATTCGCACCAAAATGTGCTCAGTTTCCTCGTATGTTAGAGTTCTCAGCCACCCTGCTACAACCTTTTTACAATCATACAAAACTCTATGATGAAGTCGGAGTTTAGAGTTCAATTGGTTGTAAATATATGCAGACTGACTCACGTACTGACGGCTGGCAAAATTTGAATGGACCATTACCATTACCAAACTTAATACTTCATTAGATATGATAAGTTTTTGACAGTGTATATTAAAATAGCATATATATATTTAGGACAACTTATTTCAACAAAAGACCAGTATTCTAAGGAAATAGATAGAAAAATATGCAATACTTGGAAACAGTACTGGTCTCTTAAAGAAATAGTTAAAAATAAAACAATTCCCATGGCAATGAAAACCAAATTATATAACACTTGTATTTTACCATGTCTTACGTATGGATGTCAAACATGGCCTACGACGAGCAAAAACAATGAAAAGCTAGTAGTTTGTCAACGCAGCATGGAAAGCAGCATGCTTAATATAAAACTACAGTCAACAAACGTCAGTGACGTTCTACAAAAAATAAGAAAGCTTAAATGGAACTGGACTGGACATATAATGAGGACTAACAGAGAATAATGGACTAAGGATGTTATAGAGTGGTATCCGAGGAACGGGAAAAGAAAACGAGAAGGTCAAATTAAAAGATGGGAGGACGATCTACCAAAAGGATGGAGAAGGTCTGCCAAGGATAGAGAGACATGGAAACAATTGGGGGAGGCCTATGGCGACGGACAACCTGACCAGGGCGGTTAAGAATAAATTATGGTTTTTGCTATGTAATTAGATTAGGATGTAGTAATATTTATATAGTTTGATAAGAATAGCATTTAAGCTATTCATTATATTTATTTATTATATTTATTTTTATAAATATAATAAATAAATATAATATATTATTATATTTTTTTAAGCTATTTATTATATTTATTTAAACTATTTAATAGTCAGCGAATAAAGTGCTTTTATTTTTATTATTATATTAAAATAGCAGTTCAATATGTAAAGGGTTTCTATAGGGAATAATAAAATCGTATTTTTATTGGCCCAACATGTAGCCGCAAATTTAATTCGGTCATCCAGTAAATAGTCTGAGAATTCACACACGGGATTCCGGGTTTGTCGAGATACGAGCCTCAAAGCATATTTCATAAAGTTTTAAAAAATATACAGCGATTTTAGTTTGAAAATGTAATACAAAACATGGAACTTATGCAGCAAACATCTTTGTTGGTTTTTTTACCTTCTTGAAGTATTAAAAACAATTCTACCGACAAGCAGGGATTTCGTATCTTTAAAAGATCTTGTTTCGAATAATTAGAAAAAATATATATATATATATGTGTGTAGACCTCATTTTCCCCTGTTTCGTAAAAATTTTGAACGGAAAATTTATAAATGTGAGGCGTTTAACGGTCCCTGTATTATACGCAAATCATTGCAATAAAAATGCAATAAATAGAATGCAACGGTGCATTGTGATCGATATGGTACCGTACGTGATCCCAGGTTCGATTCCCTCAGGGGCATTTTACGAGCGAGGGTATCTGCGTACACATCTTGAATAGATATTAATAACAGGGTCTGGATATTATTCATACCTAAGTGCTTTGTTAGACTAAGTAACAAAGTATGTGTGTATAATAACTTGTACGAAGTAGATTTTTTATCTAAGCCTATCTAAAGTTCTTAGGACACATACAAAAATTTTGATATTAACAAATTTAATTGCTCACGATTGATAAGTTTTAGAAAAAAATAATAGTGAATTTTAACGAAAATCGAAACACAGTAAGTTAATTTTCAAAATATAGTATAAAATTGAAATTAATAACGATGTTTCTATTAAAATTATAATGATACATTATTTAAACACAGTGACACTTTTACGCTTATTAATTGACGTATTGCTAGTAATACATGAAAAGAGCAGATCGCTTCACCGGAACTGTGCGCAAAGTAGGCGCACAACTCAACGGGACGACCTGTACTCTGCAAAAATAGATTCGCCCATCAGGACATAGCCGAGAGTTACCAAGGCCCAATAATTTCCTTACTCAATAGATTGAGGCACGATTCTACGCGGATCTGCCGATTTGATTTAATACTTTTTGCGCACACTCTGATAGCGCGATTTAATATACTACTAACGACATCTATACGTAACAAATGTAGTTTTTATGTGCAATGTTATTTAGAGAATTAAAACATTTAACGCTTTTGTCAGATAAATAATATAGAACAGGTTATAACATTAGTTTTTATTTCTAAACAATGCAGTAACTTTGCATCTTATTACAAAACAAACTTAACACTATTACACCACTAGATAATGTACATAATATCGTTATCATCGTCACGTATCTTTCACATGCCCCTAAACGCCTCACTACATCTAATAAATTCTAGTTCACACTCCCTTGTTTAATATCTACAGCGGGAAGAAGTTTGCTAGCATACTCGCTTTTAAGAGGGTCAGGCGTTCAGGACCGGAGTACATTGTAAAGGGATGATATTTAAATGAAACTTCCGGAGGGCTGTGTAATGGATAGGGTCGCACTTTGTTTTCCAATCAGGACTTGTTAGTTACCGTTACGTTGCTCGTAATAAAACGAAATTTGGCATTGATAAATGGATAAATGGGTAGCACCCTTTTTTAATTGTTCCTTCTTACTTTGGAACTTGGATTCAATTAATGTTTAGTCCCACTCATAATAAGGCGTAGGCCTCAGATTTCTTTATCTGTTTCATGATCATTTATTAATCTAATAGGCAAGTAGGTGATCAGTCTCCTGTGCACGGACGCCGTCAAGTTTTTGGGCAAGCCAGAAAGATAAAGAATCCCTACGATGTTTTCCTTCACCGTTCGAGCGAATGTAAAATGCGCACATGGAAAGAAAAGACATTGATGCACGTCCGGGATGAGAGTCGTCTACTAAAATCAATTACATTTTCTAACCTTCTTTAGGAAAGTAGGCTAGATAGATAGCTAGCTACATACGAGGAGTATGTAGCTATCAATCCTCAAACTTCTGATTAATTCAAATAACCATTTATATAAAGGTTTACATAAGTATTGGTTGTTGATTAAGTATTTTGTATGTTTCCAGTAGTGTCAGTGCAATCAAAATAGATTATCCGATATTGTTATAAATACGATTTAATAGAAAGTTTCAATACGCCACGGGTAAATAGTTTAATAATTAACTTAATCGACTTCTCATCAACATCTACAATCTTCGACTACAAAACTGCGACGTCCTACAATGTATTGCCCGCAAAGTGTATTCTGCTACTGAGTAAACTAACCTTATATGCAACCTCTCGGCATCAGACATTGGTGAATTGGGGCTGATAAGCTCGACCCAGTCTAACTCATCTATGTTCCTTATGGTTAGAGGATCATCACCATTCTAAATATACTTAGTTCTCTTATAATTCCTCTCAGATAAGGTTCCTTTATAATGTATGTCATTCGGATTATTATACTTTAATAGCCAATTACAAATGGAGATTAAAAATTCATACATTTATTTGAACGGGAAATTGAACGTTTAAAATTTTTTGTTCCTTTGTTTCTTAACTGGGTCATTTTAACTGGAGTGCTTGTGTAACTTTTATTTAGCGTAACTCAATTAATTTAGTTAATTTTCTAAAAGCCATGTCGGCATCTTTGATTGTGTTTACAAGGAGATTAATTTAACTAAGAGTTATTATGCACAAAATGTAAGATTAGTTTTATCAAATCATGACAAAGTTTTTGTGTTTGCAAATGTTTTTGTGTTTTAACAGACGTTTAGACATAATTGTGGAGCGAGACGCCTATTTAACCAATGCTTAAATGGACCCATAAACTATATAGGGAAAATGGATTAAGGAATCCCACTTCTGCTGCTATAAGAAGCGACAAACCAAACCGTGCTATGCCGTGGTCTGTCAACAATGAAGACGAGAAACTAGCTAATTTCTAAATAAGCGTCGTTTGAAGGGAGATGACGAAATCAGAAGGTGTAGTTCCATGTAGCGTTCTCAGGAGTGCATACTAGGTGCCCTAGATGAATTTTCAAAATTCAAAATCATTTATTAATTTACATGATGTAAAATTATGAACGTTGATAAAGAATACATATTAAGTGCTTCTAATTTTACATTTCTGCCATTTCAGTTCTAAAGTCAAGGGCGTAGAACAGATGAGAAGAATTAATAGACAGTTATCAGCTCACTGAAAACCTCGCGAAAATCGGACAAGGAAATACATATATAGTAATCCCGAATTGATAAATTAAATAATGGCATCACACCATAAATAAGACGATTTTAAAATATACATTTGTAAAACCCGTGTGTAAATTCGGACCAAGCTATTAACGAAAATATTTACCGAATAGAGAAATATAATAATTGGTTTATATGCAAAGTATATTTATGCCGTATAATATGTTATTAGTGTTAATGCCTTATTTTACACGGAGCCAGGCGCAGTGCGGCGACTTTGGAACTAGTGATGTGACTATACGATAAGTATTTAATATATATTAGAATACTACTGTTTTAGAAGTACAAATGAGCATTCAACATTTTTTATGGCTAGGCTAGGGGCAAGAGGCTCATCTGATGTTGAAACTCTCATTGCTAGAAGGCTCGCAAGTGCGGCGTCCTTTTAAGAATTGAAACGCTCTTTCCTTGAAAGTAAAGTCCTAAGTCTTTTTTTTTATAGAACAGGGGGCAAACGGGCAGGAGGCTCACCTGATGTTAAGTGATACCGCCGCCCATGGACACTCTCAATGCCAGAGGGCTCGCGAGTGCGTTGCCGGCCTTTTAAGAATTGGTACGTTCTTTTCTTGAAGGACCCTAAGTCGAATTGGTTCGGAAATACTTCAGTCGGCAGCTGGTACCACAAAGTGGTGGTGCGCGGCAAAAACTGCCTAGAAAAACGCGCAGTTGTGGAGCGGCGGACGTCGAGGTGATACGGGTGGAATTTCGTATTCTGCCTCGACGTCCGATGATGAAATTCAGCTGCAGATGCAGTCAAATTGGTTCGGAAATAATTCAGTGTGCTCCTGGTTCTATATTGTAGTGGTGCGCGGAAAAACTGTTCCAATATTCTCGTCAAGTGCCATCATTAGTCAACATTAGGTTAGGCGCTTTATCCAACAAAGAGCGTCATGATCATGCACATCTGATATTCGCGTCATTGGATTGAATCAAGTCATATGCCAAAGCAAAGTCGTAAAATGATCATCACGTCGTGATCGGTGGTTTCAGTGATTAGCCAGTGGCATGGTTCGCTGGGAACCTTTCGAACCGGAAATCTGTAGCTATTTGGATGAGATGAGCATAATTTATATGTTTTATCGATATCGATATGATATGTAAGTCACTAGGTATCATTTTCAAACATATCCAATTGCAATGCACTTCAAGCTCCAGGGACAGTCAGGCGAGAAATTTCTACGATTCGAAGTACACTCGTGTACGGACTTTATTTCTTGAACTTTTCGTTATCTAAATATTCTGGACTTTTCCGAACAAGAGAAAAGAGTCATAGGTATATACCGCTAATTATAGAGATCAGAATATGTTGTGCTGTTTGACGTGAATTTTTTTAAGGATGAAACGTCACGAAAGCGTTTAGGTCGAAGAAAAGTAAGAGAGTGATTGAGACCGACTGAGATAGAGTGAGAAAGGGAGATCGAGAAAAATACACGCTATTGGTTGATGTATTCGTTTTGTTACATATTAGAACTTAAGATACCAATTCTGTCACATAACCTCGCGTGCACTAAACGCAACTTTTTATTCATTTATATTATCATTAGCACGTATACAGTGTGAATATTGCTATACACTGCTATATCTAGTGCTATATATTTATACACTGCTAGATCTATCGGGGCTTTTACCACAGTAATAATTACTTTACAAAGAAGTTTCACTTCTGACTGTGTACTTTGTTCGCACGCCCTTTTTTATCTCAAACATCATCGTTTTGAGAGGACATTCAGCTATAATAAAAATATTTTATAGAAAATAAATAAAATATACAAATAACATGAGAACTTAAAAAGACGCAGCGCTAACCAACTGTGCAACTTCCTCACAACCGAGTGGGCCGCGATATCTCAGCACACTACCCATGAGGTACTCTTTGTATGGAAGAAGTCATATGTGTCCGATACACACGAATATATACTATAAAGTAGACTTGCAACGAATATTCGGTTACTATTCGGTATTCGGCCTATTCGGCTGCTTTTATTACATTCGGTATACCGAATACCGAATATTCGACCTGATTGTTTCGCGCTCCTTTGTTTTGTTCTAATGTACCTACTCATTGCCCGCGCAGTATATACTATACTATTCGCTGCAAGTATACTACACAACAACGTTTCAAAAACAACTCGGCGAAAGGTCTTTGGAATGTTACTTATTGTTTCTATTAAAAACAAAGAAATATAATAAAGATATAGCGAAAGATGAAATACATATTATTTACAAAAACATATTATTTTAAATTATTTAACTACGTTAAGTGTGATGGTGTACAAGTGTGGGTATGTACATGAAGGTGTGTATGGATATCTTCATGATGCAGGTGATTTTTTGCTATAGATATTCTTAATACTTTTTTTAACTATACTCCGCGATAGTTTAAACACCTCAAGGCTAAATTTTGGCTAAACGTTGTCCGCGCTGCGTGAGACAAAACTGAGCCTTTTGCAAATTTAATTCTTCACTTGCAAAATTACAGGCAATATTAATAAATCCCCAATAGATTATACACAAAATTCTTTACAAATCCCAAATTATATTTGGAAAACATAATGAGATCTTGGGTATTATTAAATTTAACAATGAAAACCCTCAATTATCCTACTAAATAATTTAATTATATTTTCGAACCGGAAAATGAAATTACGAACCTTAAACTGTGACGTCACTTCCAGATCTTTCCGTAGACAATAGACGGAGGTGATCTAGGTAATCTAGACTTGCCGTAGGCGACTCATTTCACGGCACATCACTCGTTACACACAGGAAATGACGCTCCGATTATGCTCTGAAAAGCTCCTACGTTGATAAAAATTGTACATTTAAATTCATCCATATGTATGTAAAGATTAAATTTCTGTAACTTATACTGCTGCGCCAATTTTAATAATATTTATTTCAATGAACCTTAACCTATTTTTTATTACTATCTTTCACTAAATTTCCAAGTAAGGTGGTATCAAACTAAATTATCGGTAAATATCGTATGGGACAATACACTACAATCAATATAGCTACGCGACAAACAATACTGACCGACATTTTGTAAAATAAACAAAACGCAATACTGCGTGTGAATTTAAAGTATTAATAATAATCTTGCTAAAAGATTCTTTATACACCATGAAGAATCGGACACAAATCGTATTACAGATACAAATCGGTCTAGGAGAATAGCGAGAGAGAGCGAATAACTACCCTACACCAAGCAATTGATTTGCTCCAGTTCAAACAATTGGTATCCCTCAAAAATTTGTCATTAGAAAGAGTGGCGGAGAGTTTCTTTGCCCGCTCTACGCCCTTCACTTGTGAACTGGTAGTAAATGTAAATTTAGAATTAATTTAACATCTTTTCTGTTGACGTTTATAAGTGTACTTGTATGAATAAAGTTATTTGAGTTTGAACGATCTATCAGGAAATAGCCAGTAAATAATGTCAAAACTTCGCTCATAAAAATCAGAATATTTTAAACAGCAATAAATAAAGATTAATTTAGATAAATCGCCGGGGAGTGTAATGAGTTTTCAATATCTATATTGATCAATTTAATGGCTCATTAAATGTATTACTGATAACTGCAGTGGCTGATACATTGACAAACATGATGAACGCTAATTAGATCGTTTAACGACTTGTGCGCAATATGATGCTCTTGATACATATTGTTATATATAATAACTCCTATAGACTGAGTCGGTCCTACTAGACTCTATTATTTATTTTTTATTTATTTATTTATTGTATACATAATCTTAAATAGAAGGAGTTGGTGTGGTGGGAACACAAACTGGACACAGTTTTTCTGTCCACCAGGACGTCGAAAATATTTAGATAATTCACTTATATACATACTAAGGCCAGTGACATAATATACAATAAAACATTTTTACCATCAAACCATCAAAAATTGCACAAACAACGTTGTAAACCAGTTGAAACATTCCGCTTCATAGATAGCCGGTGCAAGAAACCTGTTCTTGACGAGAATTCTCAATCGACTACAGGTGTGTTCTAATATTCAAATATGAATTAAATGACGATGTCTGATTTTTGTTATGCGTAATTTATAATTGTTTGCTTTATGTAATAATTTTTTAATTTAAATTTAATATTGTTTCTAGTTATATTAGTAAATAGTGTAGCTGGTAGCGAGTTTATTAAATTTGGAATAATATAGTGTAATGTTGTTTTCCCATATAAATTATTGTATTTGGGTAATAGAAATGCATTTTTTAATTTTCTACGTGTTGAATATTGATAGTGAGTACCAACTGTTTCAAGATAATTTTCTGTGAAGTAGTTTTCGTTTAATAATACTTCCTGCACTGTCTCTAGTATAGGTATAATTTTGAAGAATGCAAATAGCCCTCTGTAGTCCTCCTTATATTGTGATTTTATTTTTATGGGAGCAATAGTTTTTAAAATACGTATTTGTAATGCAAATATTTGATTTATATAAGTTTTGCATGAGATGTACTTGCAAGTTTATTGAGACTTCCAAGTACATTGTAGATGAAGTGTGTAGATATAAAGATAGGTAGTGGATGCGCACTCTCTATTTCAAGCTCAAGATGAAGAGCACTCTCGTGCTTCAGATAGATCTTTACTTTCTTGCATCACCGACTTCCAAACTTGGGACTCACAGTATTTACATTTTAATACAAAACGAAGTGCGGACGTAATTTTTCATTACTTTAATCAGAGACTGTTAAAATAATTTTGCTTTTACAATAGGGAAGGGCTTGAAGGACCCTAAGTCAAATTGGTTCGGAAATATTTTAGAGTGAAACTGGTTCCTTAGTCGTGGTGCTGGGCAAAAACTGCCTTAAAAAGTATTTCGTATTCTGATGTTTGTTGAAATTTAGTGTTCAGTGTTGGCCTAGAGGCGGCAACTCTCACTTCTGTTGTCGTAGGTTTGAATAGTATGGCACTTATAAACCTTTGCGTATTTAACCCATGACGGAAGACATCGTGAGGAAACCAGCAAGCCAAAGGTATCATCTCCTTGCCTATTAGAAAAGAAAGTTATCACGAAAATGTTTCGTTGTGTTTTATAATTTAAGAACAGTTTCTACCCACTCCACGATCCATGCACAGGTGAAAGAGCGTCTTTGTTTGGTGTTTGCGATATATTTCCTTTGTTGCAGTATCAGATGTCAGGTATATAGATGTGCCACTGTCCAAGTTTTATCGATCTTTTAAGTGCAGTTCTATTTGGAAAAATTCTCTGCAACTTAAAGAAGTTTCATGTACGTAAATATCTAGTGTAGTTTTGTCTAGATGATTTAACTTTGAAACAGCTGTAACCGAGTTTAAGAGCACACAAGTGTATCAAATTGACGAGGGACCAACATGAGAAGTATTCTTATAAAAATAGTTCAGATATGTATGTGGAGTTAATATAAAAATGCAGAGAAATTGATGATGATATGAGATCGCACTGTCTAAAAGCTTTCCGTCGAACATTCGTGATTTTAATAAACTATTTTATAATTATCACATATTTATAGCGAGGATTAGTTGTATTCAACTGTGATAATGAAGCAAACAGGATGTTGCAATAATGAATATATGAGTAAAACATACAATATCTTTCACACAAAGCTTTGTCGTTTGTAAATGCAACTATGACTAGCACAGTATTTATGTTTGTTTAGTAAAAGTAATGAATAGATCTAAATATTAATAATAATAGCCTTTTAATATAATTTTACAGTTAAACACATTTATATTTCAATTCCATTATTTTTAGATAGGCTCAATTGTTTCCTAATGTGGTCTATCCTATATATATACTTACTTCCACAGCATTACGTCGTACGGTATTATAATGTAAGCTGCAGAAGCAGGATGTTCGGGGTATTTGTTGTTTTTCCCCAATAATATTAAGGAATTAATCTAAATATCTTGTCAATATATTCTTGAAGCTTTGTTCTATGTACAAATATATAAGCGATTTTATACTGGTGACTTTCACTAGTAAAAAACTTGAAACAGAACTAATTTCAGTGTAAGACCGATCAGGTAAATTTACAATTAATTTAACTTCTTCCTGACGTTCCTAAATGTGTTTACCTATAAGGATAAGAGTTATTTTGAATAAATATTAAAATTCTGGATGTCATAAGTCTTACCAATTTAAGAAATCAAAAAAATTGTTCGTTTTATTGCTCCATTACTGTATGACGAAAAACAGCTATATTGTTAATATTTAATCGCCAATAAAGTGAAAATGTAGCGAGTGGAAAGTGTGAATGCTCTCATTTTCTATCAACTCCAAATCTTGCGAGATTTAACGGCGGATTGGCTCCGAGACTTGGACTAATGGACCACTCACTCTCCTTCGTCGGTCAATTTCATATTATATGGATATTATTTTAACGAAAATTACAAAGTAGTGTTCATGGCTGGTATGTTTGTTTGTGTTTACTGAAATAGGGGTTGGATTATGGCTATCGAATAAACCTTATTTATCTGATGTTTTTTTTTTCAAAACAGGCAAACGTCTCATCTGATCTTAAGTAAAACCGCCACAGTAATATTTAGCTCGTTTAATTTCCAATTATTATAAAAGTAGGATAAACTGCTTAGCTTTGTTGCATACATTTTTGAAGTTTGAAACTACTTTAGGCGCATGACCAATACCGGCTTTTTAAGAATTGATACGCTCTTTTCTTTACGAATCCTAAGTCGAATTGGTCTGGAAATACTTCAGTGGGCAGGTGGTTCCACAAATAATGGTTAATATATTTAAACGATCAGTGTTCAGATAGGCCAGAAGCACTGTTATGTTTTTCTTCGAAAATTTAACACAAATTTTGAATCAAAGAATAATAGTTTTGTGCAACAAAAGATTTGTTAATAGCTTATTAAGCCATGCTAAATGATAAAAGTGTTTATATCTCTTGTCAGAAGAGTTTATTAAGAAAATATTAAAATAAGCTTCGTGCTTTTTCAAATCGAATATAATTCTGAAAAGATTGGATTTGACTGTTTTGTTATGGCCTAATACTAATTACTTACTAACTTTGGCTCTGCGACCCAAAAAGTGTCTTGGCAAACTTGGGAAACTTCCAGGGCTCCCGCCCTGTGCCGCCAATAGCTGGCTTTCAGCTGTTTAGTTAAGTCCTTTTTTTAGTTAATATTGACCAAGATTTAGAAAAAAAAGATAAAATAATTTGAAATATATAAATTAACATATAAATAAGCATGAAGCCAAGTTACTTGTAAGCGAATTCGTTGAATCGTGTTGCGGTCGAGTTGAATTCGTGTATGCGGTGATATTAGTTGTTTATACTACGTATTTGCGTGTTGTTCTCACGAGTGTGTAAGTGCGTGCTCCTATTTCACCATGCCTCCTGCTGATAGAGGACAAATCTTTGTTTTTAATTTGTTTTTTTATTCTTTATTACTCAATATGTCATATGGAACATGGTGTAGTGGTCGCAGCTCCTTAGAAGCATTGTGTAAAAAAAAAACTTGGCGATTAAAAAGAGTGGCGGAGAGTTTATTGCCAGTTCTTCTCTTCCGTTCTACGCCCTTGATTTGAGAACTGGCAGTAAATGTAAATTCACAATTTTTAAATTTTTTGACGTTCATAAGTGTACATTGTTACCTACATGAATAAATAAATTTTGTTTTGTTTTGTTTTGTTTTTGCGAATTTAGTAGACACCAAGACCTAGTTGCAGTGAGCTGGAATAGACCTTATTGCTGTATGAAATTCTGATATAAACACGATAAAATGTTATTTTATAAAACCGCCAGTGAATGTGCAACGTCCCTCATCAGCTGAACAAAAATGCAAGCCGGCGTAGAGAACCTTTGAAAACAGAATGCTTCTCTATTAGCCTCGTAGCTTTGTTTTAGCTTCCTTGTACCCATTACAGTTACAATACAATAACATTATGTTCAACTATCTGTTATGTACTAATTTATTTTAGATGCTGTGATGTTGAAAAGATTGGGAAAGCTTTTTGCGCAAGACAGTTATTAGATGGATAAGTTTTATATTGTCACTAACCGACTTCAAAAAGTGTTTGTATGTTCATCCACAATCGACTTGTAGGTTCAAGAGTCATGTCGATATGTCGAGATGGAGTTTATATTTACAGAATTGGACTTGAGTAAATACTTTGAATATTTTTCACATTTAATTATCAAATCAATGTACACAAAATCTTGTAAAATCTTTTTTATTGAAGTAAGTAGGTATGTACTCTCTTGCCCATTCTTCTCCATATGAAACTACCTTTTGAAAGGGACAACTAGAGTTTTTTTTTATATTTTCAACTTGTCATTTTAACATTCTAAAGTGCCTTATTAATAAGCCTAATTGAAATAAAATATTCGACGTTTATCTGTCAAATGAGTTGTCATTTTTCCGCTGGTGAGACAATTAACACAAAAACACATTTTTATAAATGTACAATGAACTTCCGTCCAATTAACGACTTTGTTAAGCAAATCCTTTGGAGCGTTTTTAATTCCTTTTCTGTAACTTCGCAATTAACGAAATTCACACAATCCGCCAAATGAGTTTCAGCCGATGTTTCACATTTTAACTAAAACTACATACTTGTGAAGAGTTTTTTAACTACTGGAAGAATAGATTTGCCGTTATTTCGTCTGCGTATGATCGGTGAACTGTAATGTTTCATTCACATATCTTTCATTACCGTCAACAGTTTTAAAAAGTAAGTTCATTTCTCAGCAATGTTAGCCTAGTGGCTGACAGAGAGACACGTCTCATTCCTAAGGTAGGTTCGAACTCGGGCGTGTGTGTTTGTGTACATTGGTTATACACAAAAATGTCGACAACGTGTGACAGGCTGATCACCGACTTGCCTTACTAAATATTATGTAACTGATACAAGTAGCACTAGTTTATTTTTAAATTTCATTGCTGGAATTATCATTTACGTCAAATTATTATTTTTGAGGTTTTGCCAAATATTATAACCTATTTTATCTGCCTAGTATTTTAACTAATACGAAGACTTAAAGCTTTATTGGAACTTCAACGGAAGCCTCGAGTACAATTTGACTTTTGACCTGTGGGGATACATTGCTTATACTAGAATATATGTTACAGTATATCTGAACAAATTGAGTTTTAATAAGGAAACAATATGGAACCGGATAGTTTTCAATAGTACTTTACACGATACTACAAGAAATAGGTGAAATAGGGACATACATACATCCGCGAACAGTCACATAAATGTATTTTATAGCGTACGTAACGCCACTTTATCTCGTCTAAGTTTTAATGTAATGCCAAACTGTTTTTATGGCTTTTCCAAATGACAGTTAAGTATTGTTGCATGTAAATGTAACATTCTGTTACTTGGAAAGATCTTATAAAGCCCCAAGTACATTCAGCGTACATCATATTGGTGTATGGTTTCTGTAATGCTTTGATTCCCTGCCTATGTAATTTTGATTTTCGCCTCTCTGTAATTTATTCTTTGAAGTTATTAGTTTAGGCGAGTTAAAAATTGAGGAGAGTAAATAACGATGCGCACGCACCGTGACACAAAATTAACAGAATGAAGTTAGTGGCGGATGTTGGCAAGCACGCCGCCTCTGTTCACAGTGTATTTATATTTATAATATTTATCCACATGCTTTGAGTTTCCACATTTAAAACACATGTTTTCATTCTGTTTCCATTATACAAGTGCGAATTTTATATGTGCGTCTGAATAAGAATCAGAAGTAATTTAAATTGAATATTTAAATCAATATTAGAAAATATTTGTGAAAAAACTGTGCTCATCAATCTTCCTAAATGCTTCAATACAATTGAGGTTAACCATCCGTATGTATTATTTAATAATATAAATGACAAAATAATTATTTAATTTAATTCATACTAAATATTATTAACGTTAATTAGTCATTATTAATTATTTAATATTTAAAGAATTATGAAGAGTAAAATCGATCATCAAATTTAAATATTAACTTTTAATATTTATTATTAAATTGAAGGAATAATATAATATAACGCTTGTATATAAGTCCACACACTTTTTTTATATTTTATTTAAACTTTGCATCAAACATCACAAAGACACAGAAATGGTAATAAGAGCATACGAGAACTTAAGAAGTGCTTAACAGATCCATACTTCCTCACAATCAGTCCGCATTTTTTTATAGAACAGCGGGCAAACGGGCAGGAGGGTAACCTCATATTAAGCTATGCCGCCGCTCAAGGACACTCCAAAAAGTCCCCAAGTAGATATGTATTTAAGAAAGAAATCCTTGAATTTATGTTTCGAATTACCTTCATCGATCTAATAATGAAAACCGATCGTAATATTGGCTACCTACCCAAATCATTCAGATCATGAGCTATGACGACTTATATAACTAAAATAATTCTTGTAAGGCCGGCAACGCACTTGCGAGTGCCAATCTGCCAGCGGCGTTATCACTTAACATCAGATGAGCCTATTGTCCGTTTGCCTGCTGATATATAAAACAAACAAAACAAACCAAAATTTGTTTTACCAAATAAATGATGTCCTTGGACAAATTAGCTTAATTTAACCAACAAAAACCCAATTGGAGAGCTACCGTCATATCAAACGTACGTGAATTAATTATTACATCCGTAATATTCGGGTATAAGGTTCAATTCCCGGTGGAAGCGACGAATTCGGATTAATTACGGTAGATAATTGGGTCGTCAATGTATAGCTGGTTTATGGCCGTCTAGTGGGTACTTCTTGATGTTATGACGTTATATGATAGCTGACAGAGTGGCTATATGTTAACGACATAACTATGATACTTCTACGGGATAGTATCATTAAAACACGTTTATGTGTTTGTGATAATTAAGGTTAATACTTATATTTAAGTTTGGCAAAAAAATCTTATGTAATTCTAGTGTTACTATAAATTAAAGTCTTCTATACTTACCTACGGCTCGCTTATCTACTTCTAATGGTCAAGTGAATATCTCGGTCTTACAAAAATTGATGAAAATATAGATATATTTTACAAGAATCTTCCAACTTACCATAACACCGTCATGCTCTTAATGAGGATAAAGTTTCTATTAAGTTTAAGTTATTATTATTTTTTTTATTTTTTATTTAGTGGTTACTTCTTTAATTTTAATCCTTGAATGCGTGCTTATGTTTTAATGTAATTGATGTGTATATTGTATTTGTGTGAAATTCGTGATGTCATATTTTCTTGTATAACAGACACGTTGTTCAAGAACTTCTAAATAAATTTAAAAAAGCAATTTAATATTTAAAAGACGATTCAATAGGTTAGGTAGGAACTATTGTTATTTCGTTGTTTTTACATTATTAAGAACAGTGTTGGCGTAGTGGCCTGCGATTCTCATGCCTGAAAGCGTTTACTCCAGCCCTGGTTGTGCACCTATGGACTTTCCATATGTACTTTGTACACTCGCTCGTACGGAGAAAGAAAACATGAGGAAACCACTCACAGCAGGAGGCTGATCACTTATTTTCCTATTACAAAAACAAATGATCACGAAACAGACACAGAAATCTAAAGTTACTCTAAGTCACTTAATTATTTTTCTTACAGCGAGTAGTAGCTTTCTATACTAAACCAAAACGATTATTATTTCGTCAGTACAAACCCACAGCCATTGTTATGCATATTGCTTGAAAAAGCAAAGGTTAATCGTAAATAATGTTTTACACGATCTTCTAAATCTATATTTTCACTTCAAAGTTTCACGTAAAGGAAGGTTCTAAATCGCCTTATTTTTAAGATCCACTTCAAATAAACCCTCTTGGATATCGAAATATCTTTAATCTTAACTTCAGCTTTGCTGTCATTGTTTGATATTCGCCTTCGATATACAGGCAGTTGTTTATATGTATAACATTTTGTTATACATTGCATTACGTTTTACGATTTCAAAAACTCGTTTATAAATTTACTGTCAAACATACTGTTTTTTTCATTAGATTCTGTTTTGTAGTACTGTTCTCACCTCTGGAAACTCCTAAGTATCAGCTCCTTCTGCTTGACCGTATTCAACGAAAAAGCGTCGACGACCAGTCACTTTCTGATAGGCTTGATCCGTTGGCGTAAATGTGGGATGTTTTTGCATCTTCTACCAGATTTACCATAGAGAGTGTTCAGAGAAATGGTTTGGACTAATACCTGCAGGTGAGTGTCATCATTGGACGTCCGTCGTACCTGAATTGAGCGTTTGTTAAGGCAATTTCTGCCACATACCATCACTATGTGGAACCCGCTGCCCACTGAAGTATTTCCGAACCAATTCGACTAAGCGTCATTCAAGAAAAGAGCATAACAATAATTAAACGGCCGGCAGCGCTCTTGCGAGCCTTCTGACGTTGTAAATGTCCATGTATAATTTAATATCAGGTGAGCCCGTTTGCCTCCTATTACATATAAACAGTCACACACAAAAAAGTCTTTAGTAATGGACTCTATCCTAAGATTTATCACTATAATAATAAATATAGGAATATTACAAGCCTGAATTAAAATTATTAACAAAGTCCCGAAATTAGTCCATTTAGCCGTTCGTACAATGTGATTACCAGAAAAACCAGAAAATAATTATTGATTATATCCTCAAATTTAGTACCCGAAAGTATCGTATTACGTATCCTAACAATGGTCTCAGAAAGGTCGAAGCTTTTTACCAGGAAATACGAGCCAATGAAATGCGACACTTATTACCAGCAATAAAATCATGAACAGTGGAAAAAGTTCATTGTTTTTAGCCTTATATTTTGAAGGCGTAAATTAGTAAAAACGCTAAATAATTAAAATCGATTGTTAGAAGAAATTTCGACATTTACAAACTTAAACGTTATTTGAATAAAAGTAATCCTGACTCCATAATATTGGTTGTGATGTATATTTTTCTCGTTTCCATATAAATTATCAATAAAACGAAACACCATATTTTCTCTATCATCTTTTAGTGGATTAAGCTTGAATTAGTGCTTAGTAATTGTCACTAGATAGAGGTCTAATATATCAGTGTGGAAGATAGTTATAAACCCTAAAAGATATTTTTCTCTTGTCAGATGTGACATAAAAACATTACTTCATGACTAAGCTTAGTCTGCACACATCTTTAATAGCGTTGTGACAAGTGTTTTTTGCAAAACGCAAAACAGATCGTCTAGATAACACTTTGTGAGATACTAACCGGTGATGTGCCAAGTGTATAGTAAGATAAATGGGGGTCCAAAAACAAATACAATAACGATACATATTTAATTTGAAGATCGTTTTTCATAACGTACTTAATTATATATTTTTTTACACATAAAATTATCACATTCCTATGAAAACTAAATTTCTCTTTTCATCATGACCATACAATTTCATAGACGAAAAAGTACTTGAGGCAAAACAGAACAATTAAGTTGATTTATTTTCATTTAATCGTTAGAAATGTACTCGGCAAGCAATGAAATCCAAAAAGAATTACTGGAGTTAGTTTTAGCGCGCCATTGCGTGACCACATCGTAGTAAAAATACACATTTTATTGAATATCGTGTTTACCTAGTGTTATGTTAGTACTTTATGTACTGATAATATTTAAGAAACGGTCCATTACCAGTTAATAAAATAAATAGTAAATTAACTTTCAACATAAAGCTAATTGCAGAGTTTTAGATGGGATCAAAAGCATAATAATAATAATCTTTATTTCCGAAACTTAATCAAGTTCCTAATTAAGAACATTGAAAAATGTAATATTAAGGAAACATCATACGCTTGCATAGTCAGGTTTTGGTTTGTCCACAATTGGACATAGGCCTCCTTCATCCGGTTCCTCTCGTGTCTCTCGTGGGTCAAGCGAAGCCCGATGACGGCGGTGATGTCGTCCGTCCATTTATTATCTACCATTTAGATTGCCTGCTGGTAGCATCGCGTGACTTTTTAGACTTCCTGACTTTTTTTTTACAGAACAAGGGAAACGGGCAGCGGCACACCTGTTGTTAAGTGATACCGCCGCCCATAGACACTGAATGCTAAAAAGATCGCGAGTGTTTTGCCGGCCTTTTAAGCATTGGTTCGGAAATAATTCAGTGGGCAGCTGGTTCCACATAGTGCTTGGCAAAAAGAGGCTTCTATTTTGCCATATCTTGAAATTCCTATCACATTTCCCAATTTACGGCCCAGGCTTGCGTACTAAAAAACAATAAATTGTCTGTTTACGACTTTTGTATGAAGGCCTCGTCATAAAATGTATCAATCTAGAACCATAGATCGCGTAATAGCAGCAGAGTTCTGGAGAAAATGCGCATTGAATGCCATGTTAGAAACTTAATCTTAAATAGAAATATCTTACTTTTAATTCCAATATAAAGTATTTACAATATTCTTAAACTACACAATAATAAAAGTAATTGAAATTGATATAACATTTGGCGTGACTTTTATATTTGTATACATTTAATGCAATTTTTTTATTTATAAAAACTTTATTCAAAACAAATAACATAATACATAAAAGTATACCTAAGAACTAACCTTAAAATTTAATTATTAAAAAATATTATTAAAAGGAGTCCCTTTAGGCAGGGTTCCGGAGATACTGGCAGCGTTCCCCCTTTGAATAGCTAGACTAATTGTTTGTGATGTGTTGTTCTCCTGTAATGTCGACTAACCTTTTTGATAATTCCCTAAAAAGCCTTAACGCGCTAAGACTCCACGGACCAAGGATCTCGACACCGAATGGGACAACATCATATTCAGAGCCTAGACCCCTGTATTTGCAGGCTTTAGCTTTTTCAGCCGCCTCAAAAGACGCCCCAGCTCTGTTATTAGTTCCATGAAGATTGGAAGGGGCCAGTGTGTCTGAACAGGTGGTATACCATACCAAAACCCGACCCATCTTCCATGGAAACAAACTCATACCGTCCGGTCTCTTGCCATCGTCTCTAGCAATTCAAGTCGGCTCAAATAGACTTGGCACGTTGACGGTGGCAAGTGCATTATATAAGTTTTATATATTAAAAGATGATGTTTCACATTATAAAGGAAACTGTAATGGCGGTACTCAGACTCATTAATCAAGCGTTAATGTTACTTAAGCCACTAAGTCCTTCCTTAAAACAGATGTTGCCTAATTGTACATAGTTCGTAGCTTACTTACTATACCTTTATGATTTCTCAAGCTTAGCAATAATAAGAGTACTTTATATTATTGCAAAATTTCGCCTGATTGGTCTAAGTGTATTGGCAATATTTGTTTAATTACAGACCATTTAAAATAATAATAAATCAACTTATTTGTTCGTGTAAACTATAGATACATCTGTTTGGCAGGTTTATATGTATTTTGCGGCCGGGGACTACATGTTATATGTTACCTACTTCCTTGCTTTAAAAAAAATAAATCAGTGGCGCTACAACCTTTTTAGGTCCTGGCCTCAGATTTCTGAATCTGTTTCATGATTATTTTTAAATCTAATAGGCAAGTAGGTGATCAGCCTTCAGTGCCTGACACACGTCATTTACTTTTTTTGGGTCTGAGACATGCCGGTTTCCTCACGATGTTTTCCTTCACCGTTTGAGCAAATGTTATATGCGCACATAGAAAGAAAGTCCATTGGTGCACAGCCCGGGATCGAACCTACGACCTCAGGCATGAGAGTCGCACGCTGAAGTCACTGCCAACACTGCTCTTACTTACTTGCTTTGCTTTGCCTTATACTTGCTATTTATTCTATTCACATTGTATATTCGCGGATGCTTGCAATTTCCTCAATACAAAGAGTCCCTTCGAGAATTGTGTGCTTCGATATTGCGGGCTACTCGATTGTGAGAAAGTTCTATGGATCTGGTTAGGGCTTCTTAAGTTGTCATAATATTTGTATGTATATGCTTTCCAAAACATATTTTCATAAGCATATGATTATATCATTCCCAACATTTATGATTTTTGAAAGCTAAAAAAAAAATGCGTGACTACAAAGTACACATGTCAGAAGTGAAACTTCTTTTTAAATTAAATATTAGTAATCCCCAATAGATGATCATGACAACTCCTTGAATTTTGTATATTGATAGCGTTTACACACTGTATACGTGCTAATGATAATATAAATAAATTAAAATTGTGACACAAGACATTATGCGACAGAACTGTCATCTAAAGTTCTAATATGTAACTACTAAACGAATACATCAACCAATAGCGTACATTTTTTCTCGATCTCCCTTTCTCACTTTCTCTCAATCGCTCTCTCCCTTTTCTTCGACAAAAACGCTGCAGATCTCATGCGCCTAAAGTTTCACTTCAAAAAAGTGTGCTACCTTAGTTATTACTGAAATACCTATTCCTGTCTACTAAAATATAGCAGTTGACAGCCCTAAGGTTAATATTTACGACGTATTGGTGTGTAATAAAATCACAGGAGGTTTATAGGTTTGTGGAGGTCACGGAAATCGCACGTTATTTACACGTCAGCACGATGTTGCTAAGGGATTTTACGTATTTCAATATAGACATTATGATTAAGGTCGTAATCGCTTTATCATTTGACTAAAGGAAGTTGTGCGTGTGTTTTATCCGTTTTAAACAAATTTTGATAATAATTAACCTATTATTACTTTAAATACGAAATTTCAATTTTTTTAGACTTTTTGATTTAGTCTTGTGGAAATCATAGACAAAACTTGCCTATCCTGTAAATAAGCAGTGTTGGGTTCAGCGTTAAACTTATCCTAGAGATCGTAGGTTCGATCCCTAACTGCGCACCAATGGACCGACTTGCATTAGAATCAAAAAGTCGACGGTGTGTTAATCAACCACTTACCTAATAGATTGACAATTCCGAAACAGATACTCAAACCTAAATTAAAAGAATGTGCTTGCATGTGCATGTTCTAGTAATATTAATTTTATCAAATAACGTAATCGTTCAATAGATATCTGAATAATATATTTATTGTGTTATGAAGTATTCCAAAGCAAATAAAAAACTCCTTATACTGAAATATAGCTTTAATCAGTTTAATGTTTATTTACATGTAGCGTTTAATCTATATAAAACATATGTCTACTGTAAACAATGTAAAGTTGATACATAGGTTGTACATAAAATAATACGAACGTAATAAATGTATTCTTTTACAAGATACACGTTGCGCTGACAACTTCAACACTTTAACAAAATCTCTAGAAGAAAAATTACCCCGAACATAAAATAAATCAGTCTAATTAAACTCTAACTCCGCTGTTTTGTCCCTCTCCGTCAAAACATAAACACAATTTGAGAAAAAGAGACAAATGAGTACTTTAATTATTTCCGTCTAATGACTGACATATTTTATGAAACCTTTATAGAATTGCATTAATTTATTTTAAAAAGCAATTGCAAGGGTTTGAATTTGATACTTTATTTATGAATTCATCAAAAATATGACACATTAATATACATAAACTAAAGAAATGTTTTTGGAATGACAATTTTTTTCGCTGTACCCAAACGAAGGCTAGCTAAATAAAGTATTTAAGGGCGGCGATTATAAAAGGAATTACTATGTTTCGTGGTTGTATCACCTTGTATTCACTGGAAATACCATGATATAACATTTAAATATAAAGTTGCTTCATCGGAATCTTTGAGTACATATGACCTTTTCTGATCTAGCTATGGGTACTTGGACTTTAAATAAAGTATAATTATTTTACAAAATACAGCATCAGCTGTCATAAATAATTTAAGTTATCGCTTAAAATTTTCGTGTTTCATGAATTTATTATGAAAACTTGTGAAATCATCGTGAATTCATAAAAACAATTTTAACACGTATTCGTCTCTGTCAAATTCTGCTTTCACATAAGTAGAAGTAAGACAGTATAGGTTTACAAGAATACAAGTGAATTTATTCTTTAACAAGATACGGGATAATGACGATTATATTGAATATTTGAAGAGGGTTTTAAATATAACTTTTAACAAGGAATGAATAGAAATATTTTAAAGCTGATCAGAAAACTTACGCTTTAGGATATTTAGCTTTCAGGATTTTAAATACATTAAAATATGCTTCCCGATCAACTTAAAGTATATCACAATTTTAGATTTAACTCTCAACATTATAGTCAAATAATCCATTAAATATTTCATGATTGTATTAAAATAATAAGTGACGTCAATAGCTAAAATGCACCAATTTTTAACATTAAAAAGTATATAAACTATGTACATAAAATTATAGACGATGCTCGCTTCGGTCGCTTAGTATTTAAAAATTTAGGAACTATGCCTTATTTAATCGTTCATAAATAATGTTGTTGTTTACAAAATAATGTGTCGAAGATACGTTCGGTGTAAACTAAAATGTTATCTAAAGACTTAACTTTACAAGTCTAAAACGGAAAACTGTAATTGACCAGTTTGTATTATCATGTAATGTACAATGATTTTTATTATTATCTAAAAAGCTGCACAATATTTAAAATGATGTGGATATACCTATAATACGCTTAATGGCCTATTGACATCATCAATAGCCAAAAAGCGTCTAAAATCTCTTCAGTCTTCAAAATACATCTAAGTAATTTAAAATTTCTAAATGCATTGTTAGGCTCAAAACTCTGGAATAATGACAAAATCACTACGGAATGTGACAACCAATTTAGAATAATCAGTCTTAAAATGGATCAAGATATGCCTTATGGCAAGCGATGAAATAGCTACCGTTTCGATGTCAAAACAAAAATAAATACTTAATTTAAATTACAATTCGAAATTGTCTTAACTCATGGCTTAGTTAAAAACTCGCAAAATGGTCCGTAATATAATTGTACGCAATAGTAAAAAATCTAGCACTACAGGTATTTACACCAGCACCTCAAAAATTAACAGTCATGTCTTTTCACTGTTAACACTTCACTGCGTTGCTATCACTACAAGCTCATTGGCACAACGAGTGGCATCCCGACACTACACCTCGGTGCCGTCTTCGCCCTCATCTTCAAATAAAGGTTCGCTGGGATTAACTTCTGGACTTGGCTTCTTCTTCGGTTTAGGCGGAGGTCTCGGTGGGATCTTTCCGCTTCTTCCCATTGTTCCAGATTGATTCAAGGACGCGCTGCTTTCGTTCTTTCTGGGATCTTCTTTTGTTGGCGAGCTGGTCTCTTCCTTATCGGGTCTTGGGTTTCTTCTTAGCGAGCCAGTTTCTGGTTTGCCCTTACGAATCAAAGTATCTGAATCCACACTGAGTTTTCTAGGTTCTGGCTGGGGTGTTGATGTGTTTTTCGCCGTCCAACTCATCCTGGGATTAGAGGGCTCTTGAGGGCCTGGAGTGGAGAGCTGGGTCGATAATTGTGAACTTATGCTATTTCTCGTGGGCGTAAATGGCGGCGGTACTGGTGACGGAGCTGGTTCTTGTTCTTCTATTGGTGCATAGAAAACGGGATGTGTGTTCGCATAGGATGTAGGTGTCGCTGGCAGTGGTCTATTTCTCATTGGAGAAAATTGTGGCTCTAATCCAGTTTTGTTCAGGGATAGAACAGAGCTGCCGTTTGCGGTTGTCCTCAAGCCTAGATTATCATAAAGAGGTTCCTGTGCTTCAGCGCTTGGAAGAATTTGAGTACTTGCAGTACTGGACCATGAGGGTACACGAGGCCGTCGAGGAATGGTAACGTAGCCCTGTCGAGGTGTTACCACAGGCGGAGTAATGGGTGCCGTGAAAGGTGATTGTGACCGGGAATATGGTAACGTTCTGAATATGTTCTGGTTAGTCGTCATACCGTAGATCGGAGAATGTATTGGACTGACAGGATTCACTTGAAGTCTGCTTGTATCTGGTACAGTTGACGCATTGCTGGCAGCTGGAGATATTTGTGCTGCTCTTGGAGGAAAGGAGAGCAAATCTGGTGGATACGCTCGACCATCTGTACGCCCGTAGTCACTCAATGCATCTTCAGAACGTTTGCGTTGGTGGTCAAAATCTAATGAACGTTTTTCGTCATCGTTATGAGCTGAAATAAAAGATAACTCGTAAGAACAATATAGAGTATAGACCTAGTTATAAAGGACTAGTTTTTTTTATAATGGAATAAATGCACTCATCAGTAATTTTATTTTTAATTTAAGTTTTGTTAATTCGCTTGCCGCTTGCCAAAATCTGACTTGGTCTCTGTATTTTTGTTTAGTGCAGTGAGTTATCATATTAAGGGCCTGTTTCACAATGTCCAGATAAGTTCCGAATAAGCTCGTCATGAAACGCAAAGTGTCTTATTTGGAACTTTTGTCTTTTAAACAATTTATGTGTTGCTATTTGGTACTTTACCCATACATTGTGAAACAGGTCCTAAATGATCAATTTTAAAACATTATTGTTCATTATGAATCTGCTGCATATTTTTAATTTATAAACTGACTGCCTAGTCCTGCGTTCTAATAATGATGTTCATTTGTTTTTAAGATTTTTTAAAAGGACGGAATAATGGACATATTAAAGAATGCTTACCAAACACAGAGTCGTTATCAAGTAGAGTCTTATTAAGCTCAGACATTTCCGTGCCCCCACTGGTAATAGAAGGTGGAACTTCATACCTTCGAGGAGGTTTAGTTACAGGATTTACAGCTGATATAAGACTTTTCTCCATTTCTGGTATTACAGAACCTTCGATTAACGCTTCACCATTCGAGGCATTACCTTTCTTTTTATCTGAAGATCGGCGTCGACAGCAACAATAGCATATAATTACCAAGATGATCAGTAAAATAGCAGCTGCACATGACACTCCAATAAGAACCGGTAACATATTACTGTTCATACCAGTAGGTGGGACTATACCTGGGGCAGTATGAGTCACAAATAGGGTGACATTTCTTTCTTCCACCCCACCAGGATTCTTTGCAACACAGAGATACATTCCGTTGTCTGTACTACCAGCATCGATTATTGTTAAATTTAGCCACCTGCTATTTTCTGTATTACTCTGTGTTAAGATGTATTTTACTTCTCCTTGGTACCGATAAGTTCCATCAATGATTTGGGCATTCAAAACCCAGTTGACCTCGGGAATAGGATTACCATTAACTTGACATGATAAAGTTATGTTATTGTCACCTGATTGTATAGTGGTCGTGACTGAGGGGTATACAATGCTCGGCCGGCAAGCAAAATCTCTAGAATCCAATTCTTTCCACAGTTTACCGTGAACTTTAGGCGGTTCGCTGCAGGTGATGGGAGAGGTATAAAAATTGTTGCTTATGACCCAGTTTCTGAATGGCTGTAGATAACAATCGCAACGCCATGGATTGTCGTGAACGTCCAGATTTGATAACGTTAAGGCACTGAGCGTGTCCAGTTTCAAATGTTCAAGTTTATTACTGTTCAGTCTCAGGATATTTAGTTTCGGCACAGACATGAATGTCTTCATACCAATTTGGGTTATATGATTGTTGCTGAGGTCAATTTTCTGCAGAAATTGTAGATTATTAAACAGTCCATCTTCCAATTTTTCGATTTGGTTGTCATTGAGTAAAATCCACCTTATTTTTGCGGTTTCCCTAAAAGTCTCGGCGTGTAGGGTCTTCAGGTTATTCTTAGACATATCGAGCTCGATCATAATGGCCAGTCCACTTAGTCCGTTTTTATGTATCGTCAGGAGTTGGCATTCTTTTAAGATAAGTTTTTTGAGGTTAATTAATCGTACGTCTTCGAACGCGTGCCTCGTGATTTCGTATAGTTCGTTTCCAGTTAGGTCGAGAATTTGAATTTCCGTGCTTAGCGTTTTAGGTATGTCGTGAAAGTTTGATTGTGAGCAGTCAGCTTGCTTATTGCCGCTTGCCCAAACGCATTTGCATTCCTCTGGGCAGTTTGCGGTGAAGTCTGCAGCTGTAGTTGTTAGCACCAGGCTCACAACTAATAGTTTGTGAAGTCGCGTCGCCATTTTAGTATTCTGAATCTGAAACAAAAGACAATCAACAGTCAGTCACTAATTACAAGTTATACACTGTAAACTATTTTAAAAGGATATTTAACTACTAATAAAAATACAAACGTTTAATGTACCTAATATTAATATTCTAGTTTTAAAATAATACAAAAAGTAAGTTTATCTAATGGTATATCTAATAGGTATGTAAAAATCTCATATCACGTTTTTTGTAATTAAATTCCTCCGACATTTCGGGGCCATTGCTCGACCGATATTCGTGTGTGTGTTAGTTAAACTCAGAAAAACTCAAAAATATCTTTATTCATATAGGTAAACATGTACACTTATGAACGTCAAAAAACAAATTAAATTAATTGTAAATTTACATTTACAACCAGTTCGCAAGTCAAGAGCGTAGAGTGGGTAAGAAGAACTGGCAAGAAACTTACCGCCACTCTTTCACAGTTATAACGATTTAAATCGAATTCGAAAGTAGATGTTATCCGATTCGCAGATATAATATACAATTTCATCCCCCTAAATATTAAGGTTGGTCCGGTCCAATTCTAAATTGATTTTTATTTGTTAGACAACATTTTATGAATTTTGTTTTTATAATACAGCATACAAAAATACATACAACTCTTAAATTTCACTGCTCTACGATCAACCCCTTTTTTATTTGTTAACTAGTGACCCGCCCCAGCTTCGCACGGGTGCAATGCTGATGAAAAGCAGGTTTTTATTATGTATTGGTATTTCCGTCGCAGGAAAGCTCCGATAATATACGCGACATATACCATGAAGGACTTTTCTGTAGACCTTTTCAATGTACATAAGTACATTATTTTGATAAAACTCGTAGCCTTAGCCTTTCAGCCTGCGTTTGCAATTTAAGCGGAAAAAATGTAATTATTTACGACATCACATTAGAAACCTCAAAAATAACAGTACTTCTCCACTACTTAACGGATGTTATTATACATATAAACCTTCCTCTTGAATAACTCTATCTATTAAAAAAAACCGCATCAAAATCCGTTGCGTAGTTTCAAAGATTTAAGCATACAAAGGGACATAGGGACAGAGAAAGCGACTTTGTTTTATACTATGTAGTGATTAAAAGCTTATGACTAGTAATCTAAAGTTTATTATAAAAACAAAATATCACAAAAAACTAAAAAGCTTTCGTGCCGAAAAACGAAACAGAGGTAGCAAAATCTTCCAAATTGGTATGTACTAAAAAGGTAAGCTAAGTAAAATCACATAAAGGAGAAACGAAGTTCGCGGGGGCAGCTAGTATTTGTATATAATTTATTCACAAACCATTTTAAAACTAAGATAAGTATTGTAAAAATAACTTCTGAATTAAAAAAAACATAAATGCTGTCTATCAGCACAGTACATAAACTTCGATTGCAGTCAACACTTCATGAGGATAAATCACAAGGGGAACTCAAACATTAAAACCGAAACACTTAAAACGCGTGTTTTTGAGAGCATTATAACGGCAATAAAATCAACTAGAAATAGAGTAACGCACGGAAGCTTGCGTTTAGGATTAGTAGACACAAAAATAACTTCATGTAGAACTAAGTTTTGATACTAAGGGTCTGTTTCACAATGTCCGGATAAGTTCCAAATAAACTATTTATTACTTATTGGTATTTTTGCGTTTCACGACTGTCAGATAGCGCTATTCGTCATGAAACGCGAAGTATCTTATTCGGAACTTTTATCTTCCGAATAATTTATGTGTTGTATAGCTATTTGGTACGGTTACATTGTGAAACTGGCCCAAAGAGTTTAATCCTGAGAATTAGCGAAACGGGTTAAGGGGCCATTCAAGTACCTATTCTGTAAGCACTACAGCGGGGAGGGGATCGTTGATCTTCTTATTTGGTGATTACGTCAACAGCGATTTTTCCTTTTTTACTCATAATCATTTCTTCATTTCGAATACATTTTCGAAGAACTTTGCTTACTTTTGCTGACAGGGGGGGGGATATTTTGGATAAATCACGTACGATCATAATAATCACGATCGTCATCAATTTGACGTACGTTATGACTTTATTACTTTATTTATAATAGTAGTAACAATTTAGTTTTATCTTTTAAATATGAAGTATGAACTATAATTCTGTTTTTTAATGTAATCTCTCTGTTTATTAAAGAATATTTTGTTTATATATGTAATCAGGTTTAGCCATATTTGAGTTACTAACACTGTTTAAAGGCGCCAGTTATAACTACATATAACTGCATGTCACTAGTTACAGTTTTGGCGTGGTAGAGAGTTCGCATGCCATTTGGAATAACCTAAAAACGATATTCACGCAAACGTGCCGGAAACTACACGCTACATTTCGGTAGGAAGAATAAAACACCTTTTTGCTGTACGCATGTATGTTCGGCCTATCCTCAAACGGAATCCATGAGTTCAGAGTATAAACAGATGTAATGGTGAGGTTTATAAAATGTTGCCATAAAACATTTTATTCCATGTTCTCTATCAACTGGTGTTTATTTATTGAGTTTTCATCTCGAAAACTTCTGTAACAGGCAAAGAGCTTTTTTAATTATTACGAGAATATTTCATCAAAGAAATTTCTATACTTTCATTTCAGAACAGATAAATAGCACATCATTATTTGGGAGCTTCTTAATAATAATCTACGGCGTTCAAATATTTCGATAATAAAATAATTTCGAACCACTTCAACTTAGGGTCCTTAAAGAGCGTACCAATACTTTTAAAGGCTGGCAGCACAATTGCGAACCCTCTGGCTGTCTATGGTTTGTTTGTGCGGCTCATTTGTTTTTGAAAAAGAAAATATGATTGAGTTGAATTACATTTGTTACCACTTAAATCGTTAAACTATGTTATATAATTCACATACATACATTATTATTATATTAAGAAGGTACCGTACCAAAACAACAGATCTAATATCTGTTGTTCTGTGACAAACTTCTTAAACCCTTAAATTTCAGTCTCCATCTTGTAGTATATAATTCATTACACTTTTATGAAGTAAGCCATAAAATTAAATTAAAAGTCATAAATCTTTACGGGCGCTTTAAAATAAATCATTCAACCGTAAGCGTTTTATTAATGTCGTGTTAAACTGAGGAATATTAAGGTAGGTATGAAAAAAACTAATTATATTATAAAAAATGCTACAGTTTGAGGAAATTTATTAAGCAATTTTCTGTTGTATACTTCTATTATGTATCCATTGATATAGTACTTTGTAGTAGTATAATACACATTATTATTAAAAATCAAAAAGCAGTGGCGCTTCAACCGTTTTAGGTGTGGGCCTCATATTCTGTATCTGTTTCATGACCATTTGTCAATCTAATAGGCAAGTAGTAAGTCTTCTTTGACTGACACCAGCCGTCGACTTTTGGGTCTAAGGAAAGCCGGTTTTTTCACGATGTTTTCTTTCACCGTTCACAGCCGGGAATCGCACTGACGACCTCAGGGACGAAAGTCGCACGCTGACGCCAGTAGGCTCTATAGGTAGGTAGTAGTAGGCTCCCAGTTTTATACAGTTTCATCTTGTGTCATATCAAATGTTTATTATATTTTAGGAATTTTTACAACTGAATTTTTGTAAGTAAATAGGATACTAAAAACAATATTAACATTTTAATGAAATACATTTAGCAAAATAAATCGTATTTAATCGCAAAAGTGAATTACTTCATTTGAAATTAATTTTAATTTACAAAATGTTTGATGTTAGAAAATACAAAATCGATTGTAATTTCTTAATACGACAATATTCGGAAAGTTTTTTTTTATAGAACAGGGCAGACGGGCAGGAGGCTCACCTGATGTTAAGTGTCCATGGACACTCTCAATGCCAGAGGGCTCGCGAGTGCGTTGCCGGCCTTTGAAAGAGTTAATGAACGATTTTATTTTCTCTCGGATTTGTAATATATTAATCCTTTTGGATGTATGATAGGGAAAACAAGAAGAGACTAAATAAAGAATACAGCATTAAGGAAAATAACTAAGGTATCAGATGTTACAATAACGATCAAGAAGCTAAAGTGGAAATGGGTGGGACACATCGCAAGAGGTACAGAAAAGTGGAGCAAAAAACTGCTTAACTGGTGCCCAAGGTACAGCAAACGCAAAAGAGGGAGACAACTGAGAAGGTGGATTGACCACATTAAAGAAACGGCAGGTGGTACATGGCAGAGAGTGGCACAGTGCAGAGAGGAATGGCGGGATTTGGAGGAGGCCTTTGCCAAAAAAGGGCACACAGATGCACCAGAATTGGATTAAAATGGAAATTTGTTTAAATGTATATAAAATATATAATGTAAAATGTATCTGAATAAAGGCTATTATTATTATTAATCCTTTTGGTATGTTACAAATAAAAAAACGCAAGTTACTACGGTACGTGGTTGATGCTTATCTTCATCGTACAATCTACTGTAATCTAAGTCCTTATTACCTAACCTAACCTAACCAAAGAGTAGATATTTACCTATGGTCAAAGTACGACTAGACGCCAATTTCACATATAAGGTCCTTCATATAAGAATTCAAAAATCGAGTTGTTGGCCGAGACCGGCTGAAAAAGATTAAATAAAATTTGCGGTTCTCTAAAATGTAACGTATTTACACTCAAGCAACAAATTTAATTCTAAGATATTAATTTCTATTAATGACAGGAAAACACAAAGAGCACGAAATACAGTAATATTCTATAAAAGGCCCTAATTAAATCAGCAATAAAATATTTCTTGGAACACCAGGAAACATTTTACCCAGAAAATTATTAATTTGTATTTGAGTATTTGACGGAATGTGGGCGTATTCTTGGGAAACTAAGAGATATACATGAGAGACACATATTGTGTGATTGTTATAGATTCAGCTTCTTCAGAACTATAACATAGAGGCCACCTCTGGCCTGTTCATATGACCTGGATTGCCCCCTACAGAGTATTCACAAAGAGAGCTGATAGTGATTCAGTTTGTAGACTTTTAATCCATCGGTCGGACATCGGACTTAATTATTTGTTTAGTGACTACGGTAATTTATATTGAAAGCTCATCAGAAACATTTTCCTAAAAAAAGGGCACGAAGATATTGGCAGTTTTATATACTGGTATATGATGATTGGGGCTTTCGTTAGTAATAAGTAATTTACACGAAGTTTCACTTCTGACATGTGTACTTTGTACGTCCGCACTTTTTTATTAATCTTAACCTGCATTACTAAAATAATATTTTAATTATTAACAAAAATAATTTTCCAGTTATGTAATCTAACATTTGTTAAGTTACATATTTATATTTTAGTTGATAATTAGAAGCGAAAACTAAATGTTAGCTAACATCGCACACTTGAAGGCGAAATCAGCTGTTTAGTTTTAACCATAATCATAAATTGTACTTTGTACGAATGCACATTTTTTGTCTACGTTCATAATTAACATTTAAGAAAATAGATACATTACCATATATTTCACATAATAAACAGACAGAAAAACAATTTCCAGCTTCAAACTTGACTGGTTAGTGTCATGTCATTGTCCATTTAGTAGTCTGCAGTATAATTTCTTTCTCTCGGCGGCACAAAAGGTAATTATGTAATTTAAATATAATAAATTGTTTTATTTATAATCCTTTATTTAGGTTAATTCAAAATATACAATTTAGTTAAGAACTAATACACCAAAAATAAGATTTATTATTATGTTGTTTCGTCACAGAAAATTTAAAAATATATAAGATATAGAGATAATAGATTTTTTGAGAGAATTATTTTGAGGGCTAAATATGAAGAGTCCTATCTTAGAAGACAACACGAAAGTGCTCTCGTTCCATTATAGATAACACGAGAACGCGTGCCTGATTACGTTCTATATTAATTTGAACATTTTTTTCGGTTTTGGATTTTGGATATTTATTTAAGCAGGAACACAATGTTTGTAATGTATTGATTCTTTGACGGCTTTTTAAAGTAAAAGAAAGATATATGATTGGAAGAAGTTTCTTAGAAATTTGTATAAAAGAAGGTACAATTCCTTTCCTCGACTCTAACCTATCAAGTTCTTGATGGGGGTTTCAGGGTATAATTCATCGGAGCTTCGATGAGTGGGCTGTGGTAAAAGCGTAATAAAAACACTGTCGCCTCGCACTGGACAGCGTCAACAAGCTCTCAGTCCCCGTTACTCTCACTGCTTAATGGGTTTCTCGACTCTTCACCGGGGAGCAAAACCTATAGCGTATGGGGATGTGATTTGGGAGTACATTTGGAGGGAATAGGAGTAAAGCTTCTATCAATTTCGTAAATAACTTAATTATTTTATGTTGTTTTTAATTGAGTTTAGCCATGCATGGGCTGTAAATTAATAAATAAATGTCATATTATGTATGTCACTTAAGCCTATGTATGAATACATGATATGATAGAAGGCGGATTACAAGCATTTTGATAGCGTGTTACTTGTTCACATCATAAAATACATAGAAGCATGTAAGCTTTTTGCATCGTCATTAAAATATAAGGATTGCTCTGCCAATCAAAAAGTGCGGAATTTTTTCATATATAATATTAGTTTATAAATAAATAACCATTTTTGTATGAAAAATGGTTCTTTATTTATATAACAATTTAAAATTTGAATTCATGAATTTCATCAGGAAATAGGCGACGAGAAAAATTATTTAATTATATTGTCAATTGAGAAATAAATTCAACGGTTAAGAAATGGCGGGAAAATGAGTGTCTGTTCTCGCTATATTGCGTATGCCAGTAGGAAATATATACGTATGTATACTTGATGTTTTGTATATATTCCTATATGTATGTGGACTGCACGTACACATTTTTTATATTATGGCTTCTCATAATATAACGACATATTCTTTATTTATTTATTTATATTTCGTTACCTTATACAAAAACATTCATTTAAAAATGTTGTTCTTTTCCTATATTGGTATGAGAAATAAACAGAAGATTTGAAAATTTTGTTTTACGCTTTGATCGTAAGAGGAGAAATACTAAAGCCTCGTTAGGATCTTTACGCACTGTGATAATTACGCGTACTCCGAGTGACAGTGAGGCGTGAATGGTGAGCAATTTGGGTAGAAGTGCGTTACGAACCGCGCCTTATAATTGTGTTTGATGGGTGGGCTAATGTACAAGTGTTAGAGGTTATCAAAGTTGTGTGTTCTAACACAATCTTTTGTAAGGAAAGTCATATTTAAAAATACAAACAAATTAGAGCTTTTCATTATGTTTATTGGTACCGCCGCCCATGTACACTCTCAATGCAGCTCGCGAGTGCGTTACCGGCTTTTAACAAATTCGTACGCTCTTTTCATCACGCACATGTTTGTATACTGGTAAGTTGAAAATCAGTCAAAGTCAAAGTCAAAAATAATTTATTCATAGGTATAGGTAACATAATGTACACTTATGAATGTCAAAAAAAAAAGAAATATACAATAAATGAATCTAATTTTACATTTACTGCCAGTTCTCAAATCAAGGGCGTAGTACGGAAGAGAAGAACTCATAAACTCTCCGCCACTCTTTTTAATCGCCAAGTTTTTTTTTTACACAATGTTTGTAAGGAGCTGCAACCATTACACCATGTTCCATGTGACATCTTGAGTAATAAAGAATAATAAAATAAATTAAAAAAAAAAAAATTGTCCTCTATCAGCAGGAGGCATGGTGAAATAGGAGCACGCACTTACATACTCGTGAGAACAAGACGCAAATACGTAGTATAAACAACTAATATCACCGCATACACGAATTCAAGTACGACCAGTCACCACAAGTAGCACCCGTTCACGAGTATGACGCATGGCCAGCCATCGGCCCTCTCGCTATATTTTAGGGAGGGAGACAACCCGACGCAGTAGTTGTGAAAGGGATTTTTTGCTAAAAAGCATTCACCAAAACCGTTTTGCTTGAACCATGCAAGAGAAAGCCTTCCCAAATCTTACTGTCTACATATTGCGTAATGTCGTAATTTGGAGTCGCGATATTGGCACGGGTGGGCGGCATATGATCGCGGACACATTCACCCTCTACGGAGAAAGACAGGGGGCTTGGATAATGAGCATTTACATTGGATAAACTTATTGTCAGATAATGTTCTGTATGTGTTTCGTACAGAAAGTTTCTAGTAATATCTTTCGTTCGTTGAATGATTAGTGGCTGAAAACTTCGGTGGTAAATTGTAATGTTCTAAGTAAAACTAAATTAATCTTGCATAAATTAATGTATATATGATGGCGCGGCAGCAGATCAGGTGGAAAATAATAAACGGCTTAAATATAAGTAAGTTATGTAACTTTTATTTTGTTTCCTTTGGAGTAGAGACAGAGTTTCATGTGCACAGGTGCTAATTAAAGATTTTAGTTGGCGCCTGGTAGATAGTACACCACTGACTCTAGACCTGGTTCTTTCCTAGCTTGTAGCTTATATTTCCTAGCAATAAGTGTCGCAATACTGTGAGGAAATGCTACCAGCATTAAAGGTACACTGCCACAGGGACCATACTTTTAACATTTGTTTTAAGATGTTGAATTACTAGACCACTTGATTACTCTCAGCCTAGTATTACTACGTCCTAACCCAACAGTCTCATTTTCGATGCCCTCTGCATACTATAGGGATTCAAGCAGTAAGGCTAAACCGTACATGGAGGGCCCATGTACGGTTTCAGCACTCTCCCGGTACCGTACAACCCTACCAAAGGCCGAAGACAAATTTAAATTAAATTAAAACTTGCCCTCGAACTGGGAATCGAACCCAGTACCCATCACTATAGCAGCCACATACAAAGACCGCTAGGCTATGAAATCAAAATAAAAATTATTTTTTTAGGCCTCCGATTTCTGTTTCAGTTTCATAATCATTTGTATATAGGCATGTAGGTGATCAGTCACCTGTGGCTGACACACGCCGTCAACTTTTTTGGGCCTAAGTTAGTCGGTTTCCTTCACTGTTCGAGCTAATGTTAAAGGAGCACATAGACAGAAAGTCCAAGGTGCACAGCCGGGGGTGAGAGTCGCATGCTGAAGCCAAAACTAAAATAAAATCACATTATACCAAAGACTTAATCAACAGTCGTTTTGTTTACACAGCCCGTGTATTTGCAAAGGGCGCATGCCAGTCAAACACACCCGAATACATCGCTTTCATCTCAAATAATACCGTTATTTAATACTTGTTCATTACTTTATTATAAGGGTATTTGATGTGTGAATATTTATTTTTCAGTATTGTAATTCGAAGAAGGCTTTATAATATATTGTACAAATGGAATGCGTAGCATCCCAATGAAAGAAAATCTGAAATCCTGGGAGTAGTGAGGTCGCTTCGTAAAGCCCACCAAAGTGCCCAGAACTTCTGAGGTTCTGGAAGGAGTTCGGCTCGTGGTTTTGAGAACATTCTCACATCTTCATTAAAATCATTTGTCAAAAGAACTACCGAACTATATCCGAACCAATTCAACTTAGGATCCTTCAAGAAAAAAGCGTATTTTTTCTTAAAAGGCCGGCAACCCATTGGCAAGCCTAGTGGCATTGAGAGTGTTCAAGAGTGCACCGTTTCTCTGTATCACAGCCAATTAGAAAGCAACAAAACATATCTACAATTTCATACAAATAAAGAGGCAAATTCAATCGCGCTTGATTAGATCTACGCTCACAAGATACAGTGACCCGGTGATGCATCTTTTGTGTTGCTGACCCATAGGGGTTACCTTTGAGTTAATTGAACGATTCATACGGCTTTTATACGAGTTTTGAATGGACTGGCTTTTATTATTCTCTATTTGAAGTATGTAGACATTAAAAGGTTTCTTAATATGGCCTCTTAAATTGTACTTTTTTTAATAATGTATATTTATGTAGGTGTAAATTACACGTTTATTTATATATTTATAGCCACACATAAAAAGGAACGGCGACAGACAGTTACACAGACATAATGCTAAGGTTGAACTCTTGTAAAAAAACAATCTAAAATTTAATGAGTTCAGCAGTGTTGGCCTAGTGGCTTCAACGTGCGTCTCTCATTACTGAGGTCGTAGTTCGTCGTAGGAAACAGATTCCGAATTCTGAGGCCCAGACCTCAACAGGTTGTAGCACCACTGATTTAGTTTTAGATAATGTTTTGTACCACAGACCCTAAGAGAGTACGGACATCACCCAGAGAATATACGTATATTCTGTATTTAAGTGGCCTGTAAGTACCTTATACTTATAAAACTGTGTTTATATTTTCTTAAGTTAAAAAGCATTTTTGTGTTCGTTATAAATGTTTGTATTGAATAAAAATAATGTAAAGTTCGTGTGGCTCTATATTATTCTTATTTGTGAGCCTGACCAAATCGGCTGATCAATTTGTCATATTCCTTTGGGCCCATGGGACGAAAGGAACTTATCGACATGAAAGGTTCGGCTACTTCTTACAATTTTCGGCAAATATTTTCATCTAACATTTTTGTAAGTCCCTTTTTATTGCGGATATAAGTCACGTATGAATAATGTTGCTTCGTGCTGAAAATATTAAACTTGTGTAATGGTTACGTATTAGTGTGTGTAATGTACTGAATAATGTAGCTTGAAGAGCTGCTTTCATCAGCTGTAAGGGAGTTTCAATATTCACAGTAACGTATTGTTTAATAAAAAAAAATAATCAGTGGCGCTATAACCTTTTTTAAGTCTGGCCCTCAGATTTCTGTATCCGTTTTCTGATCATTTGTTAATCTAATAGGCAAGTACCTTCATCATTCGAGCGAATGTTAGCATAGAAAGAAAGTCCATTGGTACACCCCAAGCCGGGGATCGAACCTACGACCTCAAGGATGAGAGTTGCAAGCTGAAGCCTGTAACACTGCTCAATAACAACGTATTTTTTATTAATGATTAATTGATGGTTCTGACTCGCCCTAGTCAAAAAAAATAATTCACTATTGCAAAGGGTCGTTTGTAACTGAAAATAAGAACTAAAAACGAAATAGCAAAGATTTACATTCTTGAAAAAAGCCATAAGGAAATATCGATTATGCGAATTGTTCAAAACAATTGTACTGAATGATGTGCAGCGATTCTATTATTTCGAGGCTTTCTCGAATATCGAAAAAAGATTTCATTTCTTTGTCAAATACCAAATCGTCATGATCGTTCGACGATGTCGGATTTGAATAAATCCAAAATCAACTTTTTATCATATTTGGATACTACATTAACTAAATATTACGATTACATTAAAAAAATTCCATTTATTTTAAATTTCAAATTATCAAGACGGATTTGATAGACACTCATAGAAGCAATTTTTTAAAAACTGTAATTTAATAAGCCCTTGTATAGCAAATTTCAGAATAACAGAATATGAATTAAAAAAGTTATGACAAAAACTAACATGATTATATTATTTTGAAATGGCTGCCCTGTATAGTTTACTATATCTGAGATCCGTCACTTTTCTACGACTATGAGGAAATGGCTTATGAAATGGTTGACGCATTTATATCAACAAAAAAAATGTCTGCTTCTATACACATAATAAAGAGGAGGCTGCGATTTGTCCATTAGAATGAAAATCTTATTTATAAGTTGCCAAAACTAATGACTATTCGATGTTCACTTAATTAAATCCGAAGGGCGAAAATTACCGGAATTTAAATTCCGCTCACCTGTTATTAATTTCGTAGAAGTGTTGACAGATAACATGGTTTTTTACTATTATAAATGTAAACGAGGCACTCGACCGGAGGCAGTGTCCTTGCTTTACAGTAATACAAAACGATCAATAATAATCACTTGAATTACATTGTAACTGTGACTTGTAAATGAGATGTGACATATAAATTTTAACTTGCGGTTAAGTAGTGGTCATGGCGAATGCGTAAATTATACATTGAATGGTGGCTTAAGCTTGAATTATACAAGCGTTACTTCAGTAGTATGAACGAAAATATGGGCTAGAAAAACCACAAAAACCGTTTTCAATAAAACTTTTTAGTTCTGCTCCTCTATTTGGTGACACTCTCTTAAAGCCTCAGCTAGCGGGGATACTGGGCGTTGACATATCGAATAACGTTCAGTTTTGCGGTCATTTGGAAGGAAAGGCTAAGTTAGAGAGCCGGTACTTCCCCCCGGGCTACCGCTCTATAAAGCACAAATTCAGCCCCACATGGAGTACTGTTATCACCTCTGGGAGGGAGCTCCCCAGTATCAGCTCCTTCCGCTTGACCGGATTCAACGAAGAGCGATTCGAATCATCCACGACCAGTCACTTTCCGAGCGGCTTGATCAATTGGCGTTGCGTAGAGATGTGGGGTCACTCTGCATCTTCTACCGCATTTACCATGGAGAGTGTTCAGAGGAGTTATTCGGACTAATACTTGCAACTGAGTTTCATCATCGGACGTCAAGGCAGAATACAAAATACCATCCGTATCAGCTTGACGTCCGTCGTTCCACAACTAAGCGATTCTTAAGACAATTTCTGCCACGCACCACCACGATGTGGAACCAGCCGCCCACTGAGGAATTACTTTTTATTTTTTTTAATTATTTATTCATGTAGGTAGCACATGTTATGAAAGTCAAAAAAAAGAAATATACATTCGATGCTTCTAATTTTACATTTACTGCCAGTTTTCACATCAAGGGCGTAGAACGGAAGAGATGAACTGGCAATAAACTCTCCGCCACTCTTTTTAATCGCCAAGTTTTTTTTGTAAGGAGCTGCAACCATTAAATCATATTCCATATGACATCCTTAAGGAATAAATAATAATTATATAAATTAAAAACAAAAAGTTTTCTTTCAGATTGTCAAAGATAGAGGATCAGCAGGAGACATGGTGAAATACTGTACTCTATCCTGTAGATTAATTGTTAATATTAAAGAGGTGATATATTATTTTTTTATTCATTTTCTATTCATGCATAATATACAAAATTTGAATTATATTCTAACTACACCGCGTATTTCAGCTTTTCATGTTATTATGCGTGATACGAATGCAGCTAAAATTATTTAAAATGCTCTGAATATATTTCAGTTATTATGTAATTCAGCGACCCGTACGGAGTCATTTTGACATGCATAGATTTTTTTTAAATTGCATTTTTGCGAATGAAATGAAAGTTCCATGTTTCGTTGTTGTAATTATAATCTTAGATTATCCCTACTCTTCCTGTTACTTAACTACACTTGACTGTATATAATATATGTCAGGGAAAACTCGGATTATTATAGAATACTATGATAGCGTCAATCGATTATCGTTGCATTGGTTAATCACGGAGATTCATTAAATTACTTTTAAATAAAATAAATCAGTAGCGCTACAACCTCTTTAGGTCTTGGCCTTAGATTTATGTATCTGTTTCATGATCATTTTCAAATCTAATAGGCAACTAGGTGATCAGCCTCCAGTGTCCGACACACGCCGTCGACTTTTTGGGTCTAAGCCATGTCGGTTTCCACACGATGTTTAACTTCACCTTTCGAGAAAATGTTAAATGCGCACATAGAAAGAAACTCCATTGGTACACAGCCGGGGATCGAACCTACGACCTCGGGTATGAGAGTCGCATGCTGAAGCCACTAGGCCAACACTGCTCTACCAATTACTTTTAAGAATCATAATTTAATTTGGTATTATTTAATTGTTCATAGTTTGGAAATCCTTAATATAAAAGTAGGTACTAAACTACAGTGTTACAAAACCGCGTTCTAACGCAGTTATGAGTCGAGTTGAAAAGACTAGGCTGACACTACTCAAAGAAATATAAGTTTCGGTCTCTTTTCGCTTCGAAGCTCTCAAAACGTGATGTAAATAATATAATATACAGCTGAATTAGGTACTATTTAATAATTTTTCAATTCATTATTATTTATACCTTTTGAAGTGAAACTTCTTTAGGCGCATGAGGGTAATTTTTTTACAAATGTAACTTCACGCAAGTATGCAACGGAAGTGTCGAAAAAGAGAGAGAGAGCGATCGAGACCGATTGAGAGAGAGTAAGACAGGGCGAACGTAGCATGAAGCAACTAGCGATGGAGTGAGAGTAGGGAGCAAGCAAGTGAGAAAGATCGAGAGAAAAAGTGAGATAGAGCGATTGTCGTATCACGCACAGTGCCATTGAGCGAAAGGTGGGAGAGACCTATAGTGAGAAAGATTGAAGGAGAGAGAGAATAAGGGATATTGAGAATTAATACATGCTATATTGGTTTGTGTATTCGTTTACTAGTTAATTTATTTATATATATATTATTATTAGCACTTATACGTACAGTGAATAGAAGAGATATACAAATACATACATGGAGTATTAGGGCTTTTACCTTTTTTTATTTATTTATTGATAAAAAAGCTTGCCAACGGCTTACCTTAGTTATTATTAATTCACAAAGAAGTTTCACTTCTGACATGTGTTCTTTGTACGCACACACTTTTTTTGTATATATTATGTATTTCATCTTTGTTTACTTAGTATCTTTTTTTTTAATTAATTTATTTTATGTATATCCGTTATATTAGGGGTCCTTCAAGTGTTACGTAAGCACTATAGGGGCTTTGATTTTCCTATTTGGTGACGTCAACAGTAATTATTTACTTTTTTACACATTTTACCCACACATTGTCACAAAAGTTGATGTAATATTATTTTGAGCTTTGCTTATTATTGCTGATAAAAGAGGCGGGGGCATACATTGCAGTAAACCTGCCTACGCACTACTTAAATGGTACTTATGTATATTATGTTATAATAATGTAAGATTAACATAATAAAATAAATACCACACAATTGTATTAAGTGTCGATCCGCACGCGGTATCAATTCACACTGATTGCCTGTTTCAATTATTTCTATCAGTCGCATTCCTCATAGCGAAAGTAGGTTGTACGAACTGTTCTGGGAATTAGTGTTACGCTGCAACTTGATTTTTAATACGTCATATTTGTTTGAAAAAGTGTGGCCTATTTTAAATTCTCCTACATGATAGAGTATCGATACGAGTTATGTGAGGTATATTTATTACTACAGTCAGCACTTTTTCTAAAATTAATTATTAGTTTATTTGTATAAAGGAAAGTGATAATTCTTTAATCAAAACACGAATTCTTTTGTTGGAAATCGAACGCAGGATAACCGGGTTAACTGCAAAACATTCAAACAAAATATAATTTTCAAAATATTTTAGTGTATGGCCAGATTTTTTTTTAGAAATGGAATCTTGCTGTTGGCCTTAAGGGCCTCTACAGCTCAGCACGGACTGTGTATGGCCAGACCAAGATCCCCTCAAAATAGGAATGAGAGTCGTATAAGGTAAAATAATATTCTTCTATAAACTTTTGAATACGATTAACACTGGTCAACAAACATAATTTAATTAATACCTACACAGCAATTTACATGATATGGTAATGAAACGTCAATACAGAAATAGCATATAGTTCGTACGTGTTTTGATGAAAACAAAACAATTTAATTTTCCTTCTAAATATAAACATTTAGATATTTAATATTTTATTTAAAATTATCCGAATTAAGTATTACTTAGTTAAATGTGTTTCATATTTTTTATTGATTTGTTTTCCTACAGTAAACGTTTGAACCTTTATTATGTATTATTATATCTTTAGTAAAATTGTGCTTACTCATATATAATGTAACATAATATATGTATATGTATATAATTGTACCTATAAGAGTATAACTGTCATAGTTTTGTGTCATTTATTTGGTTGATCCAGTAATTTTGAGTTGGACTTAATAATTGTTTTGAGTAGAAGATACTGAAGTCTGAATGCAAACCATGCAAGTAGCAGAAACAGAAGTACTTTTGTCCCACGGGAATTTATTGGCACTTAGTATTAATCTTCGTCTAAACAAATTGTTTTTATTTTGCACGTAAAAAGAAAAAATAAATCATATCAATTAAATTAAATGACTGATAATTCTTTATTCGGTTATCATAACACTAGTAGGTTATTCTTTGATATTAATTATTTTGGACGATAAGAGCGTCTAGGAGATGTTGATTGAATAAAATGAATATTATCTTACATAAGGTCACCCCGTTGAATTGTGTGGACGGGATAACTTCAAAAAACAATCTACTGCTATATTTGACTCATTATTGAAGTGAAACTTCTTAAGGCGCTTGAGGGTAAGATGAGTAGCATTTTTTCGAAGAAAAGGGAGAGAGCGATTGAGACTGATTAAGAGAGAAATAGAGAACGAGAAAAAATACACGCTATTTGTTGATGTATTCGTTTAGTAGTTACATATTTGACTTTTAGATGGAAATACTGTCGCATAACAATTAAACGCAAATTTTTTATTTATTTATATCATCATTAACACGTATACTGTATGTAAACAGTGTGAATATAAATATACAAATACATGGAGTGATGACATGCAGGTACATGATAATTTATTAGGGCTTACCTTAGTAATAATTAATTTACAAGAAGTTATACTTCAGAGCCGGGGATCGAACCAACGACCTCAGGGGTGAGAGTCGCATGCTGTTGTCATGAGCACTGGCTGCACCTAACGCCTGAATACATGATAGTCATAAATTGATCAAAGCGTCGTTACCAGCAGATAGGAATCTGTTTAAAGGCGAGATAAGGAATCATTGTGATTTAAGTCTCGTCTCTAAATCTTACTCTAAGCGGACGAAAACGTAGTAAATAAAACTGTGAAGCTCCGATGAACACTTTGTTAGATGACAGACAGTTTTAACAATCCTACTTATTTCATAATTAGTTTAATTAAAATCTTAAACATCAAATCACCTCCACCAAATACATTTTGTAAGCATCTCCTAGTGTGTGTTTGTTTTGTTTTTAGGTTAATAGATCGGAAGCAGCTAATTAGCCTAATTAATGTCCATATGAATTCAGAAAGGGACTAATTGCTTTTGCATTTGACCTCGAAATTTCATTTAGACATTTTAGTGTTTCAATGGGAATTTTTAATTAATGAAAATTTGATTCATTTCCACTTGTTTTGCAATACAAATAATATTTACAGCAAAGATTGCTTAGTGGCAGGCAACTCTCATTATTCTCTATGGAACTTTGGCTTATCACAGCTTATCACAAATATCATCATTTTAGGCGATTAACAGTCCCTATAAAGAAGGTAAACATAGTGAGAGAACGGTCATGTCTTAGACCTCAAAACCTGCGTGATCTCTCAGAAGGTTGTCATAAAGAAAAATGATAGTTAAACGAGCGCAAAAATTAAATTAAAAAAAAATTCTCCGTCCCATTGGAGGGACTTCATTCACATTATAAGATTTTTGTTTCGATACAATAAACAAACAACAAACAAACAAACAAAAATCATTTATTCATATAGGTAACATAATGTACACTTATGAACGTCAAAAAAAAGAAATATTCATTGAATGATTCTAATTTTACATTTACTGCCAGTTCTCAAATCAAGGGCGTAGAACGGAAGAGAAGAACTAGCAATAATCTCTCCGCCACTCTTTTTAATCACCAAGTTTTTTTTACATAATACATATTTGTAAAGAGCTGCAACCATTACACGATGTTCCATATGACATCTTGATATAATAAAAGATTTCCAAAATATTGGAAATATTTTATCAAATATTTATTAAATGAAATTTAATTGTTTGAAATAGTCTATATACACGGCTAATCAATATGTAGTTAATGTAAAAAAAACGCGCTAATATAATTTACACGATTATACACAGACTACGTCAGACAATTTAATTAAATTTCATTTAATAAAATCTAAAGAATATATTGGTAGTATTTATAGGCTATAACTTGAATAGTAACATTTCGATATAACAGGGCCCAATAGCACAGCTGCATTTGCATGATTACGTATTGTTTGTTAATATTGATATTTGTCGTGTCTACCCGTGGGACTTCCGGCGGTGTGGGATCAGTACACGACTGGATTGTAATACCGAACAGACGTAATACAATCGAAAATTAAAGATAAACTACCCATATTCATCTTAAAGGCTGATATATTGACTCTAAATACCACTTTCTATACTCGATCAATAATATAATTTATTTGCCAATCTGTGGTGATCGAGTATCTGCATTTCTATATGACAATCCTTGCTTTGAAATCTTGTAGGAACTATATTATTACTTTTAACTAGCAAGACGTGATTATTTATATAAAACGTAACGTATATTTTACTATTTTTATTTTATTTTCTCATTTTGTTTTTATTGAGCATAAACTTCCTAAAAGTTTACACTGGATTATCATCGTAAATAGAACTGAAATAATCCGCACAACAAGACAATACTTATGTTGATACTGATTGCGATACAGTTGTGCATACAAAAAATATCTTGGTCTCGAAGCAAATCATAGAAATGTGTAATGCTGAAAAATTTGAGAAAGTAATGAATGGGAGCAACTTTTAATTAGTCTCGCCATGAAAAACGTAGTTTTGTAAGATATGGTTTGGTCAGTGACGTAAAGGCGTTCGAACGCGAAGCCTTAAATAGACGGTTATTGTTATTTGGTAAAAATAGGAAGATAACTTAGAAGGTGCATATACCAAATGAAGCAGCAGGTAAATGGAAATGCCGTGATTTTTACGAGGCCTTTGTCAAAAAAGTGCATAGAGGTGAACAAAAAGAATGATATAGAAAGTGTGTTTATGAGTAAAAGTATCTGAAATTATCTTAAATTTATCCATTTACAAGTTCGAATTTAATGACATGGAATAAGTGATACCATGATGATCTTATGTTCCAAAATAAACGTGTTTTATTTTATTAATTTTTATTTTACAATTTGAGGACCAAACTGAACATTTGTAAGAGGACGCAATTTTACTTATGGACTATGTACGGGGGGTCAAAGGTCAAAAGCTTAACCTCAAGTTTGTGGGGTTGGCGCCTTGACCCCGGCCACCATCTTGGAAAAAGGGGTGAAGACACATTTTGTATTAAATCAATATGTCTAAAACCAAAAATTTCAAGAAGATATAAGTAAAAATCGTCCCTATCGTCTTTTAAAACTCTTCTATATAAATATTTCCTAACCTTATCATATCCTGATCAATCGAGACCTGTGTAATTCTTGTATCTCCTCTTCTTTTTGTATATGTAATTCACTTGAATCTGTAAGATTAGCTTTTTAGTTTTATTTATTACTTAATATTGTTTTTTTTTATTTTCTCTAGATTAAGGTTTTATAGATTAATATAAATATATTTTGTGTTTTATATAACTTCTGGTTATGCACGTCTTGCACTCATCATTTTTTATTTATTGTTTCCTTTTCTTACTAGGGTTGCCTGGAAGAGATCGCTCGTTAGCGATAAGGCCGCTGGTTGCATCCCTTGTAATTTATATGTATTGTGTTATTTGTGTTTCTTTCTAGCAACGAAGTGTGAATAAATAAATAATAAAAACTGAGGAAATCCTATTTTGCTTAATAACTTTTTTCCTCAGATTTTACCAAAAAATTATGTCAGAACAATGTTGTAGAGGATCTCGTTAATTGGAAACGCTGTTCCAGAGCTCCAAAGTTGACCGGGTTCGTCAATGCCCATGACAAACCCGTAAAACCAACATTTTTACCTTACTTTTATCATCTCTCTCAAACACACACTTTTTTTTTCTAATCAGTCCAGTACTTTTTGAGCCAATTTATTACAAACATTCTTACATACAAATCTGTCCTATTTATAATATTATAGCGTAACAAAACAAAATTCAATAAACATTTCAGAAATTTATACGAAACATGTCATTATTCAAATTAAAATTGTCATAGTCTATATTAAAACCAAATTATTTTTGTTTTCGAAAGTTAAATGAATTCAGAAGCTTATTACTGTCCAAACATAAACTTAGATATAAATCTTTATAGCGCGATATATTTTGATGGAACTTTTTTATTTTTCCCACAAACTACAGAGCATAACGGTTAACATAAAATTTCACGATGCTATGTAACGAAATAACGAAATTTCAAAAATGAGCATCCGATATCGCTCCATTGTAGCAAGAACGATGACAGCATTTGTGGCATGCATTTGTTAAACGAAATTCATGGAAATATTTATAATTAACTTTTAAAATGGAACCGTTACAGAAATATTTAAATATCTCTGTACAAAGTCAGCCGTCTGTATAATCATGTTGTTCTTTAAAACTAATAAAGTAACGCACTAAATCTAACTGTTAAGAAACGAAAACCTACTTTCACAAAAGTCAAAGTCAAATCATTTACTCCAATGAGACCACCTAAAATGGCACTTTTGAACGTTAAAAAAATATAAAGTTTCAGAGGGTAGTTTCGTGTGGAGAAGAATAGGTAAGAAACTCCACACTTACTCTTTAAAAAAAGAATTTACAATAATAGTATCCATTAGTTAAATAATTATTTAACATTTTATACAATCGAATACAAACTCATTTACTTCAGCTCTGTTGATAATCCTTAAGCGTATTTACCATGGAATGTTCAGAGGTGTAGTTCGGCCTATTACCGGCAGCTTTATTTTATAATCGAACGTCATGGAAGAATGCAAAATACTCTACATCACCTCGAGGTTCGTCGTTATACAAATGATCGTTTCAAGGCAGTTTTTTCCGCGCATAACTAAGTAGAACCAGCTGCTAAACAATGTATTTCTGAATCAAATAGACTTAGATTCCAACAAGAAAAGATCGTACCAAACTTGTGAGCCTTCTCGTAAATCTCCATTGTCCATGGGCGGCGTTATCACTTAACATCAGGTGTGCATGCCCTTTTGCCTCTTGTTACATAAAAAGATTCCACATGGGCAATCACAATCATGCGTAGACTGTAGAATGCATATGTACGTTTTGAATATAATTCCCTTAAGAAAGAATAGAAAAATAATACTTTGTATTGTCTTTTATTAACATAGCTTTTACACATTTAAAGAAAAAAACTTATACTTTACAGGTCACCGTGACCATGCATGCTGCAAAGCACGCGAAATTTCGGATAAATTTAAGTACATAGCTTCAATCCGGCAAAAAAGTGATTACTTTAGATAAATAATAGGCATTTAAAGTAAAAGTCTACTTTAACAAGTCAAGTTAAATTTAGCAGTATTTTCATCACTCAACCCCAACCTCCAGAGTATCGGGATCCCTTAGCAATTTCTTTTCAATCTAGACTGATAAAGTCTCGGCTGAACACATTATTTTGTTACTCGTCTCTCCTTGGACATGTAATTTATTTGTCGTCACATCTTTAATAGAATTCGTGACAACACTTTTCTAAATAATCTTAAAGTATAATATATAGTTAGGTTTAACGCCAGAAACACGGAATATCTTTATTGTTATTTTTATTTACATAAGTGTTGTACAATTTGTATTACACCATATGTACCATAATTCTAAGAAGTTTATCAAAGAATATTTATTCGTGATTATAGGTATGTGTATTATGTAAGATATATATATATATATATATAAATTGATTACATTAAAATACTAAAATACATGTTTTTATTTATGAAAGCATTCCCTTGTGCGTTTACAACACTGTAGCGATTTTGTATTAAATCGTCGATAATTCAAAAACCAGGCAGAAAATAACAGTCCTTTTCTTTCTAATAAATATATATAAGATATTTTTTAATTTTATTAACAACCATTCTCAACATTTAATAAAATTTCCTTAGAAAAGGCTTGTATCGGCAAGTTACCACATATCAGAGAAACACCGATATATGTCTCCTTCCATGTCAAACAAAATTATGAAGACGCTGGAATTGTTTATTTTCTTCCCTTTGGAGTAGGCTCTTGGGCAGTGAGGTTTAAGTGCACAGGCGGTTATTTAAGATTTAAAATGGCGCCTGGTAGACAGTACCAGACCACAGACCTTTCCTCGCACTACGAATAAGTATCGCAATACAGCAAATAAATGATGCTAGTGTCTAAGGTCTCTCTCTAGCTCTCTATCGGCCACAGTATTTTTTTTAAATTTGTTTTAATTATTTTTAATTTATTAGTTTTAGTCATTTTAACAACTATTTATGAAGGTTTAAAAAGATAATGTAGTATATTTGTGTGTTGGAAATGAATGAATTCTGCATATGAGATTAAAACATCAAAAATATCGTTTGAAATGAAAATTTTTCTTTTCCCAATAACAAAAGGAGAGATTAGCTTAACTCAGAAATAAATGGCTCTTTAGAATATCTTTTTTCCATCCCGAAATTGTCAGTACTTATGAAAGGATTTTTATGAGATGAGAGATAAATAAGAAAACACGATGTCATTCGTTTTATTAAATGGCAACACCACGCAATATAGACATCTTACAGGTTGGAAGATGTCGCAGGTAGTGCGTTGAATCGATCGTAGAGTTTAGTTGCTCTGCATTGGTTTATTTTAAAATAAAATCCAAATGTTAATGGTAAACTTCGAATCAGCTACATATATAACCAAAATCACGAATTTAATAACTACATAAGTTTTCTGAAAGAGATCGCTCGAAAGCGATAAGGCCACCAGTTGCCATGTTAATAGTTAACAAAAACTCACTAGGTTAATCTTTAACGTTAAGTTTTACAAGAGTACATAAAACCTGTTTAAATCGCATGAAATACTTATTTCAGTCATAAAAACTATAAGAAATTGTCAAAGGTCGCTTAATGGGTACTAGAGTGCCCGATATTAGAAGGTCATAATCGTTTTACCAATATCCCTAATGACCAAAAAGATATTTCACTCAAAATGGCCCCTTGCAAACGACTTCAACTACAAAAACTATAGAGGTTTATAAAATTTAATTTAAGAAAACAATTCAGACTACAATAGATCAATGGATAATGACACTTGGGAGTAATAATAATAATAAAAGCCCTTTATTCGCCGACCATTTCAGCTTACATGCTATTCTTATCAAACAGTAGTATTCTTAATCTAATTACATAGCGAAAATAATAATTTATTCTCAACCGCTTTGGACAGGTTGTCTGTCGACATAGGCCTCCCCCAATTGTTTCCATGTCTCTCTATCCTTGGCAGACCTTCTCCATCTGACACTTGGGAGTAGAACACATTGAAATTAATTTTTAAAGTCAAATGTTTCATCTCTTTTATTTCTGCCACATTGTACGAATGGCCCAAGCATTAGCCAGCCAGTTTTAGTATTAAATCTTATAACAAACGCTGAGGCAGAATATCTTTCAGGGCTCTAGTTAAACGGCGCTGTTTAGTTAAAAGACTAGGCTATTAATTGAACGGTTTTTAAGCCCGTTGACTGTGACACATAACTAGCTCACATGACGTTAAGACACCTATGGACAATAATGCCAAAAAGGCTAGCGAGCGCTGCCGGCCTTTTAAGAATTGGTACTCTTCGTGGTAAATGCGGTACAAGATGAGGTAGTGTGAGCCCACATCTCTACGCCACGTCAAGGTATCAAGTCAGTCCGGCGGACTAGTAGTAATAGTCGAGGGTTGTAATCGTTATTCGTTGAATACTAATGGAGCTGGTATTGGGGCGCTCCTGCCCATAGAAGATCTGTACTCCATGTGGGGCCGAAATTGCGTTTTGATACAGAACTTTGCAATTGATCCATTTTTAGCTTTATTTTTTTATTATTATTATTTGAGTTTTATTGAGATCTAGGTAGATCCAATACGTTATTACTATAAAATCTTTTAATTATACATTTCTAGCCTTGTTTGTCAAATAGTTATAAAGTCGTTATTAGTATAATAGATAAAACGTTACTTAGGTTATGACTAAGATGACAATTAATTAAGCTTTATTTAAATTTTCATTGTTTTAAACAAATCTACCGGCATGCGACCTCTTCGCACTAGTTTAAATTCAAGTTATTAAGTTCATTTTAAGCCTCTCGTAAAACCGCAATAAAAATGCACATTAATAACTGCACGAAATTGCATTACACCGAAAATTAACGGTCACAATAAAGGCATATGTATTCTTTTGTTAGTCCGCTCGAAGCAGCTGACAGCTTGACACGAAAGAGCAATTAAACGTTTAATTCGTTTGCAATACGTCTTTTTTCTTATTAATATCGCTTCTCGCAATAAAATTGATTAATTTTACGTTTGTATCATCTATTTTAGTATATAAATTCGTAGTAAGAACAAATATGTATAAGAATATTTGGAGTAGGGCCTTGGGCCGTTTGGTTCAAGTGCACAGACGCTAATCGAATGAGTATCGCAATACAGCAAAGAAACGCCACAGGACTAACCTTTTTAAAATTTAAAATTTTCTATTTTTTAATTTTTATTAACATGTCTATATATTGGAATTAAATATTGACAAGATCGGAAGGTAAAAAAAACACAAAAGTAATGATTATAGGCCGTCCGTTACCTAATCACTTATAACGTAAATAAATAAATATGTAATATATACGAAGTTAAACCATTGTTCTAAATATTGCAACTATTATTGTTGTTAATGTTATATGGGAGAAAAAATAATTATTATTATTAAAAACTAGTATCTTCTTAAAGTATCTATCTGCAACTCTTTCTGTCAATTGATTGACATTTCATATACTTTGTTATCTGTATAAAATATTCTTAATCCCATCTGATTCACTGAACACGAGCACAATTATATTTCTGTGTTAAAAATAATGAGAGTCTTACCTTCCTTGTTGGCGTTGTTTTCCATTATCCGACGGATTTAAGCATCATTCGATAGTATTGGTAAACATAATTGACATGAAAATGTCAATGAAATCGAGGGGACAATTAAATTGATAAGCATTTATTTTTAATCTGTAAAGCCTAGTAGTAAACCGTCGTCAATCGTAGAGTAATTAATGCGTTCAACTCCAAAAGAATGTAGATTTGCCGTAGGTTCGATCCCCGGCTGTGCACCAATGGACATTCCTTGGCGCATTTAACATTTCCTTAAACGGTGTAGGAAAACAGCTGAAGGAAACCGGCTTGCCTTTGACCCCAAACTGTCAACGGCGCGTGTCAGGCACAGGAGGCTGATCACCTACTCGCCCATTAGATTAACAAATGATCATGAAACAGATGCAGAAATCTGAGGCCCAGAACTATACAGGTTGAAGCGCCACTAATTTATTTTGTATAGTGGTGAAAAACAATGCACCAACTAGCTGCTGTGGTTCCTGGCAGAATGACCAGCGTCATGGAACACTCTGCTCCTCAGCATAATGCTGAGCCAGGGTTCATTACTGCCACAGCACACACGCATTATATACTTGAGACATACCTTGTTTCTTAAAAGAAGAAAATCTATACCTTTTCTTTTTTAATAATTCTTATTTTCTGTGTTTCTGTGTGTGTGTTTTGTTAGTAAAATCAACGCGTTGTGGTTGTAAGGCGAGACTTAAGAAAAAGTCCTTGGTCCTCTGGATGTATGTATTTGTTATATTTTCATTTAATACTGTTCCTTTTATGCTCGGTATAAAATTAACAGTTTCTCATGATATGAAGCTATTATTGCCAAATTTTTCTTTGTTCAAACATTTTAACTCAAATTAAAGAAATCAAATAATTTATTCCAATTGGCACTAAAAATGGCACTTTTGAACGGTAAATAAAATATAAAAATGATTCTAGTAGTCCCTTCCAAAAGTATTTACAATATTTGTATACTTTAGTTAAATAATTATATGTGACAATATACTCCTAGAAACTACTATGTACAGGTCTATTATAGTATTGTTAGTATACATTTTCCTTACATATTTACAAATATCGAACCCGTAGAATATTATACATTAAAGAGTAATAAAAAAAACAATACAACAGTGTGTGAGATAACAATAAAATAATAATAATTACATTTTATAGTATTATAAAACAAAAATAAAAGAAATATGTAAATTTAGATCATCAACCAATTGTCAAGGATCTATGATTGTCCTATGGAGCAGGACAAGCATGTTTCGAAGCATTCTTTCCTTAAATTTTAAATTCATATAAAAAAACTGGTAAAAAAGCAATGTGGTACAAGCGACTATTAATCAGTCACCGATACGATGACTAAGCTGAATTCGGATCCCGAGATAAGGCGGTTTAATTAAAAATCGATAAAAATTTTGTCAAACCAAAATTAGCTTGCCTTCGTTTTAACGGATTTACATCGAGTTAGGGTTGATTGTAATTAATTCAAATATCGGCTATGCAATTCGCAGGCGGTGGGAACTTGGAGAAAGTGATCGTGGTTGGTAACACAGAAGGCAAAATATCACGTCGCCGTACACCAGCCAGAGGGACCGATCAAATAAAAGACTTTTATCCTCAACACGGATACGGTGGAAACAGATTGTCTGCTCCAGATGTTTTCTTACTGACCACGTCACTCAGACCGAGCTACCGACTGAAGAGAGAGCCACTTACAACAGAAAAAACTAAATTGTTGACTATGTCTTACGTCAGGGTGTTGGTTTTTTGTGCGCACGCATTGGAAAAATTTACTCCTACATTTTTCCCCAAAAGAAGTATAACTTCAAAAATTAAACCAGTGTCGCTTCAACCGTTTTAGGACTGGGCCTCAGATTCTATTTTGATTCATGATATATTATTAATCTAATAGGCAAGTCAGATCAGCCTCATGCGCCTGACGCACGCCATCTTTTTTTTTTTTGACAACTTTTGGGTCTCACGATGGTTTCCTTCACAGTTCGAGCAAATGTTAAATGCGTACCAGAAAGAAAGTCCATTGATGCACAGCTGAGGATCGAACCTACGACCTCGGACGAGAGTCGCACGGTGAAGCCACTAGGCCAACACTGCTCAAGTTGCACGCATAGTTGTTAAAATAATGTGTAATATATTTTATTTAAAAAAAAAATCCAAAAAGTATTTAATTGATTATCAGCTACTAAAACCCCAAGTGCCCTAAATGGTCATTGTTATGTCCCAATTTCGCTTTTATACGCCAATTATCCGGTATAAGTCCCTATTAACCTAGCTTCCGAGTTTTTGGGTCGAGGCGACTTTAGTTGATATAATTAGAGGAAATAAACAAACTCTTCTATTGTCTGTGGTCATCACTTTTAAAACCGAAAGTTCACAATTTTAAGTGCAGTTTAATCATATGACGCTAACTCAAGTCAAATTCAAACTAACTTTATTCATATAGTACATTTATGAACGTCAACAGAAAAGATGTTAAATTGATTCTCTACCAGTTCACAAGTCAAAAGCGTAGAGCGAGCAAGAGGAACTGGCAAGAACTCTCCTCCACTCTTTTTAACAAGTTTGAAATGTTTCTGAGTATAATTTTTACATTTCCTAGCACACAATAAATATAAAACAAAATAGCAAATCTGTAAGTCTAACTATAATACTAAGCGATGGATTCCAGGCAATACTTTCCTCGTTAAATTCTTTTTATTCGGTACGCTCTTGACAGAGCGGTCGTGATCGCTATGTGGTAATAGAAGGCGCAGATGTGATGCGCTTCAATTTCATTAAATTAGTATTTGACTTGATCATAATATAAGCCCAGAGCATAGTTATAAAATATGAAAATGTTGTACTAAAAATAATATAAAGAGAAATCACGTACTAAATAAAATTGTAAAGCGAATACAGACGTTAGCGAAATTCAATTTTATTACACTTAAATCAATACGTATGACTTAGGTTCTATTTTTGCCGCCGTACGCTTTTGCATGTGAACACCAATCCCGACTTTATCTAAATGGGATAAAGGTGAAATTTGTGCGATAGGAGGTGAAACTAAAAATAATGCAGACATGAATTAACAAGACGGATATCGGAGATGCTGTGCAGATCAATATAATTGATGATTCATGCATACAAGATTTAAATAACTTTATTAAAATGACGGTATTCGATTTATGATACCCTCCATTCTAAATAATGCAACATCTGTCTACTGTCGCTGTGGCTTTGTAAAGAGACCGATGGCGAGGTCGATTCCCGGTCGAATAGAAAATTACAATTATTAGTAATTTTTTGTCCCCCTCCGGCGAGGACTCAACGTAGGAGTCACGCCTCTCAAATCTCGGACAAAGTACGGAAATTGTTCTGGTTGTCAGACACCAGAGCATAGTTGTAAAAACACTTGGTCATATGTATATCACTATTAAGTAATTTAAAAAAATCCAAGTCAAACATCAGCGTATAATAGTGATAGTATTTTTTTTATGTCACAGGAGACAAACGGCTGGCTCACCTGATGTTAACTAATACCCATGGACACTGAAAATGCTCGCAAGTGCGTTGCCGGCCTTTTAAATATTATAGTTCGCAATGTTATTGGATCGCATATGTTAACCTGACACTTAGGTTGCACAAGTAAGAAAACACTTTTCGCATTGCAAATATGGCTCACTGAAATACGATACTGTTAAAATATCGGAGCAATATTATCGACGCGCCCAAAGGTGAGTTTAAAGTGGAAGTATTGCATGAATTTTGTTCAAATATATTCAAATCGCATACATTGAATTGATAAAGTACTGTTTATTTGGGTTAAGATTGTTTGACTTAGAATAAAGAATGGCGTAGTTCCTATTTTTTTACATTTGACGTTTGGACTGTGAAAGTCATTAAATTTTTACAGCATTAAGCCATAGAACTGTATTGCCATTATAATTAAATTTTAAAGTGACATCAGAAACGTCAAGATTTTGAAACTGAGTTGCAAGTAAAAAAAAGTTTCTTGATTCTCCCCTCCATAACTTGTAGTATAATGTTACCCTCTTGTATATATTATTCTCTGTGTGTGTTGTCTTTTTTTGTGAAGTCATTTTTGTTTTGGTTAACTCTGCTTAGATTAAATTAGACTTAGAACGCGACATTAGCGGAATTGTGATTTACACAGAAGTCGCCATTAAAAATAAAGTGAAGTGAAGTGAAAAAGTTTCTTTTACATATAAGGAATTGCAAACATTGTTATTAAGAATCGGATATAAAAGTGATAGAAACTGAAATAATGATAATTATACATCCTCGAATCTTAGAAAACTGTAAAATATAAATGCAGTCCCAGATTTATAAAAGATTTCTTACTAAATAACGTAAGTAACGTAAATTTACAGAATTTTCGTAACGAAATTCCGTGATATTTTCAGCAAGTGTCCTTTACAAATGAGCTAGTGAGTTCTAAGAGATTATTAGCTTTGAGATAAATCAACTTCGCAGACAAATACACGTAGGGATTGAATTTAGTTATTGAGTTCTTGCAATTTTTGTTTATTGCGTAGTTTTGAGTTCTCTATTCATAAATGCTTTAACTCAAGCCGTACTTTATATAAATATGTCCATAAATTCTGCACAATTATTTACTGTAAAAAACTACATACATAAAATCACTTCAATGAGGGATTCCTTATATCACTAATAAGATAAGTCTTTAAAGGGAAATACCCTTTATGTATTATTAACACAACATTGAGACATTTAATATTTTAATATATTTAATAAGAAATTTAGTTATTCAAAGTCTCAAGTAACTTATTTCAATTAGGCCTAACAAAAAGGTACTTTTGAAAGTCAAAATTACAAATATGTATTTAGAAAATTACTAGTTGGCATTTCCAAGAAGGCTCTCCTCCTCTTCCTTGGAAGAAACTCCATACTTGCTCAATTAAAATAGTTTTTAAAATATTTTGTTTACATTGATTTGACAATAATAAATCAAGACCATATTGGTACTTTGAATTAAAACTACTATACTAAAATAGAATAGGCGCATGATGTTATAAAAACAATGCAGCAGAAAATTAAATTTTACAAATTTTGCAACTATGGATTTTACATTCAGCTTTATAAAAAAAAATTAACATACATTCAAACAGTATGTTGATTCAGTTGATCAGTTGATTTCATTAAAAAAAAGATAAATACAAGCAAATAGGAACCTATATAACTAAATTAGCAACCTAAATTTCGTCTTGTTTGATTGTCTTATGGATTAGAACCAGAATGTTTCCAAGCATTTATCTTGAATATAATCTTGTAAATTGTAATAAGCTTGTCTACAGAATGTATTTTTAATAAAGGTTTTAAATATACGAAATCGTTAGATCAACCTTAAAAAAACAATAATTCTAGATGTTTCTTAATATAAGCTGTTAATTTAGAAGATAAGTATTATGTAGTTACCTAATTCCTTTATATATTGAGCCGGCTTACCTGTAACAAAAAAATAAAGATGAATAATGTGTTCCTATGTTAGTACGTAAAGGCAAAGCTTGTAAATATTAAGGTAATAAATTCTAGTTACGTTGTAATTTAGACGCGGCCGAAAAGCAAATATGTAATCCTTAAATATAATCAGCTGAATTAAATACGAATTTGTGAAGAATTGTATCGTATTGATAAATACATCTAACGGTTTCTTTGAAAACCTTTTATATAACTAAGAGAAAGAAAGTAAAAGAAGTGAAGGGTTCTTCTTGGTTTGTTCTTTTTACGTTCGTTAGTAACATTTGCAGCCATACCTACCTAATTTATTGATTTATAACTAAATTCAGGACACCGTATATCAATAGACTAAACACATATGTTCTACTGATGTTAATCAGTAGTGTAAATAGAAGAAAAGTAATTTTATTGCTTTAGTAATAAATGTGAAACACTTGTTATACTTTTCTTATTTATTTAGTACTCCTACAGCTAACATAAATTATATATATATATATTTTATAGAACAGGGGGCAAATTAAAAATTACAACCAAATACACTGAAAATATAGCCAAAGATGGAATACATGATACATTTTACAAAAAAAAAAAGATTTATAAAAGGGAACAAACAAACAAAAAGTATTTAAAACATTTAATCAATTGTGATTTAATTTATTTAACTAAGCCTAAATTGGTTGTGTTGTGTGATGGTGTGTGAGGGTGTGGTCATGATGTAGGTGATTTTGCGCTATGGATTTTATATGTATACTACCTTAAAACTCCTACAAACCAGTTATAATTCATTCAAGCCAACATTTCTGACTATATTGAAAATTATAGCAACGTACACTACACTCGAAGTGAGTCCCAATAGCTTAGCTTAAAGCTTCTCTAATAGAGCTTTGAGCTTAAAAGCTGATATCTTAAGTAACAGTCAAAGCGTGAAATGGTTCAAATGTAAATTCACGTTTTCTACTTTCCCAAGTAATACCTTTTGAGGTATGTGGGATATAAGATTGTTTTAATATTTGCAATATCTTGGGAACCAAGCCCATTATCGGAAATTTAAAACTGTTTCATAAATTCCTTTGCATAACTAATAATATATATTATTTATTTCGCAGATTCAACCGCAGAAATTTCGTGTATTTTGTCAAGGCGACCTCTTCAGTACTAATCGTTAGATAACCAATCAGTTTACGTAAAATTATTATACATTTAAGCGTTCATTTGTAAAATAGGACTATACAAAAATCCGCTCGCAAATCTGCCGACTCGAATCAGCATACAGAATCGCTTTTATAGACTTTTAAGTATTCAATACAAGCAATTTCATGATTTTGATGCAACCATAGACTAATTAGGTATTAATTTAAACGAGTTTTGTAAAAATAAGTCGTTTAATATCATACATATTTTGATTATTTAGTTAAACAGCATTTAATATATATTGCTCACCATTTGCATTTGAGTTGCATAATATGTATATGTATATATCATTTGATTATTGACTCACAGTGACATTTTTTCTTCGACTTTATGTGGCACGCATCACATTTTCTATGTTCATTAATATAAATACAAAATTACCCGTCGTTGTTTCTACAAGAAACATAACAAGTTTCTAAACGCCTTTTTAGATAAGGCGCTTAACGCTTTGCGAATTTTTATACTCAGTAATTTCTTTTATATTTTAAGCTTGCGTCCGTTTTGGCTTAGTACCGGCTGCGATAACTCGGCTTTGATGCGGCGAGTTTTTAAAACTGCCACTTCACAATTGTGCGAACCACTATTGTCGCGGTAGATTCTGTATTTTTAGTTAAAAAACAGATTTTAATTCAAATAAAATAATTTAGCTATGTAATCTTTTCGACTGCTTTTTAGCAACATGTTCAACAAGGGACTAAGGATTTATATATAGCTGTGCTTTCCTATTTCATGTATGTATTATATGTTATGTGATAGCTTTTCTAGTCAACGGATTTTTTTTTTTAATTTGGAGTCCGTAGTTCCAAATGCATCCAAGTAAACAAAAGAAACTGTTCAAATTATGATCTGGCAAATTGCCTCGATACTTTAATTTCATAACAGAGATATTAAATCCACAATTTCGTGATGCGAATTCTATCATTTTACTTATAAAGTCAAGAAACAGATGCATCTAGAACGGCTGTGTACATAATTTCCTCTCAGTCACGATTTATCTGAAAGAAAACCTTTTAAGTGCAAATATAATCAACCTGAGCAAATCACTTTGAGTGCTCACATTTTGAAAATCTTCAAGAAAATATGATGTAGACAAAAGCTAGATTCTGTTAAACAGAATCCAATTCGTAGCAGAATGCATTTGTTGAATCGTTTTCCATGACAAAAACAAGTTTTTCATGTAACGCAGACAGCCAGACGAATTTACGGCCTATAAAATATGGCCCCATCGTTTTGCAACAAGAGGCTTCGCTCCAATCTGAATATTGTCAGAATAGATCATAAATTCATGGAGTGAACATTTAAAGATTGGCGAAAAGATTTTTATGTTTTATTCTCAATTGAGCTTTAGTTCCTAACTACGAAACACATGGCAAGGGGTCTACGACACAAAACAGTTTGGGGAACTCTACTCTAGATTATATATTCTGCCTCTTAGGGTATTAAAAAATATAATGTGATAATAAGGCCTCTAATTTGTTATGGTATACCCAAAACAAACAAATTTGGATACATAACTGTGTATAGTATCTAATGATCATGTCTATTCATTGTTTATTGTCATAATAGGATATATGATAACTGACACCTTGTATCAACGTTGCTTATCGGGCAGTAATAATTCAGCGATGAATATATTTCACCAGAAATATGATACTTTTTTTTTTGTTGAACAGGCCAGTGGTCAGGAGGCTCACCTGATGTTAAGTGATAAGCCCATGGACACAATGCCAAAAGGCTCGCGAGTAAGTCGGCGGTCTTTAAGAATTGGTATGATCTTAATTTACTCTACTATAAATAAAGTATACTTTATATCTGTTTTATTGATCAAAATATTTATTTCCAAAACACAAATATATTTACAATATCCTTCCTACATAATAATCTATACATGTAAGTATATGTTATTGGAAACGCTATTTCCCTGGGTCACTGCTTCATGCGTGAATGGCTGGACTGATTTCGCTAATTCTATTTTTGTTTGTGTCAAGAGAAGGGTTTTTAAAAAAAAAAAAAATTAGAAAATTGCGCGGATATTAGAAGATTTAAGTAAGTTTACTAAACCACTATGGTCTCATACTTTGCTTAATGCTAATCGCTAGAAATATCGTGCAGGACGACGTCTTTCGGATCCGCTAGTATCAACTAAAAATGGTAAAATAGGAAATAAATCAATTTATTATTAAAACTTGATCATTTAGAAAATATTCTTCACACGCCCGCGCCGTTACAAAATGCAGGAATAAATTTACTGAAATTCACGAAAAATATTCACAGAATAAAATTCTCTGCATTAAATATAGTTAGAACCAATATTAACCGGTTTATATGGGGCAAGACGGAGTGGTTTCATGACGTGTTCTCAATCCAAGCAGTCACTTTTCCGAGATAAAACTACCCGACGAGTCGCGTATTAGGGCTTAGATGAGAACTATACTTTGTACTCTAGGAGACAACTACTATTTTAGCATTGTCGCTATTCAACTTCTTGAAACCAAGATTAGTGAACTAGTGGTAGTGCACGTTAATTGCTAAACAATAATAAAACAATAATACAGAAGAACCTCTTTCCCTAAATACTGACTGTAAGTAGCGTTATTGGACACTTTGTTATGTTAAATTTAATTTTTATAAATCAGGTTACACTTAAATTACTGTAAGCCTTAAGGTAGGCTGTTCAATCTAGCTGAAAAACGGGCAAACGGGCAGGAGGCTCACCCGATTTTAAGTGATACCACCGCCCATGGACACTCTCAATGCCAGAAGACTCGCGAGTCATGAATGGGCGGTTCCATGTAGCGGTGCGCGGCAAAACTTGACTTTAAAAATGCTCAGTTGTGGAACGGTGGAAGTCTAGATACGGGTGGAATTTCGACTCGACTTCCGATTGTGAAACTTAACTGCAGGTATTAATCCGAACAACTCCTCTGAACACTTCATGGTAAATGCGGTTGAAGATGCAGAGTGACCAAGCAACGCCAAACGACAAGCCGGACTGCTTTGCATTGTTTATTAACCTTAAATTAACCTAGATCGTAATGTTAATGGTGTCTGAGAATTGCAGATCTGATGCAGAGACAATTATTATACTTAAATCGTCCGTAATATGTTCTTTCGATATTTCTTCACCATCACCTAGACTACAATTCCGTTTATCCTGGCGTCGGGAGGCAAAGCCCATCCGGGTATCTCGTTTGCATGTCACCCAGCTCACTATAATGTGCATGTGAGCCCTACATATATTTTATTCGTCTCACTTTGGTATTTCTGGATCAATTTATATATAAGTAATGGAACGTCACGAAGATGTGCAGCGTTTTTGTCGAAGAAAAGGGAGAGAGCGATTGAGATTGAAAAGTAAGAAATAAATAAAGTTTGTAATATATTATCACACTCCATCTGGTTTATTTAAAAACGACGTTCAATTTTGCAAATTAGTTCAGTACGACAGATAGAAACGAGAATATTAATTCTAATCATATAAAATATTCATATCAGCACCGTAATGGTTAAAACAATAGAAGGTCCGAATCGTAAAACATTTATCCTCACAGCTCCTCAAACTTTGTGGCCAATTGAATATTAATTTTCTTGCTTGGTTATGTATAGTTTTGTTAATCTTATTACCTTTAATTGTGATATAACTTTTACTTGTGACAGTTATATTGAATTAAAACGCGTCACATTGAATTATTTATTTAATAATGATACCTACGACCTTTGTGTCGAACTTTATATTTTTTTTTAAACAGATCAAAGAGATAGGCTATAAATAAATCACAACGAAGTGACAATTTCTAAAGATACAAAAGATATATAATAATTCGTCTAGAGACGGTTTTTATTGGAAAATTCAATTGTCGTTTTTAGTATTTCTCTGTACTTATTATTTATGTTTTTCACCGTTTTAAGCTCAGGACTTCCACAAATAATTCAACACTAAAATTATTCTAATCCTTCCAGCCGTCCTCGAGTTTTAGCGAGACTAACGCGCTGCAGTAACTGACATACCTACTTGCTGTAAATACTATAAATATTTTCTATGATATTGTGATAAAAGGATTTTGTGCCGGGAATTCCACAGATTAGCCACAGAATTTTAGCATTCATAAATCATGAAAGCATTAAGTATCTGTGGAACTAATTTAACTGTCAAACGTAAACCTCACCGCAACAGAGTGTTTGCAACCAGCTCCACTCATTTATATTCAGACAGTTATGCTGTTCAGAGAGAGTTTCAGAAATCCTCTTTGTATCTTTGGTTTAAATATTTAGGAATGGTCTCCTATATGGTTAGTAGAGCACATTATTAAGCAAATTTGGCCTATGTTTAGATATTTACAATACGCGTTTTCAATTATCGATTGTCATTTGTCAAAATGTGAATAACGAATTACGTCGTCAATGTAATGGAATACAATTGAATGTAATAGTAAGTTGATGTTTTAGCATATAGGCCTGGAGATAGTGACACAAAATAGTGGGTCCCTAATTCTTAAGACCCCTGGAGAACAGCCATACTGGTACTAATGACATAATGTTGTGTCACTATCTCCGGCCTAAAACCTTAAATATTAATTAATTGTCAGCAATTTATATTTGGACGAAGTCTGAAACGTTGTCTCTCGAGACAATTTTGTATTAAATTTCTGAGTGTAATTTCAAATATAGGATAATTTTTTACTAGTTCGAGTTATGATCACACTTTTCGTAACGCTTTACGTCACGCGTTCGCCAGCTTACTCTTCATGTCAAGCGTGCGTAAAGAATTTTCACTTTAAAACTTACTTATGTACACGTGTTAGAAGTTATTACGTCTTATGCCTAACAAGATAAAATTCTGTTCAACTTTTTTAGAATAAAGACACTAACAATAGAAACAATGTATTTAATACATTGAATGTTGTATAATAACGCATTATCTAAATTAATTAAATAATGTTTATTTAAATATCCAAAAACAATTCAATTTAGGTAACTTCAGGGTGTCGGTTTTGAATGACATGTGTGCGCGCGCGTATCGTAAAAATTTACTCTTATCATTTTTTCTAACGTGCCAAAATAAGTATAACTTCAAAAAAAATATGTATATATATATATATGTGTGTATTTATAATGTAAACTCCGCGATTAGTTATAATATTTTTTTTTATAGAACAGGGGGCAAACGGGTAGGAGGCTTACCTGTTGTTAAGTGACACCGGCCCATGGGCACTCTCGATGCCAGAGGGCTCGCGAGTGCGTTGCCGGCCTTTTAAGAATTGGTACGCTCTTTTCTTGAAAGACCCGAAGTCGTATTAGTTAGGAAATACTTCAGTGGGCAGCCGGTTCCAATTGCAAGATTTCATCTCGCGTCTTTGTACATTCATACAAAATTCGTCCAAAATTATCGCCCGAAGGCGCAAATAAGGCAGCATAAACCAGATGCCTATAAAAAGCCTACTTAAAAAATTCAATTACAGCGAAACTTTGAATCCCACTGGGACGCTGGTTTTACTAAACCTCTTATTTATAACAGAATTTTATGGACTCCGTTGCCAGACAATATAATAGCTCTTTGTTTTTATTATTAAAATCATTTTCAACGGGTTGTTTTTATAACACAAATCCATTGTAATGAAAGTAATTTATTTCGTAGTGAACATTTTCATTACGTATATACGAGTTTCTAATGGATTTTATTATGAACTGATTCGTTTCTCATTTAGGAAACAGAATTTTCAGATTTCTATACAGAAAGCAATGAGTTGTTTTGTTTTGTTCCGATTAAATGTGCAATTACGAGAAATTAATCTGAGAGTTTTTCCTTGCATGCTGGCATTTAGAAGTTATGTACTACGGGCAAGTACCTGGTGCTTAAAAATAAACTTTAACACAAAATATGGTTGTTTAGTAGGTAGGTAGAAAAAATCTCTGGGCTGGGTAATCTCATTTGAGAGATCCTGGGAAAGGAATTCCCATATTAATTACACATTTATTTATTTTCAGCATACATTTACATTAAAAGAGCGGCAACGCATTTGCGAGCTCGCTGGCATTAAGTGTCCATGGGCGGCGGTAACACAACATCAGCCACCCGGTTACATAAAACTTTATTACATAAGGTAAGGTAGAATAAATCTTATATTATATACTACCTTAAACTATCGTCAAACATACATATATATGTGTTTATACAAAAGAGCACTATCTATATACAGACCAGTAATCTTTTACTTCTAATTTAACATTTTTTTATATTCTTATAACTGTACGGATGTAGGACAAATTTTTCGGGCACGCACAGGCACAGTTTAACTTAGAACTAAACAAATAAAGAATATTTTCTTGCTTCACTTCGATAGTATGCAGTATTTAAAAGTAAATAAATTAGCAGGAGAACAAAAGATGAAAATTCATCGACATTGATGAACGTGAACACCACTAGCACATCGATCATGCATTAGCTCGACACCCGGATGTTGATTGAACACCAATCAAAGGCCTGCTAATCGCATCCGGTACAATGTTTGTTTTGTAAATTATTCCATATTAATAGCTCACCACACGAACTCTGTTTCAACGCAATCAGAACCTTATACGTTTGTTGAATATAATTTCTGTTCATAGCGTAATGTAGTTGCGGGTTCTTTCGTTAATACAACAATGACGTCTATAATCGTCGCCCATGAGCACAAGAAATACTTTTTATTAACGCGATAATCACGTGTTAAAATAAATAAAGTGCGACGTTTTGCATACTTTACAAACGAAAGAGGCCCCAAGCATGGTCCTTGTTGTACAACAGCCAGCATAGTGAATTTAAATAATTACAAATTATTTTCGCATTTCTATATTGGCCATACGTGTGTGACCGTTTTTATCCAGAAAATTTGATCATATTTAGATCGTTTACTAGCAAGAAAATTAATATTCCCATATAAGTAAAGAGCCGAAAAATAAATATTGACTTTCGACTTTTAGGGTAATTACTTGTATACAGAGATCCAGATCTTTTGATAGTACTACTTTCATTTAGAACTGGTAAATTGGGAAAATTCTAGATGAAATGTCAAAGGAAATAGGTCTGACAGGTATCTCCTGTAGATACCTTGTATCGTAGTTTGAAGCTTACTCGTTCATTATAGAATACCGACTTGTTTATGTCCACATTTAACACTTTTTTTACTTTTCTATAATGAGGGTTGTCTGAAAGAGATCGCTTAGTACCGCATCACTATGACTTGCTTTTTAATCATTGTTCTTATTTATTTAGAAGTGTAAATATTTATTCAAATAATTTATATTAATATAAAATAAATTAATTACTCGCTGCTTTAAAATTAAATCGATAGTATCTAAATATAATTTTTCAATATTTATTTTGTAGCGTAAATTGTATACACAAATAATTCCAAGTTTGCAAATTGATTAAAAAGAAAATGTGCGTGTCAATTCTTCTAAAGTATACCTCTAGATAGAAAAACAGAAATTTACGTAACGATGGAACACAAATTAATAATCTCCATCCACAGTTTGCGACATTAATTAAAATATCTAATACTAAATATTTAATTTCATTAAAATAATTGAAGCCCTTCAATGTGCTATAAATAACTTGATTTATTTCTTGTTTCATTCAAATAAGCTATCAAAAGTACCCCAAGTCAGCTTTAGTAAAGCGGACTATTACTGTCCAGTGGAAGGCGAGGTAATGTAGTTACGGTCAGTAAGCGAGCTTGTGGACCACTCTATGGCTCGACAGAACGACACGAATATTGTTATAGGCTTAGCCTGTCTTTGTGTAAGTACCGATTCTAATAGAAGTTGGTATAGGCTTAATGTTTTTATTATAAAGGCTTTATTTTATAAAATAATATAATATATCACAGTACGTTAGAAAACCGCTGTGTTTTGTATTAATGTAACCACAGCAATCATAAAAAGTAATTTTTTAATTTAGGGTTTGTGTTGATTAGCGTTAGGCTATCTAATATCTGTTTGGGTAGACTATTTATTAGTCGCGGTGGCAAATACCTCAACGTTCTCTCACCATATACATTGTTTTCTCATATTCAGAGCCGAACTTACGTTACCGCGAGTCTGTACGTCGTGCTCCACTCGTTATTTTTATGTCCTCTCGAAAAATTGATGGCGTATATTAAATAACTAGCGGTCCCGACCGATGTGGTCCTATCTTAACTATGAACATTGATTTAAAATTGGTATAATTAACTAAAAAACTATTTCAGAAACAGTATAACTAAAGCTTTAATGATTTAAAACAGTCTTTGTTTGTTAATCTAAATTGGTACTCCGACACGTGAACGGGCGACATTACTAAAGGCCATGTGAAAAACATGGATTTTCCGATCAAAGCATTTGCTTTAAACGATTCTTTTTCTTCCATCCTCTTTGACGACATTTGTAGCACGCATTCTGTCGATGTCAAACGCTATAAAGTATATCAAAAAGTTTGAATTATTAAAGCGTAATGCATTAAATCGTAATAAAAGTTAGGATTACTTTTTTTTATAGAACAGGGGCCAAACGGGCAGGAGGCTCACCTAATGTTAAGTGATACCGCCGCCCACGGATACTCTCAATGTCAGAGGGCTCGCGAGTGCGTTGCTGGCCTAATATAATGTTTAAGTATTCTTGAATTTTGTTATTTGCCGCGCAATTTCCTTTCATAAAAACCTTCTCCTGATGATAAAAATCATAAAAAAAGAAGCGGTGAAATCGGTCCAGTCGTTCACGCGTGATGGCGTGACCAAGGGAAACAGGGATGCTGCTATTCGGGATGGAGACGAATACAACTACTCTCTCTGGGTCGGTTAGTCATGTCTAAGTATCGTGGTCGATTGTGTGAGATCTGGGACAATTTCTCTCGACCAATTTCAGTCCTGCTCATCTTTTAAAACTTCGTTCTTTGGATCAGTGCATCTAGTTGGTGAAAGCCCATGCAAACTTTTGCCTTTGGTGGTTTCAATCACGATGAGCTTCTCCAAGATCTCGTCGCCCGTATGAAATGTTGCGTTATATGCCAATGATAAACGGGTTTTATTTTGGTGGGTAAGGCTCGATGCAATGGTACGTTAAGCGGTTACGGTATTCTCCAGCACCACATTTCAAAACCATCAATCCTTTACCTTTCTCGGGCTGAGATTGTTCATTGTCTATATTGAAAAAGAGACAATACAAGAGTACAAATAACAATTAGTTAGTCGTTCGCGAGTTAAAAGGGTTCGAACAAAAACCCGTCTTTTATATATTAAGATAATCTAATGGGTAAGATAAAATATAACTTTCTTCTTGTAATATAACTTTGATATTTGAATTTGGAAGTTAAAATATATTAACTGTCCAGTTACTGTAGCTTCCGGAAAGTATCACGTGATTAAAAAGTTATAGGCAAATACCAAAATTTATGAAGGTAAGTAGTTCTTTATTTTTAGTTATTTATTTATTAACACTTTGTTGCATACATAAATATTGACAATTGGAATTAATAAATGGAGGAGGGCCTCATTGCTTTTGAGCATCTCATCCAGGCAAAAAACTGTGAGAAAAAAAATTAGATAAGGTAAGCAGGACGTGCAAAAATACATAAGACGATTTAGACAAAACTAATGGAGCAAAATAAAGCAATTAAAACATATGATATCAAGACAATAAAAAAGTGCACACGAATCACGAGAACTTTAGATCAGTTTCACATCAGTTAGTACGAAAGTCAAATTATAATTAATACGACATTTTAACGCATTTTTTTAAATAGCTAATTCTGAGTTTTTTTATAATTAATCAAACCGAATGTACAACGTCCTTTCAAAATAAACGATTATTTATTTAGAAGGTTACACGATCATTTTCTTCTTTTTTGGGAAAAGAGTTACTCTTATTTAATAAAATCCCAGAGGCTCTTTTATCTCTGCCGTTAATAAATTTAGTAAATGTATTAAAGAAAAGCTGTGTAAAAAAAGGCTTACTATAAAGTTAGCGATTATCTAGTTGATAAAAGGGCCTGGGACTAGTGCTGGGCAAGCTACTTGCCCATGCTATATTTGTTTTAAAATAAGTATTGTTTGATGATTTGCTTTTTTTAAAAGAGTACCGAGAGTTTTTTACGCCGGCTTTTTCTCTCGGCCTACACCCTCTGTGATGCGATCAGTAGATCGGCAAAGAAAAAAGAGGGTGTATCTGTAGGAATCCCTACTGGGATGCCTACAGGTTCAAATTTAATTACGTGAACCTTGCCTAAAGGGACTACTTTTAATAATATTTTTTAATAATTAAATTTTAAGGTTAGTTATTAGGTATATTTTGATGTATTATGTTATTTCTTAGGTTTAATTTATGTAATAAATAATAATTACGTGGAATAAGTGATGTGTTTTGTTTTTTTTATTTTTATTAAATATTATTTTTAGTTAGTAACGAATAAAATCTATTTTCGGTAAGCGATAAATTACTTCGACAGATAACTTCACCTAACCGTAAAATAAACTATCAATGCAAACAGTTATATTCACTTTAGATATAAACTGATTGAGTCGATCTTTCAGAATGCAGAATAGTTTTAACAGTAATACATTATAGCGATTCTATTTAGTTTGATATAAATATGAAAATTATGTTAAGACCAGCTATTTTTAGTCATTGAATTTATTTTATTTCTTTAAAGTAATGTCACGTGATTAGCACATAAACCTAGAATGTTATTTTTAATTATTACCTCCTATTACATTAAAAAAAATCTTCCTTTTAGATGAAATTTATATGAACTTTATTTAACTACATAATGCGTTTTAATTAAACCAATTCAACGTATTAAATAGCTGCTTACTATTGTAAGTGTCGTCTTTTCTACAAACATAGAATAACAAATTTGAAAAGATTTTTATCTTACGCGTGTACCTACATAAGTAGACACGTTTTTTGTTACTAAAATACATTCCGACTGTTTAAACTCTACTGTTGTCGGCACAGCAGCATGGCTAATGCAATGACCGAGCCAATGAACTGTTCATATAAATAAATGCAGTGAATTCTAAGTACTTATACAATACACGACTAGGGAGTAAAGAATTAATTTTCGTTTCCACCTCGAAGATTTATAAATGTTTTTAAAAACTAATCAACGAACACCTTATTTAATTAATAATTCAAGGATCCTGCAGACATTTCAAAACACATATTTTTTCGTATTTCGTACCCTTAGAAATTTATAAACTTAAGATTATCTACAGACGAACCGCGATTTAGTTTTATATAAATATTTTGTATGTAACAAAGGAAGGGAAACGTCTTGTTGCTGGCCTTTTATGAATTGGTACACTCTTGTCTTGTAGAACCCTAAGTCGAATTGGTTCGGAAATATTTCAATGGGCAGCTGGTACCACATCGTGGTGGTGCGCGCAAAAACTGCCTTAAAAACAGGTGTGGAACGACGGACGTCGAGGTGATACGGATGGTAGATTTTGTATTATGTCTTGACCTGCTTGATGAAACAATCCGATGATGTAAAATTCCAACTCCAAAAATACATAGAACATAGCTTCCCAATTTGGAATATAGTTAGTGAGCATACATACATTCACACAAGTTACTGATTACAACAATACCGCATCAAACTGAAATTCTCATTGTTGGAAGTCAGTTAAAAAGGATTAGCTTATTTAGTTAAAGGTATATATTAAGGGTAAAGTTGTTTACAACGGAATACCTTATTTTGTAATAAACCGGAAGTTGCTCTTCACACACACACGTCATGCATGACGTCATAAATTCCCTTTATTAATTATCACACACATGACGACAATTTCTTTTAATAGCGTTTCCGCTCCTTACGTAAGTTGTGTAAATTCCTATCCAAATAAAGTTCTCTAATACAGTGAAATGTAGAATTTACTTAGAAACTACTTTTTTTTTCATTACAAGTGCTAATTTCGACGGGGGTAGATACTATTCTCGACTGTGTACTCATTGGACACGTACACCAAAGAAAACAAGATATATCTACGCACAGAAATCTGTAGCTAGTATAATTACGAATTAGACGCAGAAATCCTCGCAGCAGTGAGAATTTTGTGCTTCTGAAAATACATAATAAATTTACTTTATTTGAACAAACAAACATTACATTCTATATACAATATTCACTGTGGTTACATTTTAAATTATATACTACTATGAGCACTAGCGTTTAAACTAGGCCTAGTCTGTATCTTAGCCAGTTTCCTCCAGTGACTGAACTAGGCTGGCTTTACGCATAACGGACCTAGTGCAGAAACTGAGTCCACCAACCATACCATACCATAGACTTCTCTCATAAAAAAATACACTAAAAACATATTTTTTATAGAATAGGATAAACGAGCCTATATGACGCCCTAACCTTCGGCAACGGATGGATGCGTGGCCGGCCTCTTCCTTTAAAAAATTGGAGGTCGTATTTCCCAGGGATTATCCCCACCGGGAGTCGATTCCACAGTACGCTAGTTCGTAAAATAAAGTGTCTTGCATAGCGGACAGTGGAAGACTTCCCGCCATCAAGGTGATGCAGATGAAATTTTAAATTAATACGGCTGGTAGGGTGTTAAAACTACCCAATTACATTAAAATATCACTTAAAATAATAATTTATCTTTCTGAAGAAGGGCAATAATTAATGTTTTCGTCAAACAAGAATGTGAAAATTCAAAGCAACGAAAAGCATCCACATTTCTATAGAAAGCTTTTGAAAATCGTACTTTACAGCAAAATAAGAGCAGCCCCGTTGTAATTCGTTAAATTTGGATAATTTTATTTTTAATGACTATCAAACGTATTTACCGTTTTAATTATAAGAGCATTGTTTTATAAATTTAATGTATTTATTATGACAGAACAGCAGTAATCTATAAAAAAAAATGACGGACAAAATGACGGGCCAATGTCTCCTCAATAAACATGTTTGTCCTTGTGCAGTGGAATCTGTCACCCACGTAGTCCTGGAATGTGTACTGTGACTTCCCGATGAACAGAAATCCTCGGAGCAGCAAGGTCGCTCCGTGAACATTTCGGAATGCCCAGGGAACTGATGAGATTCCGGAAAGAGCTTGGCTGTCTTATCATTAAATATTTTGATTTACACAACTTGTTTCAAATGCTGTTCTGCAATCATGGTCTGCCAAAGACTGGTCATAGTTGACGGATGAGAATAAACAAATTTTTAATAAGGTAACACTGTACTCTTGCGTTCGTCAGTAAAAAACAATAAAATGGCTTTTTTTGTTCCTTTATATTAAATATATATAATCTATCAATCAATCAATCTAAGAACTTATAATTTAGAATTTAGTATGAATTTGTGCTTTGTAAAACTGTGCTTTATATTTATGATTGGATGTGTATTCCGTTTTGTCTTTTGTGTATAAATAATTATTTGAATATTGTTTAATGAGTAGCTGTAGGAATACACAGGTGTCGAATGTAATGAGAGTTTTAATAAATAGTTGTGTTAAATATTCAAAATTGAACTTGAAGCGTACAATGTCTTGATAGTGAAATTTTTATATATTTTTTTAAATACATTAAGTACCTATTAAAAATATAATTAATCGATAATAATAAATAACACAAACATAAGGTATAAGAATCTCAAAAATAAATAAATTATAGTAAGATCAGTTTCATTACCCTGTTCGGATAATAAATGTCCACTATTTGTTTTTATACGCGTCATGAAAACATGACAGTTTTTGTTATAAATTCTTTAGAATTTGGGCGTTGAATTTGATTAATTAGCAGTTTCTGAATTTTTAATTTATATTGAGAAAAATTTAGTATTTTCCTTTCATTAATTTTGAATTATTTTTAATAACAGTGTCATCAAAATCCATTTATTATATTACTTGTCAAATTGTGTTCTTGTTTGTGTATTTGTGTGTTAAAAATAAATCAGTGGCGATACAACCTCTTTAGGTCTTGGTCTCAGATTTCTGAATAAGTAAGTGATCGATAGTTCTAAGTAGGTGATCAGCCTCCAGTGTCCTCCTCCTGACACACGTAGTCGACTTTTTGGGTCTTGTGACATGTCGGTTTCCTCACGATGTTTTCCTTCACCGTTCGAGCAAATGTTAAATGCACACATAGAAATAAAGTCAATTGGTGCACAGTCGGGGTTCGAACCTACGACCTCAGGTATGAGAGTCGCACGCTGAAGCCACTAGGCCAACACTGCTTAATTTGTGCGTTAGGTCATACAATATTTTCATAATCCATCGTTGCAGATTTTGTTAAATCGCGATGGATTATTGTGAAAAAAGTATTAAATGTGTAGTACCCGCGTCAAACATGTGTGTAGTGAGCTTAATCATCAATTTCTTATCTTGTGACCCACTACCTTATCTCCCCAATACTCTTACTTTCAGTAATAGGCAATTAGTATTATTGGAATTTTGTATCATGGAAGTATACTTACATTTTAAGTATAACATTTATTTAACGGAGATGAAAGTACATGGAATTAGAATGTAATATTAATTTGTTTTCTTTTTTACAACTACATAAAATGTTACTTATCCATACGAGTTTGTCTCTTTTCATTACAGTAAAAACACAATGCGATAGAAAGAGATAAGAGAGAATAGATAAAAAGTAAAAAGGACACTAAATACTATTTTTTATCTTAATTTCTCTTTTCTATTGATTGTTCTTGTCAAGACAATTAAATGTATTTTTATAGAGCGTATTACTGTTTAATTTTTAACAAATACACGCTGAACACTACTTTTTTAAAGTTGGTTTAGACTGAATGTAGACTCCTTAGTTTTTATGAACATGGAGATTAGAGAACATAGCAGTCCCAAGACGGTCTCATGATGGAATAAGAGAGAAACCAACTACATTCATATGTATTAAGGCAAAAGAGTTTTGATCATTATGAACTATGTCGTAGAATCGAAGCGATTTAAGTTTGCCATTTATTACTATCGTCGCTCGAATTTTTTATTTAATTTTTAAAACAGGCGCCGATTACAGAGCAACTCAACTCAGCGATCGATTCAACTCACTACTGTCAAATTAACATTAAAGAAAGACAAAGTAACATTAACATTTAACATATAACGTAAGATATCTATATTGCGAGGTGTCATTCTGATAAATGCCATCATGTTCTCTTATTATACATAATCTCTGACATATATGACGTAGTTAAAAATCTTCACTATAATATATTATTATAAAGAATAACGTAAAATCGAAAGTGGTAACGATTTAACGGCTAATGGGTAAGCGGAAGTTACGCTTGAAGCGTCGATTCGCAGCGTGATTTCCGGCAATTGCCAAAATTTTACGCGGAACACAAAATTCGATGTATTAAACGTATTCGTTGAATACATCGAATGTAAAAGTTAATCGGTTAACGTAAATTGGTATTTAAACTTGATACTCACAGTCGTCTTTAACTGAAACGGGGGATTAATCATATGTACGTCCAAAGAACTGTGTCAATTTAATGTTCGATTAAACAATAAACGAACACTTTATAGACTATTATTGTTCACTATTTACATATTTTTTTTATGCAATGGGAGGCACCCGGGCCTCCATCACCTGATGTGAAGCGATACCGCCGTCCATGGATACTCACGTTTCTTGAAGAAGGCTTGCGAGTAAGTTACCGGCTTTTTAAGAATTGGTACGGTCTTTTCTTGAAGGACCCTAAGTCAAATTGGTTCGGTCATTCAGTCGGCAGCTGGTTGCACATAGTGGTGGTACGCGGCAAAAATTGCCTTTAGAAATGCTCAGTTGTGGAACGATGGGCGGCGAGGTGATACATAATATGCGTAAATTCTTAGGTTTTGTTGTATTAGTTCTGTCTAAGTAACTTTATGTGTTATGGAGTTTTGCCTTCTTAAATTTGATTTATTTTTAGACAGTGGTTGCCTGGAAGAGATCACTAGAAATCGATAAATCCGCCAGTGGCCATCCTTTATTATTTTAACTGGATTTCTGTATCACTGCAACGAAGTGTAAATTAAAAACCGATTTGAGATAGCATGGTATAGTGGAAGACCTTTGTATTTCTTTCTGGATGTTATGGCGAGCATGGTGTAGATGATGCAGCTCCATGTAAACATTTTGTTCATAAAAAACTTGGCGATTTAAAAGGCTGGCAGAGAGTTCCTTGCCAATTCTTCTCTCTATTACGCCTTTGCTATGAAAATTGGTACTGTATTTAGAAGCATTTTTTTATTCATAATTCGTACACATAATTCGTTTTTGCTCTTGTATAAACATCAAGACCTAGCTTGTCAATCAATGGATTCAGAAAATGTCGGTCCAAAAATAAAATCCTTTTTCGATCGTGTGTTCGATTATCACATGTAACAGCCACTTACGCTTATCGTAAGTGTGAATACAAGTGTATTCAACAGCGTGTCGAGTGCCTTTTTTGTACAAACCATTGACTTTTATAACATATGTAGGTATATGTATAGACTAAAGAATAAAACAAACACAAAGTTTCTTTTCTTTTTTTTAATAAAGTGGAGAACTTTGCATTAAGAAAGTTGTAGTATACCTATGTACATCACAGATTAAATTAAATAAAGATTTTTTCTTAAATCAATGATAATGTTTAATAGATAGTCACTTGATTGTTGGTTTTCGGGATTGTGACTTGCCAAAGGACTGTTTAAACATAAACAGTTTTTTTATTAACTTGTATATAAAATAAAGTACTGAAATTGGGTGATCAAATAAAGAACATTTCAATTTTATTTAAATTGTAATCTTAATATAATATGCAAAGACATTGTATATATGTATTGGCTGATAATATTGAGTTACTTACGCAACTTAGGTATATACCAACTTTTAACTAGGTTTTGCGAACTCTAGAAACGTATCTGGATATAGAGTATATAGGGTTCCATACCGTTGATTTGACTTAAACTTAATAACTTTCTGAGCAGTGTCGGCTTTAAGCACGACTTTCTGAGATGAATTTCATATATATTCACAGCGGTGCATACGTACGGTAAAGAAAATTAGGGACAGAAGACAGGTGGCGGATCACATGCCTATTAAGAACCTTAACAGTACACAGATACTTCTTTATGGCTTTCTAGCCATGACCTAGGGCTGTAGCAATGTCGTTTTTTTTTTAATTCAACACAATTCAAACTACTGAGCGTTTTTACCACCACTATGTGGAACCAGCTGCCCACTAAAGTATTTCCGAAGTAATAAAGTAAAAACTATTCTCCAACAAATTCGACATGACAGAAAATTTTACTAAACATTTGTACAATTATGCAAGCATATTTTTTTTATTATTCGAGTTCGAGTTTTAAAATGTAAAATGTATGACGTCTTAATTCACAATTATTAATTAGATTACAAATTCTTCTTTTCAACTTCTGTTGTTAAAAAAATCATTGTAGTTTTATTCCGTCAAAACCAATCAAAAACTTTTATTAATTGCGATAATTACGAGGAATAAATCCGGGATTCAGTGGCACGAAACATTTTTTTCAATACACATTAGTTTGCATACAAAAAAGAAACAAACAAAAGGATGGAATTGTTTTAAAAACCGCCAAAAACAGAAAAATGTTTATAAAAATATTACGACATAGCTCTATTTTGAAATTATTCAAAAATATGGACGCGTAAAATTTAAATTTTAGCTCAGTACGCCTCAATGGAAAACTGAATGTTTCATATGCATATTGTTTGCTTTAGATGCAAGGATATATAGGCATAGACACGAGCTAGAGCTTAGTCAATATATTTAAATTAAATGTGTTTAGCGAGAGACATCTCTAGCTGACCACACCAAATGTAACACATTCGATTGTCGAGTTGTTTAAATTGACTAATGTCTTCTTATTAATTTGAATCCGTGGTTTTATTAGTAAATGCAATAAAATAAAAAGAGAACGTATAAGTACCATTCCCTACGATTATCTTGTTTTAATAGTACGTGATATTAAAGTTCATACACACTCTCATGTAGGCACATATGTACCCACACTTTCACACTATCGTACAAAACCCCCAAAATAGGTATTACTTAGTTTAATTTTATTGAATAGTTTTTTCCCTCTGTGACATTTGAACCTTTTTGTTCATATTACCTATGTATTCCGTATTGGCTATATGTTAAGTATAATTGTTTTTTAATGTCAGCTGTAAGATTACGTAATAAATAAAAGGTAATGTTCTGTTAAACGTTCCACCAGAATGCAATCAATTTCCTTAATTTCATATAATAGTAAATATTTTTTGTATTTAAATCTGTAAAGTTTTTTATTTCATGTAAAGAAATACCTTTGTAGCTTACCAGAATAAACAGCTCCGCCATGAATCAATATTTTAATGGAATCACCATTTATTTTTCAAAGTATGCAACAAAAAAGTTATTTGAAATAAACACTTCTGTAGACAAACGTAAATCCATTCATTACTACGGCTTCTGTTTGTCTGCAATCAACATATTTACATCACACTACAAATATACGGGGCTATGATTAACTAAACTGTTACCCAAATCGAAATTCTGTTTGAAAACAAAACTCACAAAGCGCTTGTGGATTATTAACTGTGTCTTCTATTTATTACTTCTAGTTATTAGCATTTTATTCTATTATAGATATTTTATCGATGCCAATGCATCGCACAAAAATTACCATATTGTGAGCTTCACAGATATTATTTTTTTAATTACTTTTCCACTTAAACACATTTACATTTATGTATCATTATTTTTAGATATCTGTGAGCCATTTTTAACAAAAGGCCTCCTCCAGATCCTGCCATTCCTGTCTGCACTGTGCCACTCTGCCATGTACCATAATTCCTTAATCTATCCATCCTATCTTTTTCGTTTATTCAACCTTGGGCACTTAGAAGTTACATTAGTACTTTCTGGCTCCATTTCTTTGTACCTCTTCGTAAACAATTAAAGTTCGCCAACTATATGTATGACAGAATTGTTTCTCTAAACCATTGATTTCTGTTTGACAAGAAATAACATTTCCTACGGTCATAAACATTAATTTCCAAGGATTTTTTAAAGCACGATAAAAATACAAAATAATGCTCTGAGGGCAATTCGATTTCAATAAACCCCTTAATCCATTGGAAATATTCTTAAAACAAATTACTTATAATAAATGGTAAATTAACTTAGGTGAAAACGCAGATAGAAGATATACGCGGGGGCTGTCTGCGGTGAGTTTCAGAGGAGATCCAATTAAGAGTTATGGCAAAGGAAAATAGGAAGACGATCCCTTTTCCGTCACTGACCGATCAGTTGATCCCTTTCGTTTTGCAAGTATTCGTAAATGGCAACACCAAAAGACTATTTATAGGTAGTACATTCTACATTTAAGTTCATCGGTAAAAACGAATGCTTCTAAACTTATTTCATGGTCGTAAAATGGAATAGATTTTAACAGTTAATTAATATGTTTTTCTACTACCTTACGTAGGTACATAAAAAATAACCTGGTTTAGTTAATAAAAAAATATTTTACCTTAAGAAATCCAAGTGTAGTCAATTGCGATTTTCATCTGAAATAACAGAAAATGTAATTAATATTTTTGTACAAAGAATATAAAAGACAACGCCTTATCTAGAATGTTATTCCTTAAATTAGATTTTTAGAACTACCAATTCCAAGTACAGCTTTCAGAGCAAGTATACTTTTGATATACACTTTTCGTCAAAAAAGGTTAGTCGACATCACAGGAGAACAACACATCACAAAGAATTAGTCTAGCTATTCAAAGGGGGAACGCTGCCAGTATCTTCGGAACCTTGCCTAAAGGGACTCCTTTTAATAATATTTTTTAATTATTCAATTTTAAGTATAGTTACTGGGTATATTAGAATTACTATATGTACAATTTGTATAAATTAATAAAATTAATTTTTCGTCTATGAATATTGCGGTCTAAATCAACTGAAACTACTATGAAAGTTTCGAAACCTAGATTCTTATTTACGCTACTTAAATATTTACAATTTCAATAAATGATATTTTAACCTTGTAACATAATGGCAGACGGACACGCATTCATTAAACATAGCGTGACGATTAGCCACGTGCATGTTCCCAGGGAGCAGGTTCGATTTTTTTCAACTTTCAAATTGACTTTCTGTGAAGACGGTATATCTTTACTATACTTGTGGTCTATATACGAAGTAAACAAGGTCTTTAATATTTAACAGCGTTATTACAACTACGTGGCGTTGTGAACAAAGCAATAATCAAAGCAATAAATCAGTGTCAAACTCGTAGAAATAATAGTTTTGTAGGAATATAATCTTAGAAAACTGGTCATTTTTATTTCATAAAAAGTTTTGAATTTCGTTTCTTTTAAAAGATATTGTCATTGCATCTATTTTGGAAATAGAAATTCTCTAAAGTAGGTCCAAATAATTTCCCTAGGCAATATGAATGGATTATACAACTATTAAGGTATTTAGAAATGTATTTCTATATGACACAAAAAAGACTTAGTAAAAATGTTCTTAATATTAAATTTAGTTCAGCGTGACATTTTATTAGTACAATAAACATAATTTGCTTTTCCGACAATATACAATTATAATAAAACAAATATCAAGTTATTAGCAGTAAACAAATCAGTTCCTTTGTTCTGAAAGTTGAGCTCTATGCGGCCGCGAAGCCTTCGCGGTTGTAAGTCGTCATCTAGGATACTTACTGGGTGTTTCGTTTCTTTAGTGCGCGTCAAAGCAGCAATGCTTTACTGTATATACCTCTATATATATTAAATATACATATTATTATATTTAATATATTGTTTCTTTACTGATATATCATAGAAGATTACGATCTAGCTGTACTTAAGACTAATAAGTTTAACTCTAACCAAAGTTACATAAAAATGATAATTAACAAAAGAAAAATAATTTAGTGGCGCCTCAGATTTCCGAATCTGTTTCATGATCATTAGTAGATGATCAGCCTCCTGTGCCTCACACGCCGTCAACGTTTTCGGTTTAAGGCAAGTCGGTTCCCACACGATGTTTTTCTTCACCGTTCGAGTGAATGTTAAAATGTATATATGCAAAAAGTCAATTTGTGCACAGCCAGGGATCGAAACTAAGACCTCAGTGATGAGAGTCGCACGCTAAAAACCACTAGGTCAACATTGCTCATTTGTCAATTTTTTCACTGTTTATTTCTTGACCACAAGTGAGACGAACGTGCACAGTAATTCACTAATTCAAAGGGTTTTGTCATTTTCTATTTTCTTTAATCACATTAAATTCCTCAAATCTAAAATGTTAATAACGATTTTTTACAAATAATCAGAATTTTAGCCTATTCATTAAACCATTTTAAGACAAAATTTGGGACTACGAAATAACTTCCCCGTATTATTTTAATATTCTTACGGAGCTAACACAGAATTTATTTAGCGAAATTAAAAGCGAGTCGGCGCGTCGTTAGTGCTTAGTCTTGTTAGTATTTACTTATCTGGAGCGAACTACGACTGGATTTAACTGTTTAATGTGTTCTTACACTCTCAAAATTAACAAAACTTATTTTAATATGTAAATTAAATGCATTAATCCTTGACATTCTTGAATGAGACCATTTATTAGATACATATTATTAGATATATGAGAAAGGTTACCTAATCTACAAGTGTACATACATTCGCATTGACTTTCTCCATTAAGGCCGTAATGTAAATGACATCACAACAATAATAAAAAAAAAAACAATGTGTAAATGTCGAGGTTTTTAACTTTTTGATACCAAGGGCCTACTCAGAAGATTGATAAGGATAAAATTAGAATAAGTCACATTGCACGTTAGACTTAAGTAACAGACAATTATGAAAAAGGTAAGAAAGGTATGACCAAACCTATTACCACAAGTGACTGAAGACCTGGCGCTAGTATTAGATTACTTGTAGCACATTAAGTGTTTTTGTTCTTCTGAAATAGCAAAAATTGTCATTTCAAATTGAGATATAATGTTAAAATTTATAGAATTAGAATAAGTTTGAAATTTTTATTGTTTAATAGTAAGCAAATTTTAAAAGTTCGTCCGGTCTTTAATTTTCTTATTTAGTAATTATTAACTTTTTTAAACGTATTACCCACACATTGTCTGTGCTTGAAAACGAAAATTTCGAGGATTCCTACAGAAAATTAATACCTTTATGTCTATTTTAAATAAAAATAGATAAATTGCAGTAAATCTGCTTACGTAATACTCAATACTATATTAGACGTAAATAATTATTTACGTCAACACATAGCTGTTTGTATAAAGGTAAGAATTTTATAAGAGCCAATTCTAAAGCCTCTGAGCGCCATCGAATGTTTTTATAGATAAAAGCTTATGCCTGTGTAAATAATAAATATAGCATTTACGAAGTTGACCTTTCTCGACATCGATACTAAAATATCGGCGCCTTTCTCTACAATATATGTCACCGAAGACTTAAAGGGAAATAGAAATGCTAAAATATTTTTATTTTTATTATTGAGAGATTTACAGCTTACACACTAATCAAGTGCTTAGTAACTAACAGATTGGTAACAAAAAAATCATTTAAATCTAATTATCTATCAAAAAATAACTAAAATTAGTTGAGGTACAGGTAGGTTAGTATAAATTAAACAATTCTACGTATGATCTCTTTATTCAACTCAGGAGTTTAGGTGTCAGAGCTCTCCTTGCCGACACCACACTTGCAGCAGTTAATCAGCAACAGTTAAATTTTAAACTTACCCTAACGATAAACTGTTCCCTCTGCAATTGGTGTTGACTTATATACCATATTTTTTAGAATCCTACCTTAGACACAAATATATATCTTATTTATTATATCAGAACAGTCAACTTAATCAAAATACTTGACAAAACCCCGAATATGTAGCACACACCATAAATTAAATAATACGACTTATTTAAGCTAATATTAATCACAAACGGTAGTGTGTTCAATTCCCGGCTTCACACTTACTAAGTTCTTAGGATATCATTCTAAGATGAAATCAGGAGTAGTCTTGCTCTAAGGGTCGAAATTAAGCGATAAAAATTACTCTTGTATAAGTCTAGGTTCTCGATCTTACTCTAATAAAAGGGATGTCATGATTCAGGACCAGAAGGCTTCCAGCGTACTTGTCTTTAATGTTATCAGATGCTGTGGGTAAGATATGCAGGGGTATGCCACTGCGTTATAGCAAGGTCTTCCTGAGTATTATGCTAACACCTTATTTTATATGCAATAATGTTGCTAATTAATACATCAGTGTTGCGACAACCTTTTTAGTTCTTGGCCTCAGGTTTGTGTATCTGTTGCATTGTCACAAGTTAATCTAATAGGCAAGTAAGTGGTCCTGTGCCTAATAGACGCCCACAACTTTTTGGATCTAAGGACTTTGGAATTTTTCCTTCACCGTTTGAGAGACTGTTAAACATGCATAGGCACTCTCAGATAGTCATGACATGATAGTCGCACGTTGAAGCCACTAGGCCAACAATGTTTCAAAAATTAATGAAAGATATTCTGTCTGTATGCTGAAATACACGCAATATAAATTTAATAAGAGCATGCTAAATCTTATATGAAAGGTGAAGACAGCTCTGGCATCAAAATTCGCAAAGCTGATTTAAGAGAATCTTGCATAATACATAAATTGCAGTTTAGAATGTAGCACAATGAATGCATAATATTATTTGCATCGCGTTACTTACGTCATTTCTGAATTTTCACTTGACAATAAAATAAATTTGTTTTGTTTCAAAATTGAATTTTAAATTAATTAGCATACATATTAGGTTTAATATATTCTTAACGTGAAGAAAACAATTTTCAGTGGTAAAGAGAAAATAAGTATAGTAGCAATAAGAGGGCGTAACTAAAAAATATAATTGGCAATAATATAATCATATTCAAAATGCGTCTAACATAATCCGAGCGAATCACAAAGCTTATGAATGTCAAATGTGACGATTTGATTATTATACATTACCTTCATGAAATTTTATGAAAATACAAATATGTATTTCGAACAAACACGTTTAGTAATTAAATTGCATTTTTTTGACGATTGCCCCTTTTCACCCCTTTTGTCTAGCACAAAAGCTGACGCGGTCGCAGAGCTGACGGAAAATAATAAACGATTTAAATAAGAGAACTTCCTTCAACTTTGACTTATCACCTATGGAGTAGAGACTCTTTTTTGAGGTTTTTCAAGTACACAGGCGTTAACTGAATATAGAATATAGAGTAAATTTATTTCTCATTACAATTACATACATAATTCACTTACTGGAAAACAATATAAACTAAGTTTAATAATTATAAGAGCGCACAGATGTGGGTACGTATATAAAATTACAAAGCAAAACAGCAACCAAAATGTGGGTAGACATAATAACTCGATCGAAAGACTTAAGTTGGCACCTGGTAGATAGTACCGGTGACTTGAGAGCAGGTGCTTTCCTTGCTCAACGAATAAGTATCAAAATATAGCGAGAAAATACCAGCATTAAAAGTCCACTGCAAACAGGAAGCAAACATTTTATTGTTTTAAATTTTCTATGAACACATTTTTAATACAGTCAATCAAATCCGTTTACAACGACATCGTTCAGAGAAACATACCGGTTATATTGACCAAAATCAATCGCCCCAGCTGAATTCTACTGTATTAGGTACTTAATCTCGGCTTGGTGATCAGTCCATAGAACGCCTTGCCGTCCAGGGGAAGGTGGAAGGCACTAGACCGCGCGGCAGGTCACCTACACATTGGACTTATCAGATTAAGTCTGCCGTAGGAGAATCACTGAATCAGTGCAGCAGGATGACCTACAATAGGCAGCGGTGGCGGAACGTCGTGAAGCGCATCACGTCTGCGCCTTCTATTACCACATAGCGATCACGACCGCTCCGCCAAGAGCGTACCGAATAAGAAGAGGTACTTAATAACAACATGATCGGACATTACGACTATCGGTTTTACGACCAAACATGACACATCCTTTCGATGCCATTGTCTTTGGAAATACATTTTGTAAAAATGATTGTATTTGTGTTCTTACAAGGTGGTAAAGCGTAAACGAACTGGCCAAAGAAGAATATAACTGCCGTTACTTCATGTGCCCACAGGTAAGACTAACCTTTCTGCAAAGGGCACATATTATTCGGTGTATTCATTTACTTAACAAAATACATAGGTTAACGGTCCTTTTTCATTGTTCGTTAACTGAGCTGAAAAAAGTTATATTATTTGTTAGTGCCTATAGTTAGTAATTAGTTAATTACTGTTAGTATTTTTTTTATATTTTTGATTATGTCTCTTGTTTCTTTTCTGTGTTTCGTCTGTAAAGTATATTACGTATTGTTCACTCGTGTTAAGTTAGGGTCACTTGTTAAGGTAGGAGTGTTTTTATCAATAAAATAAATAAATAACTAAATAACCGACATATAGGAAGAATGTAAATAAATGGAAATTCTAAAAGGCAGAAATCAAAGTAAATGGGTTGTCGAGTAGTTGGTTTCGAGAGGTCAATTCTATTAATCTAAAATAACGCCCAAAGTTCTGGTATTAGCATAATATATCATCAAAGTAAGTTGAGGCACGGCCTGCGAGTATTACTCACGTTCAAGCGATAAAACAATATTATACCAGGCATTGAAACACCAAGGTAACATTGTGTTAGCTTAACGCCCAAAATTAATAATGTATCCGTTATCTAATATTCTAGACAATTTTGGATTGATTCATATATAAAGATCGATCTCCAATTCGCAAATTTAACAAAACTGCTATGCTGCGAAAAATTTCAAGAAATCTTTAGCGTGAAACAACATATTATATAGATAATAGGACGTTTCGCTTCATTGAATTATTAACGTGTTAATAAAATAAATGCATTTGCAACGAATATTTCATTCTACTTAAAGAGCCGGCAACGCACTCGCGAGCCCTGTGGCATTCGTCCATGGGCGGCGTTATCACATAACATCAGGGCCAACCTTGTTCTATAAAAAAGTCAAGATATGATTTACAGCTACGGGACATATATATATGTATATATACGGGAGAGCGTAGTATTATTTTAAATCCAGCTAAGCTTTTTATTTATAAAAAAAGGCTCCACAAGGTTCTCTTGCGTCGTTGGCTTATGTGTGGTGCCAAGCTTATACTTGTGTCTTGGTTACTTTAACAGCTTACGGCACAGGGTATTATGTTTTACTCCAGTTTAAATTGGATTAAGATAGATAGATCAGAAAAAAAAGTTCTAAAAATGCAATTTGGAATGGAACTTGGCAACTTGATTCCATACTAATTCAGTACCAATAACCACAGGTATATTGTGCGCTGTGGAGCCAATTCAAAAACCAATTTCATTTACGATTTTATATAAATCGCATTTCTAGGATAGCTTAAATCATATGACAAGTGTTCCTCAGCATACATCGGTGTTTATGTATCTAAGCGGATGTAGACGAAGCCAGCCAATCAGCAATGTAATTTGTGGTAGGCGATTAACGCCACCGAGTTGCATTAGGGGAATGACGTTACGGCGAAGATTAAGGCTGATTGCGCTCTTCATACATAATGTGTGAAATATAATTTGCGTCTTTGAGTATTTTTTTAAAGTATGTATCTTTTTATGTAAAATCATCAAGACACAAAGATAGACTTCAAGTTCTGAACAATTGTATTTTTTTACGGTTATTAGGTACTTGTTTTCCGAAAACCATGATTAATTTCTAAATTAATTGAATAAATATTAAAAGCCAACAATTTATATCCGTTGAAGTAAACGACTTTTGCTCATCAAACGACATTGGCCGACTTATTTGTTGGCATAAACTATTATTTTGAGGGTACTCCAAAATGTTGATCCAATTTTGGATAATAACACAAAGTGGTTGATTAATTAGTGAAAATGTAAGTATTTTTACTATTTATAACAACGCCAAATAATGTCAATTTACATTTCGTGACAAATATAAGTATTTCCATAAAATACTAAAATTACGGTCAATTCATAGTTTTTCATTGTGATGAACAACTTTTCAGAGTAATTTAAATAATTGCTATACACAATGCGGTATCAAATTGGGCCATGAATTATGATTGTGTGAGACTTTAAATATAATTATGGTTACTTCAACACATACTATTATAACATAGTGACGCTGCAGTCCAAACCATATAAGGCAAAAACAAGAAAAATCGCGTTGTCTGAACATGGTTAGGCGCATGCCTTACTAGGCAAATTTTACTTTACATGGCGCGTAGATCTGTGGAGGTATATGGCGAAAAAAGGAAATTTATGCAAGTCTAAGCCAACTTTCAGTAAATGACTTTAGAATTCTCACTTTTTGAAGTTATACTTCTTTTGGCGCGATGGAGAAAAATTATGAGAATGAAGTGAGCGCGCACACCAACACCTAAATTCGACTTCGTAAAGTTAGGTCTAGGTGGCATGCAAATCGATAGCATTCATAGTATTTTTATATTTAGAACACGTGTTTCGTAACAATACAATTAAACAGTGTGAAATGTGAAAAAAAAAAATTGCATATTATTGATCTTGATGATCACTTAGGCAGACTTCAGAGAATAAAGCACCTAACAAATATTTAGTAAAAACTTGGCAATTTGAATCGGTTTATTGCTATTACTTCTCGTCCGTTCTATGCCATTGATTTAAGAACTGACAGTAATTTTTTATGACACGAATAAATTACTATTGTTTTGATTTGAATTAAGCACGAAAACATATATGTACTGTACATATATACATGTACTGTACATATACGTAGCAGTGAAACGAATAACAATAGTTATCACTATCGTTGTCCGTTTGGATTTTATTTTAAAATAAGTCAGTGCGGACCGACAGTAACTTAACTGAACGATCAGTGACAATAGTGACCTCTTCCACCATAAAGAACCAAAAATATTCTGTAACCATAACACCTCGTCTGCCTGTTAATATGTGCTTTAAAGTAAAAACATTGTCTTTGACAATCTATCTATCTCTGGCTATAATTGCATAAGGAAGTTTCAAGACATAGAAACCCAGGAGGTAAACAAAGTTTATAGTAGATATCTGTTTAGAAGTTGACCCGTCAGGAAGTTCCGCCTAAGTAATATCGAGGAGTTGCAATCGACGACTGTGGTCAGTTGTGAACCTGATAACCCCGACTGAGAAACTTGTCATTTGCTGTTATGAGCAACATTGTACCTTTATTGCAAGATACGATAGTCTAGCTGGTGTTTTGAGGACACAATTATCGTTAATTGAAGCACCAAAAATATAGCAAGAAATGCATTTATAATTTACGAAAAATCAAAAGGACAAACGGGCTTATCTAATGTTAAGTGATACAGCCGCACATAGACACTAACATAGCCAGCAGGCTCGCAAATGAGTTTTTCGGCCTTTTAAGAATTTCTACGCTCTTGAAGGACCCTAAGTCGAATTGGTTCGGAAATACTTTAGTGGGCAGCTGGTGCAAACTTTAATGTTCCATCTTTACATAAATATTCTAGCGGCCTATACACATTACTTCAAACAAAGGATACAGCAGGCTTATTTTGTATTCAAAACATGTACTAGACTATTCAAAATCCATGACAATTGTGAAACAGCCAATAGCCGGCAGCGGTATTTCCGAATCGATAAAACTTTGTCAGACAAAACTTTTCCAACATGAACAATACTTACTATAAATATCCGTTTAAATTAATTAAATTAGTAAATAATTTGAGTTGTTTAAATTGTGTAAAATACCCCGAGGCAAATCAATTTGAAAAAGAGATTATGTTATCACTAACATTTACATTATCTTGTCTTTATCTGTTTATTTATAAAACCTTACCAGCGCTCAGCACACCGATACATTGGTACAAGAAAATTAGAATACGATATTTAGTGTCACAGGTACTTATAGGCAAACGTTACATAGACGACATAGACATTTCTTTTTGAAGTGAAACTTTTTTAGGCGCATCAGGGTAAAAATTTACGGAACGTCACGAAGATGTGCAGCGATTGAGACCGATTGAGATAGAGTGAGAACGGGAGATCGAGAAAAAATACACGCTATTTTTGTTGATGATGATTCGTTTCATCATTCGTTACATATTATCATTGGTATGGTAATATGTAACTAAACGAATAATAATAATAATACTAACTGTATCGAGCGTTGGTATGACGTATGCTACTTTTGTGGACAAACAAAAAACGTGGTGGCGTCCGTAGAGCGGGTGGGAAATGATAGACGGGTCAAATATAGGAGTCTTCCAACTCCCTTTTGAGTTCAAGTCCACAGGCGCTAATTAAAGATTCAAGTTGGCGCCTGGTAGATAGTACCGGTGATCTGAGCTGGTGCCTTCCTCGCTCAAGAATTAAGTATCGTAGAAGAGTGAGGGATTGTTGCCAGCGTTAAACACACACACACAGTATGTAGTAAGTACACAGCCACAGAAACCTTTTGAAATTTGTTTATATTTTCTTTTTATTATATTTTTATTAATACTATGTAGGTTAATAAATTTATAAATACTGTATTTTTTGTCGTTACGACATATGTTTATGTATTTTTTTTTATAGAACAGGGGGCAATCGGGCAGGTAAGCCTCCTGCCCGTTTGCCTGTCCCGTTGTTATACGTATAAATGTATTTTTATTGCTTTCCTAGGTTAATAGAGCAACACAAATCATACATTTAATAAACCTTTCGCCTGGCACTAATTCCTTGCGCAGGGATCTCAATACAGAAATGCAAATTGCGGCCAATACAAAAAGCAATGCTTTAAAACTGTCATATTTCAGATGCAATATCGGAAAGTATTGGATCAGTTTTACTGCACCGCTGGCGAAATGAGAAATAAAAACAAACATAACCTTACACTTTTACAAGCCATAAGCTTTTTCAAAAGTCAATGTTATATTAAAAAATAAATTGAATTATGGTTGACCGATACTACTTCCAAGAATTCATTTATATTATGATAGACACTTAATCTTCAATAAAAATAAAAATATATTAAGCTTAAGTATGCTGGTATATAATTATATATAACTGCAGAGTTTTTACATTAAAAATTAAATGAGTTACAAAAAAGCGATAGTCGTGCGTGTCTCTCATCCCTGAGGTCGTAGGCTCGATCGCCAACTGTGTACCAATGGACGAACGAATCTATACTTTAAAAAAAAATTGACGATTTCGTACATAAAAGTGATTATATTCTCATGATTTTGTGACTTTGGCCATTAGACGTGACTTTCCTAGACATTTGCAACATCCGGATAAACGTGAAAACAAGGTAAGCAATAAATAATGCATAGAATAAATATTATATTTAAATCTCACCGCTTAAGCAAGTTCAGAGGCATTTGAGTGTAATAACTCTGTGTCTAGCCGAATGTACAGAGCAATAAACCGTAGAGGTTGATTTACTGCCGCGAACGTTGGCTAATGTGTTGGCTCTGGACATGGATTACTCTATTTCGTTCGCCAAACAGTTATAACCGCAATATATATATATAGCTCTCATTAAAATCAGTGTTCTAGTGTTTACAAAACTAAGTTCTGAGGTGAATTTATTCTACGTACGCTATTAACACTTGCTAGCAGATATCGACATGTATTCGTCTCTTTTCGACGTCTTTTTTTAAATTTTCAATGAATTCAAATGAGTTTATTGCTAGTTCTTATGTTCCGTTCTACGCCCTTGATTACTTGACTGTAAATGTAAAAATAGAAGCATTCAATTTTTACCTATATAAATTAATGATTTTTGTTTTTATTTAAATCCTCTTGCTAATTTGTTAGACACACAAGAGCATAACATTGTAACAGATTTTTATCTAAAATACAAAACTATTACTGATAAATTTTACGCAAAGAATTATATAAAAATACTGTTTATAAGTTGTATTTTCAGTTTCAGCGACATGAAACTAAATGAAACCCTTAAAAAAATTAAGATAAACAAATGTTTGTTGGGAAACTTTCCTTTAAAATATTTTTTCAAAGGAATCTCAAATAGCTAATAATCTTTTCTTTAAGATTGCGAATTATCTTTTTGAAAGGCGATGCACGTGACATGCTGAACAATGTCTTGGCTATTTCTTTATAAAAATTCCTCTAAAAATTAAAGGTACTAGCTTTCATATCTATTATAAAGAATGCAACAAATATTTCTCATTTCATACGTATACTGTTTTTATCGTCCAGTAGTCTATTCTGAAGATCGGGCAATATAAACAAACATCCAATTAGAATTAATTAAATACTACATTAATCGATATTTACATTATTAAACATTATTTGAATTTTAAATTAGAAACCTTAAAACATATACAAACTAAATAAATTCCTTTTAAATATATTATTAAAAGGAGTCCCTTTAGGCAAGCTTTCGAAGATACTGGCAGCGTTCACCCTTTGAATAGCTAGACGAGCTCTTCGGTCTCTTGTGATGTCGCCTAACCTTTTTGATATTTCCCTAAAAAGCCTTATAGCGCAAGGACCCCACGGATCGAGGGTCTCGACACCGAATGGGACAAAATCACATTCGGAGCCTAGTGTCTAGACCCCAGTATTTGCATGCTTTAGCTTTTTCAGCCGCTTCACAAGCCGCACCAGCTGTGTTGTTGGTTATACTTTTTTTTATAATTTATGTTTTTGACTAATACTTATTTTTTTCTTAAATAAGGCAGGAGGATCATCTGTTGTTAAGTGATACCCATGGGGTTTTATGTATTGGTACGCTCTTATCTTGAAAGACCCTAAGTCGAATTTATTTATTTTATAACGGTTATTACACATTAAAAGTGCTCTTTATTTTCCTATTAACTTCGTCTTTCGAATATTCTAGAAAATTTTACCATATTTTTTCTTTTTACGCATATATCGTATCCATGCGTAAGGCACTTCGTCATATTTTAGATCCTCCCTAGACCTTTTCTACCGGAGGAAATATTAATTGTGCACTTAGATAGCAAAATCACGGTATAATCAGATATCATCAGTAGTTATGCTCAAAAGATATGGCATAAAATACAACGTAAATAATTTATAACAATTATTACAAAAAAAATAATTAAAAAAATAACTTAGTTTGCGCCTCAAACGCAAAATAATAATAATAGAAAGAATAATAATTGTAAAAAGTAACAGTGTTAGTAAAGTAGTCTTGGAAGATTTGTGTGCATATACTTAGTAAATAAAAAAAAACAGAATAATTGTTAAAAAAAACTAGTAAGTATAAAAAATAGATAAATAAATATCACATAATTTTTCTTCATGTAGCATTCAGAACTTTTGCGCAATAGAATCTGTGTTTTAATCCAATTAGTAAAGTTCTGAATGAACGCCAGTCTGTATCGATATTAATTACATTTAGTGTCGTGAATTTAGGTCAAACGATCGACAAATGTTTGAGGTATATAAACTTGACTGTCTAATATACCTTCTATTAGCGTATTAAATATGTTTTTATCATTGTAAAAAAAAATCAGTGATGCTACAACCTCTTTAGGTCCTGGTCTCAGATTTCCGAATCTGTTTCATGATCATTTTTAAATCTTATAGGCAAGTAGGTTATCAGCCAGCCGTCGGTTTCCTCACGATGTTTTCCTTCTCCGTTCGAGCAAATGTTAAATGCGTACATAGAAAGAAAGTCCATTGGTGCACAGCCTGGGATCGAACCTACGACCTCTGTAGGAGAGTCGCACGCTGAAGCCACTAGGCCAACACTGCTCTTCTTTTAAGGTAAGGTACATTAGCGTATTAAGTATGTTTTTATCATTATAACAAAGCAGCATTTTTATAGAACAGGGGGCAAACGGGCAGGAGGCTCACCTGATGTTAAGTGATACCGCCGCCCATGGACACTCTCGATGCTAGAGGGCTCGCGAATGCGTTGCCGGCCTTTTAATAATTTGTACGCTCTTTTCTTGAAGGACCCTAAGTCGAATTGGTAATTCCTTTAATGAAGACTGTAAGTTGAACACTTTCTTATATTGAAAATCCTAATTATTCACTCAATTCAATTCAAAATCATGTATTCATGTAGGTAATTTAATATACACTTACTTATGTAAGTAAAAAAAAAGAAATATACATAAAATGCAAAAAATCTAATTTTACATTTACTTCCAGTTGCTAGTTCTCAAATAAAAGGCGTAGAACGGAACGGTTCTCCGCCACTTTTTTTAATCGCCATATTTTTTCTACAGTAGGTATATCAGTAAATAAGTTATGCTTAATTACTTATTAATCTTAAGATATTCATTTAAATGAAATCGCTCGAAATAGTCATTATTTAATAGAAAGCACTCGTACCTATTGCTTAATTTCGAAGGCTTCGCGATCAAGCTAAGCTTATCAATTAAGTAAGTAAGAAAAATTGTAACATTCACCAGATTTTATTCTTGTAACTGTATTCTGGCATACGTTTAGATAAAGTAAGTATGTAACTACAAGAAAACGGGTGCCCCTGTAACAATTTTAAATCGTTTAGTGCGGTGCACAGGTAAAACTAGATTACTTTCGACTTGCAATATAGTTATTTGGAGGCATCTTGCAGCAATAACAATTTATTTGAGTTACTTATAAGTTTTTATTCAGATACATTTGTTATTTACATTTAAATATATGACCATTTTAGTCTTCTTCTAGTGTATCTGTGTGCCCTTTTTTTATTTGGTCTATTATATTATTAACTTAACTATAATTAGTCACTCATAACATTTATTATCATGGGACTTTTCATGAACTTTTAGTTAAACAGTGATTTGCATTAAAAACAGTTCAGCAAAACTTTTGCCTTTCTCACACGCTGATAGCCTCATTTGAAAACTTTACTATGGAAATACGAAATTAGACTTTGTAATTCGCTAACATAAATAATACTTTTGAGTTAACAGATAACGGAAAGTTTAAATAACACCTGTAAAAATTATAACTTATATTCTTAATTGCCGGAATTAAGCTAGGTAGATCTTTGATTTACGAAGAACCACTACTGTATCAAAAACAAATTTGTTAACGTGAAATTACAGTTTATTTCTAAATAATCATATACGGTTATTAAAAAAAATATTAAATACTCTTGATTTCAGACGAGCTCAGTCTTGTTAATTATTGAAAAATCTTCTTTTTAATAACTTATCTTCTGCCTCATAATTACCTGCATTGTGACACATTAACTATTGGATTAGCTTCAACATTTTTGTTTATACATATTTTTTTAGATTTTACTTTATAATAATTTTAGTCAGTATTACGCGTACTGTTTTGATAGTTATTTATGCACTACTTGTAATTTACCCTCTGTAGGTGTTCCTTGTTATTGTTCCACACCAAAATTACCTGGAAGAAATCGCTTGGTAGCGGCCAAAAGCGGGTCCATAAGACCGCCCTTTGCCTAAGAAACTTATGTTTTTGTATGGTAACGAGGTGTACAATGTAAGTACATAAATAAGGGTTTTAGGAAATAAAAATTAATTCAACTTAAATACTATTTAAACTTCTGGCGCATTTTAAATTTCGAACTTTTGAACAGGAAATTGTATTAACAGGTAATTCCGGGGACTTGACAGACTTGTTTCGACACTTGTCGTCTACTGGAACTCGGAACAGTTGTTACATGTATTGATTTCTTTACACACTCCTTACATATTTATATAAAGTAATATAAATAAATCAGCAAATAATTGACCAGCCTTTTGTAACGTACAGATTTAATATTTAAAATTAATAAAAACTTTTGCCTATACCAAGTTCGAAATAGAGACTCGGGCGCCTAACCACAACAACACTGCTTCCACTTTAATAAATTTGAACAATAATATTTGTACACTTAATTGTAGATGAAGAAATCCGTCTGCAGACATTTCTTCAATATGAACAATTAATCACCCCGACATTCCTCGATCTAATCTATCAATAGCTAATCAACTTAAATTCAACCTTATTAACTTAGATTAGAGTTTTATTTCGTGTGCAGAAACATTCATTAAGCGGTCATATACCTCGCATTAAGGTTAAGTGCGATATGTCAGATATTTGATCAGCTTTGTACATTCGACTTAGATATGCTTAGCAAATAATGTTTTATCGAAACATTCAAAATAAGTGTGAAGTAACGGTAATTGTGTATTTTATATGTAACGGTTTTTTTATCTCTGTCTGTGATGTACATCACATTTCTCATATGGTGAAGGAAAACATCGTGAGGACACCGACACACGTAAAATTCAGGTACACAGACGGCTATTAACCTACTTTATTATGGTATAGAGGGAGGGTCACCAGACCGCCCATAGAGACTCAATGCCAGAGAAATGATACGCACTTTCTTGAAGGACCTTTAGTCGAATTGGTTCGGAAAGGCTTCAGAATAATACTTAATACATATTTGCTTTAAGATCTCTTTCTGGGTCGGGTAACATGTGAGTATCGTGGTCTGGCGCAAATAATTATCTTCCGCCAATTTCAAGAGAAACAACTTTGTTTAATGTGTTTGACTTGATCAGTCCATGTCGTTGGCGACCGTCCACGCCATCTTTTGCCATCGGTGAGATGAATGATGAGAATAACGATGAGAAGCTGGAAGTCACCCCTACGCATCATGTGGCCAAACTATGAAAATATGCGTTTTCGGCATATGGTTGATAAACGGGTATTATATGGAGTAAGGGTCAACGCAACTCCAGCACCACATCAAAAGCCAAACCCATATCCAGTCTCCATTGTTTAGTACCACATATAGTAAGCATACCAGATCAGGCATCAATATTGCAATAAAAAGTTATTGAAAAGAAGTTAAGAAGGTACTGGTGCTATAATGTTTAATAAGTTTAAATCTCATATTAGTAATATTTACGACTGTTAAATTGACACTTAAAAATAAAAATAACATCGCCCCAACAATTGACGAAGGTAATAAATCATATGCACTATTATAGTATTATCTTAATACATACGGCCAGATGGATCTGAGTTAATGTTATTTTTAAGAGTCTTAAGCATTAATTAAAATACTCTAAATGATTATAGGATTAGATATATTTAAGCAGCAGTTGTATTTCTTTATTAGGTTGTTTTAGAATGTATTTTTTCGATATTGATTTGTTTTTGCGGTTTTACTTAATTACCAACCTCTCGAATATGTAGAGTACCTATGAGGGGAAAATTATCTCTTCTACTGATATAAGTAACAAAGATATGAAAAGAAGAATAGCAAATGTATAGAAAAGATATTAGACACCGAGGTAGATCTAGAAAATAGAAACAAAAAATAAAGGGCAAACGGCCATCCTATCCTAGCACACTGCCAAACAGCCATGGAAAGATGCATGCTGAGAATAAGAAAGACAAGCAAAGAAACACAGACACAAGTGCTAGAACAGGTGTGACAGACATTCTCATCACGATAGACCCAATGAAGTGGAGATAGACTTGTAATATGCTAAGGAGCCCCATGAAAAATGGAGCATTATATTGACAACTGGAGAAGAGTCGGAAAGGATAGAGAATATTGGAAAGAGTTAGAAGAGGCCTTTGCCAAATGACACATCGAAGTACACAGAACACAGTATATATAATACTGTAGTGAAAATAGATCAAAAATCACAAATCACAGTTTCGGAATATAAAACCTATTTTATTATCATGTATTTATTTGCTTAACGTAATATAATACATAATTTTTCGCTTTTTAATTCATATTAAAAGCATTTTGACAACAAAACTGCAATCAGATCTACAATTTTTACGTTGGTATAGGTAAGTCCGTTTCCCCTGTTAAAAATGTGCATCAGTTAATAAAACCTCTTCAGGTGAATTAACATCTCCGAATGTTAAACTGAAATCGACTTCAGGCACCGGGGTCGTTTAAATTTAGATCAAACAGTACACGGGCCAAGTTGCACGTGTACCTAAGTGAGTGGCACATTAGTGCAATGGAGATTTTATAAACATTAAACTGATTAAGATTATTTTTTCAGAGGTACAATTTCTCACGTTAGAACTGAGAAATCATTAAATATCACAATTATTAAAAGTAATAACACATAAGAGATGTTAAGGGTGATGTTGATAGTAAACTAATCTACAATGAGTGACTGAATATTTAATTAAAAATATATGTGGAAAAGTAGCCTGTACAAGTCTTGGCGTTGCATAGACATGTAGGATTTATCATCGAAAGATATCATGTTCGGACCATCTGCCCACTGAAGTATTTCCGTACCAATAAGATTTAGGGTCCTTCAAGAAAAAAGCGAACCATTTCTTAAAAGGCCGATAACGCACTCGCAAGCCTTCTGGCAATGTGAATTTCCATGGGCGACGGAACAACTTAACATCAGTTTATCCAGTTACACAAAATAAAAACACATTTTTAATTGCCAAATATTTGTATAAATATGTCGTACTCCATCAACTAATTTTTAAATTATATATAACAAAACATACTATAAATGTAGCCAAAGAGGGAATACATAATATAAACAACATTTGCGAAACTTAAAAAAAATCACTGAAACTATATTAATTGCATTTTAACTTCTTTAAGTTTCGCTAATACGCGTTAGTTTATATTATGAATCTTGAGAGTGTATTAGTGGGATGTGCTCGTGAGCACGTTATTTAGCGCTATGGTTATTCTATTAAGGAGTACTAAGCATATTCCGTAGTAGCTTAAACAAGCCAAGGCTTAAATAGTGGTCGTTGTATATGCTGTGGTGATGATATGAGGAATATGAAAAATACTACGCATACGCGTATGTCAATAAGGATTCTTTCAAGCAGAAAGCTACAATTAGAGATGATGTCTTATAGATTTGATTGTGACGCTGAAGACAAAAGGTGAGATCCATACGTAGGGACTAAAAAGACTGGCGGAGAGTTTATTGCTAGTTCTTCTCTTCCGTTATACGCCCTGTATTTGAGAATTGGTAGTAAATTAAAAGTTAGAAACATTTAATGTATTTTTTTTTGACGTTCATAAGTGTACATTGTGTTACCTATATGAATAAATAAATTTTGACTTTTGACTATCGTCGACTTTTTCATAACAATCCAATTGTCATATGACCCAGTTGACTGCTAGATATATAAACACTAGTCGTCATATGCGATAAGGCATAAAAAACTAATTAACCTTTCCTATATGATACAGAAGATTAAGATATGACGTCGCTAAAGAATATATATATATAAACAATTATTAAAATTATCTGAATGGGGCCGAAAATTACGCTATTTATTTACTAACATTTTTCATTAGCCGTAAGTGTCTATACAGTGTCGATTATTTGTTTCAGTGTGGCCAGTCTCAATAGCAGTTAACCTGCACTGTAACAAACACAAAGTTATTTTTTCCATAATCTTAAATTTACCAGGCCAATGTATTTTTCACGGCCCTCTTAAATTTCCTATTAAAAAGGCAATTACTCAAACTCAATCCCAAGTTGAAAATAAACATTTTATTTCTTAATTTTCTTTTTATGCCTAATTTTAACGAAGAAAAGTCAAGAGGCTATAAAATTTAATTGTTCTGACGTCAGAAATAATGGGTTTTTATAAAAGGCTTTACGATAGCTTATATAGCGTAAAAACAGCGGGTAACAAGAAATCGATGATTATAGATTAAGTAGGTATTGTTTACCAGTTTATTCTGTAAACAAGTGTTTATAAAAATTGAAACTTATCTGATATGGCTTGACCGATTTATGTTTGCCTCTGTTCGAAAGGTCTTAGAATAGATTGTAAACTATTATCACCTAAGAGAATCTGAATTTTATTTTTATTTTTTAACAATATTTTTTTATAAATACACAGTTGCCGATCAATATAAATAAGATATTTTCCATGTACGGGAAGAAACTTTTCTCAAACTGACGTTAAGTTTCGACTCAAAATCTTACCCGTAGCCACTTTTAAGATATAGAGGATTTGAGAAATTGATCAAATAACAGATTATTTGGTAAATTTCTGATAATTATGATAAGCTATCTAAATCCAAAGATTATGGCCCCGCCCCGATGAAAATTCTAATTATTCTAAGATTTTAGATTTATTCTTAATAGGAGGCAAACGGGCTCATCTGACTTTCAGTAATAATCACCGCCCATGGAAAATCATATTGTCTGTTTAGATTTAGTAAGCTCTGTCCTTGAAGGACCCTTGCTCAGAGGTGAAAACAGTACTCCATGTGGGGCCGAATTTGAGCTGTAGATGATCAACGTAACTCAATCTATTGCTTTTAAAGAGCTATATTTCACTATTTATAAACTATGATTCCAACAAACAAAATCGCGGTACATTACTGTGTATTTATTCGTTTTTAAAAACTTTACAAACCGAGCAAATAGGAAACGTTTTATTCAACTCGTGTCCATTATCTTCTAAATTGAAGCTGAAAATAAAACAGTTGAGTGAAACCAATTGAGTTCCTTTTTTATTTTTGGTGCGGTTTTCTACCCACAATTTAATTAAATTATACATATATGTATACGATACTAATCGAAACTTTTATTTTTCTATTGCAAAGGCCTTAATATTTATACAAGTTGTAGTCAGACAATTCAAAATCATTTATTCATATAGGTTACCGAATGTACACTTATGAACGTCAAAAAAGAAATATGTATATATATTAAATGCTTCAAATTTTACATTTTTCAATCGGTTGCCTCACGATGTTTTCCTTCACCGTTCGAACAAATGTTAAATGCGCACATAAAAAGAAAGTCCATTGTTGCACAGCCCGGGGTCGAACCTACGACCTCAGGTATGAGAGTCACACGCTGAAGCCACCAGGCAAACACTGCTCAGTTAATTATGATTAGAGGCGGTGGCCCTAGGCTCCCTGTATCGCCTCAAGTGTGAGACGAGGGCAGATTGCCGATGGGCCGAACTGGTCGGACCGGCAAGGAGGCAAGCCAGGGAGGTCACCTTCGAAAGGTGGGCCCATGATCTGGCTATGCCAAGGGCGGGAGTACGCTCTGTGGAAGCGATTCACCCATGCTTACGGGAATGGGTGAATCGCTCGAGTGGAGCTGTGTCCTTTCGGATGGCGCAGATGCTGTCCGGGCATGGGTGCTTTGGACGGTTTTTGCACAAGGTGGCGTGGCGGGAAATTTATCCGATGTGCCATTATTGTGGCGGAGCGGGGGCGCGGGGCCTAGACGCGGAAGTCGTCTGCCTAACAGCGTCCCGTTGCGTCGTCGCTGAGCCCGTATGCAGACATATTCGCCTGAGTCCCCTGGGTTGAACACCTAGTGCGACCCCCGGGGAATTCAGTGTGGTGCCAGACGTCATTCATTCAGTATGGATGAGACTGGTACTGTAGGCGATATGGAGGGTTCAGGAGGAATTTTTAGTGGGCCGGGTTTCTCCCCTCTGATTAGCGGAGAGATAAGAGTTAACCATCCCCACAGTCCCCGCGATAGCGACTGCATACGCTCGCAGGCCTGATTTGTGCATTTTAACCTCCTTTATAAAAAAAAAAGTTAATTATGATTATCTTAAATGTTATATCTCTACTGGCAGCAGGTTTCACGAAGATGTTTCACGCGGCAGAAAGTTTCTTTAAAGCCCTTAATCGCAATGAATAAACAAATTTGACCACAACGTAGTATGTTTTCAATTTTTATGTACTTATAAGCACAATACATGTATATGTAACATTATTATATACTTCTAATAATTCTAATGTTTCAGCTGGTACGTAATGCAATGTTATTGATGCCAATGATGATAGTGGCCAAAATGAACCCATAAATTACTTTCAATAATCCCTTTAAAAATGTCATTTGTCATTTCATTAAAAAGATAAATATACACGGAACAGAAACTATTAATTATCACTTAACGAACGTCCAAATTAAGGCATCTATTTTCGTTTGACGAATGCTCGGTATGGTGTGATAGATGGCCCTTGACAGTTTGACGGATATCATGCAGGGGCGGTAGGGCACGCGAAGACACGATATTGGATTATAAGCCCGGTAGATTATCTTCGAACACATTTTTATAAGATGATGAAGTTTTGACCAATTTTAGAACTCGCCTTGCCGGGCCGAGAAACCATTGCTTCAATTTTTTTAGCTTTAGCTTTATTTTAATACCTTTTTGACAAATCTATATTTAAATACATTTCAAGAGACTACGAGAATTTTAGGCAATAGAGGTTTCCCCTGTCGTACCCCTCTTGCATTTTTTATGCCATCTCCCCTTTCTTCGAGCTTTACCCTACTTTAACTTTTGCTATAGACATATTTCAAGATATTGATATATTTTTGGTGTATTCCCGCTAAATTTAGAGCATTCCAAATAGCCTCAGGGTATCAAAAGCTTTACTTTATCTATGAACGCTATATAGAGCGACTGATGGAAATCACAGAACTTTTCTATGATCTGTTCTACACCAGTAATCCGCTGTACTGAACCATGATCAAAAACCTGCTTGTTCTATTATGAATTATTGAAGTGAAACTTCTTTATCGACGTATGGGAGAAATTTTGTAAGGAAACGTCACGTTTTTCGGTTACGCGCCATGTTGCTTTTTTTATCGAAATTTAGTATAGTGACGTAAAGAATATAATGTAATATATGATAATAATAACAGCAATATATTAGTTTTGAAGGTTGGTTTGAAATAAGAATAACAATATATTAATTTGAAAGTGATAAAATAAAAAGACTTGTTCAAATTTAAGTGAATTTACAAGAAAAGTGAGAGTGATTATACATTTCGTTTTATAATTTCAACACGTATGAGCATGATTTTAATATTTATTTGAGGTTAATCTCACTTTTTGATTGTAAGTATTAGTGAATGTATATAAATCTGTTAAAATTAGCAAGTATTAATAAATATGACTGAAAAAATTGTTTTTCTTAAGGCTTAAGCCTTAGAAAAATGATATGTCGTAAAGAAGTTTCACTTCTTACCTGTGTACTCTGGTACACACACATATTTTTTTAATTATAAGATCATAAGTGACAAGTATTACACAAGGTACAGTGCATTGTCCTAGAAAACACCCTAAAAGAAAACACACAGAACGGATGTTCGTAAGGAAGGTTACGTTTGAGTTACAGTCTTATAATTTAAAACAGGTACAAACTTTAAAATAAATTGCAGCGGTGCTACAACCGTGTTTAGGTCTGGGCCTCAGATTTATGTATTTGTTTCATGATCATTTGTCAATCTAATAGGGAAGTTATAAGCCTCCTTTGCCTGACACATACCGTCGACTTTTTAGATCTCAGGCAAGCCGGCTTCCTCAGCATGTTTCGGCTTCCCAGCGAAAGTTAAATGCGCACATAGAAAGTATTTGGTGCACAGCCGGGGATGGAACCTACCACCTCGGATATTAAAGTCACACGCTGTTGCCACTGCTCTTAACATACGTTTAAAAAAGTTAAAACTATAAATCCAATTTTGAAAGCGTTACCATATTCCTTAATCATTCAGAATATTATTAATATTTCTGATTAAGAATCGCATACACCCTTAATGATAATAATTAACCTACCATTCGAGGTAGTTAAAGGGACGAATCCGAGTACAGTGGGTAGCTATAAAGCTGTAATCACTAATCATAGTTTATCGATTGTATAGGATCGTTTTTGCGAATGGCATTCCATTTGGGGAGAACCGAGGGGATAACGTTGTCATGGCAACCGCGTCTGTTATAATTCATTGGGGCGCTCAAGTTTCTATTGAATGGGACGTGTTCAACATAGGTAAGGGTGCAATATACCCCTGGATACAAAATGCACTGTAGTCTATAGAATATTTAGTAAACAATAATTTTATTATCAAATATTTATAATATCTGCAAGTGGAACATAATTATGTTTACTTTTAGAATATTATATAAATAATATATAAACATCTAACTATCCACACTGTAATCAATAAAATCAACGAGTAAAGTATGTACGGACATAATCGTTCTTAAAGTATTTCAAATATTAAACAAAAAAGATATAAATCTATATTATACCTTTTATTTTTTATCTTCAATTTTATTTTCTATCTATAAAAAGTATAGCCTTTCAAACGGCCTTAAACAGTTTTTCCTCAACTTTCATATCTTAAAGGCGCTTTATGAAACTTGAGACGAAGATTAACGATACTCTTTTTTAATCTGTGACAAAATCTAAAAACGCGATATCACGAATATTTATTCATTATTTCGTCTTTGGAGTAAAAAATAATGTGAACAGAAATGTTTTTATACAAATATGTACATTATTTTTTATTATTACATACTTAAAAACAATCAGCAAAGAAGAAACTGTCAAATAACACTACTTACAGTCTATATTAACAGGAAGAGTCAGTTCCTGAATCTCTTTTCCACTTACTTTTCCACTGTTTAGCACGTAAGGCTTATTACTTTAATGTGTTCCAGCTACTCGATTACCTGCAACCAAAAAAACACTTTAAGCATATTTAACTAGAATTTTACATATTTTAATATAAGTATATAATTCAATCATTAAAATAAGTACTTTATTATAGATAGAGTGGCAGAGTTAGGAGAATATTTCTCTCTATTGCTTTCCAATGAATTCCCACAATAAGCTGACCTTTAAAGAAACTTTTGTGGTTAGATTCTAAGTAAAACTTATTAAACCCCTAGCAGGGCACAAATATTTCAGTGGGCAGCTAGTTCCACATAGTGGTGGTGCGTAGCCAAAACCGCTCAGTTTTGGAACAACGGACGTCGAGGAGATACGGGTGGAATTGCGTATTATTTCTTTCTTTGAATTCCTTTTAACAGGGCCAGTCTGATGACAGCAGCGATCAATTGCTTCCAAATATATACATTGCGATTCCGATATTGGCGTGTTAATAAATTGTTTATAAACATTTTCCCAACTGCACAGTACGTAAACTATATACAAAACATCAGGATGGGCAAAGCGTGTCATTAATCCCTGGATTTCTGGAGCAATCACACGAATCGTAATCAAAATGTATACAAATCCAGCTTAAAATAGACCGCTCCAAATTTGACATTTTAGTATAATTATTTTTTATAATATTCCAACATTTAATTATACTTAATTATAAGCATTCGCAAAATGTATCCTAGAAACATCTTAGTTCTGTTCTGAATAATACCCAGAAGAGACGAGACCATATAAGAGTCAAGACTCTAAAACGTTATTGACAAAGACAGAATACTAAGTCCTGAAGAGCTGGAGAATGCATCAAGCCATAGAAGTGCTTATATTCCAACAGACGTATTCAGTTAGGAATCAATGATCCGAAATTCAATTTAGATTCAACATTATTTGTAATAGGGATGTTGGGGTACAACAAATTGGAAACCAGACGGGACTTACAGTTGGCCTACTACGTACTGAAAGTCTTGAGGGGGATAGTGTGTAACCGAGTGTACTCCCGGAACTGGGCTTCTTAGTACCTATGGGATATGTGCATGATTGTATAATATTCTCAACGAATGACAAATTTGTCGCCTCAAAAAAATGGATGTACGAGCAGTGGTGTGTGGCTCTCATCCCTGAGGTTGTAGGTTCGATTCCCGACCAATGGACCAATGGACTTACATGTACGCATTTACGCTAAGGACTCATGAAGCGGTTTGCACCCGTACCCGCCGCGGTGGCGGTTTGGAGTTTTATTTTCAAAACTCACGAGACCGGAGTTCTGTGCGGTTACGCAGCCGCCGCGGTTGCGATTATCGCCCGCAAGCTTGCGGTTGATTATCGCAAGACGGGCGGATTAACGAATTGAGTTCCAGACCGCCATGGACACACCAGAAACTAATTGTTGCGTTATACTTACTTCACAGAAGAATAAAAGAAGTAGGCCTAAAACATGCCTTCTTAGTGCATTTTATTTTATAGAACAAACGGGCAGGAGGCTCACCTGATGTTAAGTGATACCGATGCCCATGGACACTCAATGCCAGAGGGCTCGCGAGTGCTTTGCCGGCCTTTTAAGAATTGGTACGCTCTTTTCTTTAAGGACTTAAGTCGAATTGGTTCGGAAATACTTCAGTGGGTAGCTGGTTTCACAAAGTGGTGGTGCACGGCAAAAGCTGTCTAGAAAAACGCTGATACACTGATTGTGGAACGAGATCGTTATGGATTATTTGTTACTCTTATCAATGAGTTAAAGAAGGATGAAAAAAAGATCTTTAACTATTATCGAATCTAGTCATTTATTGCAAACAGAAATTGCCCTTCAAAAACAAAATACTAATACGCGAGATGTTATATCATCAGAGGAAATGTTGGCATAAATATCTGTATTCTACAAAGGCTGCGGGCACGCAACCACGTGCGCGGGTGCTTACCGCTTCGTGAGTCCTTGACTTAACATTCGCTCAAGCGGTAAAGGAAAGCATCGCGAGGAAGCCGGCTTGCCTTAGACACAAAAAGATGACAGAAATGGCCCAGACCTAAAAAAGGTAGCCTCTGTTAGTGTATTATATGAATAGTTAGAATTCTCCTCGACTTCATTCTCAAAATGGTTTGATGAGCTGTCAGTTCTGAAATAACGTTTTAATGCAAAATACGTTAGGCCTTTAATTCGTTAGAATTGTCGCTGTCTGTTAATATAACGTTGTATTTAGACTTTATTTTAATTATTTTTTATGTATATTACAATCATACTGTACGTAGTGTCATACTTTTAAGTATATTATAGTACATCTACTGATAGAGTGAACTTTTAATATAAAACAAAAAGGAAAGTCGAAGAAAAATTCAAATTTAAATTATAATAATAATAAAAGCCTTTATTCATGAACTAAATACATACATTAACACATTGAATGCTTAAACAATGGATACAAAGTAACAGCTGGAAACCAAAACTTGTTATAGCGATTTTTGATTCAGTAAATATGAATGTTTTAAAATATCTATGATTGTATATTACAATTGTATTATTTTAGTTAAATTTTTTGGCACATTGGGTGCACAAAAACGAATAGGACGCTCGCATGGAACCGAGTGGGCTGCACCACTACTATTACCCCGCTCCACTCGGATCCGAGAAAAGAGCACTTATTTGTTACCATAATTTTTGTATTAAATAATCTCTAGTAAGTAAATAATAACATTGTACTGTACTGTAAAATGAAACTCTAGTTATTAGCAGCCAGATCAAGTTGTCTTTCGTTAAAAGCGTCGCCATTTCCCACTCGTCTCTTTCACGAGCTCATCTTCTCCTTTCCGGTAGATCGTTCTCCCATCTCTGGGAAACCATTTTAAGACGTCTTTAGTCCAAATTTCGAAATAATTACGTCGTGAATTAAATGATTGTTAAATAAATATTAAAACGTTTCTCATAAAACAAATTAATAAAGTATTATACGTAAATACAGGTATGTAATTTATTTAAGCCAATAGCTGAATCGTTCCCATTGTAGTTGAAATTCAATTAATTTCAGAGACCACCTGTTCAAGGCTCCTCGCTAACCGTAATGTCAATTATCTCTATTCATTATCGCCCTATAAACTTATTTAATCAATTAGAAATTCAAATTTGTTAATTAGCTCGTTATTTATACCGAATTTATCAAGAGGGAATATTTTTAACGTGGAAAATTAATAACTTAGAATAAAACTACATTAGTAGTATAACACATATTAATGTGTCTATTATGAAAAATCAACAAAATGTTGATTTAACTGTTAGACGATAGCAAATGTATCGACCGGCTAGTTTAGATAAAGAACGTAGCAATACCACAGAAAGTACAAAGAAATAATAGCGTACGAATATTTTTTCCTGGTTTGGCATCCTGGTAAATCTCTATTAAAACTAGTCAAAGAACAGTGATTGTAGTGCAGAAGCTCAAACTTCAGAATATCAAGAGCAATTAAAAGGAATAGAGAAGAATTTATTGCTAGTTCTACTAGTCTTTTGTCCTTGATTTGAGAACTGGCTGACGGGTGAACTTAAAAGTAACATATGTAACGAAAAACTGTTATTTTTTTCATAAATTTTGTTCATTATCGCTATCTCTCTCTCTTCATTCGGCAGCTCAGGTCATCAAGGAAACACCTGGACTAGACAATCTTTTTCCACCGGTTTCTCTCCAGCTCCTGTCTTATAACAGTGTATAATTTAGAGGACGATGGTGCACGTGATCTCTTGCCTTTATTACCTAGCAGTTTCTTCAAGTTCTTCATTGTATGGCCAAATATGATATGATTTGCCGTCGGCATATAGTAGGCAGGCGAGTCCGTATGTAGATCGTAGATCAGGATCCATGTATTGGTAGGCTTCGCAGTCCAGAGTATTCCTTTTCCTATTACAATTTAATATATGGTAATAGTAAGTATATATTACTGTATCAAATTCTAGCACATTTGTTTTGTTTAATATTTGTATGATCTCTTCATCTATGATATGTTTGCCTATAATACTATATATAATATACCGATGTAACAGTATGCCGAGCGTTGGTGATCAATAAAAAAAAATTACTTGTATTCATAAACATTTTCAATTATGTTGGCTTAGATTTGTTAACTAATAAAATAGATAAAACCTTCTTTATTAATTTAACAAGACGGTATAGAAAACGATTATATCAAATTAAAAACACTCAAGCAGAAATGCTTGTATAGAAAGCACTAAGAGCCGTTGGTATTTGAGTGAAAACACATAAAACTATGCAACTCGTAGCTAACAATGCAACTATGAAGTCTAAGTTTGCCTATTCAAGTTCGTGTTCCGTAAATAGTCTAAAACGAGCGCCAATTTTCAGCCAGCATTGGGTGCATATGAATATCAGCCAGGAATTAGGCGAGCGATATGGTGTATCGGAGAAACCATTAAGGGTGGTATATATACATGCGTTTTCCTTGTTATAACTCAACCTTAATTAGTTATCAATTAATTAAACTGTATTTTGAAGACTGAAAAAGCCAAAGTACTCCATATACCTTTTGAGAATTATTATTACTGTCTTGAAATATCTGTTTTTCTATGTAGTAAGGAACTTAACTGTATCGTTCTTAAACAATGATAAATCCTTTGTTTGCAAAGTGGTAATTAAGATTGATTTATTATAAAACGCACATTCAGCCCTATAAAATAGACATACAAATCTTAAAATTAATAGTTATAATTAGCTAAAAGATATATGTTCATTTAACACCCATATCTTTATCCTAATAAGTTATTTCCCTTCGTACATAAAATGTATGTTAAAATCCAATTTATAATTTAATTTTAAGCATTTCATTGTAACAATATAATTTTATTTAAGGAAATTGGTGGGAACCTTAATTATACATTACTTAATAATAATAAGCTAAACATTCTACTGTTTCAACATTATATTATTTACAAAATTTCCTCCTACATTAATACAAATTTAACTTTATTTTATTTCAGAGACCTCTTAGAGGTAGGCCTCCTCCAATAGACTATCTTTCTATATCACCATTGAACATTTATTATTCGTGTTAAATGCATTTTTATGTATTAAGCATTAATTACAATTGTACAGTATTTACAATAGTCTTATTCATATAATAATATTTTTAAATGAAAAATTAAAACAAACTTAAAAAGTTAAGCGAGAAAGGCATCAGCTCTGGGGTCACCGATAGTATCTACCAGTCGCCAAATTATTTAATATAAAAAAAAATTACATATTGGTTTAGTTAGTTAGTTAGTTAGCTTAGTACTTAGTGATAAAGTCCCATCGTGGTATCAATGTGTGCTATAGGTGCGGAAAAGCGGGACACAAATTAGTCAGATGTGACGAAGCACCACATATAGTTATATGTGCAAGCGAGAACATGGCGGCGAATCGCGTGTTGGGTGCAAGAAATTGCAACCCTACTGTAAAGACTTCTAAGGCGATGTCAATGTAATGGAAGATGGTTGCTGCAGCAGCCAGTCACGGGGTCTCTTGGTAGAATGCTTACGCGACCCCAAGTTACTCCAACAGTGACGTGATTGGTGGGAGGGGTTTAGTGGGTAGGGCTTTTAGAGCGAGTCCCACACTCTGTGCGGAAATGCATTCCCCTCAATTAAAAAAAAAAGTACAGTCGGGCGAAAGTATTACTTGGAGCTTTAAATAGTTATAAATATATCATATTAGTTAAACGTATTCATTGAAACAATTAATTTTGATCTAAACAGCTAGCGCATAAACGCCCTTATTGTGCCCCCAAGCGGCTAATGAGCCAAGTTCATACGGTTTCACTTTAGCTTTGCACCGAATATAAATTGTAGAAATGGTATATTGATATGAAATATCAATGACATTTCCCAGCACTGAAGACCGAAAGGGCGGGATTAACTGTTAAAATGGTTTTAAGATTAATTTGAGAGCGAAATTATATTCTCTACTTTAATGACTATATAATACATGATAAGCATAAAAAGAAATAATGTTTAACCCTAAAGATTGGGGCATAAAGTTAATATATCTATATTTTTTTTACCTAATTTTCCAGACTATATTGTCGTGAGAGGTATTAAGTACGTGTAGATTTCGCAGTAAAGTACTTAAATCTGAGAGTTAATTAAATCGCTAGACAGTTAATAAAAGGTCGATAATCAAGTCGCTAAAATTTCGTCAGACAAGTGCTTGAACGAAACATTTACGAGTTTCCAAAACTAACCTAGCCGAACCATTTACAATAAAAAAAAATACGAAATTTATAAGCTTTCACTTCTTCACGATCACACAAGAAATATTCATGGCGGAGTCGACAACGTGTTGACAATTTCACCAAAGACCACCACCAATGAAACCAAAACTAAAAGTAATCAGCTGTTGTCGTGACCGCCATCTTGTTTTACATTATTAATCAATACGCTGGCTTTCGGTCAGACAGATAGTTAAACGTTTACGATGCTGCTTTATTTAAATCATAATGCTTTATATTATTTATTAACTGTCTAGCGATTTCATTAACTCTCTGATTTATGTACTTTACTGCGACATCTAGCTACTTTATTGAATATCGATCTTTAATTTACTATCTAGAGCTTCATTTAAGTCTCTGATTTAGGGAGCGTTCAAGTATTACGTAACGCAATTTTTGAAGATTTTTGACCCCCCCTCCCCCCACTGTAACGCTCCGTAACGTTTTTCTGTACCCCCCCACCCCCCTCTCTAAAGGTTACGTAACACTCAAGTCATCATTTTTACCCTGAAGTCGCAAAAAGTTGTTATAGTTTTTATCCTTCATATAGTTTTAATTGCCTTATAATAAAAGAAGTGATTTTTAATTCGCAACACCTGCGTATTTTGTTTATTTTTTTATAAATTTTTGGCTTTACAAAACACAATTGTTTTTCTCCTTCATTCTCAAGTATTTTAGCTTTTTTACTAATAAATTCTTCAAATAAAATAACATATTTATTTTAACCTTTGGCAATGCAATTATAAACAGAAACCCAACTGAAATTAAACATTTTACTCGAAATAAAATCGTATTCTTAACAAAATTAAAAAATAATCAACTATTAACCAAGTATCTAAGTAGGTCTATAAAAACAATTCGATTGAAATTACTGCTCCTCTGTCCACGGGTTTGCTAGCCACTCAGATTCTTTCATCACTGGCACCTGGAGTGCAGACGAAGACGGTTCTGGAATTGTTAAGCCACTTGCATCAACTTCGTCTTCGTCGAGCCAGTCAGCATCCTCAGACGATGTTTCATAACGACGCACAATGCAGAGAAGCTCATTTGCCCTTCTGGCAGCAAGGCGCTGTGGCCGTACTCTAGTTTCACAATGTTCTTGGACAGTCTTGCCATGCACGTAACGACAGTGCATTTGAACACTCCTGTGAGATGTGAAATAGATCCCACAGGTTGGACATACTTTTTTCTTTAGGTCGGATTGTACAGATGGACAAAAGAAATCGTAAGGCATCTGCTTAAACCCTTCTAGAGGAGGTGACAGATTCACGGACAACCTTACAAGAAGTGGCGAAAACTTGGATTTTCCTTTGTCTAACAAACTGGGTACTACGAGCTTGCTTGGGGTTTGAAGTATTGGGCAAGGTGGCGGCATGAAAGTATCCGTAAACACAGATTTCAATGCACTTTTCGGTGGTGAACAGCAGGATTCATCTGGGCATTTTATAACCTGTAAGAAATATTGCGATTCACGGACGTGAACGCTATACCACGCCAGATTTGGTTCTGCTGGATCCTGCATGCTATCTTCGGGCTGTCTATACTCCGCCGAAACGTCATAATTATCAATTTTCATTTCTCTCCACACTTCTGCAAGTGTTTCCCCAGCGTGCTGAAAATTGCGTTTTTCCAAATCATCATCCGTAGTCATTCCTTTGTCGTCGAGATGAGAACCAAAATGTTCATGAGGCAAAATGACGCCTGCCAGTCGTTTGCTGAGGGGAGCCATGCGACGCTCAACTCGGTTATATGCGCTCCGCCCAGGAGCATTAGTCGCTATAAACAGGGCGTCCAGGTTGTATTTTTTAAAGTGTTCAATCGCAAAGCTCTTGACTTTGCGATAACGCGGGTTTTCGTCCGGCCCACCATCTACAAAGATGATGATTACTGGCTTCACGGTGTTCGATTCTGTCATCATTAAGGATTTGAATGAAGGTATTGATAAAAGTGATTCGAAATCATAAGCGTGGGTGTTCGCTGTGGAGGATGAGTGTTTCCCGCTCCTTATGGATATGTGTGTCGGCCCGCTGTACCCAACAGCTTCTTCCCTACCGAAATTGTTAGGTTCTACGTTGACGCCGGCGTATACAGAAGGAATAAGTTTGTGCCGCTCTGCCACGACCCAGTCATGATCAGGTAAAAGTATTCTGTATTCCATATGCATTAAAAGAGGGCTCTGACTTTTTACTGCCGGTAAACCTATCGGCTTATGCCGTTGTGGTGGATGTTAGCCTCGTACCTGTCATATCAAGGGGAGTTTCCAGGGTGCCCCGCGGGGAGGACTCCACCATGCACGCCTTTTTTATATAAAAAAAGAAATAATGTTACGTAACGTGTTGTAAGAAGGACCCCCTCCCGCCCGTGTAACGCATCGTAACGTTTTACGAGACCCCCCCGCCCCCCCAAATTGCGTTACGTAATACTTGAACGCTCCCTTAACTACTTTACTGCGACTTAGATACTATCTTGAGTAAAACACTATTTGTAACTAGTTTGATTAAGTAGAAGTTTCTCTGTATTATATTCATTCCTATATTTTTTTCAGTGTATCGCCGTAGCCATACATTGGACAGTCAGTCGGGACATGTAATACCGTTTCTTCGAGGTGTCATTAGAATTCTGAATGAGCTCACGGCACGGCTACCTTGTCGAAAAACACTCGACAAGGTAGGGTGAGATTCAGAAACGAGACCTATAAATGTATATCTACGTATATTCTTACATACGAGAGATGTCAGGATAAAATTGTTACGCCATGGCTACAAAACTATTAAATCCCTTTCCTAGAAGTTATAGATCACTGAAGTGCAATTCTTTCAAGGGGAAGGTGGTTAAATTTTTAAAGGCAAGGAGCTTTGATGGCGTCGTAGAGTATCAAGTATCTAAATTCTAGATCATAGGTTTGACCCCATATCTAAATAACTTAACTTTTTATTATTACATTGTGCTAATATTTTTATTATATGATATTACTAGTGACCCGCCCCAGCTTCCCACGGGTGCAATGCTGATGAAAAGCAGGTTTTTAATATGTATTGTTATTTCCGTCGCTGGAAACCTCCGATAATATACGCGACATATACCATATAGACATATACCATCACGGACTTTTCTGTAGACCTTTTCAATGTGTACAATACTTAGTACATTATTTTGATAAAACTCGTAGGGTTCAGCCTGCGTTTGCAATGTACCTTCCTCTTCACTCTATCTATTAAAAAAACCGCATCAAAATCCGTTGCGTAGTTTCAAAGATTTAAGCATACAAAGGGACATAGGGACAGAGAAAGCGACTTTGTTTTATACTATGTAGTGATACAAATTAATATGCCATTTGAATGCCTATTTATTTAATTATAAGTAATGTAACAGCTTATAATTATACATATTATAAGACAATACAGAAAGCCAAAACAGATTACATAGATAAACAACATATGTATAGAAAACAATCAAGTACATTAATAGACAAAGATACATTAAAAAAAACTTAAAGTTAACCGAATATTAACATTTAAAACAACAAATATTATGTCTGATGGTGCGGATTTTTATAATTAATATATCTAATTGTAATACTACCTTACTAGTCTAACTTAACGCTTAGTCTAATATCTGAAACTTACCCTATATCTGTGGGTAAGTTTCACATATATATAAAGGGGTGTGTTTGATACGTCAAAGAAGTAAATTTACATTCTGAAACCCCCTTGTACCATCACAGTTTCAGCTGAGTCTGTCTCTTTTCATCATAGCGTAAACAGAGTTTGACAGAAAGAGGTAATGAGCACTTCAGATCATTGGAAATTTTATTGTTAAAAGGTCGGCAAGTTATAAAGCTAAAAAAGCATTTAAAGACAATAAATAAAATTCAAATTCATGTTATCTTCCGATGTGTCGAGTGTTTAATCTCTCAGGGTCACGAGTGCCTGACCAAGATATAACTCACTCGACGCGAGCAAAAACTAGCGTAAAAAGCGGGCGGCTAAATTAAATTTCATCACCCAAGGTTGCGAAATTAGATCAAGCACTGAACTTACAAAGTCCCGGAAATTAATTTAAATATTTCCATTTCATTTCGTTCAGAGCCTTTTCACCTTGCAAACTAAATGTGGAATAATTTTATACGTAACTTACACTAACTGCAATATTTTAACTGAAAGTTCAGTATGGAGTAGTTAACTTTTTGAATGTTACGAAATCTTGACATCCAACAGTTCGTGAAGTTTGGAAACTAGATTTAGTCCGTGGCTTTGAATGAACGTATCAAAGATTTTCATGGTAGCACCAGCAAATTTTATTATTTAAAAAGGGAGAATTCTTCTACTTGTATTAGATTGACAAACACAGATTCTCTCAAAAATTTTAAGCTTTGAGAGAACGAAAGCTCCTTATTAAGAAATTTATTCTAGCGTATCTTAGCTTGGCTTAAATACCTCTAATTAATAGTTAAACTGAATTGAACTACGTTTTAAATAATATATCAACTCAAATATTGTTTTTAATCATAAGAAACGCAATACTTATTTAAGAAAAGAAAGGGCATTATACACGCTATTTCCACACTGCAAAATAACGATTTGGTAGAGGTAGGCCACTGGAGAGGTGTTCTCTAAAAAGACTGGGGAGAATTTTCGATAGACTTGGCGAAGGATAAAGAAACATGGAGTAGTATAGAAAAAGCATTTATTAGTGTAGAGGTACTAAAAGATTATATAAATCACTAAGAAATAGCCTTTTGATTTTTTATTGTTTTTCAGTTTATAATGATATATATTTTGTTGTTTTTTGCAAGTTTACGGTTAGTTTATTTATTTATATCTGAAACTATGAGTACATATCTGATTGCAGCTTTGAAACAGCGTGGGCAGGCACGACCACGACAGGTAAAACAAACACGGGTCAAATGGCCAAGAGGCACAAGTTTGTGAGGTCGGCCTTGTGCAGATGGACTGACGTAATTGTGATGACGGCGGAGGAAAGACTTCAAAAGATAGAAAATTGTGATATATGCCTAGGTGGATCCCGTGGGGCATCCATATGAAAACATAAAAACAATTTTTTTTAACTTATAATGTCTTGGCTTGTATATGTTTTCTTCTTTAAGTTCATTACTGATGGTCATGCCTGTCATGAAAAACCCTAAGCGATACTTCAGCTTATCTCAGTGCATTAGGGATTTAGAAACCCATAATTGTCTTTTTTGGTCAGACCAACAGGTAGGCGATCGACCCTGACCTCTCCTGATTCCTCCCTACCATTTCCAACTTTTTCAGACTATTTGGTTCTTCCTGGCAATATCGTCGTTTCAAATGTATATAAAATAAAAAACAGTAGATTCGTAAGGTGAATGCTGAACACTTGGCTTCACTAACGTATTTAATGTTGCATGAACGTCTATTAATGGAAAAAATAATTAATATTTAACTCAATCTGAATCGACCTTCGTAACATCGTTATAGTCCAGCGATTGTCACGCGAACTACTTGTTCACCTCGGTATATTCAACAATTATAATACAAATAAATATTATTAGTAGTAAACACGCTTTCCAAGTACATTTTACTATGTTAACATCGCGTAGTTTCTTTCAATGGCAATTCTATTTTTATAATATAATCAGTGGTGCTACAACCTTTGAAGCCTTTTCATTTGTCAATCTAATGTGCAAGTATCAGCCTCCTTTGCCTGACGCATGCCGTCGACTTTTTGGTTTTAAGGCAAGCCGGTTTCCTCACGATGTTTTCCTTCACCGCTCTAGCGAGAACATTCGCGAACATAGAAAGTAAGTCCATTGGTGCACAGCCGGGGATCGAACCTACGACCTCAGGGATGAGAGTCGCAAGAATCCTGAATCCCCTAGGCCTACACTGCCTACTTTTCTTTGCTTTTTAATAACTTCTACTACGCTACAAAACAGAACATACAAGGAGCATAAAACATAGGATCATCTGTTACTTAAGAAATACGACGAAGATTTTGTCAAAGTCATATTATGTAGGTATGTTATGTATGTCGAATAAAATTAAATAAGTTTGCAGTAACTGCCAGTTCTGCCATAAGCGATTACGGAACTTAATACGAAAAGCTTTTTAATTTCTAAAAATCGTTTAAAACATAATCAACGTCTCTGTAGATATGACCTTGAAAATGACCCTTTAAGCGCTTTAGACTCTGAACTTTACGCTGAATTGCTGGACAACAATAATACATTGTCATTGATACATTTCTATAGTCTAGCCTAGGAACGGATCTGTGTAAGCAGATGTCAAGGAAACTAAGATGGGCGGTGACACGATTTACTGCCGTTCATCCGGGGTGAATTTTAATGTGCGATGCTCGGAATACTTGCGTGTCTAGGAGACGGGCTACATATAGACTGATATGGTCTACTTTAGCTGGTTGTTCTGTCCGTTATTTCTGTGGAAACCACTAATCCGAATTCAACAAAATACAATTCAAATGTGCAGGTGGCACATCTGATGTGAGAATAAATATGTGATACCGCCCTTGGACACTCACATTGCAAGTAGGTACTCGCACGTGCGTTACCTGCCTTTTAAAGAAATTGTAAATATATATAGATATATAAGTATGTGTATTCTCAACAATAGTTAAATACATCGTCTTTAATGAAATAAATCTGATTTAGAACAAAGTAACTACATACTAGATCTCAAAAGCAGCTCTAACACTGCAAAGGGTGTGTTCATAAGCCAGCCTTTTAGTCGTATTATTAGATTGTAGACGTTCAGCGGACAGATAATAAGCAGTCTATTAATTTATTATAGTCTAGCCAATTAGTATGTCATTAAAGTAGGACGGAATAAGGATCTTTCTTTCATTAAGTTGGCAAAAAATCAGCCTCTAGGCAAATAACCGTCTTGACAACAACACGGCATACAAAGCAGCCTTTGCCAACGGCTTTACGAAAAAGCAATACATTGTTATCAAGCTACTTAAAGGCAGAACGTGCCAAGTTTTTTCTGTTCAAGAATAGATTCGTTCAGTGTCTTGTTTGATTGTGTAAAGTTATAGACACATTTTATGTATGACTTAAAAAAGTTGGAAATGGGCTGGAAGGCTTTCTTCGCTAAGTGTTTAATATTGTAAACTGTATTTAAATTTTTTATCATTACATTTACTTTACGATGCGCAATTATTGTATAGAAATAAAATAATATTAGAGCACTGCCGGGGTTCGAACGCTCAATCTTAGTTTTGAAAGTTGCAGTCTCGATATTCAATAATTTATAAATCGTTTTGTCATACCACAAAACCTGGTAGATTTTATTATGGGCTGAATACCAAATTTACGTTACAATCCTGTACAATTAAATCCATATTTTATTGAATTTTATAATTTTAGATTTATTTAACCTGACACCTTATTAATTGATCTAACATATACTTAATATGAATTTCCTTGTTGTTTGAACACAACGCATTCCTCGTGAGGGATTACGATATTTATAACCCTCATCAAAAAATTACAAAAATGAATTTTAGTCAAAATTTAACTATGTGTAAGATTTGGGAAGCTTTTTAAGTAAAAAAATACCTGTGCCAGGGTTCCCAGCTCTTCCATAACAATTCTCAATTATAAGTTACTTTAAATATATTTATATATAATTTAATTACATCTCATAAATGTTTTACCTTCGCAGAAAGTATATGGGTTAATAGCGCAAATAGTCATCTGTACCGGAAATATATCGAATTACCACTACGTAATATCACTTTAATAAATAGATTTGAGGCATGTATTTTTCTACTTACCTTTATATAAAACACAGAGGTTGTTTTTGTCCTTGACAAATATTTATAGGACGGAGAGTACACTAAGTTTTTATTGGTCTATATATTTGTGTTTCTCCATAGATATGGAATACGTTAGTGAGTTCTACGCAATAATCCTCTTATTTATTTAGATATGATCTAAAGAGTATTTTATTAGACCAGTCGTTCATAATTTTTCTGCCAATATAATAAAGTATTCATTAGTCGGTAAAATTGTATGAAATATATTGTATATAAAAGAATGCCTTGCTTGTAATAAGCAGCTTTTTTATGAAAAAAAAAAACATTACAAAAATATCTCTAAATCTCGTGTGACTTTTATTAATTTAAATGAACTATACAAATCGAGAGAGTTTAGCACAAATTTTGTATCTATTATTTGCTGATAATATGAAAATACCGGCAAAATTTAAAAGGAAATCTAATCGGTAATCGAATCCGGAACCCTTAACAGTACACTACATTACCAAATGTTGTGTCATCTGATCGAATTGGGGTACGTCAGACCCTAATATCAAGCTTTAAATTGAACATTTCCTTGAAATGGGTCTTCAGCTGTCATAGCTTGAGGGCTTCGTCCGATAAGGGATTATAAATCCTAAGTCTGTTACTTAAAGTATACATTCCCTAGAACGTTGAACTGACCGAATTTCTTGTATTAAGTTTTTTTACAGCTTCTATAAAATTAAACATTGCATTAATGTTAGGCGAAGTAGAAACGATAGGGTTTTCTATAGGTTTGCAACCATTTTTCTATAGTCTTAAACTAAAAATGGCATGATAAAAGTTTTTATTGACACTACAAGTCATGTTGGAAGAAAACACACTCGTCATGGGCGAATCGTGAATTTGTTGGGCTCTAGGCTATTACGGGGAATTCCCCGTTTCGTTCGATAGTCGCACAACGCATGTGACTTAATTGATCTCAGCGGTTTTGATTGGATCTTTTTAATCTCAAATATTTTAAAGCTATTGCATAGATTTTATCGCGGACTTTGGCGCGGCGACTGAATCAAGAAATTTCGTAACGCAAAGGTGCAGCCGGTACGCGTTAGAGTGAGACATACAATATAAGCGTATTAGTCTGAGTCTGGTTGGTGGTAAATTGAATAAAAATCAATGAAAAAAATACTGTAAATATAAAAAAACTACTCAAATAAATAATTACAATTGCATATGTTGATAAAAAATGCTATGCAGCTTTACCGCGGCAGTCCCCGAGTACCACACGTTTCTTTATTTTATTAAAAATATCGCCTATTGTTTCCACTGGGGGCTTTTTGTATCAACATCCCTTTTGTAGACCCTCCCCTTATACTTTTCTAATTATCTTCATCGGAAATAAAGTTCTTTCTGAACTGGACAAGACATCAAACATGCTTCAAATTAGAAGACAATTATAAAAATGTAAATGTTGAATAATATAGTTATATATGCATCATTAGATATTTATAGGCTGTAGGTTTCTCAAACCTTCTAATTATAAAGAAAAAGATGAAATTATGTATATGCATTGGAATATAGCAAGTATTATTTTCTTTATATATATATATCCTTAAGTAACATTTGCTCCAAAGGCTGAGGGAACATAAAAAGCTATGCAAAGTGAGCAAGTACTCTGGTTTTAACAGTTAATGTTACTTTCGCAATATACACGAGGTCTCGTGTTTCTTAAGAGTTACTAAGTCATACATTCTTGATATTACTTCATATACTGTGACAGAGTTGGTAACTCTGAAATATATACACGATACAAATTAGTGGAAAATTAATTTTTCAGAGACACATCTGTTTTCCGGAATGAAAACTTTTAGGTTTTCTGTGAGATTTTCTATAAACCTCAGAGTTCATGTCATAAGTTTTTAATTAAAAAAAAAATAGGGGTTATCGTAGAGGGGTGATTATAAAGTAATTAAGGTCTGTATGTATCTTTGTATAACGCATCATAAAAAAAACAAAAATAAAAAATTTTATCCACATTTTTTTTGTGGTGGACACCCCTTGTCACGTAGGTGTTCGAAAAATAGATAGTAGATGATTCTCAGACCTATTGAATATGCATAAAAAATTTCATGTGACCCGAGAATTTTATATTGATCAAGTGACAAATTTAAAGACAGAATAATATATTTTTTTATTCAAGTATAAGTAACATAAAAATACAAGAAACAGGAAATTATTTGCGAAGCCATAAAATAAAAAAAAGAATTCTTCGATTTAATAAGGTTCAGTTTTTCATATGCGAGATATTACATTAATACGTGTAAGTATATTTATACAGTTATGAACGATATTTTATTACTCAATTACCAGATGCATCCTATATCCAATACTGACTCTAAAACGATTAACTGTCGATATATGCAGCCATTGTGTGGGTTATGAAAGTGAGCTGACTCGGTCACTTTGAATACAATACTATTGTTACATCACATAGCTGCTTCCTGCCTGATTAGTTCATTCATTACTTTCCAGATGAGTAGCAATATAAACTGAAGTCACGTAGTATCCAAAAGGGAGAAAACATCACATGTATGAAGCGGTTGGTGTACTGTGTTACATTAAAAACTAGGACCTCGTTAGCGAATGCGTTGTTGGCATTTTAAGAATTGATACAATCCTTATGTAATAGCTATTGCGATGCCAATATTCAAGTTAGGATTACTATTAGGAATTACAAACTGGGACTGGGCCAAGGATGCGGTCTAAAGCTGAACTATAATCACATATAAGCATTTTTAAGTCACAGAAACGAGGTTAAGCGGTAAGTTAGACTTACGTATGTCAAAACTTGCAGATGTCATACAGCCATCAAACATTTAGTTTAAGATTATCAAAGTTGACCATTTTCCTTTCCTTATATTGTGGTTTCACATTTTTCATACATATTTTAAGTTTAAGACCGTTTTTAAATTCGCATTAAATGAAAATATGCTGAAATATTGTAAGGTAAACATGCTACTAGTACCTTCAAAGTGTTAACGAAAAAGGTTGATGGGGTGTGAAAGTTTGTCTTAAGCTCCAGTCAAGGTTGTGACTCCGATAAGCTCTTAAGCTTTTGTAGGCTCATTTTCTGTTTCAAGGTGTTTTAGGGTTTGGAAAATAATTTTCCGTTGAAACATTTTAAACGTAATGGACTTTATATTTTGTAAAGTAGGTATTGTACCTGTTGTAATGTAAAATCGTGAAGTTTTTAAAATCTGCTAAATACTGCCCATACCTGTTCTGGTCACCGGGGCTATTATCAGATCAGTTATTAGATAGCCTAACGTTAGCCAACATGAAAATAAGTTAAAAAACTACTTTTATATAAATTTGTCGCGCTCCTAAACAAGACTTCTATGGTTATATATTACAAACCACAGTGCTTTTCTTATATAACAAATCATGATTTTAACATAATATTCTGTAAAATACATAAATTAAAAATGTACAATATTAAAAATGTACGCGTTAATTAATACATAACTACTCCGCCGTGTTGGTCTTAGGAAGAATTCATGGCTTCGCAACGTTAGGGAGTGGACGGGTATTGCAAATGCGGAAGAGTTGCTACATCTGGCGCAGGACGAGATGCGCTTCAGGTAGCTGACGTCCAACCTCCAGTAATGGAGAGGCACTTGAAGAAGAAGACTCGGCAAAAATTAAATATATAGCAGTAATCTTACTGCTTTATTGAGAAAATAATACAAGTAGTAGAAAATGTCTTTAAAGATCAGAATTTTACATACATTAAAATTAAAGAACAGGTCTTTTAAATTATATTTATGCTGTGAACGCGTAGAACAGCTTTGAAATTTGAAATAAATTTAGATATCCAATTGTCCTTACCAAGTGTTACAGACGATTCACAATTTGGAAGCAATGCATTACCTGTAAAATAAAAAAAAATATCATTAAGTCACCACTATATGGAATCAGCTGCCCACTGAAGTATTTATGACCCAATTCGACTAAGGGTCAAGAAAATAACGTACCAATTCATTCGCATTGAGAGTGACCATGGGCGGCGGTATCATTTAACATCAGGTTCCTGCCCATTTGCTCTCTGATCTGATAAAAAACAATACGGAGACGAACTGCTGCGAGCGTCAAACGTACACTGCCACAGGGGCCAAACGAACTAAATTTGTTTTAATTTTCTATTTATTATTATTACTATGTAGGTTAAATATTAAGAATACAGTGTAAACTCTTTATAACGTTATCCTTTATAACGATAAACTTCCTATAACGTTGGAGTGAGCCCAAGTTGGTTGGTTTGCGTTAAAACTCACATATTGAAACATTCTTTATAGCGATACGCCATTCTCTATTACGAAGAAATGTGTTCATATTTGTAGACAGTAAATATTTATTATCGGTATTATTGTTTATGTTATGTTATCAGGTAACAAAAGACTTTGAAGCTCCGAAACATCCGAGGTTGGTCCAGCTTTTGTTATCCTTATTTGCCTTGTACACGTGCAGTATGACGCATTGTTTTCTCGGAAGTGATGGTTTTCGACCAAGCATACTGGGTACCTATCGTATTATCAGTCCTAAACCTACTTTGAAACTGTTAACATGGCCAGTAAACGGAAAGCGATTAGTATTGACGAAAAAAATTGTGTGATACGTGCGATTGAAAAGGGAGAAAAGAAAAGTGACGTTGGAAGGCGTTTTGAACTAAGTCACTCCACTGTTGCTACCATTTGGAAAAACCAAAAATTTATATGTATAATCTAAGACAGCATTTATTATCTAAGACATACATACAATTAAAAATTCTTGTATTAAAATTTTTTAATAATTTGGTTTTTTTAGGTTCACTCCATATAACGATTACTCACAAACTATAACGACAAAAAATGCTCAGTCCCTCGAGTTTCGTTATAAAGAGTTTACACTGTATTTCTGTGTTAGCAAGAAATATGTACTAATCATTAAAAAACACTATGATATTTTGTAATAAAAATTGACAATATGAGCGCCGGCGCTATTTAAAATAATCACGTAAGCTAACCATATATCGAATGAGCAATCTAGAATCTAGGTACATTCAGGAAGCATTTATTACGATGGCTGTCATATTAGGAGCTTAGTATTGTTCTAAATGTCACAACGATTATCGTACCGCTATTTGTGTATGAACTGAATAAAACATGACTGCTATATTATTGTTGTGTTAGTTGACCAGGCACCAGAAGATAAACCACTCCTTATATGGAAATTGTATTCGTTTTTACACCAAACTCCCAAGTTAAATTCAAGAATTATCACTAAATAAATTCAAGGATTTTCATAAATTTGACTATTATTTAAATCCTAATCCTTGGGATTTGGTATTGATTTACTCCAGTTCAACTAATTATGGCTGATCTACCTTACAAATAATATATTAAAAAGAGAGGCGGAGAGTTTCTTGTCGACTTTTTTGTTTAACTTGCGGTAGAAAATGTAAATTTAGAATCAATTTAACATCCTTTCTGTTGACGTTCATAAGTGTCCTTGGTTACCTATACAAATAAAGTTATTTTGAGTTTGAGCTTTTACAACGTAATGGATTTTGTAGTCTAGCAGTAAATTGTCAAAATAATTTGACAAAGTTGTAACACAGACTGTTGCTTCTACAATCTATTCAGGATATATAGTGATTAGCTATACGGGGACCAACATTAAATCACTCAAATCAGCCTAAAACTATCGTCTCTTTCCGTCAAATTTTGTTTACGCTACGACGCTATATAAGGGCATGCTGTGCTTAAAAATATTTGTAAGTTTGGTTTCCAGGTCAATATTTATCGATTGACTTCGTGTTATCAGTAAACTGATAAACAAAAATAGATCGATTTTTTAGACTTAAGTCGGTATTTCTTCAATTACATACTTTATAGGCATCTCAAAAGTAAAAGGTAGGTAAATATGCTAATAGAATAAGCCATTTAAAGATCGTAAACTCAATTCGGCATTAAACGAATTCTTCGAAGGAATTCTCCGTATTCCTGGAATGTAATCCCTTAAGATGTGTTACGATACATTGAGACACCCATTATGTAAGGACAAATCCCTTTACATCGGACTAGGAGTTTATTTTTAACTTGGAAATCCCGTTTATTTTGTACGAAACTTCACACTTGGTACATTTTGAAATGAAATAGTGCAATATCTATTTTAACTGACTATAAAGAAAACAATAAAAATATGTATTTAACTTGTTCACTTAATGATTGAGATTTAAATCTTCAATGTAAGAATAACAACTATGTTTTGAATGTTTTATTCAAGAAAGACTAAGATCGATGCGTTTCCCTTCTTTGAATAAAAATATATTATTAAACTGAATTTCCTTGAAAAATTTGCGTTAATCGGACTCGCTCAGAAAGGTTTCAATAGTATTAAACATATAGGTAGGTTAGTAGTAGTAGTACACCAGTAACACGTGATAATAATGTTATATTTTTAAATGTATCACAACTGAGCACATATATAATTAAAAATATAGTAAATATACCGTCATTACTTTAAATAACCATTAAAAATATAGGTGTAAGTACAGCCTCTACAACTCTTGGAGTTGCATAGAGATGTAGAATTTATCATGGATAGTGTTCTGAGGAGTTGTTCGGACTAATGCAGCCAAGATCATCGGACGTCCAGGCTGAACACAAAATACTTCCGGATCAGCTTGACGTCCGTCGTTCCACAACTAAGCGATTCTTAAAGCAATTTCTGCCGCGCACCACCACGATGTGGAACCAGCTACCCTGAGTATTAAAGAACCAATTCGACTTAGGGTCAATACCACTAGCTATATAGTTATATAGTTAACCAGTAACCAGTTGGTTCAAGGCATGTTATGGTTAACTATATAGTTATATAGTTAACCATAACCAGTTGGTTCAAGGCATTTTTTTTTATTTATTAACTCTCTTATTTCAGACTGGGCTCACATTTGACCACCGGAAGTATTTTTAACCAAGAACTGTTTCACTTCCGAAACTCTATGTCATTTTTAAAGACATACCATAGGTGCGATCATAAAGTTATTCCTTTTTTGTTTTAATTTAATCGGGGATCTTGAAAACTTTCCTTTGGGACTTATACCCTTGTTTCGTCACAATGTTTACTTTCACGGTATCAACAAATCGATAAAGTTATTTATTATTAGCAGTAGTAGGCAATACCTCAGTTGAGAAAAACACGCGCCTAGCAGCGGCGGATTTACATTACTTTCAAGGTATAGTTGTGAAGCTGTAAAGTTTTTTCTGCCTTATTGTAACAATCCAATAATTTCGTTGAAATTCATCGAAAAATAATTTTTGTATCTGATTTTTGAGTACAAAAACATACTCAATCTATCCAGTTCGCATCCTCCACCCAGTAGTAGGAATTATATGAGGAAGAGTATCCGTCTGCGACAAGATACTCACAATTTCTCCATGTGCCTTGTACTAACGCTGTTTCGGGTTTTATCTAACAATGACACTTAGATATTGATATTTTTCACCTCACCAAGTCAACTCAAGAGGATGTGAGGATTTATTTAAAGAGGAAACACGTTGACTTTGTTAAGCATTAATAATCTTAATAAGTACTTACATTAATTGTCGTTTATTTGATGTAAACATTTCATATTTAACTTTTTTTTTAAGTGTTTGTTTATGTAGGTACTTACCTACGTATGTTTTACCATTCATATTTATATTTATTATCTATGTAATCTGTTGTAACTTTTTTATATTTTCTTTTGTGCTTAATACAGATATAGATTACTAATAAATTAATAAAATAAGAGGGAAATACATTTGTTCGTTGCACTCGTACAAAGCGTAAGCTGAGGGCGCAGAATACTGGTTAGCGGGCGGCGGACATGTTGTTTACCAGAATATTGAAGTTTGCTACATCCAATGTACAATTCCAGTTCCCAAATTTAACCTATTCAGGCTGGCAAATCCGTTACTGGTGTCTTATTTATTCTCTGAGAATTACACTGAGATTCTTCACTTATGTAACAAGAATATATACGTATATATGTTACACCATAACCCTAAGCTACAAAGTTTGTTTGGAGACGTAGAGACTATGGATTATATAACACGAACGAAAACAACAGTGGACCTAAATATACCGTCATTACTTTAAATAACCAATAAACTCCTTGTGAAATCCTTAGTGTTTGCTGAGAATATTCACGACCAATTACAGACCCTAATAATTTTTTGCCGCCATTTTCTTGGTCCCAAAGTGTTTACACGTTCGTAACAGTTTAGAAAACGTTAAGATAAGCAGTGGATGGTAATGAGGCTGGGTTTATCCGAATTGCGGGGCCAGAGATCTTCGTGACATTCAGTGCGGGGCAAATCTATTGTTTGCTTTCTTTTGAAGTCTGTTTTTCTCTAGTTTCTATAGACATTTGAAAAATTTATCTTGTTTTTCGCTATTGAAGACTGCCTTATATCGAACATTTATGTTTGAGCTATTTTAGATTATTAAACACATAAAGCTTGACGCTGAAAAGTATAGTTACTTCATTACAGTATAAATTCTAAATGATTTGCATTTAATTGCAACAGATTTTTTAAAGTCAAAGGAAAATAATAACGTATTAATTTATTATTTAAATACATATATTATTCCTGTTCAAAAATGGCATATAGGTCAAAAACTACTACACCAATTTAAAGAAACTTAGAAACTAAGAAAGTTTAATAAACAAATATTTTATGTAGGAAACTTTCCTTTTAAAGTCAGTTAAAAAGATCGATTAGGCTAACAATGTAATATTGCTAACTTAATGTACGTAGCAAGATTATAACCAATTACTGTTAATTAATTACGTCATCACTGTTTTATAAAACACATTAAACGTATTAGGGGAAGATGGGTAATGATAAGTTACGATAATGAGACGTCGTTTCTTCCCTCAGTGGGGAAAATTCCTTAAAGTTGCACAATGCAGCTGAGGACAACTTCAAGATAGGGGATGCCGTTTGTGCAGACTTGCGACTTTGCGACTAAATTGCGATTACATTCCAAATAACTTTCGGTCAGAAAGATCTGGCTTCAGACACTGCGGTCTAAACTGGAATCCAGATCAATAACATGCAATATTAGCAAATTAACTGAACATAAAATACTCCAAGCAGCCAGAAATCAAATGCCACAAGGGTAAAGATCATAATTACCACTCAAGACTGCTCTCATTTATTAAGCACAGACGACTGTTTAAAATTAAATTTTTACTCTTAATACTCATGTAAAGCATATTCCGCGATAGCTAGACACTGCCAGTGTCTTCAGATCGTTATGGTTATTTTATTTTAAGGTTAATTATTGTTTCTATACCTGTATCTTATCTCTATCTCTCTTATCTATTCCATAAAAAACATATTATCGGAGAAAAAATGAAACAGTTGTCTGTAAAGTCGGTTTACTGACGATGGTTGAATGTGACGTCATTAAAAAATACTGATGGAATGGTTGCACTTCAAGCCTTGAATTGAATAGAGGTAACGCCGCGTGCGTCATAAGCAAGGTAACGCCGCATGCGTCATGTTTTATCGTGCATGCAGCCGGCTCCATGGAATTATAAGATTCAAGATTCGGTTCAAATATTGGATTAAGCTGAAGTACTACTAACTGTTCTTTTATGGCTTGTTATCATTAAGAGGTAATGATGAAATGCATTTACGATTGTTAAGCGTCGAATACAGTATACAGACCGTATAATTAAAATGTTGAAAAGGATAAATAATGGCTATAATTGCGGAATGCATTAATTATTGGGTGTTACAGTTTTAATTAAAAATAAACTAAATATACAAGTGTGGTTTATATTAAATGGAATGTATTAAATTAAAAACCGATGTAATTAACAAACTGTGTGTAACAAAACACACAATACAATATTCTTAACCTACAAATTAATAATAATGAAAATAACATCCCACATTTCAACATGATAATAACACATAAAAAATGTATTTACTTAGTAAGCCTGTGTGTTATGAAACATAATAATCAAAAGTTAATAAATAAAATACTAAAACAAAGTGGTTGTCTGGAAGAGACTAGAACTATAATTTAAGCCTCGTGAAACGTTACTTTACAGTCGCACGTTTATTCATTCCTTATCGACTTAATGCAAACTTCTAATACGGTCGAGGGTGACAGAAGGAATTTGGATGACTCATGCATATTTAATGTAGATTATTATTTTCCATTGTCGTTGGTAGAAACTTTTAAAAGAATATTTATATCAAATCAAAAATCATTCATTCATATAGGTAACATAATGTACACTTATGAACGTCAAAATATAGTTTAAATGATTCTAATTTTACATTCACTGCCAGTTCTCAAATCAAGGGCGTAGAACGGAAGAGAAGAACTGGCAATAAACTCTCCGCCACTCTTTTTAATCGCCAAGTTTTTTTTACACAATGTTTGTAAGGAGCTGCAACCATTACACCATGTTTCATATGACATATTGATGTGATAGATGGGTCTAGAAGTACGACCAGTCACCACAAGTAGCACCTGTTGACGAGTATGACGCATGGCCAGCCATTGGCCCCCTCGCCATATTTTAGGGAAAGAGACAACCCGACGCATGGACGCCGCCACAAGCAATGGCATTTAAGTGAGCATGACGATCCTTGAAACGTGGACTTGGCTACACAAGAAAATTGTAATAATACTAATTATACTGAAATTATTTGATTATATCACTTCTGTGTGTTGTTAAATATAACATTGTATTACTTAACATAGAATTATCGTAATCGAATTTTAGTTGTCTGCTGTATACTTTGATGTTTTGGTGAATATAAAATACATTTACAAGTTTAAATAAAACATATTCAACAGTGTGCTGTATACTCTGATTGTTTTAGCAATAGCACACAATATTAGTATTTCAAAAAGTTGAAACTATTCAAGTTTGAACAATTAAGCATAATTCCGAGCCGCAGTAAAACTTTGAAAACGAAAGAATTTTATATCCCACCGAGAATACTTTTACTAGTTTTAAGTTTTAATTAAATTGCCGATGGATTTTTCATAGTTCCCAAGTGTTTTACGGGCTTTTTACTGCAGCTCAGCAGATGCTTTTCTCTCTGCCGTGTAGTGATAAACTGTGACATAAATATGTTTGGTGAAAAGCAAGTGTTTGTCCAATCTACCCAGCAAAGGATTTTAAAAGGAAAGACCAAAGCAGTCCGTATCATTGTGATTAGTCAAATCTGATGCATTAACATGAAACGTTTGTTTTACATTATCGCCCGTGAAATATAAAAATTTCAAATCATTTATTCCAATTAGACCACCTCAAATGGCACTTTTGAACGTTAAATAAAATATAAAGATGATTCTTGTTGCATCTTCCAAAAGGTAGTTTCGTGTTGAGGAGAATGGGCAAAATACTCCACACTTACTCTTTTACAATAAGAATTTCTAATATTTATATACATTACTTAATTAAATAATTATATGTGAAGACAATTTTTTCTCAGAATAAAATTACTATACAGGTCTATTATTGTATTGTTAGTAGGTATACATGTTCCTCATATATTTACAAATATCGAAACCGTAGAATATTATACATTAAAGATTAATAAAAATTAAAAAAAAAACAATGTGTGAGTAAACATAAATAATGCGTTTGTAGTTATTAGTCGGTATAATATTCTACAACAAAAAATAACAAAATATGTAAAATTACATCAGCAATCAATTTGATTTTGTCAATGCTCTAGGATTGTCGTATGGAGCAGGACCTGCATGTTTCCAAGCAAGAATATCAAATGCATTGTTTCGTCAGAGATAAGAACAAACCAATACAAAGCTTTCGCTGTAAATATATAATATTACAATTATTATCGAATTATACATACATATTTAGAACTAAAAAATTGATACCTACGTTTCCTCTGGCATATCACACATATTATTTGCCTTTGAAATGAACGTATATTAAAAAGACCTAAAGGCCTTTCAATATGTTATCAAACACTATGAATGCCTTTGTCAACAAAAACAATGAAAATCCCAGAGCGTCACTTAAATCATTCTAATTGCACTCTAAAATAATTGAAATAAAAAAACACGTACTATCCCCTCGCTACCATCAATACAAGTACCTGAACCCTTATTGAAATACAATCGCATGAGATGGCTTACACACTGCGCGAAATGTCACGCCTAATAACATATTCATAATCATTCAAAACCTTATTTATATTATCACGTCTTTTTTCTCGAAGGGGTGGGAAGAAACCCTGGTTCCACTTCCTAGTGTCATGACTTATCTCTCTCGCTTCAGCCACTCGTAATCTAAGCTGCTCCTCGGTTATGGGCACTCTTAACTAGTCTCTAGTACCTTCTGGATTTTGTCGACAAGGCCTACCCAACCCGCTTCCAACATCCACCGATGCCTTGTTAACTGCTTCTCAAGCATCCGTGCTAGATGGGAAAACCAGTTAAGTATTCTCTTAAGTATCCTCGTCATTACGTCCCCTGTGACCGCGGTTTTCTTTTACTCACAAATATATTACAATAACAGTATTTTCAAGGAAGATTACTTGATCACAACAATGATCCAATAGGCTATCAAAGCAGACAATCTTCGTGCCCTACATCAAAATGTCTTACTAAAAGGTCAAATGACTTAATAAGATTAACAATAATCTTTAGGTTAATCCTACCTTGCGCCTGTCAGGCTTCGGTTTGGGAAAATACAAGTAATAACGAACGATTGGTGATGTTATATGAATGTTATAATAACCTGGCATTCTGGCCTCGAAACCACTCTTGATATTACAGAGAACTAATTGGGCGGATTTACTTGACATTTTCAAACAATTTTACTCTTGTTAATAAATAAAAACAAAATATGTTTATGAAATATAATATATGTATCACATATTCCTCGTCATTAAATTTGAATCGGTAGACATAACTACGGTAGGCCGAGAGAAAAGGCGTAAAAAAACTCTCGGTACTCTTTTAAAATAGCAAATCATACAAAATAGCAAAAAACAGTCATTTTAAAACAAATTTATATTTTTTTTATTTCAAATGATACACCGATCGAAACTGCGTTGTGATGTTTGAAGCAAAATTTAAAGGAAATATTCCCAAATAGTCAAATAAAGATAGATATATATATAATTTTCATTCCCAATTTCCTTACAAATACATATATTCATAATAGATCTTGTGTTTCTTGCAATGCATCTGGTTCCTGTACGTGAGTCCTCTATAATGTAGATTTCGCGAAAGGATTGACACAATAACAGTAGAATACACAATCAACAAAAACTAGATTAGTAAGAGAGCAGTTCCACGTGGATCTAAAACAACGAATGTTACAGCTTTATAAAAACGTAAATTAAAATGAGTACGGTATTTTTTGCATATTAACTCTTCAGTCAGTCAAAATCGTTATTCACATAGGTAATACAATGTACACTTGTCAATGTCAATAAAGAAATACATATTAAATGCTTTTAATTTTACATTTACTGCCAGTTCTCAAAACGTAGAACGGAAGAGAAGAACGGGCAATAAACTCTCCGACACTCTTTTTAGTCGCCTAGTTTTTATTTTACACAATATTTGGAAGGAGCTGCATAACCATTACACCATGACGTCCATGACGTCTTAAGTAATAATAATACAATAAATTAAAAACAAAGATTTGTTCCCTAGCAGCAGGTGAAATAGGATCACGCACATTCTCGGCTTCAGCGTACGACTCTCATCGATGTTGTCGTTGCTTCAATCCCCGGCTGTGCACCAATGGACTTTCAATGTGCGTATTAAACATTCGCTGGAACAGTGAAAAAAAGTATCCTGAGGAAACCGACTACCCTTAGACCTAAAAAGTCGACGGCACGAGTCACAAGGGGCTGATCTTAGATTGACAAGTGATCATGAAACATCATCATGTGAGGCCCAAACCCGAAATTTTTGTAGCGCCACTGATTTTATTTTTTAATTCTACTAAAATAATAATCAACAATTAAGTTCAAGACATTTTTTTAATAATATTAAAATGATAGTGAGTAAACGTAGTACATCGAAAATACCTTCAGATCCCATTGAAATACCTCAATGGCAACACTTTCAATGTATTAAGCTTTCACTTATAATTCAAGTCAGAACAGGCACGAATGTCAGCATGTGTTAGTTAAACTACTTGTATATACTCGTGTTTATTATGGCGAGATTTTTGTTCTGTAACTTACGTTTTAGTATTTCAAGCGTTAGCCTGACGCTATAAAAAAATCTGTGGCGTTGCAACCTTTTTAAATATGTGCCTCAAATTTCTGTATCTGTTTCATTTGTTATTCTAATAGGCAAGTAATAAGCCTATGCGTCAGGCTTATTACTTGCTTTCAACTTTTTGGGTCTAATTCCGTTTTCCTTTACCGTTCGAGCGAATGCTAAAAGTGCACATAAGAAAGCCTGATGAAAACATGTTATACCTGATACAATTCTTGGTGAAAAAATCATCTTTCTATTAAGTACTAATTTTCTTAGGTGCATATCTGTTTTAAACGTGACTCAGGCCGATTTTATTATCAGTATAAATATAAATTCTAACGATCTTAGCACGTGCTGTCGTGATGTTTACAGGAAACAATAATTGAATTATTTATAATCGTGATTCAAATGTGCAAACAGGAATTATATTATCTTTTTTATAATTAGTACCTAATATAATTAGAAATTAAAAAAAAAATGATCGAAATAATAATTAAATCAACTGGAACACTTTGTTTAATATAAAAGAGGGTAAACAGGCAGGAAGCTCATATTATATATGTTATTAAGTGATACCGCCAACCATGGACACTCCAATGCCAGAGGGCTCGCGAGTGTGTTACTAGCCTTTTAAGAATTGTTACGCTCTTTTCTCGAAGGACCCGAAGTCGAATTGGTTCGGAAATACTTCAGGGCAGCCAGCAAAGTTTTAGGTTATGTTTAACTGATTTAAACCTTACTAAAACTATCTAATTTAAATTTGTGGGACCTTAAAATTTAAATTGGGTCAAAAATACACGTAATATTTTCTGAATAAAAATCTTCATTACGCTTTCAAAAGAATACAAATAAAAGTAAGGTTATAGCTATAAACTATTTTATGTCTCAAACAATCGGCTGTAATCCCCGAACATTCGAGAACCCTACTGACTTATAAGGGGCCCTTTCTACCCCTTGGGGGATCTCTACCCCTCAATACTGGAATATTGTGGGGTTCTTATTGAAGTGTTTGTAATATGTACGTTACCCAAGATTAAGAAAGTGAAAGCTTTAGAAATTGCTCTGAAGCTTTTTCAATTCACTGTTTTGTCTAGCACAAACGAATACTTTAACCACTAAAACGGAACAGTCGACTTACTGACTGGATATTGAAATTGTGGTAAAAATAGCATTTTAAATGTGTTTTTGTCATGAAATATATACAAAGAATAAATGAAGTAACTCCTAGTTTATTGTGTTCTTTGTGGAGACAGTGCAAGAGACGTAGCTCGTATATATTTTCCCTCGGTCACGCGTGAACGATTTCGCTAATACTGTTTGTAATTGTCAGGAGAAGGTTTTTATGATAGAAAAAAAATGCGTGGAAAATTGGAAAATTTAAAGATTTAAAAACTTAACCATCACTTAATATCAAATAATCTTGACTTTTGTCAGGATTATTTATGGCGTTTGACATAACATTGACGGAATGCTTGTAAATATCGTCAAAGAGAGAAAATAAATATCGTTTAAAACAATTAATGCTTCGACCCGAGTTATATTAATAAAATACATATAAAATCCAGTTATGTCGCATGTTCCCTAGTCGGCATATCAAAACTAATTATATATGCACAAGAAAAACAAACAAAGAATATTGTATTTAAATAATAATAGTTTGGTGGGTATAGGTTAAATTCTTTTGTTCAAGTATTTTATATAAAACCTTTTTGCAAAGGTAGAACATCGTGAAAGGAAATAAGGTATTTCGCTTATCACAAGATACAATTTTTGCGTAACTAGACTACACAATCAGGCAAGTAAAGAGTAGCGAAAACAATATATAAAACTTGTATGTACGAAGACTCTTAATTTTGACACTCTGTTAACTTAATTCTAATATAATAATAATAATAAGTAATACTCTGCGTTCCAGGAAATTTAGAAAAAAATATTGTCAGAGTGGAAAGGATGATAAAACATTTATTTGGTATTTAATTTAATAAAAATTTTGATAAACAAAAAACGTGTGTGTAACGTTCCTATGTTTGTAGAAAAAACTACACTAACAACAGAAAAAAAGTATTTAATACATTGAACGTTGTATTATAAGGCATTCTCTAGTTAAATAACATTTATTTAAATATCACAAGAACAGTAAAATAAAAAGTAAGCTATTTACAATATAGCTTAGCTAACTTCATGGTGTCGGATTTTTGTGACGTGATCTTAAAAAGATTGTGCAGGTAAAAAACCTTATATATTATTATATTTATAAAAATACAATACCGCGGGTTTTATTTTTAGAAATTTTGATAACAATTTGTAACAATTATATGTGAAACTAAATAAATGTAACTAAAACAGTAGTTTAGTAATAAATGTAAACATTAATATGTAAGTTAAGAATATTGTGTATTCGTGTGTTAGAAATACATCGGTTATTACCATACCATAATTGCCACTCGTTTCTTAATAAAACATGTATTTAAATGATCAAATAATGCGTACAAACCAATTACGCGCCCGTCTCTTGTTGTGGTCGCAACGATGCGCATGAGTTGAATTTCAATATGTACGGCCATAAAATCAATTCAACATTAATAGCGATACAGAGATTTAAATATTTTATAGAGAATTCATTACCTGAAATATACCCATAAAGGTTGTTTACCAAGCTGATTAAGAATGAGATGACTCGTGCTAACAACCTTACGCATGTATGATCATCCATAAATATAGTGGTACTCCTCTCTTAAAGGCCTCTAAGAATTGAAAAGACGTCCAAGAACTGAATCTGAATCTCTTATCTGTCAATGTCGTTTGACAGATTGTACTGTTAGCCTGCATCGTCTCGTCACTGAATTAGCCATATTTACTGGTGTCAAAAAGTTTTGAGTTGGTCAACCAAATTCTCTCTTACTTCATGGCCTCACGAGTTCGATATACTAAACACGTTTTGAACCAGTTTCGTGAATGCTCGAAAGGAAATGTTCTTTGTTACTCCTAGGACCGAATTGGACAATTACCTTGAGTCCAATTTGGAGTTATCTTACGCTTTGTCACAGTCACACATACGCGGGTTCGTCTATGTGGTTTCTGGCAACACTTGGCCAAATTTGTCTAACGTTTATACATTAAGAATAATAATAAAAGTCCGTACTACTAGATTTGGTATATAGGTTTCTTATTCATGTTATCCTTAAATCCTAGCTTCTTTTAGTACCGTTGATCGGAACGTTCTTACCTGGTTTGGAATCCAGTCTCCCAATCCCTTACCAAATGTAATCTTATTGTTAGTTGTAAATATTGTATAGGAGAAAATAAATTATTATTTTCTCTCCTAGTGGACTTCCCTCAATGATTCAGACCGGCAGCGTTCATTTGCCATATAAAAATCATATAAAAAATAAAAATCACAATTAAACGCTTAAATATTTTAAATACTTATAAATAAATAAATATAGCCTTTATTAACAATCTTATGTTACATTTTATCTTATTTCTACTTTATATACTACTTATACTTATTAACGAAATTAAATTAAGGTAAATGTAAATATTATCATATTATTTCCTATTAGACACCGGTTTCTTGATTGTCTTGCTTTTCAGCATAGGCAAGTGTTCTCCACAAAGATCTATCTCTTGCTTTCCTCATCCATGTGGCTCCTGCCACCTTTTTTAAATATATAAAGAAATACTTATAGTAAAATTTAACAACTAAATTAGATTTACATCGACGTTGAATACCATAAATAAATGTATGTATATTGTAAATTACTTGTAATTTGAGCCTTAGGTCCTCATAAGATCACTGAACCACTTCGAAAGTCAATGATCTAACTGTATTCGCTATAATAACAGACCCCAGATTGGCGGATCGTGACTGAGGACGAATTAAATTACCTCAGAACTAAGCTTGGTAACTGTTCAGCCGTGGTTCAACTAAGATAATCAAATAACGTCTTTATTGCATTGTAATACGAAATAAAAGTATTCCTTTTTTATAAAAAATGAATACTTTTATTTGGTGGGAACATATCCACCACACCAACTTCTTTCTATTTAAGATTATGTATACAATAAATAAAATAAAAAACAAATAAACATTAGTGCAAATACTAGACGGAAACATAATTTTTGTATTATACTTTAGATGAAGGTTCTATAATTTTATTTGGTTAAGTGCATAACACTACTTTGCACTTTACTCATGATATATTTTTCCGTACTATGATTGCCTGGAAGAGATCGCTTAGCGATAAGGCCGCCCGTTGCATTCCTTAGAATCTTTATGTATTGAAACATTTGAATTTTTATTCAACGGAGTGTGAAAAAAAAATAAAAAATAAACGGAACATTAAACAGTAATTGTTTAAAATACTTACTTACAAACGATATTTTTTATAGTATAGGAACTGTCATGCCTTTTGTCAGTTCACTCAACGGACAAATAAAAACGTCTGTAAATATATGTAGTTCATTAATTGCATACATGTGTGCTCTTTTCGAGAGATTAGTTTTCGCTGCGGGTACAAATAGTAATGGCGGTCCCTTTCTTACAAAACCATCAGCAACTTGAGGCATTGGAGCACTGCATATTCTTCTTATCCAGTACACTCTTGATAGAGCGGTCGTAATCGCTATGTAGTAGTGGTAATAGAAGGGGCAGATACTATGTGCTTCACGATGAACTGCCATCGTTGCCTAATTGAGGTCATTTATTATTTTATTATGTGCCGTATTATAATACTTCAAGTTGTGTAAAATATAATATGGTGCAGCGTTATAGAGCTTGAATTTGAACAAAATATAAAAAAAAACAGACATATCCAGAGATAAATGCTAGTATAGCAATCACGCAGGTTAGAAGATAAAATAGTTCACCGATTTCCCCGCAGGCTGCAATAGGTATAATTTTCTCCCCACCCATTGTCTAGGGTTGACACATCACAATTTTCGGACACAATTATTTAAATCTTTAAAGAATTTCGATACTAAATATTATCCAATCGGAAACTAACAGGCAGTTGTGACAATTGAAACGAAATAATTTCCAAACTGTCATAAAGCTAATTGTGGTTATAATTTCGCATTCAGTATTGATAAAAATACTATCTCCATATTTTACCCATTATAATTAATTAAAGGAAATCGTAGCGGTCATGGCCCACAATGTCAATCAATTTCGTATAGAAACGATAAATATATATATGTATCGAATACATTTGGTGAGCCTACACTGCTGAGCAAAGATAATTTAACTTCGGTATTGGATTCGAACTTCTAGTCTAAAGCTTAAGAGTAACAGCCCTACGCATCGTTGAGCCCCTATAGGCTATTGTTATGGGTAATTTCACGCGCTAAGCCCCAAAGCCCCAATGATTTTGTATAGCTCAGTAGTTGTCAGGACTTCAAGATACATTTAAAATAAAGAAATAACCATATTTTTAATTTACACTACAGTCTGCAATATAAAATTCAGGATTTTATTTTAAATAATCCTACTGCTGGAATTACCCTAATTTTTCTGGGTATGTTCTTGTTTTCTTATTTTTTTGAGGCGGAGTAACAACTCCTATTTTAACAAAAAAAATCTTATATAGTGATGACGGACACACACAGTGTGTTTCGTTACATATATAAATATAATTTACATTTAAAGACAGGTCGTCTTCGCCTAAATTTATTTACAAAATATACTATCTACTACTTCATAGCCATCTTTTTCTCAGTTCTTTACAGTTGCTGAAAGAACGTAATATAAAAAATATAAAGGAAAATAATTTCTCGAATTGAAGCAGTGTAATTTGTAATTGTATTTGAAGTAGTGTAATTGAGATGAAGATTTTTCTGATACTAATTGACATTCTCAATGCACGAAGACTATCGAGTGGGTGACCAGCATAATGATTGATACTCACTTTTCTTGAAGAACCTAAGTCGAATTCTTTCGTAAATACTTCAGTGGATAGCTGGTTTTACATAATGGTGGTGCGCGGCAAAAACTGCTTTGAAACACGCTCAGTTATGGAACGTCGAGGTGATACGGGTGGAATTGCGTAGTATGTTTGACTATTGACGAGGTATCTTTGTACACGCTGATAAAACGAAGACAAACCTAGCAAGTCCAAAATGAACAAAGAAAAATACCAATAGATTTGCTAAAATTATGTGTAAATTTATGAATTTATTACAAATTAAATTATATAAACATAACACAATGCAGTCCCGCTTAACGTCTCAATTAAAAACTCGGTAACAACAAACAGTTATTTAAACTATAAATTAGGGAAAGTTAAATTGAGTTTATGAGTTATACTGACATTATGTCGGTCAGTGCTCAGGCGCAGAATTAATTATATGGTTCGGTGCTATTCTAATTTATATGACATTCTACGTATATGAGAAATATAAGCCCCCGTTCCAGTATGTTACGCCTCCGTGATTCAATCGGATGACGCTTGGTTTATTGCAAGCGATTAAATAAAACAATAAACTTATTGTTAGCATTTAATGTTTATTTATTCAAATTCTATTCAATTTTAATTAGGGTAATATAATCGTACTTAAAGGCGCACGTACCTCACTTGTGTGGTTTACGAAACTTACGTCAAATGTCAGCCCGAAGGGGCATCGTGTCAAAGTGACGTGTGGCTAGAAAAATCCCATTGTTTCAGCTTACCGACTCGGGGCTCCACAGTGACAACATCCTTGTAGGACATAGGGCTTTTTTATGAAGGAGGTAAAAATGCAGAAATGCAAGCCCGCGACCGTATGCAGTCGCTATCACGGGGACTGTGGGGATGGCTATCTCTTAATCCCTCTGCTAAGCAGCGGGGAAAAGCCCGACCCGCTAAAATTTCCTCCTGGACCCTCCATACCGCCTGCAGTGCTAGACTACACACATTCTGAATGAATGACGTCCAGCACCGCACTGGGGATCGCACAAGGCATTCAACCCAGAAGGGAGATACGGCTAAGCTGGCTAGGAACAACCCGAGCTTAGCATACAGTCCATGTTAAGTAACTGTGAGCTAGCGACTTTAAACAGAGAGACTTAAAAGAGAAGAAATAAATAAATATATTATACCTAAATACCATATTTTTATATTGTCTAAAAACCATTGCTGATTTTATTAATATTACTTGGTCAGAAGTTTTAGATGCTTCAGTTGACTTGAATTGGAATCGAGGAAGGAAAACTTGAACTGTGAAAGGTATGAATGAAACTGTAACCATGACAACAAAGACGTAACAAGTTTGAGACCCTTATTCATAAATAATATCGTTTATGTTAAATTTAGGTTTAAAAAATAACAAGGAAAGTGTTATATAAGTAATTGATAAATTTTGGTTAATAGCTCGTTTATGAATATAATATAAACGACAATGATTTGGCAAGCTACTAGCTTCAAATCACTTCATTTCTATTACCCTCAAATGCCGGCAACGTAACTACTAAAGTGTGTGTCCATGGGCTGCAACGACTGCCCTTTTTGGGGGGCTCGTTTACCCCCTATCATCATAGTATAATGTCACATTTACATTGTGCAAAAGTTGTTGTTCTTTAGATAATTACTGGTTTCTATGATAAACAGTTCCTGTAACAATCTGCAACTGATATCGTATGCTGAAATATTATACAATAGGGTCACCATCATTTGATATTTTGTAAAACAAATTATAAACATAAAGCGTAGAAGTAAAAACCAAAGATAGTATTATTAAAATGCTTAAAAAATATATAATAATCTGTCCGGAGAGTACGGTGGATGTCTAAGAGAAAAATAAATTGTCAAAACGCCAATTTCATATGTGACAACATAAAATATGTAGATATTTATCTTATTTGAAATGTTAATAATATTTATAAACTGACTAACATATGGATCTCAAATTTGGCCACTAATAGTATAGCGCAGCATACAAAGCCATACATATATTTTTACACATATCGATGGAACGATGTATGATGATAGACAAAATTAAGAATACAGCTTTAAGTAAAACAACTAAGCCAGCAGATGTTACGATAAAAATAAATTAATAAAAAAATGGACAGAACACATGGCAAGAGGAAGACAAGAAGGTCATTAGCAGGTCGATAGACCAAATTAAGGAAACAGCAGGTGGTACGTGTCTTAGAGTGTCATTGTGCAGAGAGGAATGGCTGAAATTGGAGGCCTTTGCCAAAAGACACGCAGATACCTTTATACAAATAAATGTGTTTAAGTGTAAAAATATCAGAATTAAAAGGCTATTATTATTATACCAATATAATCATAATAATGTATCTATATATGTTTAAACAGTATCATATTTAGTCCATACGTTAATTTCTAGAAGTAGTAAAAATACAATTAAAACCTACTAAATCGTAACACATTGGTACCCTACTGGAGTCAGGAAATGTAGATTAAATTTAGTTCACTAATTAATCTACCTGCACAGTTTTGCACATAATTGCTTACTAACACAATTTACAAACCGGTTGAAACTGAATGCTTTTATAAACACAAAATATAGACAGGAAATTTGAGGCGTGCGTTTACCACTGCACTTTTGAGTTCTCTTTGTATATCTGCAATGAATACTTGTTCAAGGAAATAATCGCGCTGGCATCAGAACATATTCGACTTATAAGTTACCAACAGAACGTTGCCGCCCATTGCCACTTCTGTTTTATAGAAGAATACACTTCAACACTTGCGCAAACGATAAAAGAACATATCGTGCGGGAACTGATATCCCTTAGGACTCACGGGACGGATTTCTGCCGAAGCTAAGCTGTAAACCAGGAACGTCCGGTCGTCAGTCTTGTATGAGATAACTATGAGGATAACCACACGACGCCGGCCCTAGTGATGTTTCGCCGTGCCGGTTATAAAACCGTCTCCTTGAGCCGTTAGACCCAATAGTCATAGAACGCTGGAGGTGTTCTGCTTTCCTTCTATAACTTTTAAGAAAAAAAATCTGTAGAAATAGATACAGTCATAAGAGGCCTTTTATATGTTTTTCAAAGATTATAATGACATGTCTGAACCCAATCCAGGCGTTGAAGAGATAAGTTAGAAGTTTCCATAACTGATAAGCATCGTGAATATAATGAAAGTTCTCGAAGCTTCTTCTGTCACAAGTGGAGATGGATTTGCCTCCCTCGGAAAAAGACGCAAATATATAAATTATTCAACATAAAATATTTAACATCCACAAATTTGTCTACATTAACATACTAATCCAGCAATATGATAAATATCATACTTTATAAGTGGTATAACAGAACGGAAAATGTATAGAAACTTCAATTGTAATAAATGCATCTCGCAGCAGATGCTCTAAATTGAACTTAATTAAACCATGAATGAGTTGAGATCATTCATTGCGTAATTACTGCCTTTTTTACATATGCTGATAACCATATTCTTTTTCACATAGCTTACTCTATCTATACGGGCAGAGAGTGGAACAATGCTGACAGAAAGACGGGATTTTGCCCTTGGCCAAAAACGAATATCTTGGACTAAATGGATAAAAAAACGCCTTTTACTATTATTATTACTCTAGCTATAGAGTAAATGAAAACTTTAGAAATTGGATTTAGAAGCTGTTGTTAAGTGGAGCCCATGACCTCTCTGGAGAGAACTCGCATGTGCGTTGCTGACCTTTCATTAATGGGTACGCTGTTTTCGTAAAGAAGCTAAGTAGGCCTAGGTGATATGTATTCTGGTTCTCCAGCGTTACTTAATTGAGTTATAGCTTAGGACTCTCCAAATACAGTTTTCAGTTTTCTTTTTTACGAAATAAACATTTATATTAACAATTATTATTTTAATTTGTTTTATAACAGAATCAGTTGCCGTCTTATGAACGCCATTTCTCAGATGCTTTGATGAGAATCGAGAAAGAACGTTTTAAGATCGATCTCAAATGTCAAACACGACCCTTGTTCGGTCATGTCAACTGGTTTCGAATAGTGTAAATTGCTTATTGTGCAACACCAGGTGCATGACTGCATCTGTCAGTAACGCAACTGTTCTTGAACAGGAAGCAACATTAAATTCAGTTTTATTTAAATCTCAAAGGAAGATCGACTCCCTACTTTATTATATTTATATATTTAAGTGAATTTGCTCTTTAGGAATTGGAAAAAAAATAACATCACATTATTCCGTTACGCGCCATCTTTTTCTTGTCCCTACCAGGCCACGGCTGATTCGAGGACTTTCCAAGCCATGAATAACAAATACATATAATAACGATAATAATGATAGTAATAATTCTATTACAACTTAATGAAATAATTGCATTATATTCATGTATATTATGATAATAAAGGCCTTTTCTTAAACTTTATCTAATTTTACATTATTTGATCAATTTCTGTAAAGTTGCATGTACTAGATCATTTTTCGAAAAATAAGTTCATAAAGAAGTGACAAGTGATACCCCCCGCCGCCCATGGACACTCTAAATGCCAATTGGCTCGCGAGTGCGTTCCCGACCTTTTAAGAATTGATACCGTCTTTTCTTGAAGGAGTCGAATTGGTGAGTAATTAATTAGGAAACACAAAATTACATACTATAAAAGTTAACTACGATAGGCATAAAAAAAATAGGTTTATTCATTTGACAACAATTTACAATGTGTAAGATGATGAAGCCTTTAAAGTACAAAAAATTACTTTTATTATTTTTGATTTTTCAACTGTTTTCAACACGCTTGAATGAGTAACTGTGTGAGTATCTAGAAAACCTCTAAAATAAAAAATCCAAACATAAAAAACCATGGGTCTGTGTGATCCAATATTAAACCCGCACATTTCAACATTAATAACATCGCAATAAATGTCGCGTATCACGACTGCAATAACAAATCTTGTAATCCCATCAATAAAATATGCGCTTAATCTGATGTCATAGGGTATTAGGGTTGTCCAAAGGCCCATATTTACCCTATATGATGTACTGAACATTGTCATGGGTATACGTTATTTCAACTTACAGGCTAATGTTTTAATAAGAGTGTATAGTACAAATGATTCGGTGTATTAAGTTAACGAAATACATAACGGAATTTTTCCATTTTCCGTTGAGTGAGCTGGCAAAAGTAGTCAGTATCGTAGTAATTTCTTGTATTTTTTATTTTGAAGTTTTGTTTTCCTAAGTAATTAATTTCATGTTTGTTTTTTTTTTGTTTCGTCTGTAAATTTTATTCACTCTTGTCAATTTAAGGTCACCTGCTAAGACAGGAGTTTTTTTTTAAATAAATAAATAACAACAATTAATAAGCCTATATTAGGTGTAGTCGGTCATTTTCAATAGTTTTTTTTTAAACTACCCATAGACTAGTACCAGTTAAAGGCAGAAACCAATAATTTATCCACCACCTCAGATTGTTTTCTATCTGAGATTGTGGAATGTCAGACCGTGACAGTCGAGCGATCTACTATCCGCATCTGAATAACCAAACCCTACTATAAGACAATCCATTTTTGGCGACAGAATGCAATCTCTTCGCTCTTTACACTTATATTTCATAATCAATATAAACCGTACAAATAATATTAAAATAATGTTTAAAACATATCAAATAGCTTTTTAATTATTTTAAAAACTCGTGTAAGTTAAAATCTTAAGATAGGATATTGGCACAGTTAAACTGTGATTTTCATACAAAGATCTATCCACATACACCAATCCACCTACAATGGATAGCTTGTATCGACAGATGGCTATTACAATCTGGCAATTATTTAGTTATTGGCATACTTTTGTCAATATTTGCCTTAAGAAGTCTATCTCAGATGGTAAAAAATGGATTGAGATAGGTTATAGGCGTAAGTTAATTGTTTAATTAAAAGTAATCATAAATCATTGTCATTACAATCTTTTTAGGTATGGGCCTCAGATTTCTGTATCTGTATCATAATCATGGCAGTCAAATAGACAAGTAGGTGATCAGCCAAAGAAGCCTGTTTCTCACAATGGTTTCCTTTACAGTTCGGGCGGGAAATTCCATTGGTGCACAGCCAAGGACCGAACCTCAGGGATGAGATTCACACGTGGGACACATTTGGCAATGATTGCTCTCGAGCGAAGGTTTAAATTCGGACATAAAAGAAGGTTTAACAAAAAGTTATGCATTAAGTTAATAAATTTAATGAATAAATAAAATTCATAAATAGCTTTGGTTTAATGCCGGTAATTTTAATTACAACGGTTAAAGTTCTGCCTTAGCTGTTTTAAAATGTCTTAAAATTATTAAAACACCTTCATTAAGCTACACAAAGCCTTCCTAAAACAAACTAGTAAAAATTTAAACAGCAACCTCTAAAGACAATTGTTAATAGAAAAACACGTTGAAAATAATGCGGAGCGAAGTCCCGTCGCGGCCTTAAACGTAACTAGGTCTCAGTACTGCGACTTAAAGTCCATTGGGGCCTTAAACGAGCGGGAGATCAGCTAAGCGGTACGCTTGAATGACTAATTGCTTGTCGGATACAACATGAAAATGTTTATTCCTTCGATGTTTTTATACACAAATGTATAAAAGCTTTGATTTTGAAAACTATCTCGACTGATACAATCTCCGTTAATTATAGTAATTAGCTGTCAGAATTTGTCACTGAACTTCACTTATAACTTTCGTAGTAACACTAGCAAGTCAAGTTAAATCATTGTTTAGCTATGGCGATCCAATGCATTGAATAAGTGCTTGCCTAGTAAGACATAGCTGCATAGCATGAGCTGGTTGGTAGATTGTTTATGAATGAGTAGTTAAATAGATAAATTATGTATAATCAAATATCATTTATCTACTTATCAACATCTTAAAATAATTGAATCGAATATCATTTAACTACTTATCAACATCTTAAAATAACTTTAAATTTAAATTTACCGTCAATTACTCTGCCACATCTTTTAATTAATTACACAATATTTTTTCTAAATAATTCAATTGTTGAAGTGAAACGGTTTTTAAAGTTTATACGCTGTATAATGCCTCCTATCTCATTTCTCCCACGTTAAATATTATGTGTCTGTCTCTTTTTACTGCCGCTGTTTTGTTTCGTCGATTTTGAAAATATTTGAAGGTTTCACTGCTACTACGTTTGAATTGCACACATGTTTTTTTTAAATAAATAAGTATACACATTTATCAAAGCAGCCTGTCTAATGGCCTTACAAGCCAGCACACAATACGACGTCGGAACTTTTCTGTTTGTTATAGAAATTGGTGCGACACAGCAAACTCGCTACAATTGGCTCATGATAGGTTTTGTTTTTCTTGGCATACAAGTGATTCGCAGATATCATTTTAACCAAACATCATTTTATTTATCTGACGTTGAAATATTCAATACTTAAGTAATATTTTCCTGACACATTCCTAACCATTCCTAGTTTCTGTTACAATTCTAAATACATACAGATTTATATAATATTGATGATTGAGAGACAAAATTTCAAGATAGAGAGAGATGAAGCCGGTTGGAGGGATATAATATATATATAATAAAAATCTGTACATTTTTTAGGGTATCTTTTGTAAAGATAGAATGTTTTAAGAAATAAATAAGGCTTTATTATTATTATTATTAAATAATCCTTTTTAACTTATCAACAGTTACTCAAAAAAATAACAACAAACCATACTTAAAAAAAGTAATAACAAATATTACACAAATCTAATTTATTTCCAGTCAAAGCTCGCCAAACAAAAAAAATCATAAATACTCGTTGAAGAGCAGCGTTGGCCTAGAGCAGTCATTCGCAAAGTGTTCTAGGGGTATATGACAACCTGCAAGGGGTCTACGTCAACGAAAAAAAAATTTTGGGGTCCATGAAATGAAAATGGAGGAACACGATACTGGATCTGAACACATACACTGATAGTACCTATTTACTTACATCATACTATCTTATAATATTAAACATATACATTATTTATAAAAGTACCTATGAAGTAAAAATACATTATATATGTTTATAAAATTGTGTAAGTTGTAGGATGTTGATATTCATTTTGTGGTCGCAATACATTTTGAACTTGTAAAAACAATGTGGAAGATGAGAGGAACCAGCGTGCGACTCTCATCCCTGAGGTTGTAGTTCAGGTCCCCGGATGTGCCCCAGTGGACTTTCTTTCTATCTGCGCATTTAACATTCGCTCCAATGGGGCACAGGGGGCGACCACCTTGTCTATTAGATTGACACATGACACAAACTTCAAACATATACAGAAATCTGTGTCCACTAGTAACGCTATCATAATCATAATACTTATCGATACTCGCATATAAACTATATATATATATAAATTAACTTTGTTAGTATATTTCAGTATTGGTTCATCGCGCAACGCCACAGCGTTCCTAGCAAATAACAACTCTGAATCCACGAGATACTCGCGTTATATTTTTAGGATCAAAATCCTGAAATTTCGTTTGATCATTCGGGCTTAAAAAAGCCTTGCCGCGGTGCGACGAAATTATTTCAAGTGCTTTTTGGCAAACAAGAGACCTCAAAATTCGGGCCCAAATCCGTCGAGCGAGAACGCAAACACATTTTCTTAACTTCGCCTATTAAGTTAAAACTCAAAGACCTCATTTAATTAATAGACCGTATCCAAAACGAAAGGATAAAATTAAAATCGGATTAAAATCTCAAGCGTTGTATGCGCTAACTTTACGAAATATGATTAAACTAGCAACTTATTAAAGCGCTGTGAGCGCTGAAAACGTGAGCTTTGATAGTTACACGAGTATTAAAAAGTTAGAGCATATATTATGAAGGATTATGCTAGGGGTGTTTAAAGGATTTAATGCTGATAAAAACCATTTTTTTACCTCTAATGAAGGATGGAGTAAGCAGGATTATCGTGATTTAAAATTAATTCGTAAAGAAACTAATTTTTATTTTTCAATCAGCAAACAGACACTGTGACACTCAAAGGCGATGCGATGTTACAGTATTTAATGTTTATTTTAATTAAATAAACCAGAGACAGAAAACTAAAGCATTCTTTTAACTACGTCGTCTCTTACGGCCAAATTGCGTTTACGCTGCGATGAAAAGAAATAGATGAGTTTTAGTTTTTATTTATTTCGTAAATAATGTTAGCTATAAATACAAAAAAAACAGTTATACTGAACATGAAGCTAAATATGAAATACAATATATATATACAAAAGGCAATTAACATATCACCAAAATATTAAATACATTAAATTAATTTATACGTAATTCACCTGTATTGTGGTGTGAAAGTACTTAAGAGTTTGTAAAGTGAGAGTGTGTGTGTGTGTAAAGGGGTGTGATCATGAGGCAGGGTATTTAGCGCTATATATCTTGATACTACTTTCAAGCATATTCCGCGATAGCTTAAACTTATGATTTATTAGAGGTCGTTGTATGTCCGGGCTGTGCGATTTACAACTGTTTTTTTTGTATTGGTGTTGATGTGAGGATCGTGAAACAAAGCACGATACAGGAACTTACTAATATAAGTATGCATCCCATACATATGGTCAGTATAAACTTTGTCTTGTCGAAGTATGTCTCATGCCTGCAACACTTATCTTTGCAGCATTGGCAAGTGTTTCACTCAGATATATTAGATTATTTTTATCAGTACAACGAACAATTCATTTCAAGTTGTGAGAGCCAAAATCTGAGACGTCTTCCGATGCCAGGATTTCGCGACTGATACTTTATTCGGAATAAAAATGAAGCCTTGATTTCTAACTTTGACAAAGATTGTATGTGTTCACAATAATCAGACCTACGCGCGCAAACAATGATTTTGTGGCTAAATTTAAATAATACGCGATAGAGCGAGAGAATGCCAGCATTAAAGGTGAACTGGCACATGGACAAAGCTCTTTTAATGTTTTATTAGCGTCACGAAGATTTGCAGCGTTTTTGTGGAAAAAGAGGGTGAGAGCGATTAAGACCGATTGAGGATAAGAAAGGACGAACGGAGCATGAAACAACTAGCCATGAAGCGAGAGTAGGGAACAAGCAAGTGAGAAAGATTATGGAGAGAAGGTAATACACCCTATTGGTCGATGTATTCGTTTAGCGGTTACATATTAGAACTTCAGATGGGAATTCTGTCGCATAACGTTTTGCAGTTAAAATCAGTAGTTGTAAATATTTACAAATACATGGAGTAATCATATACTGGTACATGATCATCTATTGGTGCTATTACCTTAGTAATAATTAATTTACAAAGAAGTTTCACTTCTGATATGTGTACTTGGCACGCTTGCATTTTTTTATTAACCTTGCATAGTAATGTAGGTTAATAATACTTTAAATAATAAAATCAATTAAAAAAAAATCATTTTCCAGTCTTTTGTTAAGTTACATATTTATAATTTAGTAAATAATTAGAAGCGCAAACTAAATGTTAGCTAACATAGCACACTTGAAGCCAAAATGAGCTGTTTAGTTTTAACTATAGTTATAAATTGTAGCGAACACAGTTTCCGATAGCGTCCAATAGATCGACTACACTTATATTATTTATAGGTAACAAAAATTACACTTCATTTAAACTCTTCAATAAGTCAAGTTAGTTTTTTGTAAGGCGTCGCAACCCCTAATTTTATGCTATCAGAAGTGAACTTCTTTATGACCTTATTTTTCGAAAACTGATCTGCTGTATGCAACTTTACAGAAATTGGTTAAATGAAGTTAAATTAGATAAAGTTTAACAAAAGTCTTTTATTATCAAAGACATGAATTTAATACAATTATTCAATTTTACCTTACTTAATACTACTAAATTAATACAGGATTTCATTAATTGTAATAGTATTATTTATAATTATTACTATAATTGATATCGTTATTATATATTTTTGTTATTAATGGCTTCGGATCAACCGCGGTAGGGACAAGAAAAAGATGGCGCGTAACCGAAAAATGTGACGGTATGTCTTTTTTCCAACGCCGATAAAGAAGTTACACCTCACAAAGATGTGTAATATAAGCCAATTTCATATCAAAATTGAAGAAAAGTGGCTCCACTGTATTTCACTTCAATAAATAGTTATACACGTTACATAATGTTCGTATTTAGCTTGTCTTTACTAATGACCTGGTGTGATCATATAAGTTACCATACAACTATGTATTACCTTGCAAAGAGCTACAAGACGCAAGACGCAGAGATGCTACATATTTAATGCTTCCTAAAGCCATTACCATACAGGCTTTAATTCAAGTCTATTTATACAAAGCTTGATCTGCTTTAATGCTAAATTTTTCCTTAAAATAAAATTCACAATATCTGAGTTGTATAGAAATGCCTACATAATGTTAGTGTTAGTCTAAGTGGTATAAGTGTTGGTCTAAAATAATAAATAAATACAAACTTTATTAATGACACAAATATGGTTGTGTCAAAATTCATACCTCGCTAGTCTCCGCACTAGAGTGCCACTCTGTTGTGGGTAACTAGATTACAATTCCGTCGTACAAAAAGGAAATCCACATTTGGTTGTCTTTTTTTAATCCCGCCTACTTTTTCTGTGACATTTTAAATAATACACGTAGTATACGATTACTAAAGGATAAGATTCAATGTAAAATAATATATGCATTGTAATGCCCTACTAATTATTACGCAAAACGGACCAATTTTGAGTCTAGTTGCGGAAACTGAGCCCACCTACCTACCCTACTAATTAATAATAATAATCTTTATTTATTTTCTCACAAAAACTTCACAAAACATGATAAGTTACAACTATTTAGTAATGTATGTAAATAATTGTCATTCTTCTTTTATTAATGCTAAAGAGTGCCTGCAGACTCATCGGCTCATTAGAAAGCTTATGTAATCAAAATGTACTGCCAAAAACAAAGCGACGGCGCATTTCGGTCGATTCTACTTGGTCAACAGTGACGCGATGACACTGGATGAGAGGATGACATACCACCGTTTGACAATCAATCGAACGCAATGTTCGTCTCGCGTCTTTTGTTTCACACTCTCACCCCTCAGAGCACTTTTCATTCCGATTCCGAACTAAACAGGTTGAAACGAGCATGATTTTCATCTAGTAATTTCCGTCGGTTTGACGCGCCCTTAACAAAGCTTTTTCCAGAAGACTGCGTAATGCAACGCGTACAACGTACAAGATGTTTAGATTTCACTTCACAAGACTTATAGAAAATGTTCATTTACAAAAGGGTTTACTAACTACAGCGTTCTTTACAAGGATAGTAGAACTTATGTAACAGAGTCAATAGTGTATTTTTATGAAAACATTTCTGCTATCGAATATAATTGAAGGTTATTAGTTCACGATCACACGGAATTAACAACTGAACAGATTTTTATGATACTTGGAATGTTCTTTCGTTTTATATTGTGTTTAGTCATTTTATGATGTCATGGTTTTGGATATTCTCAGTCCACAATGGAAGGCTGGTGACCTGTTACCACAGGACATCTATAGGCACTAGCCTCTTACAAGGATTGTCAATACCTGCAGCATATAAATCCGCTAATTTAATATCGTAAAAAGGCAAATAAAATTTAATAAAATCGTCTTTAAATTGCTTAATAATTTAAGATCCGTTTAAACCGAATGTTTGATGCGGTTGCGGTGTGCGGTAAATTAAAAAAAAACTTACTATCAAAATAACGATTGTATAGAAATCAGGGAGCAGTATTGGCCTAGTGGATTCAACGTATGCCGAAAATGCCTCGGGCGATTTCTGCTGGCGTCTTGGGGTGTTAGGAAATTATTTGAAGTACTACAATTAATACATATAGTAATAAGATATACATAGGTATATGTATGTATAAATAAGTCTTATCCAGCCCCTGAGTTTTTCACGATCCGTTATTCCCTTGATAGTTGTTTAATCTATCAGCATCCCCACTTCATTCAAACAAGATATTAATGAACCAGCTAAGGGAATGTGTATACAAAATTATATTTATTAATTTTCAAATTGTACGTCTCTTGGTATATATAACTACTACTAACTACTATTAAAGTTATTTTATGTCAAAGGTGTTCTGTCGACAAAGCGTTTAGGACTAACGCGATCCAACTCGACAATTCTCTTCAAGTGGACATTGTTTGTGAGCGCAATTGTTGACATGTTGACATATTAACTAAATCAAAAGGCATTAACTCGATGGATAGCTTTTGAAAGGTATCGTTACAAGGAAGTAAAAAATTCAAACACATATCGAAAAGCCGTTAAAGATTCAGCGATATGAAACATTTCGCCCGAGGCACGCCCGAATTGGGTCGCCGCGATACAACAGGGATGGATCAATGTCTATGGAGCCATAAATGTAATTCTACAATTCTGGTAAAAAAAGTATGTATAAGGAGCGTTTTTGATGTCGCTCACCAAAACTATGTGAAAACCGCTGAAGTATTTCAGAACAAATTCCTTTAAAGTCTTTCAAGAAGCGTACCAATTCTTACAAAGCTTGGCGCTCGCAAGCCCTCGGGTATTGAGTGTCCATGGGCGGCGGTATCGGCCCATGAGCGTCCTACCCGTTAGCCCCCTGTTTTATAAAAATCTTACGAGCTTTGTATAGGTAGATAACAAACATACGACAGAAATATCTTTTGGTTGTGTCAATTTTATGGGGATCACAGAAAAAAAAGTCAAATGCTTTTTGATTGTATTGAATATTTTTAAATGTTGGTATCTTTCGAATGTACTTTACGCATTTTGAAGAACAGTAGGTTATATCTTGCAATTGAAAAAAACATTTTATTTTAATTAATGTAATAGATATACTGATGTTTTTAATATCACAACTAACTAAAGTTTGGTGCCCTAAGACTTCGCATTTAGGACCCTAGAGATTCGTTGCATTCACAACCATTGCCCTGATTGCCGTAGAATTTGCAATTGTAAATCACGCTGACAGCCGAACAGTTGCAGACGAAAAGTAGTTCGAATCGAAATAGGATTTGTATTCGGTTTTGTGGAAAAGTCAAATTAGTCTGTTAGGTGCCTACGTGCAAGATTAGTTACAAATTTGTAATTTAGCACTATTATGTGGGGAGAAAAATTTATTTTATAAGATTGTTTTTATTTAAATAAAGTGATCGGTTTTTAACTATTATTAAGGTCTTAACGTCACGAATTATTATGCAAAGTTTTGTCAAGTTTGAAGATATATATTTTGTTACAATTAGATAATGTTTGTAAATCAATATGGCTTTCAATCCAATTAGGTAAGTGTATATCTGTCAACAAATTTTTGGAGTACTCATAAGCATGATTGCACTTTGTATTTAAATTTGGTATTTCCCAATTGAGGGAACGCTCAACAAATTCCATTCAAGTAATACTTGATATGCCTATATCGAGACAGGTTTTGGTTGCCTGTAAGGAATTCTAAATTCAATGAAAAACACATGTAGACTACATGTAGTACTTACAAAGACAAATGCTTAATTATTCTTACTGTGGTAACGGTCTCTTTAATAGTCTGGTTTCCGCTGATTGCACCCTCGGCATGATTACTGCCCCAGGTGTGTCTGACCTCTGTCACCCCACTAGATACGCTTTTATGTCTAGTCTTTCTAACTGTAGTTCATATATTGTATACGTAATGAAATTGTAACAAAATAAAATATGAAACGTATATCAAAATATAATTTGTTGTAAGGTAGAGCGATTATATGTAGAGTTAAAATAAGGACAATAAGATACATATAAAATATTATAGAAAGGATATGTGATAATGCATCTTCCTCGGTAGTAGTATATGCAATAATACAGCACACAACTCACGAGTGGTTTTTTTGCATTGAAGAAGTCGCATACAATATCTTAACAAGCTTTAGAGTAGCTTAATTTTATGTTTAAATATTGATATTACTGCTTAACAGGCACCACTATATATATTTAACACAGCCACAGATAATAGTCACTATTACTCAACGAAGTTCTTTTTTTTTATTGTGATTACTAAATAAAATCTCTCTTAAGTATTATTAATTAAAAATAATTTCACATATATCCATGTTATAAAAGGAGACGCTTAAATCATATGCAAAGCCAACACAGATACATTTTTTACATTGATTGATTTTACATTGATAAAACAATATAAACGAAACAGAAAAGTCTAATTAAACATATATATAAGAAACAAAGTATAAGAAAAAAAACTAATTACTACTGCTAAATAGAGTTAGTCTTCCCGCTTCCCTAAACATATCCTCACGCCTACTTTGGTAAGGTGGCAAAACATCTTCATAAATTGTATTGAAGTAAGCTAAAACCCGAAACATTGGCGAATTACGCAAATAATTCGGGTTCGTGGCAAATGGAACAATTGTTAATATCTTGCCACATACGCGGGGTTCCTCTCCTCCTCCCCTTCTAAAAGAAATTAATAATGATTAAATTATATTTGATTTCACACTTAGATTTATCAAAACTATGGTGCTCCAGCCGTACTGAACCCTTAATAAAATTATAAGTCTCGTTAATATTTTTTCGGTTTGAATTTCAAATAAAGCAATTCGCATATTTACATATTCATACTGGATTAAACACCGCAGAATATAAATAAACCGCGATTGACCGGCGCAAAGTCGTTTTGTTTTATCTCGGCTTAGCCTTATTAAGAGAAATTATTTATTATGAAATGTTTGACTGAGCTCTTTGATTCATGTTATTAACACTGTTTGATATTTATTAACACACACTTTTCTTTGTCTTATAATAAAAAATAATCGGTTGTCTGTAAAATCGGTTTTATGACGATAGTTGAACGTGGCAACGTCATAAGAAAATAGTGATAGAATGGTTGCATTTTTCAAAAGAAAATTTTAATTTTAATTTCTTTGATAGATATTTTGTATGGATAAAGAGAAGAAGGTAAATGAAAATAACAATTAAATTAATCAAGTTACATTTATTTGTACGCATAAATACAATTATGTAATTTTTTTAACGAACGAACACTGCCGAACGCCGAGGCTGATTGTTGCTCGTTGTCGCTCGTTCCGCGCTCTCGCTTGCGCTTCAAGCCTTTAATGGAACGCCTCAAAGCGAGGTAACGCCGCATGCGTCATGTTTTTCGTGCGTGCAGCCGGCTCCAACGAATGGCGCTACAACCCTTTTAGGTGAAGGCTTCAGATTCTTAAACATTTCTCAATCTAATAGGTGATCTGTTTCCTGTGCCTTTTTTATAGAAGTGATGGTCAATCTTAAGTGATACCGCCGCTCATGGACACTCGCACGTAGAATGTGCACGCATACATTAGTAAATATAAAAAAAATGTGAGCCGTCACGGGACGCCTGGCAGATGTGAAACATCGAAATTATTTTCTGAAGTAATATGCAGAAAAGAACAGATTGTGATAGGAACTAAATATGTCATAATGATAAAATAAAATTTTACGATTTTGTTTTCGATAACGATGACTATTTATTGAATAAACATTTATTTTCATTAAATACAAAAATTTACTACTGCATATAGATTGTATGTATATACCATCATATAGCGTGGCGATGCGTCGCCACGGCATGCGTCGCCACGCCAGAAATCGGTTTTACGTGCGGCTATAGATGTTTCACATCAAAACACTACAGATAAAAATCTTCCTGATTTCAAGTAAGTAGCTTAGGAAAGATTTTTTCCGTCAATTCAGAAATATTTAGCTGATATTATTGCATTTTTGTTAGGGGTCCCTATTTATTTTAAAAATGTAATATAGCCTATGTCAGTCAGTAAAGATGCAGCTTTCTAATAGTGAAAAAATATTTGAACTCAATAACAGGTAACATTTCACACAAAAACCAACCAAATAACGAATAAGTAAATGAATTTAATATTTCTGAAATTTACGCGAATTTCTGTAATTAGTTGATTATTAACTCTCTGGAATGGGATTCATAATTAAATGTCTTTTTGATACAAATCTTCGCAAAATATTCTTTCACGCTAGCTGTTACATAAAATCCCATAATCGATAATTCCCATTGTAAACCTTATCTAAACCAAAGCGAAAACATAAATTACACAACGCGATAACACTCCCCTCGTGATATGTTGACATAGTACACAGGAAAATGAGGCGAGACAAATATATTATAGAGAGTAGTTTGACTACGATCCGTATTGGTTCAGTTTTTGTATCTAGATATTGAAATACATAGAAATTCAGTACAAAAACGTTGGGCTATTGGAATATTGCCGGTGTTAGAGCTGACATGGTAGGACCAGCTTGGTACATCTAAAAGTGTTCTAGTTATATATAAGGAAAGTTTTACTTTAGAGAAGAAATGAGAGAACAGTATATAGATGGCAAACGGGCTGGAGGTTCTACTGATTTTAAGGGATACCACCGCCCATTCAGCTGAGACGAAGTTGTTTTACTTTAATTTTACTGCACTAGCAAACATCGTTGTTGTACATATTGCGACAGAGCGACTACAATGTATATGTATCACTGCTATCATTTATTGTTGAAAAATGTTCAATCCTGCTTTTAACGTCTATTTATGTAGTGTAGAGAACATTTAGCTGCTCATTTAGTTCGTTGTTGTTGTAGTTGTGAAAAAAACCTACCTGGGCTGTCATACTGTAAGCATCGTAATTGTGTAGCTCCGTATTATTGAGTGCTAAAAAATAATTTCGTACACTGTTCTTGAGACTGCGACGTCACAAAACACAAATTGAAGTGTCGTCCGTGTAGTGGAACTACCGATTTCACACAATATCACGTAAGTTCTTGAATTTCAACAAAAGTATCTCCAAAAAGTGATAATTAGAGGTTAGAAATCCACCAATCATATTGAGCATAGACAAAAGATCAATGACATTGACACTTGTCACAGTAACAGCTAACTAGTGTTGCCAGAGCAAGTAAATAAAAACTACCACTAATTACGTTCCATAACACGCAGATTTAGTTTACAAGAATGGAGGATCAGTTTCAACTATTGTTTGATAAAATGAAGAATGAAATCTTGAACCAAACAATAGAATTGAAAGATTCGATAACAAATAATATAATGGAGAGATTAGACGAAAAACTTCAACCTATTATAACAGAAAATAGAAACTTAAAAATAAAAGTAGAAAATCTCGAAAAGGAAGTAGAAAGTTTAAAAAGAGGAAAGAAGCAAAACAATTTGATAATGTTTGGAGTAAATGAAGGCGAAAGGTCTACACAAGAATTAATACAAAATACAATACATATTTTCAAAACTGACCTTGACATACAATTACAAGAACATGAGATAAACAAAATATATCGTCTAGGAAAGGGAAAGTCTTCTGGAAAACCAAGACCAATTCTGATTTCCTTTACGAGCGAATGGAAGAAGAATGAAGTTATGGGAAAGAAGAAAAACTTCAAAAATGTATATGTTACAGAAGACTACACAAAGGAAGTAATAGAGAAAAGGAAAACGTTGCAGGCGCAGCTAAAAGAGGAGAGAGAAAAGGGAAATATCGCGTACCTGAAATTTGACAAACTAGTAGTAAAAGGAAAAAATACTAACATAAATAAGGAAAAGCGCAAAAGAGAAACATCATCATCCCCACAAAACAATGCTCAACCAAGGAAACAACAAACTCTAATGCCGCCGATTAACAATAGACCAAATGCTTTCGACGTAATGAGGATTAGAGCTAATTCTCTTTCGTCTCTTCCCGCTAAGACAACAACTAACAAAGAATAACAATTAACTGTCGGTAAACGGAAAAATAAACAGCTCAACATGAACCAACATAAAATAACAAAACAAAATACTTCCCCAAGCCGACTGGTCATCGTGGGGAAAAATGACCACGACCCTCTAAAGGAAAAAAATAACACTAACATGAAAAACAAAGTAAATGACATCCACATAGCAACTATTAACTGTCGATCTCTTAGAACACCTGAAAAACTCCAAGAACTAGAGCTGGCAATAGAAGAGTTAAAGTGGGATATTATAGGTATTAGCGAAATGCGCAGATTTGGAGAAGGTATAGAAAACCATGGCAAATACGTACTACATTATAAAGGGGAGACGCCCGGGCTGTATGGAGTTGGATTCATGGTGAAAGTAAATCTAGTCAACAACATAGAAGAACTTAGTGGATTCTCGGAACGTATTGCAATCCTTAATATAAAACTGCCCGTGAACGGAGATAAAGAAGAGAGATGGTCTATTATACAGGCATATTCACCAACTGAATCTGATAAAAAAGAGGACGTAAAAACAATTGAGGAATTCTATGAAAATCTCCAAAACGCTATTGATAACGCACACAAAAACGTCATCGTGATGGGAGACTTTAATGGACAAATTGGGATTCAAAATAGTGGGGAAGAAAATACCATAGGAAACTATGGGTATGGAAATAGAAGCAAAAACGGAACAAGACTAGTAAACTTTGCACTGGAAAACAGATTAAGTATTCTAAACAGTTTTTATAAAAGGAAACCATCAAAAAAATGGACATGGATCTCACCCAATGGACAATATAAGAATGAAATCGATTTTATTATGTCTAATAATAGAAAAGCCTTCAAGAACATTTCGATCATAAACAATTTAAACTTCCACACAGACCATAGGATGGTTCGAGTTGCGATGTCAGGAATGTTCAAGAAAACAAGACGATTTCAAAATAAACAATTAGCGGTACAATACTCAGGTGACCCTAAACTATTACTTAATAATCTTCAAACATCTCTAGATGCCGCGGAATTAGAGAAGAAAGAATATCCATCGATACAAGAAAAGTACAACCTATTACTAAATCAACTAAAAACAGTAACCAGAAAAACAAACAAAAGTATCAAGAAAGAAGTCTCACTTACAATCAAACAATTATTACAAGAACGAAAAGAACTTTTACGACAAAAGGAAATTAAAGGAAACCGCCAAAGAGTAACAGAAGTAAGCAAAAAGATCAGTGAACAACTTAGGAAAGAAAGAAAAACTAAAAGATCTAATACAATGAAAAGTTACATAGAAAAGACAGGAGGAATAAAAAAGGCATTGAAGGAGTTAAACTACAAAAAGGACTGGATACCAAGTATGAGAAAGAAAGATGGTAATAGTACAGGTAAAAGACTCGAAATATTAAAAATCGCTACAGAATTCTACCGAAACTTATACCGAAGTCAAAAAGAGAAAGACACTATAAAAGAAAACGACGAAATAACTAATGAAGAATATATACCGGAAATAATGAAGGAAGAAACCATAAAAGCAATAAATACACAAAAACTCGATAAAGCCCCTGGATCTGATCTTGTTACAAACGAACTTCTAAAAGCAACGTTACCAGTAATCGCTCCAAGACTTACAGATATATTTAATGAAATTATCAATACGGAAAACATTCCAGAGGATTGGACAAAATCTACAATTATACTACTACATAAAAAAGGTGACAAAGGAGATATAGCAAATTACAGACCAATCAGTTTAATGTCCAATATTTACAAAGTGTTTTCAAAAATAATATTATCTAGAATCACAAACACACTTGAAGAAAATCAACCCAAAGAACAAGCTGGATTCCGTAGACATTTTTCAACAATAGACCACATACACGCCCTTAGACAAATACTCCAGAAATTTAAAGAATATAACAAAATTTACTACATAGGGTTCGTGGATTTCAACAAAGCATTCGACACACTTGAACATAGATTTATCTGGGACGCACTAAAAGATCAAGGCGTACATGCAAAATACATACGGATACTGAAAAACGTATACACAAAAAGCACCACACAAGTAAAATTAGAATCTATAGGCGAAGAATTTCCGGTTGAGAGAGGTGTACGCCAGGGAGACCCAATTTCACCAAAAATATTTGCAGCAGTTCTGGAAATGATATTCAGAAATCTGGATTGGACGAATAAAGGACTAAATATAAATGGCGAAAATCTGAGTCACCTACGCTTTGCAGACGACCTAATCTTATTTTCGGAAAACCCGAAAACCCTAAAGGAAATGTTGCAACAGTTAGCGGAAGAAAGTGAGAAGGCAGGCCTGTCAATGAACTTAACGAAAACAAAAGTAATGTCTAACTCCTCACAAACAGAGTCCATAACAGTAAATGATGAAGAAATAGAGTATGTAAAGGAGTATGTGTATTTGGGACAGTTAATATCTACTGAGGAATGTATGCAAAAAGAAATAGAAAGAAGAATAACTAATACTTGGAAGAGATATTGGTCACTCAGTGAAGTCATGAAGAACCAGGATATGTCTATGAGGAACAAGAGGAGAATATACAATATGTGTATCTTACCATGCTTACTATATGGGTGCCAAACATGGGCATTGACAGAAGAACAAGCAAGGAAAATAAAAGTTTGTCAGAATGGAATGGAGAGAAGCACAATAGGAATTAAAAGAAAAGACCGAGTTAAACTAAAATGTATCAAAAACAAAACAAAATTTAAGAATGCATACACAACATACAGGTGCTTAAAGTGGAGGTGGGCTGGGCATATGATAAGAGAGAAGAAGGAGAAATGGACGAGAATAATAACTGAATGGCAACCACGAGATAGTAAAAGAAACAGAGGCAGACAGACTAGAAGATGGGAGGACGACATCAAAAAAGTGGCGGGCCCAATATGGACGCGCATAGCGAAAAATAGAACAGAGTGGAAATCTTTAGAGGAGGCCTATGTCGAAAGACAAGCTGAAATGTAGAAACGACCGTTTACCGATACCTGATTTATGAAAAGAAAAGAAACTGTTAAAAGTTATAAACGTATTTGTAAGAAAAATTACTGTAAAAATAAGTTCAGCAATAAAGGCTATTTTATTTATTTATTTTAGTTCGTTGTGCGTAGGTACCTGGCTAATTAATCCAGCCTAACCTTCCAGAAGCTTCTGCTATACGGACTTCACGGAGCGACCCCACTGTCTCAAGGATTTCTGTTCCTTAAAACCAACCAGAAAGATCGTTTGAATTTTTTTATTCAATGACGTCATGTGATGGCGTCACATGATGACGATTGACACACACGTATAGCGGCTTATGCGTTAAACGTATAAGTGCGACAATAATACGATCCAGCTGAGAGGAGTCAGCGTTAAACCTCTGATACAATTGGCAACGTTAATTTGCAAGGTTATTCTAGCTATATAAAGTATTGCCAGAAAATCATTGTCGCTGTTTTCGCAGTCGCAAGTGAACGCTTACGTCAATGTATCAAAAGCTTTACGAGAATCCAAAAGTATTTTCGCTTTTCTCCGTTGTGTTTGGTTTTAAAAGGTACTGTTATCATTGGCGCACCAAATATGCAAATAAATACAGACGAAAAACCTTTCCTCCAAACTACCTTCAGTTTTAATCTACGAGTAAATACCCATAAGTACAAAGAAAGTTTTCAATATTAAATGCAAGACCCGCTTGATAATAGGCCATAAAACAATTAAGTATAGAAAGCCCAGACAGGTAAAGGATATTAAAACTAAACTGTGATTTTAATACGCCAAGCTAGTTCAGACACTAGTCCCACCGGTTTATGCCTTCACACTTGTTAAGAACCCAAATTATTGTAAAACCTACTGTATTACGAGGCACTGAAGTCGATTATAAAGTGTATTTAGTTTGCACACAACATGTAAATGAATATGAGCTTTACTTACATTTATTTAAAGTCGTTTTTAATGACCATGAAACTGATTACACTGCGAGTATTTGTGCAGATCGAAATCACTAAAACTATGGTTTTAGCGTTTACAATTGTTCTATTAAAAGTGAATATAAAAACTTTTTTTTTTCAATGTGTAACGGGTAGGACCTTAACAAGACTTGTGTATAGATGCTAATATTGAAGAAAAAGAAAGCGTGTCTATTTCCAGAAGAACACAGGGCATGGCGTTTCGCAGAAGACCCTTGGTAATGTGAAAAACAGGTAGTTTTTAAAACATTTTGGACCTACTTAATTTTTAATAAACTTAGTTTTTTTCGAATGGGCCTGTATAACGGTATTATGAATACTGAGAGTGCAGCATTTACCGACTATGACTATGACCATTCATTGAACATAATTTTTTTTTTATGTGTAACTACTCTTCAATATTTAATTTATTTCTTCTTCTTATTCGGTACGCTGTTGACAGAGCGGTCGTGATCGTTATGTGGTAGAAGGTGCAGATGTGATACGCTTCACGACGTTCCGTCATCGTTGCCTATTGGAGGTCGTCCTGCTTGCACTGATTCAGTGATTCTCCTACGGCAGACTTAATCTGATCAGTCCAACGTGTAGGTGACCTGCCGCGCGGTCTAGTGCCTTCCACCTTCCCCTGGACGACAAAGCGATCTATGGACTGATTAATTTATTTAACATAATATAATAACTTTGTATGATGACAAACGTATAACTTGACAACGACTATGTGACCCCTCCGGGCGCCAAAGCTGGTTCCGCCCTTGAATACGTTAGCAGATTTACTGTAACTTATCCCCCCCCTTTTTCTTGTCAGCAAAAGTAATCAAAGCTCTCAAAAATAATAGTGCATAAACGTATTTACTTTCTGTATGAATAGACATGTGGGTAATATGTGTAAAAAAGTAAATAATTACTGTTGACGTAATCACGAAATAAGAAAATTAAATACCCCCTTCGTCCATATGCTCGCTTATGTAATACTGGAACGAACCCACATTTATTTATCTTGTAGTTTCCTTACTGACTGATCAATGTGACATTTCTTTTGACTTTCATTCGTTATAGAACCAAAGTGTAACGCTGTTTTAAACTATAAATCCAGTTAAACAAGGTAAAGATAAAAGTGTAAAATAGATGAAAACCATCAGGAAAATTGTCCTTAATGAAAGGCGTAGGTCTTATTACGAACACTTAAAAAACGATTACTCAGACACGTCTCAACCGTCAATTCACTTCAGAGAAATGCAAATGCATTCTTTGAGCAAGGAAATTTATTGGAGGATTCTCGCTGCTTCGACTTAATAGTAATTAATCGGCTTCGGAAGATCGAATTAAAAGCTTTTTATAGAAAACCTGCGTCTATTTCATATATTCCTTGAGGCAATCATAATTAGGGCCTGATACTCGCAATATTGTGGTCTATGTTATGCCCATACAGAACGTTTTCTGTTACCGTGCCTGAAAATGTTATTTTCGAATGTAAGAAGATGAAAAGAAAACTTCATTTGAAGGCAGTAAATTTTTGAAAATTAGCCAATATAAGGTTTAGCTTAGGCTTAAAATGTACATAATATATATATCCCACGACATATATTAATACACATTAACCTTTTTAGAAAAGTCAGTTTTGGTGTAAGTGTTGTACACTTGACAACCAACACGCAAAAGAAATTAAGTATACAGATAGAAAAATATTTATAAAATTATTATCAAAAGTCTCGGAACACATTCCAAGTAACCACTCATTTAGAACCAACTTTTATTTATTTATTTTATTATTATATAGTAAATAAATGCTACTTTAGGTATTTATTTTCATAATAGAATTTTCGAAAGCTTAGCATGCACATCTAAGTTGTAACCTAGTTACAATAACGAAGCAGCGAAATATTAAGCTTGGTAAAGCCGGAATAATCCTTATGTATGAGCCTCTATTTTATTTAGCAAACAATATCTTCATATTTAGCCGAGCCGATACGCTGTTTTAATATTTATAAGATATCTTTGAGGGTAGTACGTGAATTTATGAGGACAAACTTGGCAAACTTAAACTTGGCCAAGAGTTATCGGCCAATTAGACGCTTTGAATATAATTTACTATATCCCTTATTACTGTGAAGTAATCTTCTTAATTGATATCTGTTTACTTATAACAGTGAGGACTAGGATGTTAACTGTCAATTTGGCTGATTACCGTATACTACGCACCATAAGTATATATCCATTGTTTTAGATATTATATATAGAAATAACCTTTCTTTAAGTTAATAACAATTAATAATCGATGTATATTTTCTTCATCTTTCTTATGCTTATAAACGCTTAAAAAAATAAAAAGATGTTTATTATGGAATATAATATGCAGGTATCAATTATTCCTCCTCATCAAATTTGAATTGGTAACCATCCCTACCCATGTTATCCCTAACTTATGTTTATCATTTATGTCATACATTTTAGATGGAAAAATAAACAGTAGACTTAGTTTTATGTATGATGCCGTAAACTCAATGAATAAATAAATAAATACCCATCGGCAAAGAAGACAGAGGGTGTAGGTGTAGGCCGAGAGAAAAAGCCGGCGTAAAAAACTCTCAATACTCTTTTAAAATAGTAAATCATCATACATTATGACTTTCGAAAACAACACTTAAGTATTTTAAAACAAATATCGGAAATTAATTAGAAGTAGCCTGTCTAGCATTAGTCCCATGCCCTTTTATCAACTAGGTAATCGATAACTTTATAATAAGTTCACTCAGATTTTTTTAAATGCTACACACACGTTTTGCCGTCTAATCACTTGACAAGAAACTACTCTAACGAAATCATCTTACTAAACTTGCAACTCATTTATAAGCTAAATATGCTTGTTTTTTTTCTATTTTAAGCATTTTAAAGTGCCCAACTTAACTTCATGCTGTTCAAGACCTCAAGAGAATTCTCGCTGGACAGAAATTTTGCGCTGATGAAGAGTTAATCGACGAAACTGAACCTATTGAGGCTAAAGAGAAATGGTACTATAGAAATGATTGTATCACAATCCAAGGCAAAAATATAAAATAATTCAATCATATTCTATAAAAACAAGAAGTTTTACCCTGCTTAATTTTCAGCCCACCTGTTATACATATCTACCCGCAGTTCTGTCCGCGTGAATTTCTTAATTTTATGGCAAGACTTTAAGAATCAGCTATCGGAAAATTTACATAAAACTAATGAATATTGATAACACTAAAACCTTTCTCAGAATATATTGTGGAGAACAAAAAATCTTTTGACAAATTTTTGTGTTATTACGTCCATATTTTATTTGTGGTAAAGTACAGTTAAGGCCGAAAGGCCAGACATAAAAATACTAGAAGCGCGCCTCGTTACCAACAGTAGCATTTCCTCATTATAATAGTAATTATCATACATAACTTTCATCCGGATGAGTTCCTCTCAAGTTTTATCATGCATGCTGTATGTAAAAATATCATATTCCCTCAACGTATTTAGTATATGGATTTTTATCGGTGTAACATTACATAACAATTTATATAACTGTATGTAAACTCAATAACATAACATTATTTACTCAAATATCAATCAACCCAACTGTAAATATCTGTAGTGAGGTCAGTTTTAAATGTTAAAATATTTTTGAAATTAGTTTGTGAACTAAATTACGTTCCAATTTTGTTTTTATTGATTTTGTAGCCATAGAAACAGATAGAAAAAATATTTGGACTTGATTTTATTTTTCACGCCAGCTGACAAGGTGACTGTACTAACATTTAAAAAAATATATATTTACCACAACGAGATAAAGACGCAATAATTTATGGGAATAATTGTAGTTATGGCCCGAGCACCCAGCTCGGAAAAAGCAATCTCGGGACGTTCGTAAACGGAACCAAAGAAGTGAGCTTCAGGCTAACGGAACATAGAATTGCAGAATTTTAATATATAAATCAGCACCTATTCAAAAATACATTACAAAAAATTAGTTTAATTAAAATAAATTACTCGAAAATCTGCTTAGAACGGAACGATAAAATTAGTGTTTTCCACTATGACATTTGGAACACAATTTAATGTGTCAGTCACAATAACACTACTTACAGTCTCTATTAAGGGAAAGACACTCTCTTCCTGTACTAAGGCTGTTTTTAAGTCTCCAAATTATATATTTAAGTAAATAATAATAAAAAAGTTGAAGTTTTTTAATGAGTAATTTTAACTAAGCTTACCCACATGTTAACTCACTAATCTTTTATCGAATTAATGGAGATTATAAGAAGTATTAAATAAATAATGACTTGTTATCTTAATTCGTCTATTCATTTCACATTAAACAACGTTCGAAAATTCAAATGAATAAACCACAGAGCAAATCACAAACAAAAGCAATACTGTCCCAATAACTACAAACAATGCGCAATCGGGATTCTCTCGGATTTTGCCGTCAAAGAGAATTCAAAGAAACTGACATACCACGCCTTGCGCCCCAGGCGACAGGTGTGCATCGAGCAAACTTACGAAACAAATGCCAATATGATAAACGAATTTCAAATCGTTCGTATGCAAATCATATTGAAAGAAATGTTCGACGTGTTTTGCACGAGCTTTGTAGTTTTTTTTTTTATAGAACAGGGGGCAAACGGGTAGGAGGCTCACCTAATGTTAAGTGATACCGCCGCCCATGGACACTGTCAATGCCAGAGGGCTCGCGAGTAGTATGTACATAATAAATGATAAACTATGAAACAAAGTGATACGATCGTATTAAAATGGTAATTACTTAGTCTTGGTGGTGAGACCCAAGTGTTCTCCCAGAACTCGGTTTCTTTGTACCTAGTGTGACAGTGGAGGTCAAGCTTATTAGCGATACCAAAGGTCAGAACCAGTCTGTTGCGCAGATCCTCCGTTTACAAAGATCTTATATGCCGTCTTCGATATTATCAACATATTTATATGTCTGCAGAGTTTACAGTAGCGATATTGTGTATATGATATATTTTATTTCTACAATTGTTTTCCGACCCAAAATAGTAGGCATTTCGGGTCTTACTTTACGAAGGCTCGTTCCCACCAACTATAACCCTAGCAGTTTCTTGCTGTTCGCAAATGCTGAAAACTACAAGAATATTATTAAGTTTGATTCAAATATCTAAAATACTCGTGTATATGTTTATTTTTTTTTTGTAAGAAATCTCGTAGTTGGCCTTAAGGGCCTTAACAGCTCAGCTTTGGCTATTTTGGCAAGCGTAGCTCGGCCTGAATGAGCAGTATTCTTGCTACTCGCGCAAGGGCGTCTCCTACCCCGGCTTGCGCTGTCGCGGGGTGGTCAATCGCCTGAAAGACCAAATCAATTTAATTTTACCCTAATCTGTTGTTTTTGGCTCCTATGGTCCGCGGGGGCGGCTTTTAATTTGTGTTATATGATCATTACAGGAATGTGGAAGTTTTTGGGAAGCTAGAGATGTTCCACTTGGCAACATTTATGATTATGATTATGGTAGGTAGTGTAAACACGCTTTGGTGTATCTCTGTGTTTTGTGTAAACTAAAAATAGTTTCTTAACTCAAATTATTTTACTTACATTGTTAGTGATGTACTAGTGTTGTTTTACATATGAATCGCTAATTTTTCCTCAATTATATCCTTCAGATACTAATAATTATCCCATTGTTGAATTTTATTTGTTGAAAACTACCTTCATCTTTTATTTCTCAATCAACTACAAATCAACATACATTATTATTATGGAAGAGCTAAAAAAGTCATTGATTGATGTGTCAGTAATGGTGTCCTCCAAAATGGATGAGTTCCAGCAGCGGCTTCTAGCAGCACAGGAGAGGTCTCCATCCCTGGAGCAAACACCGCTCACTAGGGAGTTTGAAGCTTTCAAAACTTCTGTTCTATTCTGCCTTAAGAATCTCCAGGGACAATTGGAAATTCTTTTCAAGGTGCAAGAGGAGCAGGAAATGCGCAGCAGACGTAAGTGCTTGTTGTTACATGGCATCAATGAAACAAAGGATGAGAACCCAGGTACAATAGCTAATATGTTATCCGTGCTGCTCAAATGTCCAAACATAAGTGAAGCTAGTTTTAGTAGATGTCACAGAATGGGCATAAGACGTGATGGCAAGCCTCGCCCAGTACTAATTAAGCTACGGGAACATTGTGACAAGGACAAGATTTGGTTGGCTAAGACTGGATTAAAGGGGACCGGTATCACCTTATCTGAGTTTCTGACCAAAACCAGGCATAATTTGTTTATGGCAGCAAGAAGGCGGTTCGGAATAAGCAAGTGTTGGACCAGGAATGGCCACATTTTTGTTATTGATGCTAACGGTGAGCGACGCCGTGTCAATTCAATAAAAGATGTTGATGCGGCTCCTGCAAGCACTCCACCCTCTACTAACGATACTAAGGCAGCATCCCCCAACTTAAAATCTCGAAACAGGAAGATTACAAAAAACTGATTTAAAGTGGGTTAGCTCAACTTCAAATTATGTTTCTGTTGCTAGCTGCACACTTAGCATAACTTTAAATTTGTGTCACATTTAGCAATTACCAACAACATTTAGTTTTAATAACTTGTATGGGTTATATTTGTATGTGATTTTCTTGTACTTCTATGTTCAATTTTGTTTATTTGTTAAGGCGATAATTGTTTGATTCTTTGACACTGTCACATTGGGATGTGTTCGTGGTACATGTAGAGAGTTTTATGTGTTAAACAGTTCTTTCTTTTAGTTTTCATTTTGTATTAATTTTTAAACTGATCATTGGTACATTGTAACCTTCAACTTTGTTTGCTTATTGTTTTTAAAGTCCTTAGCCCATTGACAGACTATAAGTATTAACATGAAACGTGACGTGACACTGTCAAAGGTTGTGATTGTCAGTTAATGACCGATTGTGTGTGTTTCCACAGATCATAAAATTATTTTTGTGATCTGTGGAAGTACATGATAGGAGATATCATTAGCTTTTACAATAACTTTCAACTATAAACGATATATAAATTCGCTTGTTAAACTGTTTTTTTAGACATAGTTAAAATTAGTTTATTTAACCCTTTTAAGTTAAGTTAAGTTTGTTATTATTATTATTATTTTTTTTAAGTGTGTGTCTATATTATCTTTTACGCTACTAATATTAGCGGTTTATATAAGTTAAAAATTTATAAACTTAAGTACACCTATAGATAAATATAATTGTTAACACATGAATCACGATAGTGAAATTTCTGAATTTACATCGGTCTCTTCGTCAGATTACGATTCTTTTCATAGCGCTGAAATATCTCCCCCTCCCTTGCATTGTATCCTCACGGCTTTATTCAAAGACCAATCCAGACACTTTAATGTCGTCCATATCAATGCACAAAGCGTTCCTGCTCACCATTTGGACTTGTTGACAACCTTTGTATCCAACGAAATTCACGCTATCCTCATATCAGAGTCTTGGCTGTCTCTAGCCCTCTCCTCCATCAGCTATTCTATCCCCGGTTTTAACCTAATAAGAAATGACCGAGTTGGTATGCGTGGAGGTGGCGTCGCTATTTACCTACGATCACACATCCCTTACACTATTGTCAATATGTCTACACAACCACCACCACCTAATGCATGCGAGCATCTTTTGATCGAGGTTATGCTCAGTAAAACAAAAATTCTCCTTGGAGTGTTCTACTCTCCTTCTCTCTTAGTCGACTATTTTGCAGGCTTTGATAATACTCTTGAAAGGTTTGCGCCTCTCTATAAAAACATAATAGTTATGGGTGATTTCAATACCTGCTTAATAAAAGACGACTGTCGATCGAAAAAGTTGCTCTCCATCACTGACTCTTATAATCTTCATAACCTGCCACTTAGCGCCACGCACAAAGTCCCAGGCTCCACTCCTTCCCTATTGGACCTTATATTTACCTCTTCTCCTGACCTAGTTACTAGTCATGGCCAACTTCCTGCTGTTGCCTTTTCTTACCACGATCTCCTTTATTTGTCCCTCAATCTTAAACCTCCCAAACTAAAACCCACCGTAGTTCTTAGGCGCAATTTTGCTGCGATCGACTCCGAGCGTCTGCTTACTGATGCAGCTAAAATCGACTTTAGCACGATTTACGAGTGTCCCACCCTCAATGGTAAAGTTGATCTTCTAAATGCCTCCATTACTAATCTTTTCGATATTCATGCCCCTTTGAGGCCAGTTAAACTCAAGCATTTACCTGCTCCTTGGCTCAATGATGAAATCAAAACTTTGATTAAACAAAAAAACCGGGCTAAAGCCAAGATGAGATCAGCCAAAACGGACAAGGATCGTGTATTTTACAAATCCTTGCGCAACCGTTGCAACACGCGTTGTCGGGATGCGCAGAGACGACACATTCACGACTCAGTGTCAAGTGGGGATCCCTCAAAAACATGGAAATTTTTAAAATCTCTGGGTGTCGGTAAGCCATCACGTACTTTCATATCTCCCGATATCGAAGTAAACAGCCTAAACGCCCATTTTACCTCTCATTCTACTTTAAGTAATATCGATCTGGATTTAACACTTGAGAATATATCATCTCTCCCTCGTCCTAGTTTTCCATCTTTCTCATTCGCTGAATTTTCTTGCCAGAACGTTGAATCTGGTATTTCGTCTATTCATTCCAATGCTGTTGGTTCTGACCTGATTGGTCGCGCTATGATCATACCTATTCTCTCTCTTTTACTTCCTGTAATCACACATATTTTTAATTTTTCCATTTCTACAGGTGAATTTCCTTCTTGCTGGAAGGATGGACTTATCATCCCTATCCCCAAAAAGGCTAATCCTAGTACTTTTTCTGATTTTCGACCCATCTCAATTCTGCCTTTTCTATCCAAGGTACTTGAACGCCTTATACATGATCAATTAAATGATTTCCTTAACAAAAATTCCATACTGAGTCCACTTCAGTCCGGGTTTCGATCTGGACATAGCACGACTACTGCTCTGGTCAGGGTGGCCGATGATATCCGCGAAGGCATGGACCACAAACAACTCACAATTCTCACACTACTAGATTTCAGCAACGCTTTTAATACTATTAATTTTGAAATTTTAATGGAGTTGCTTAGGTCTATAAATATTTCTTCACATGCTGTTAACTGGTTCTCTAACTATCTTAATGGGCGCCGCCAGTGCATTAAGACAAGCGATTGCGTATCTCAATGGAGTTTCATTAAATCTGGCGTACCGCAAGGTGGCGTACTTTCTCCTCTTCTTTTCGCTATTTATATTAACTCTTTAACGTCCCGTCTTTCAACTAATTTTCATTTATACGCTGACGATCTCCAAATCTACGTTCAATCAAGTCTCGATGATCTCCCGCAGGCCATACATTCCACAAACTATGAGCTGGCCAAGATAGTTGACTGGAGCAAAAATTTTGGTCTTCTAATCAATCCCAACAAGAGTAAAGTCATAATCATTGGCAGCCCCTATTTCACGACGAGAATTGATTGGGCCACTATACCACCTATACATATCAACGGTGTAACTTTAAATATTAGCCGTGCAGTTAAAAATTTGGGGGTCTTATTTGATCAAAACTTATCCTGGGAGCAGCATGTCAAAGAAGTTAGCCGCAAATTGTATGGTGCCTCTAGTATCCTCCGACGTCTCAGTAATTTCCTTCCCTTTAGTACTAAAACCTCACTGGCACAATCTCTCCTCCTGCCTTTACTGGACTACGCCGATTCTTGCTCCTCCGATATGAGCGAGGACTTGCTAAACAAACTGGATCGTCTCCAAAACTTCTGTATCCGATTTATTTTCGGTCTAAGAAAGTATGATCATATCTCTGCGTTCCGTAAGCGGCTAGGTTGGTTACCCATTCGACAGCGACGTGATGCTCATGTTCTCCATCTCCTATATTCCATCCTGTTCAATCCTAAAACTCCTTCTTATCTCAAAAATGATTTCAAATTTTTGGGTTCACATAACTATAGTTTACGCTCTTCCGAAAACTATATCCTTGAAATCCCATCTCACAACTCCTCTTTTCTTGGCGATTCCTTTAAGGTTTCAGCAGTTCGGCTATGGAATTCACTTCCCGTCACTATTCGCTTAGCTCCTTCTCTATCTTCCTTTAAATTTCTGCTGTATAAACATTACCTGTCCACGTCATATCACTAACTACTAACTGACGTAAGACCGATCTCGAATTGGATTGTCATGATTCATGTGCACTGTTTACTTTTTGTTTTGTTTTATGTAACTTGTATCAGTTTAGTTTATTTTTATTTCTTTTTGTTTCTGTTAAGTATGTTTCTTTTTTGTATTCCCTTTTCTATTTTGCACTTCTTGCCTACCTTATCTAACATACTCATAGTGGTTTTTTCCTTTACTCACAGTGGTTGTCTGGAAGAAATCGCTCTAAAGCGATAAGGCCGCCAGTTGCTTGTTATTAAATAATGTTTAATATTTTCCTTTTATGTAATGCAACGAAGTGTTAATAAATAAATAAATAAACATTACATCGTGTTAAATCAATAAAAACTTTGATATAATACAAATTAATTAAAACTGTTTTAATGGAATCTCGCTGTTGGCCTTTTGGGCCTTTACAGCTCAGCTCCGCCTATTTTGGCAAGGGCGTCTCCTGCGAGTCACGGACCTCCGCTTGGTGATCGATCAATCCATCCTGAAAGACAGAACCGAAACTCACTGGAGTGAGCGAAGTACAAAGTAAAAGTACGCCTTCCCCGGTAAAGGCGGTTTTAACCCTAATCTGATTTTGACTATTATTTCCGCGCGGGTTTTTAATTTGTCGTTAGCTACAGTAATTGCTCCATCCGGGTCCGTTAGATCGGACATGTTATTGAAACGAGGTTTTATGTTATATACTCCGCATTCATTGATTATATTTTGTTGAAATGTCGAACTAAATATACGACTGTTGCGTTTAATGGCCGTAGAATTCGAGTTATTGTAGAGACAGTGGCTTTTATTGCTATCGAGGTTGTATACTATACTTTTATTCGAATCTAAAGCCCTGATAGTTGACCTACTTTTAAGCTATTGCATAGATTTTACCGCAGGCTTTGAGTGCAACCGAATCAAAAATTTCCGTAACGAAAATAAAAACCTAACACGCGATGAAGTGTCACAGCTCGTCTCACATCTGTCTGACGAGGTAGGTGAGTTAGCGTTAGCGTGGTCTGTGCAGCCGGTACGCGTCAGAGTGATACAGATTATATGAGCCTGTTAGTCTGAGTCTGGTAGCGTGGCAGATTTAATTAATATCATAGACAAAACTCGAATTAATATCACTGAAAAAAATTGTGCATAAATATTTTTTTTAAAATATGAAATAGTAGACAAACAGGTACAATTTCATATCAAAAAAGTCTCCAATATCCCTAAACTATCGACAAAATATAAAGTAACAAATGACTGTAATATTTCAGGAACATTATCCATTCCGATATTATCATTCGTTATAAAGACCGAGGGTAATATTCCGTGATAGGTTTCATCAAAATGTCATCGCAAATCGTCCTAAAAAGGCGCGGTAATAAAGAAAAAAAATCGTGCCCTATCTCTCACTTGGCAGACTAAAGGGCAAGACAAGAATCGCCTAGGACTTAGTTATAAGCGGAAGCGATAGGACAGAATATGTTCGATACATGAGATTTTAACAGGGGCCAACGACAAGAGCCTCATCTGATGTTAAGTGATACCACCCATGGACACTCATTGCCACAGAGCTCGCGAGTGCGTTGCCGGCCTTTGCTGAAAAACCAGGTACTACTTATGTTATTTTAAAAGTAAGAAGTATTATTGCATTCAATGATTTTTTTAAAACTTGTATCGTCTTGGAATCGAATCTACTCAAATGTGAAAATACTCCCCTTATTTTACATATATTATAACATACCGACGTCATTTATATTACTTATAACTTTTTTAAATTATGTGTCGTCCAACGACTACCTATATATCCCCTTGCAAAACGAAACGTATTAAAACTAACATAATATAAACACTCAAGGCTTACACCACACCAGCCAGTGACAACATCAGTCGACAATAGACCTTACGAGAGCGCTTTTGCATTTTTTCTTTAACAAGATTGGATTAATAATAGCTGACAGAGATTACCATGATTTGGCTTCGAAACACTAACGAGAGTCTGACGGCATTATTCCTGATTTGTTAGGTGAAGGTTAATAGTGTAATAGGTCTTTCTCTTTTCATCGCGGCGTTAACACAATTTGATTGAAAGAGACGAAAAGTATTTACTCAGGGTGAAATAATAATCAAATCTATTAAAACCAGGGACTTACCTGGTAGCGACGATTACTACTATATAACTCCATTACCTGCAAAGTAAACTTCAATTAATATAAAACAGCAAATTAATATCGAATATTAAAGACAAATTACACGGAAACAGTTATTAGTACTCCAATGCTGTACCCAGTGTAATCCTGGGAAGACCAGTTAAGCTGTTTCTCAGTACCTTAGCAATAAGGAGCCACAAAAACTCTTACAATTTATTACCTACATTCTATTGTGGGGGACCATTACAGTCGTAAGGCGCTATTGTCCGCACAATTGCCACAATAACTTAACACGTGTTACGTATAAGACTCTAATAACAGGATTTTAAGTGTTAGTGTACCTACACAAACGACTGTTTAACGTCAAAGTAGCCTTTGATAGTGTGCTCTTAACGGCTTACGCCCAAACCCATAACTCTATCAATTTTTGACCATCTAAGATAGACATCTTAATCCAAATATAGTAAAACGTGTGTCAATAACCAATCGATAGATTGTAAAAGCCATCTGTCGATACAAGCTGTCCATGTTAGTTCGGATCGCTGTATGTGGATAGACCTTTAAATTTATATTTCAACTGTGATAATTTCCTATCTTAAGATTTTAACTTACAGCAGTTTTTAAAATAATTAAAAAGCTATTAGATATGATTTAAACGTGGACATGTATATTTTAATATTATTTGTACGGTTTTATTTAAGTACTTCATTTGGTTTATATTGATTATTAAATATAAGTGTAAAGAGTCTAAAGAGAGTCTAAATCTTTTAAAGATTACATTCTATCCGTCGCTAAAAATGGATTGTCTTTGGTTGTTGGGTTGCAGATAGGAAATTGATCGACTGTCACGGTCTGATCTCAGATTGTTTTAAATTTAAAATTGTGGATTAATTATTGGGTTCGGCCGTTAACCAATTGTGAATTTAAAACTAAAATGCTGATCTTAATTTAAACTGTTATTGAAGTTTAACAAGAGTATTAACGAATATTTGTTTTTCAATTTGGCGCAACAATCTTTTTAGATCTGGGCTTCAGATTTCTGTATAATTATGATCATTTGTCAATCTAATAGGCAAGTAATAAGTCTTCGTTTTCTGTCACACGCCTTCGACTTTTTGGATCTAAGGCATGGTTCCCTCACAAAGTTCTTCACCGTTCAGGTAAATGTTGAATGCGCACATCGAAAGATAGTCAATTAGAGAATAGGGGCCCTTCACGTATTACGTAAAGCAGCAAAAGTAAGCAATACTCAAAAATTAGTACATAAACGTATTATTTTTTTGTAGGAATCCTCGATTGCATTTAGTTTAGCATAGCCATAGGCAATGTGAGTGGGGAATATGTGTACAAAAGTAAATAATTATTATTTATTACAAGAATTCAGTAAAACATAAAACTTAGTTCATAAAGATAACACAAAAGAACACGTGTGATAAGAGTTTAAAAATTGCAGACTAAAATATATATTTGCGCAAAATATTTTTACGGTTACAATTGGGATGATCGAGTGGGCGTGGTCAAAGCCCAAAGTGGTCCTTTGTCGTTTTGAATTCTACGAATAAGCTATAACGCAAGTTTAAATATGAATAGAAAAGATGAGAAATCCCGCATTTCAATTTTTCTATTAGATTTGCAACAAGTTATTTTTTAAAGTATTCTTACAATTGGCTTAGATTACTGGAATATCTATATATTTTTTTTGGTTAAGAAGCAAATAGCCCCCAGATTTTACTTGTCAAAAATGTATTTTTTTTTATTTATAAGAGGATAGCGGGCAGAAGGCTCATCTGATGTTAAATTATAACACCGCCTATGGACACTCAAATAGCCAGAAGACTCGCAAGTGCGTCGCCGACTTTATCGAGATTTTTATTGCCTTTAAGCATAATACATTTTCCTTTACATTCTTGTAAATTTTTGGGGTTCAAAATTGGTTAGGCGCTACAGTCCTTAGATATGAAATAAATTGTAATTTAATCAACCTCCTCTCAGTTATTCTTCAAAATTACGACCTCAAATCAACAAAAAAAAAACAAAACTGGCTTTCTGTTTCGTGAAAAAAAATTCTAATAGCCATTAAAATGATCAGCCTTCAGTGTGTGTCCAACACCGTCAATTTCTTGGGTCTACAACCCTTCACCACGATGTCGTCGTTCACCGTTTCCTTTACACTCGAGTGTTAATTGCAAGAAAGAATCATTAGCACGCCGTGATTCGAAAACAAGACCGCATGGTTGAGGATCGTTCGCTCAAGCCACTAGACACTGCTGACACAGCTGAAAGCTATTATTGTAATTGGTTGAAAGCCAGGAATGCATTAACTGACTAAAATCCATTATGCCGCTAATATCAACTATTTATATATTCTAACGTCAAGTAATAGCGATATATTGAGTTCACAGTAAATCACAATTACAGTTGGTAAATGTCAGATTTTATGTCAATCACATTCCTTTAACAGTAACATATTGAATAGAGCATGAATCGTAACACAAATGCTTCTTATAGAATAGTCAAATTACATTAAAATCTTGCCAAAAAGTGATTGATTAAACTTTCTCACAGTTCAAAATCATTTATTCATATAGGTAACACAATTTACACTTATGAACATTAAAAAAGAAATATATATAAAAGCTTCTAATTATACATTAACTGCCAGTTCCCAAATCAGGGACGTAGAACGGACGATAGTAGACTTTTTTCACACACCCACTCTTTTTAAACGGCAAGTTTTTTGTTTTTCAAAATGTTTGTATAGAGTACACCATGTTCCACATGACATCATCAGTAATTAACATTAATGAAATAAGTCAAAATCATAGATTTGTACTCTGTCACCATGAGGCATGGTGAAATAGAAGCACGCACTTACATTCTCGTGGGAACAACACGCAAATACATAGTAAAAACAACTAACATCACCGCATACACGAATTCGTATGACGCGTGGCCAGCCATCGGCCCCTCTCCTTATTTAGATAGAAAGATAGAGAAAAGCCGACGCATGGACGTCTCTCTTAGCTAGGTAGTCCATTTCTTAACGTTGTGGTCAGCAGGGTAGCATCTGAGCCATCTGTCTCCAACCGTTTCTGTCCAGCGCTTCTTTTATTTGGTGTAGACTTAAGCATTAGTATATCTGGTTGGTGGGCGATCGTTAGTCGGATAATTCATTGCTACCAACCACGATCCATTTCTCCTTTGCGTCAGCTCAAAATTAGATTCGCATAGTAGACACTAGACAAACTACAACAAGAATTAGAAGTATTATACAAAAGATATATTTATCAATGCGATGCCTTGAATGAAAATTGATACAGTTTACTATTAAATACGAATCAGTTATTTATATTTATATACCTACACACACATATATATAAATAAATATATATATATATATTTACATACAGATATATATATATATATATATATATATATATATATATCTGTATGTAGGTATTTTAACTTTTAATATAAGAACCAAGACTGAAAATTTTGCTTTACACTGAGACTTTCTTTGTTTTTTTTAGAACTATAGTCTGTGGTATCTATTATTCTAGCTTTACACTTGAAATAATATTACATCTGAAATCTGTGTATCTAATTATGAATTCTGACAGACCAAGAAATTGTTGGAATGTACGCTAATAATCATTTCTCAGTATTCAGAAGCAACTTGATATTTGAATAACAATACTATTGTACTTATTTTATTGTTTCATATAATTTTAATTATTTGCGATTGTCGATCTGTAACTGTGTTACAATATTTACGATTATTTTGTATTGTTATCCTTTATGAGGTAAGTATTTGGTTTCCTAGGTCACTAACAAGCTAAAAATCTATACACCCGTAGCTGTCCAAATGAATATGATGCACACATTTTTGAAGTGAAACTTCTTTATCGGGGTTGGAAAAAATTTAGTGTAACATTTTTTCGTTACGCGTGACATTCTTCCGTTACGCGCCATCTTTTTCTTATCCCTACCACGCGTGATTCGAAGTATACTTGCTCCAGCGGAGTAGGGATTGCTATATATATATATATGGAGTTTTTGCTCGGTTATTAAATTTTGTGGAATGTAAACAATATATTTCGTATTTCAGTTACCATAAGCCATTAATAACACAAATATATAATAACGACATCAATGATAGTAATAATTCTATTACAATTAATGAAATTCAATAATAATCTTTGTAGTAATAAGCTAAAATGAAATAATTGTAGAATTTGTATTTATGTCTATGATAATAAAAGCCTTTTATTTAACTTTATTTAACCAATTTCTGTTGTAAAGTTGCATATAGTAAATTATTTTTTGAAAAATAACGTCATAAAGAAGTTTCACTTCTTACCAGTGTACGCTAGTACAAACACGTGTACGCTTTTTTTATACAAAAAAAGTGTGCGTGTACTAGTAGAAGCGAAACTTCATAATGACCTTATTTATAAAGAAAATTAATCTACTATATATCCAACTATACAGAAATTGGTTAAATGAAGGTAAATGAGAGAATTTCTAAATTAAATTAAAAAACTACCTAAATTTAAATCCTGAAATGTATTAAGTAAGTAATAATAGTAAGTAAGTATATATATTTCTTGTAAATGAATAACAAATTTTTACAGAATTAGAAATAAAATTTCATTAGTCGTTATAGTAATTATTACTACCATTCTACCTGGGTAACTTCGAATCTCTTCGAATCAACCCAGGTAGTGTTAAGAAAATGATGGTGCAAGCGGAAAGATATGACGCGTAACCGAAAAATGTGACGGTAAATTTTTTTCCAACGCCGATAAAGAAGTTTCACTTCAAAAATAATTTCCCACCATTAAGCTTATTATAGCGTACAATACTACTCAAGTAATGATAAAACAATTAGGTTTTTAAACTTCACATCCTAATTTATACCCTGCTAACAAAACAATAGAAGGGCTAATTACACTATATGTTGACAAAATCTCTTCACAAGATGAATGGTCCCACAGAACCCGTTTCAATAGAGAATTTAAATTAATTTCGTTGGTCTTATTATACGGGTCTTATTATATGTGATTTACGATTTATTTGGGCCTTCGTTTTTTTTTATTTTATAGCTTTGTACTACCCTAAGTAATATCATATAACATAATACCGCGAAATATTTATAATACTGTAGAATAGTTCACAGATTAAATATACTTATTGTAATGATTTAGGAACATACTGATGTTTAATGTTACATATAATTTTTTTAAAGAACAGGGGCCAAACTGACTGACCCATGACACTGACATTGCCAGAAGGTTTGTTGCCTCTTAAGTGACACATTCAGGAAAGGCAAGGTCCTGAACGCCCGAACCCAATAATTAATCCACAATCTCAGATAGAAAACAGTCTGAGATTGTGGATTGTCATACCGTGACAGTCGATCGATGTCCTATCTGCATCCCAATAACCAACCCCTACGAAGACTATCCATTTTTGGCGACGGATAGAATTCCATTTCTAATAAAAAAATCATTTATTCATGTAGGTAACATTATGAACGTCAAAAAATAAATATACATTGAATGCTTGATATATATGCAAATTTATTACATAACTCAACATATAAGGCAACTGGACAGGATTCACATCTGATGTAAAGTGACACCGCCGCCCATAGCCACTCACATTGCCAGAAGGCTCGAAAGTGCGTTGACGGCCTTTATTTATCGATATTTAAAGCTTTATGTACTTATTCTTTTTAAGAGTCAAAATTCCTTTTTGTTTAATAATTGTGTTAGTATAAGTGAAATGAAAAATCGTTTTAAAGGGGTTAGGCGCTACAGTCCTTGGCTTCTTAGATATAAAATAACTTGAAATTGAATCAACTTCCACTCGGCGCTGCCTCGGCGCGGCGTCTCAAATTGAAACTTTTGTTTCATTTTTTACTTCGAAATGAAATGTTGGCACCAATTTGTATTCTCATTACACGCGTTATGTGTGTATCTTGAACGGAAACATTTTTATAAGAAAACGGAGACACCCTACATAAAAACCCTTATAGGTATTGAATTTTTGTCCTTATTATTCTAGCCTCGCTTTGCAAACGAATAAACGAGACAAAGTATATTTGTTAACAGTGCGCTGTAAGTAAATAAAAAATCCCAACTTCCTTATCCAGGCGACCAATTTGTTTGAAATCCTATATATATAAAACAATGATGGCTGATGTAAGCTAGTGTAATAAATAGACACTTATGAATATGAACATTGACATTCATAAGCATGCCCTAAGACGCAACTAATTTGAATAAATTAATTTTGATTTGATTTGAATAAGTTAAACTTTCAAACGTCGAAACTTTATTGGTATATTACTTAACTAGTGACCCGCCCCAGCTTCGCACGCGTGCAATGCTGATGAAAAGCATGTATTGTTATTTCCGTCGCTGGAAAGCTCCGATAATATACGCGACATATACCATATAGACATATACCATCACGGACTTTTCTGTAGACCTTTTCAATGTGTACAATACTTAGTACATTATTTTGATAAAACTCGTAGGGTTCAGCCTGCGTTTGCAATGTAAGCGGAAAAAATGTAATTATTTACGACATCACATTAGAAACCTCAAAAATAACAGTACTTCTCCACTATTTAATGGATGTTATTATACATATAAACCTTCCTCTTGAATCGCTCTATCTATTAAAAAAACCGCAAAATCAAAATCCGTTGCGTAGTTTCAAAGATTTAAGCATATAAAGGGACATAGGGACAGAGAAAGCGACTTTGTTTTATACTATGTAGTGATTTCACCCTATAAGTCTTCTTCTAAACTATCAAAAGCGAGTTATATACTTATATCAGAGCTGTGACCACAATTTGCAAGAACATGTTAACAATTTCTTATTTGACTACAACTGTGTAAGATAATCGTATGGAAGGGAAGGATAAATAAGCCTCTATGTAGCGGCAAGGCGAGACGGTACTCCACTCCGCCATCACTTGCAACTCTAAAAAGCACAAACTCGGCCCCAGTACCAGTTCAACCAAGGCAGAATACAAAATTCCACCTATATCACCTCGACATCTTTTGCCAGTAAGTGCGTTCCGCAAAAAATGTACCGATGCTGAAAAGGCCGGCAACAGACTGGCGAGCATTTAGGCAGTGTGGGTGCCATGGGCGGTGGTATCCCTAGCCGTCTGCCCAGATTAAATTAAAAATTAAGAAAAGTACGTAATTTAAAGATTTGCTAATAACTCAATATTTCTAGTAAATAGCAAGTCCACGCTAATGTATCTAAAGATAGCTGGTAATATTGTACATTATATGTAAAACGCAGAGCAAAACAGAAATATTATATAACATGAAAGGCAATTTCGGTCGGATTTCAAGTTGAACTCACTTCAACCAGTTCAGCAATTGTTCCATTACGCTCCTCCGACTAATCGCTTCGCTGGTTGAAGTGAGCTTGCAAGTAAATTCGATAATTGACTGTTACAAATTTCAAGGGGTGAGACTAGAGCTATACAAAACAAACAATAAATATGTGTTGGCTTAGCAGCTCCCATCTCTGGGGTTGTAGGTTCGATCAGAACAAGACCTCCTGGTAGTCTTGCGAACGGATGGCGTAGTTTTGCTCTTTCGCGAATTTTGTAAACGTTTTTGACATTCATAAGCATGCGTTAAGTGGCATCTAAACTGAATAAATAAATTTTGATTTGATTTTTGATTTTGATCCCCAACTGTGCACCAATGGACATTCTGTCTATGTTTATGTTTGACATTCGCTTGAACAACCACATACAATGGAAAACATCGTGAGGAAACCAGATTTTCCTTAGACACAAAAATTTAACCGCGTGTATCAGGCACAGAAGGCTGATCACCAAACAAGAGGCTTACTATAAAGTTTGAGATTATCTAGTTGTTAAAAAGGGCCTGGGACTAGTGCTAGTTCCAATTAATTTGCGATTGTTGTTTTAAAATAAGTGTTGTTTGAAAGTTTGCTATTTTAAAAGAGTACCGATAGTTTTTCCAGTCTCTTTCAGAAATCTGAGGCCCAGACCTAAAAAGGTTGAAGTGCATTTTTTTATATGTATGGTCATTTCTCTACTAAGTGGAAAATCGTTGTCCTAAGCAAATTTTATATAATAATTTTTAATACCTCTTCGTTTTGTGTACATAATAATTACATATTATTAACAATTAGGTATTCATAAAACACCATAGTTTATTTAGTAATGTAAATATTTGATTAAATCAACCTCTAACCCCATATAATACAGTCCCCTGGTATCCCTTTTCCGAAATTACAAGTCTTGAACCAACTTTTGTTTTTTTTAGAACAAATAAAAAAATTTCAAAACAAATCGACACTAATATTAGAAAACAACTATACGTACTGTTATGGAAGTATCTAAACCTTATTTTAAAAAACCTTAATTGTTACCTTACAAGAAAATATTTTTAAATCTTAACAATTAGACACCTTCTCGTTTGGAAATGCGTTATTAGAGGGTATTAAGGCAGGTGGTAAGCCTGTCCTATCAAAATCCCCATTTATTATGGTGTATGCGGGTTTTGTGACATGATAACCTAGAAACTGCGCTCGCTAGACTTAACATTCTGGTAGAGATACAGTCTTGGCAATGTTTCTTGTCAAGTAGGTAAGTTTTCTATCAATGCCCCACACATGTCCATTATCCATACATTTTGATTGAAGGAAGTATTTATTTCTAAGTGTAATGTCTAGTGACTAATCGATTCCCTTGACCCGGTCAGTCTATTAAATTAAACTAGAATTTTTGTCTTTAACTAGAATAACTATAGGTGACTAATTAAATATATTATTAAGTATTGTAGATATTTAATAAATTGCATTGCACTGAGCCCAAATGTTTTTAATGATATAACCGATTTGACTAAAGTAACGAGTCAGTACAAACAAAATTATTACTTAAATTAAACACAGAATTACCTAACATGATATTTTTTTTCTACGCCTGCTCAATTTAGAAAAGAATTAAATGATTTAGCGATTGTAATAACTAAATTATGTAATAAATATAAATAATTTACAACAACTACTGAACAATTAGGTATATTGATACAAATAAAACAATCTTAATCTACGCTGAACGAAGGTATTAAACACCGAAATAAATTTACAAAATATATATTTAACTCAATAATTTTCCCTATATATTTACTCTTTTGTTTGGTATTGAAAAGTGACCCCTACTGATGCTTTTAGATGTCAGCATTAAATGTACACTGCCACGGCGACCAAACTTTTTAAATTTGTTTTAATTTTATAAAATTATTAATTTGTAATATTAAGTACTTTAGTTATAAGAGGTTAAGAAAATTGGAAATACTCTATTATTATATTATGTTTAGGTTTTTAACATGGAATCAAGTATTAAGTTTGTTATGGAACCTTGACATATTAAATTTACTTAAAACGTCAAAAGGCATACCTACTTATAATTGTAATGAATTTAAGATTACTTATTATTATTTTACAAATTTATTATTTAAAACACGTTTATTTTTTAAGTAATATTTATATTCAATATTACAAGCTACTTTATTTGATGAATGTACTTGATTCACGATGTAACGAATTTATGATAAAATGTTATTATTTTACAATTTTATTAAGTTTATAATTAATATTTATAATTTACAGTATAGATTATTTGATGTTTGTATTTGTTTAATACGTTTTACTCGATGTAAGTAATTTGATTGATTCGATACCGACAGTTACGAACAGAATGACGAGTAGTCTTGATACGATCTAAAATAAGTGAGGGTATTCGGACCGATTCGCTTGACCAAGACGGACGTTAAATTGTAAGCTGTGTGGTTGTTTAAGGATAAGAAGTGTTGGAATATAATTATTGTTGTAACAAAGCAGGCGCTTATATTATACACCGAGAGTCGAATTGTGAGAATTCATCACATAATAAACTAGCTGCCCCCGCGAACTTCGTTTCTCCTTAATGAGATTTTACTACCTGTTTAGTACATACCAACGTGGAACATTTTACTATACCAGAGACTGTTCGGTTTTCCGGAATAAAATCTTTTTAGGTTGTTCTGTGAATTTTTCTCTGTATAAACTTCAGAGTTCGCAACATAAGTTTTAATAATGAAATAATTAATAGGGGTTGATTGTAAAGGGTTGAAAATTCAGGGTTATATGTTTTTACTAATGCTGTATCATAAAGAAATAAAAATGTCTTTTTTATCTAAAAATGAAAAAAAAATTAGGGGTGGATTACCCTTAACATTTAGAGGGATGAAAATGATGAAAATAGATGTCCGATTCTCAGACCTACACAATATGCGCACAAAATTTCATGAGAATCGGGAAAGCCGCTTCGGAGGAGTTTAACCACAAACACCACAAAATAAACAAATTGTTATTTTTCATAACTCTCTTAATTTTCTTCTGTACCTTACGGCAAAACTGAAATAAAATCTAATAAATCAACTTAATTTACAGCATACACATCCTACCAATCGTGAGTCCTTTACGTGTTATCTCTAGAGTCCAAAAGGTACACATTTGATATAACTCATTAAAACTTTGATATTTTGCGCCGCTAACACCCACGTCGAGGTTTCGTGGACAAGTAAACAAATAAGCTTTTTGATTAATTATGAAAACGCTAACTATAAGCGAATACCTATACACATTTCACATGTAATAAAAGCTTCGTCTCGCTTCTGAATCTGAAGTGTACAGAGCACTTGTTGATATTCAGAAACGAGACTGTACTGACTTACGAGAGTGTCAAAATTCAATACAATTTGGTCATTACCCTATGTGTAATATATTGTATCCCTAACCAGACTCAGAGAACGAACGTCAGTTAACATCATGTGAACATATGAAGATCAGTCCAGTGACCGATCTTCATAGACTTAGGGCCTGTTTCACAATGTATGGATAAAGTAACAATTAGCTATGCAACACATAAATTATTCGAAAGATAAAAGTTCCGAATAGGATACTTCGCATTTCAAGACGAATAGCCGTGATCAGTCGTGAAACGCAAAAATAGTTTTTATCCTAACAATAAGTAATGAATTGCTTATTTGGAACTTATCCGGACATTGTGAAACAGACCCTTACTCATTCCCTAGGCCTAAAATCAGCAATATTTTCCAAATTCCTTCTGCGAAAATCATCCTAGGAGTTCAGTCACCTATCGCTCAATTTAACAGACAGACAGCTTATCCGGAGTTGGATATATTCAGTAGTGGGCTGATCGGTTTTAGAGAAAGCATTGTTAGGTGCCTTTCTTGAACCTAATTCGCTGTAATGCTGATGATTTTTTTCTGCTTTACCAAACAATATCTTATCTTATATATGTTTTATTTGTATTTCTTAATTTTTAATTCAAGTATATTTTTTTGGGAAAATTATGTTTACTTTAATTGTCATACGTTTTAGATGTATAATGTCGTAAACTTAATAAATAATAAAACAAAGATTTTATAATATTTCTTTCTTAACAATTATAGTACGATCAGAAATGTCGCCTCCATGCCATGCAACAATTTTATTAAGTAAATCGCAGGCGCGAATACTCGGTGTACTTTATGGTCGTTCTAACCCACAGAAAAAATAAATAATAATGATACATGAATGGATAAAATGCGTACTTTACATCATCGGTGTTTCAAATTATTGTTTTTTACACGCTCCAACATCACCATATATCTTAATTCATAGGGAATTATGCTATATGACTTCTCATCAGTTAATCGTAATAATCGTGACTTTGATTGTCTGTGTATAAACCCAAGTTTGTACTGGGAAACTAAAGCTAAAAGCAATCACTAACAACTAGTTAGAAGTTAATACTCAATACATTTGAAATCAATATGAATAATATGAAAGTATTATTTCTTTATTCTTATTATCTGTTTCCACGAAAGTATATTAAAAACACATAAGTAAGTAACTCTTAAACTTATATATATAATATACTTACTTACTTACTACCCTATAACTTATATATATAAGTCCGGCGTAAACACATATTTTTATTTATCCATAAATAGCCACACCATTGCTCAACTTAGACTCATTGCGATACTGTCGATCACTGATAATTTCACCTGAAGTAATTGATAAGCCAAAACAATCAACTGTAAACTTAATCAGTAGCAACATAAAGTTGGAAGTCCTATAACAATTATAGTCTGCACTGATAAGAACTATTTGCCTTACGTAGGGGAGTGGTTGCAAAATGCATGTATCGATACATAAAAATGATAAATTTGCTAGATATTAAACCCGCAAGATTTTATTACACTCAAATACAGCTATGTAAGGTGTCATTTTTATCTTCATTGCTTTCCAAAGCCGATTATAACTGCAAAGTTTTCCTATTTCTATTAATTAAACTATCTACATGAAATAAATAACAGAATAGTTTGTTTCATTAAAATAATTCTTATTCATTCAAACATAGTTAATATATATTTTTTAAATTCATTATTATTATTATTAGATTACAAAACGAATAACATTTCTGGTAACACGCGAGACAGAACTGTACTAAATATATAATTATTTTTCCAACCATCCCATCAACATAAGCAGCACGATGTGGGCTTCTCAAATCTTTGGATGCTCTCAGAGGTGTCTGGGATGGTTCCCGCAATCTATATGAGGAATATAATATAATCTATAATTAGAAAAACAGAGACAAATATGTATTTCTATAAAATGTCTAATATACTCGGAAAAAATACGCCAAATGTCACCAGACATTCAGACCGTCTTCCCCAAAAGACAGAAAGTCCAAAATTGGAATACCGTTGAATTACCTAATACTGTTCCAAATATACAAAAGAAAATCAAATTGTTTTCATTTCATTTTCATTACTCCATGAGGACCTAACTACGGGCTTTAGAAATAAGGCATTTTAAACGAGTAAAGAAATTAATTATAGAACCTACAAAGTTTTCTTTGTAGGTTCTATAATTAATTTCTTTAATTATAACTGTTTTATTTTAACTGTTGTTAAACATTAGACACATTTGCCTCGTTGCCGCCGTCCCGCCCTAATATAATATTAAATAAACACAATAATATCAGACGAGTACAAAATCAACGCAACCATAAAGCGGTAAGTTTCAAGTATGTATATTGCATTGTGACCTGTGTGTAATTAAGACCCTATCCCAGCACGAAAAGCTGTGTTAGTGTCTTGGGGTTGACTGTGATGGCCAATGGAGAGCTGGAGACTGAGGCGCGCCAGCCCATTATAACAATGAGTTATGTGAAACTTTAAATTAATTTAATTTTGTAGTTTTTTTCTGAAATGGGTCGCGATAAAATATATCGTGTAAATTTCAAAATCATGTTCTATATAAAAAATAAAATCAAAATGTCAACAGTTCGCTGTTTGGATTTTTCTTTCATCGAGTGAAGTTATTTAAATCGTGTATCGATCTTTCAAAATGGATATAAACTACTCAACTCCACTATATATTTTTTTCTATTCCCTACTTTAAGAAATGATGTCAAACATGGAAAGAAACAATGTACTTCTTTGAAGTGTGGTGGTCAGATAGGTCCTTAAGATTTGCACCTACGGTGATGGCAACCATCGTATAGAGAGAAATTTTAACAGAAAAATTACAAATTGTGTCAAGTAAGAAACTACAAACACAAGAACGAAGAAACAATGAATATGGGTACCACATGCCCTGTGGAATGTTGAATGGAAATAAAATACCTAATACTTTTAATGACATTATTAGAAGGTGGAAAAAGGAAATATTACAACTAAAATATGCTCAGTTTTAAGTCTGTAAATGACGTTTCTGAGCTAGTTACTAACGCCACTATAAAGGAATTGAATTTCAAAATTTTAATTAAGTGGTGACGTCATTAATTTCAATTTATTTCAGTCTCCGAAGACGGTGAGAAAAATGGAAATAAAAGCTTGAGAAGGTTTTAAAATTTTGAGTTTATGCAGAAAACTTTATAGCAAATCATTATTTTTAATTAAACTATTAATGCACGGTTCTTCCAAGACTGCTCTAAATGTTTTACGCTGACATAGGATATTTATTATTTATACATGAAATTTCACAACGCAGCATAAAAAATGATGATGATGATTTTGTATAAGTTTCGGTTTAGTACAATTATTTAGCCGATAAATATTATTTACAAGTTTATAATCTTAATACTTAAATAAAAATTAAAAAAAAATCTAAAACAATCTCTCTTTCCTGTACACGGCTTTTCTACAGAAAATAAAAAATAATGAAGATAATTCGGATACACGTAAACAGAACAGCGAACTTTGAAAGAAAGAAAGTTTCTTTGTTAAAAATTACGTAATTACACTCTGATTAAACAGTTCTAAGCCGATTAACAGACTTTGTATTATTTATTTAATGTAATATTGTGTTCGTTTGTTTGTGATAAAACTGCCTCAAAAACTAAATCACTAGATTTTTATTAAACTAATGTGTGTGTTTAAGTAAGTGTTTTCGAGAATTTTTATTCGTTGAATAGAAAATTGTTTAGCCGTAAAAGTATATTTTTTTTGAATTTACAAACGGTTCAAGTTGTAACACCTTATTTAAAACAGTTTGTATTTAAAATCTAAACAAGACAACATCTGCCGGGACGGCTAGACGACTAAATATATATATCTATAATATTCATACCTGACATAGAAACAAAAGGAACGGACAGACAGAGGAAGAATATTGTAAAACATAATAGTCGACGATGAAAAAGTGGCAAGTTTTATTGCATCATTCTTCTCCGTTCTACGAACTGGCAATAATATATAATAATAAATAAACCTTTGACCTATTGACTCAAGATTTGTCACACTCGTGTAGTGTTCACTGGAACCCTTAAGCCAATTAGAAGTGACAATCAGCTGTCGTTAATGAGTGAACAAATAAAACAATCGCTTAATATGGATTTGGTAATGCTTACATAACATTTGTGGGCGCTAATCTAAATAGGTCTTCTATTAAGGATACCAATAAGGCTATAATATTTTTTTTTATAGAACAGGGGCCAAACGGGCAGCAGTGATACCGCTGCCCATGGACACTCTTGATGCCAGAGGGCTTGCGTTGCCGGCCTTTTAAGAATTGATACGGTCTTTTCTTTATAGACCCTACCCTAGGTTCGGAAATACTTCAGTGGGCAGGTGGTTCCACTTACAAAATAATCACATGACTGTTTGAGTTACATATAAGTATATATATAGTAAATTAAACTCCAATGTGTTGCTAAAAACAACATTTAGAGTTTTTACTTACTTTAAAAATTTCTTTAAGAACAATTACTTACAAAAATGTTCGAACAAAAAAAATTTTTTGTTTGTTAATATATACACAATATAGTAAAAATTCAAATGGCAAGCCAAAAGGCGTCTTTTTCCACATAGTAACAAACTCTCAAATTATATATATTACAAGTCCAATAAAAGTCAAATAACGTATAATAATTCTTTACATTTATCAAATGTCATATGTTAACAATGCATTCTTTTTAATAATGGTTAATATGTTTCATTAGAATTTGCTAAATAATTTTATTTATAAATTCAAAATAAATTTTATATATTTTGTGTTATAATATAATAAAATTTATAAATGAGGGAAGATATTCACCAGTTCAATGCCCTAGGTATAGGATGGCAACATTTGGTTAGCTGATACAGCAATTTATTAAAGCAACGTGAGCTGTAATATAGGTCATACTAACATACACAAACACTTAGGTACTAAAGCATATTATAGTGTACACAGTATCCCCGTAAATAGACTTAAATTCCCAATATAGGTATATAATGAGGAGCTATTAATAACTATTTATACTTGTATAATAAATGTTAGGTAGTTCTGATTTGAGTTCCTTAGACAATCTTATTCCTGAAACTCCTACTCATAAAACTGAATTCAATCTCTCCTCCTTCACCGTGAAAAGTATCCTGCTATGGAATTCCTTACCAAGTTATATCAGACGAGCTCGGTCTTTAAATTTATTTAAAAATATTCTTTTTGATCATTTTTCTGCCACGAAGGTACTACTTAAGTATATATATTAATTGTGAGTCGATAAACATTTGACATAGCTTCGACCTGTCTGTGTATACATGTGATTTTATTTTATTTTATTTAATTATATATGTAGTTGAATGTTTTTTTTATTTATTAATTATGCACTTCTGTTACTTTACCCTCTGTAGGTGTTTATTATTTGTATGTTCCATATTAGGGCTGCCTGCAAGAAATTGTTTGTTAGCAATAAGGCCGTCCGTTGCTTGATTGATTACAATAATAAATGCTTTTATTTTTGTAATCAATAAACTTAATTTTTTTTTAATAGACATGTTTGGCTACAATCCCACCTGATCTCCGTTAAGTGAGCTGCGCCTTTCAAGATTAGTATTGAAGAGCACGCCTGTCAAGGAGATACCAATTTCACCGCTGATTGAATGAAGCCATGTTAAACAGTCTAGAGAAGATGGAAGGATACTACGCTTTTGTTGTTTTTACAAATAAATAGTGCTGTACTGCAGCCAGGTATGTTAACAACGAAGGGGTGTCAAGTGCCATGGAGCATTCTCCTCTCCAATCTATAGAAGACTCGACATTTTGGTCTTATTAGGCCAATTAAATGTTTGGCTCGCGTTTGAAATTTAAAAGTCTTTTCGAACCCTTCACTTGGCTCAGTTCCACACATATGGGGCATATCGCTAATTACTTTTAATTAACTAAATAAGTCGCTCAGAACTTCTAGTTACAAGTCAACAATGAGTTGCAGTTTTCTTGGAACTAAACCTTTGACAAACTACAAACCGCTTGGGGCTTTTCAAACTTCACTTCAAACAAGAAGAGATTAAATAAACAAGTTACATAATTAGCACATGATTTAATGTCACCGGTTTTTACCGAATAATTATATATGTATTACATGTTTTAAAAATTATATAAAGTTATGTTTGTGACAGAATTGTATTATGTATAATTATTGTAGTTATAAGGAGTTAGCTTTTCTATTTCTTGTTTTATTCGTAGGTTTTTACTTAGTTTAACTTATATTAAATGTTATTAATTTTTATCTATATTCTAGATCTTTCCATCCTACTCTCTAATCGTTAAATCACTCATTCTTAAATTGCTACCTCATGTCTGGGCGTCTGAACGGCACAATCTCTTTCCACCTTTTTCTGTCTTATAACAGTTAACAGTTTGGGAGTATTTGATCAGTCCATCTAGTTGGTGAACCGCCACGTGATCGCGAGCATCATCATCTGTGCGCTTTGTATAGAATTTTGATATAATTCGTGTTCTGCATATGGTAGACAGGCTGATCCGTTATATATATATATATATATATATATATATATATATATATATATATATATATAAATCGATCGTATTGGTGCGTTTCGCAGTCCACCGTAATCTAAACATAAGTTTTTCTGTTACAAAACTACATATACCCGGAAAGCTATGATTGCAGTTTAGGCTTCGCGGCCTGATTGAATAAGTTTTTGGGTAGTATCATTGTGGCACGTAGTTTGAAAGAATTTCTATTCAGGTAAGTTCTGCTGGAAATAACGGAAAAGCGCCACAGATATATTACATACGAGCGAGTAAATGTTTAATGCACATCAACTTTCATAAATTACTTCCCACAAACTCCGATAATCTAAACCAAAATCCCACACTTGACCACGTAAAATTTACCACCTCATTAAGGAAGACAATACCGAAAAGAGATCTCAAGATGAGAGCCCAAGACTCCCTGCTACTTGAGTTCTTGCGAACTGTGTCAACGATTGTGTGCAATTAGCGAAGCTCATTTGAGTGGAAATTGAACACGGGCTCACATTATAGCCTTATCAATTTCCTTCTAGTAGCACATATGAACAAGCTAATAAATACCTATTTAATGTATATCATAGAACTTCCTTCGCATAAACGCAAATTTGCTTAATAGTAGTCAGTCACGTTACATTGATAGAAAACTTTTTGATATCAGCTGCCCCAGCGAACTTCGTTTCGATTTAGTATGATGTTTGTTATGTAGCCTTCCTTAGTAATAGATATGTCGCAGTAAAGTACTTAGTTAATTCTAAGAGTTAATTTAATCTCTAGACAGTTAAATTACACTATTTCAAGTCGATATTTTAGCTTAATCAATGGCTAAAATCCTATCGAAAATAGTAAGAACGACGCTTATGTTTTGTCGTACTAACCTCATTATTTTGGCTAGGAAATCCAAATTCGAATTTTTACAGCTATTATATTATATATATACTCGTGCATTAGGTGCGTTGCTGGTTTTTTAAGAATTGGACCGCTCTTTTTAGTAGACCACGATTAATTTCATTTTCCCGTTTTAATTATTTTGCGTCACTCTATGATATGGAGAACATGAGGAAGAAAGGATGTAATATTTTTGAAGTTGCACGAGTATACGAGAAAAACAATTAAGTATTGTATAATAATTAGTAAAAAAAAATTGTATCTGGGAACGAATACAAATAAAACACATTATTATTGACTTTGATTTGCGTTAATTTCAATAATAATAAATCATGTATTTGCAAGAAAGTGGTACATTTATAACGATCAGTTACAAAAATAAAATACACAAAAATAGACATGCAAATGATGTTACGTAAATAATGTTATAAATTATCGTTAAAGACATTTATTTTTAGGCAATTCTTTGATAATAGCTTTTATAAACAGTTGTACTTTTCGTCACAAAGCATTTAAATCCCAAGACAAACTAGCGGCAGAAATTCTGGTTCAAAACTTAAGACTTTGCCCATACTGGCCCAAGATTTACCTAAGTAATTAGAATTGTTCTAGTTACAAGTTTATCAAGTTATGTGTGTAAGATTTATCGTCCCACTATACCATTATTAACTTAATGTTAAAACCAGCTGCTGTTACCGATTCCCACTATATTGGGTATCTCTGATTATTTTTATAAAAGAAATCAATATACTGAAAGTCTTGAGGGAGGGGGGTAGTGCGCTCAAAGAACGAGGTTTCTTTGTACCTATGGGATATGTGCGTCGTCGGAGGCCTGGGTTATTTGCATTACCAAGGGCTTGAACCAGTCTGTTCATAAAAGACTTTTTGCCTACTGAACGCAGTCCCCGACATCGACATATTTAAATGTTCGCAGAGTTCACATTTGATATTTGATATATAATGTGCTTAATATGATATACTTTATTATATTTTATGTTACTCGACATTATCGTATTGGCATAGTCTGTAAGGATAATTTATTAATTTCTGTAATAAAGAAATAACTATAATATTTAAAAATTAAGAGATATTTAGTGTAAGGGGTTAAGTAATTCCAACATTTATTAAAATTATTTGTTATTTGAATTTAAGTTTTTCAGTATGTTTTACATTAAGTACTTACAGTATTGCCTTAACAATTTTCTATGTGAATAATTTAATGGTTTTTCAGTGAAACTTCTTCAGACGCATGAGGGTAAAATTATTGCGGATGAAACGTCACGAAGATGTCCAGCGTTTTTGTCGAAGAACAGGGCGATTGAGACCGACTGAGAGAAAGTGAAAAAGGGAGACCGAACAAATACACACTATAGGTTGATGTTTTCGTTTTGTTACTGTATATTCGAACTTTAGAGTATGGAACATAAACGGTTTGGAAACACTCGATTATATATATAAAACATAATTGTACATATATACAATTAGGATTTTAATTGTATTTAAGACAGAGTGTAACAAAATATGGTCATTACTTTATGTAAATAATGAGTGTTTTCTTCGAAAATTATATTCAGAAGGAAAATATAAAAAAATTATACACATATATAAGTATATATATATGTATATATATATACATATAAAATAAAAAAAATTCCCTTGATGTTACATAAATAAACACCCCATAACATGGCAATCAAGCATGACATAAACCTTTTGATGGAAAAAAACGTTTTTTAAAAACGGAAAATTCTCTTAATATACAGAGATACAAGGCCGACACAATAAAATAAATTAAGTAAAACGCCTTCATATAGCAGACATTCTTATTTCTTGTGTGGAACGCAGCCAAGTATCCTCATGAAATATTTATACAATTATATTACATGTGTTGTGTATGAAGAAAGTACAAAGGACGCGATTTCACTATTGAAATTTTCGTCATTTCGCGCGTACATTTAAATTCTTTTGAAATTTCGTATTACTGAACAGTAAAGGGCATAGTCCTATCGTTTACGATACAATAAATATATATAGTTTGGTTTATAGGAGGCAAACGGGCAGGAAGCTCAGCTGATTTTAAGTAATAACCACCGCCCACATATTGCCAGAAGCCTCGCAAGTACATGCATTTTAAGAATTGGTACACTCTCAGTTCGTGAATTCAAGTTACACTTATGTTATTGGACATTTTCGGAAAAAAAATCGTACTTAAGTATTTGAAAATTAAGCGTAAACAATTTTTTTTTAATTTTGTTTACGCTTCTAATTATTAACTACTTACTTAAAATATATATATGTAACTTAATTAGGTTATGACACGATTTAAGGTAACCTAAAAATGAAGTAAATCAGTGGCACTACAACCTCTTTAAGTCTTGGCCTCAGATTTCTGAATCTGTTTCATTATCAAAGGTTACTTAAAAATCGTGTCATAAAATATATATATAATACGGAGAGTGTACGTCTCCCTTAAAGGCCAGCAACGCAACTATTGTATATCAACCCACAGACTCGTTACTTATGTTGGAACAACCTGATGTCTCCGCTTTGGCTCCCATGAATTTGCAAAAATTAGCAGAAAAGTATAATTTTAATCGCACGATACCTTGAATACCTGCGGTACGCTTGCGTTGCCTAAATTAAACTACATTAACAAACCAAGCAGGTAGTTACCGCTAAATGCACTCCGCTTACCTGTGAAAAGGCTACCGAGTGGAAAATTCCTGAAACAGCTAGGAATAATAAATTACATATAGCATTTGACATTATCTTGTAATTAATTTTTTAATGAAACATATTCTAAAGAATCTTCTACAAGTGCGCATGCAATAGATACTCTTTTGACTCGTTCGGTTGTTTACGGATCGTTACGAATTGACTCGAACAACTGCCCCAAGTCGGATGGTCGGGTCGGAGTAGGGAATAGCTCGGGCAATAAAAAAGATATTGCTCGGGCAATTCCGAGTTTGAAGTTATAAGTTAAGGTAAAATCAGTGAAGTGAATTATAGGCAAGTAGGTGAACACTGCCCGACACATTCCGTCGACTTTTTGGGTCTAAGTTAATTCGGTTTTTCTCACGATGTTTTCTGAGGGAATGTTACACATAGAAAGTCCATTGGTTCACAGCCGGGGATCGAATCTACGACCTCATGGATGAAACTCGCACGTTTAAGCTACTAGACAAAGACTCATTTATTCCAATTAGACCACCTAAAATTGCACTTTTTAACGTTAAATAAAATATAAAGTTGATTTAAGTTGCCCCTTCCAAAAGGTAGTTTCGTGTGGAGAGGAACGGGCAAGAAACTCCACACTTACTTTTATAATAGAATTTACAATATATGTATACATTAGTTGAATATTATATGTCAAGACATTGTACTCCTAGAATAAAACTACTATACAGGTCGATTATTGTTACAGGTACAATATACATGTACCTCACATATTTACAAATATCGAAATCGTAGACTACTTTATACAGTAACAATAAAACAGTGTGTGAGATAAAAATAAAATGATTACAGTTGTAATATTATAATAAAGTAAAATCATCAAGGGTCTATTATTCCAAGCAAAACAAATAATAAATTGAGGAAAACACACCGTGTTTAATACGGTTGGTAAATCACCTTAACCAACCTGAATCAGGACACCTCAGCCTCACACAGATAACTAAAAAACTTTGGAAACTCAAGTTACTCCCTGAGGAGACGTTATATTTAACAGGAAAAGTTTTTGCCAGTACGATGTCACTGGTCGATCGAGATAACCTTTAGACTAGCATAGGTCTCACGTCTTCTAGGTCACTTGATAAGGTGAACCACTAATGAAGACTGAAAGAGCCTTTGATGACACTTTTGAGACCAATCGTGCCCTTAGGGCTTTTTTAAATAGTTCAAAAAACATATTGCACTTAAATTAAATAATATCTCGTTTAGGGAGCGTTCAAGTATTTTGTTGTAAAACATTACGATGCGGGGCGGGAATTGAATTATCCGTTATTGTTAATATTTTTGCCGACTTTACAAGTCCAATGCGTTACATGGGGGGGTCAAGAATTTCCAAAAATTGCGTGACGTAATTCTTGAACGCTCCCTTATATTATATAAATAACGATCACAAGACAATTAAAAAACGATTTTCAGTGATTCGTTACAGCCTTCGTTACAAACACTTACATATTGAATCCCCAAACATTTTCTAGAATAGTAAAAATCCAAATAGAAAAGTAGCATGCAACTATTACGTTCAATACGTATACATATAATTACGTTAATTACAGCATACAAAGACTTCTACTAAACTTGTGCCGCGTATACCTATTTGAAGTTTTGTTGCATATTACTTTAATTATGGCGTATAACACTGTCAAATCTTAAATATACACCCGATTATTGCATGGGAATTAAAATATATTTTTTATTTTACTAAACAAAATATTTGTTATTATGCTTCGTCGTGTATTTGATAAATGCATGAGCGATATACTGAAAAACTAAACAAAAACAAATGGAATCTGCATACATGCACGAGACCACAGATGTCGCCACATTTACATATTTGCAGTTTTTAACGTGTCTGTCTGTAGAATATTAATCTGTGAATACATTATAATGACTTGACTTTGGGGATGTTAAAAAATGTCTTTGTATAAATAATTTCCTAGACTCACTGTATCTGACGTTTGTGGGGTTAAATTATATGTCAAGGCAGGTCCATACTGTCCTTTATGAAGAACTGCAACTATAATGTCAAAATAGTTCTATAACTTTTTGAGAAATTACATTAAAAAAATACGTCTCGCCTCTCTTTTAAAAAAAGTAAGTATGGGGTTTCTTACCCATTCTTCTCCAGCTTTTGAAAGGGGCAACTAAACTTTTTTTTTAAATATTTTTAACTTGTAACTTGTTGACTTTCAAAGATACCTTTTAAATAGACCTAAGTAATTTTAAAAAAAAATATTTGACTTTGACTATGAATCTTTAGTTTTCGAATAGTTAGTAGTACTACGATGTTCTGAAGTTTTCTGAAGAATAGAATATGGGATGATCCCTGCCTCGTACAAGCCGTATGAATTCTAAATTTCACCAACATCACCTTGATGGCTGGAAATCTTCCACAGTCCGTTTCACAAGGCATTTTCTTTTGCCAACTAGCGAACTGTAGAATCGTCTACCGGTGGGGGTCTACCTTGAGAGATACGACCTCCAACTATTCAAAATTCGAACGTACTCTTCCCTTAAAGGCCGGCAACGCACCAACTATATTATATAAATGGGTGTCTATGGGCTGCGATGACTGCCCTTTTTAGGCGTCACGCAGGCTCGTTTACCCCCTATTATATAAAAAAATAGAACAGAAACTATAGGTTATTAATATTTAATAGTTAAATATAAAACCATACCGCCCTACCAAATGAGAAACCACAGAAACCTGGTATTCCCTATTTAATAAACAAATTATGATTTATGAATAATCAATGCCTGACAAATTAGATTCCCAACGGATCTATCCTATATCATTTGTCATATTTTATGAAAATAATTTTAAGTAATTCTTTATAAAGAATTACTTAAATAATTCTTATAACAAAATATTAAAGGTGTTACCATGTGTCATCAAAATCGGTTTAGTAGCGACATCCATTTCTACGTATATAAGGTAATGAAATAATAATGAATACATAGTTTACGCCCCGCAAGCCCACGGGCGTAACGGGGCTCCCGGCGCCACCGCCGGGTGCTGCGCGGAAGACAGCAACGATAATACATAGTTTTTTTGATGAGTGACTTGAAAGCGATTGTCCTATTCCCTTTCCTTTCTTCTTAATTTGATTTTACACGGATCATTTTGCTATTATTATTTTCTCAGTTGTTCCGTGTCAAGATCATCAGAGTTCAAGTCATAATAATTAACAAATAAAAAATAGGGGTTTGTTATGTTTGGTATGTGTTAAATAAAAAATAAAAAGAAATTTATTGCCAGGACACCCTTTATCGCTTAGAGGTGTATATAATATGCATAATAAATTTCAGACGAATCGGTCCAGCCGTTTCAGAGGAGTATGGGAACTGTCATCAGAATTATATTATATTATATATATATATATATATATATATAGAGATATATAGATGTAGTTAAAACTTTCTCGTACCGTAAAGGAAAAGTATCGTGAGGAATCGTCTTAGACCCAAAAATCGAAGGTATCAGGCGGAGAAGGCTGATGATTCACATTAAGAAAAATAAACAAAACAGAAAAATAAGGATCGAGAGGATGAGGCACCACTGTGTGTTTTTTAATATTAAATTTGTAAGCTCAATTCTTTATTAGGTGATTATATAGATAATTAGACAGATAAATTTCGAGTAGTTAATTGCGATTGCTATTTGCTTCATCTCGTAATAAATTTGCAGGATTCCAGAAGAGATCGTTAAGCAGCGATAAGGAAGCCGTTTCAATTGACTATCTATAATGTATGTTGTTTGTACAATTAAGTGTTATTTAACGTCAATTTTAACTTCATATCAGGCCAGTATCGTCATAACTTTAAGTGCGCTATGCAAGAAATTGTGGTTATAACATAAATTAATATCAAATTCACGAATCACGGCTCGACCTTAAAACAGCTCTGGGTTCTGGGCCTCAGATATTTGTATATGTTTCGTTTTTTTTCTTCTAATAGAGGGACTTCTAGTATTATGTCAGCACTACAGTGGGTCTTTGATTATTGGCGATGGTGATGATTACGTCATATTAAATATTTCAGTTTTTACACACATTACCCACACATTGTCTATGATTGAAAACGAAATGCATTTTAGAGGATTCCTACAAAAACTGACCTTCCTTTTTGGGTTACCGGTTACCTATAGATGTTTTCCATACTACTCAGGCACATTACTCAAGGATGTGAATCAAATTCGCTGTTCGCAACTTTTTTCTTATATATAATATGGGGGGCAAACGAGCCTTCGCCGCCCAAAAATCGCATTCATCGCAGCCCATAGACACCCGTTTTTTGTGGGTGCGTTGCCGGCCTTTAAGGGAGGAGTACGCTCGAATTTTAAATAGTTAGAGGTTGTATCATTCAGGGAAGACCCGCGCCGGTAGTCGACTCCACAGTTCGCTAGTACTTTGCTTTATTAAGTACTACAAATGAATACTAATTAAAAACATTACAACCCTTGACCACGCGGATCATAACGACCTCTGTAACTTTAGTGCCAAGTGTTACAAAGCTATTTTTGAATTTAAATTTAACAATGAATTAAAATACATAAAATAATTAAATAATATTCTCCTACTAATTAGTCCCTTGTAAGTCAGTGATTTATTGAGACGAACTGACGTATTCATTACAGATAATATTATGTATTGAGTTCGCATTACTCACAAGCTATAAAAATGTAAACAAGAAACTTTATTAAAATCACGCTTTTAGGAATCGTTATATGAGTGTATATGTATATAAAAATCCAATTTAATTTTATTGCAATTGTAACCAAACTGACAGATTATATACATTTTTTAGTGCACATAGGTAGGAACTATATATTTAGAAATAGCTTTAAAGGACTAATTACAGATTCTCATGTATGTAAGAGGATCACTCGAATATTATAGACTACTTTAAAACGAAAGAAATAGTTCACGTACACTGCATGAAACGAACGAGCTCGTACCAAAACTGGTTTTCATTTCTCATAAACCTTCTAAAGAGCAAGTTACTAACCTAAAAATCCCACTAAAGAAAAAGGAATCTCAGAACAATAGAGTGTTATTACCGCAAGAATGGCTTTTAATATTTAACCAAAAATAAAAGATAACATTGCGAGTTGCTTTTGTCTCTGTGTGTTGCTCCGTAATAAATATTGTTTTGTCTGTGGAATATTTTGAAGTAGGTTTCGTTTTTGTTTCATTTGTAGACATGGGCTAAGTCGTTATTTTGCGATCACCGTGACTGTCGTTCCAGTTCCAAAAAAAACACTGTGTAAAATCACCGTGACTTTGTCACGTCGTTACTTGTCGGTTACATGGAACGACATTGGGCTTGGAACTTAGATAACTAGGTGGAACGGTTGGAACTTGGAAACCAATTTTTATTGTTTTGAAAATGTAGCTATTAAGGATAGAATTCTGCCTTGAACTTAGATTTTCTTACACGCAATCTATATAAATAAAAATGTTTTGATTAAGATATTAAATTTAGAGAAATTCATTTCTAATACATGACTTAATAAAAAATAGATATTCAATTCGAGAGTGTATAAATAAAATTACTATCATAATACTATTATTTTATTTCAAGGATAAAAGTCTTCTTCTTCTTCTTGAAGTGCCTCTCCATTACTGGAGGTTGGCCGTCAGTTTTCTGAACCGCGTCTTGTCCTGCGCCAGATGCAGCAACTCTTCGGCATTTGCAATACCCGTCCACTCCCTGACGTTGCGAAGCCATGACTTCTTCCTTCGACCAACACGCCATTTTCCCTGGATTTTACCCATTATTATTAGTTGAAGGAGGTGGTAGCGGTCATGGCGCAATACGTGGCCCAGGTACGCAACCTTTCGCTGCTTAATGCTCCGCATAAGTCCTTTCACCATTCCAACTCGTCTCAGAACCTCCTCGTTAGTGACCTTCTGGATCCAGCTGATACGAAGCATGCGACGATAGCACCACATCTCAAATGCTTCTAAGCGCCGGCGGGTATCTTCTTTAATTGTCCAAGCTTCACAGCCGTACAGAACAATTGGCCATATGTAACAAAGGAGAACTCTGACTCGGAGTTTAATGGTCAAGTGACGGCAGCACAAAACTTTCTTCATTTTTTTGAAAGATCCTCGGGCAATCTCAAAAATAATATAAAAGTCACCATGTTATAATTCCAAGTTCCGTAATTACTAAATATTTGTTACATTCTCCTATAAGTATCGAAAAAAATAATAATCAAATAAGACATTTTTTTATAGTTTCCGTGTCTACTATACTTGTTGCTCTGTCGTCGTCGCGCGCAATCTACCTACCGATGATTGGTCGCCGCCGCGGACCGGGCGGGAGGGAGCGCGGCCGCTTGGCGCCAACCGTGACAAATAACGCGCGGCGCGGTCGCGCTCGGAACGACTTGGAAGCCGCGAAGTAACAACGTTATTTTGGAACGTTGTTATTTTCTAAAAAGTCACAGTGACTTTTGCAGGCACCTGATCACTGTGACTTTTTCACTGTGACGTTATTTATCACCCAAGTCTATTCATTTGACATCTCAACTGCACACAGATTATTAAATATTTCCTGTTAGTACTTAACTTGAAAAATTTAATGCAGCCGCTATAAAATTTAATTAATATTTCTTCCTACAAATAGTAATGATAGGTACAATATGGCATAATTACGTCTATATTTAATTCAGCCTAGAACTATATCAAAACACTACAAAATCTAAGCCCGCCAACTAGCCGGTCGGTAAAACAGGTACTTACAAGATAAAAAAATATATCGACATTATCTATAGGACAACGAAGTCTGCAATTGTATTTCAATCATGAATCGTTATCACCTTCGCGATTTATAATGATTTTTATAGAAAATGATAAATACGGCGTTGTAACAAACACTAAAGACCTTAGTATCACCAAAGATAATTAAAGTGTATTTGGTATCATGTACGTGACATTTAGCGTTTTTTCAATATTATCATGCAGACAAAGAAGAGTTTGATTGTATTAAAATATTAAGTTATGTCTTTAAATCTTGTTTTAAACAATCCCAAAAAAAATCAGAGAAAACAATAGTTTATATGATTTTAAAACTTGATATAATATTGATAATTGTTTTACGTTTTAAAATTCGAACCTTATTCAATCATTTGGCTACGTATGTGCAACTGTTTGTATACGTTATATAGTCTATAAGATTAATTGACGGACCAAGACAAATAAGACCTATCATCAAGAATGCCTTTATGCGGTCTTTATAAAAGAACGGTTCCTCGTTGCTTCTTGTTGTTAAATCAAGTTAAGAACAAACTACTAACCTTATTTCCGCTGCAGCCAGACTCTTATTGATTCCAAAAAATCAACGTTCACACATTTCCTGTGCAGTTTCAACTTAAATTCCAACACACACACACACCTGTGTGACACACAAACAATCTTGTTCACTGAGATGAATCACCAAACCGCACTGTATTGCACTAAAAACTGTGTTTAAAACTTACACAAAATAACATAACACTTTCTATGACTTTTATTATTCGAAATACGAATCGATTTATTTCACTTATCCATTTTCTCGAACAGAAAAGTTTATCATGCGAAACACGCGACACAACAACCCCACCGTACAATCAAAACGCGACTGATTCGTCGACAAACGAATGAAACCCAACAAAATAAAAAAGACCGCGCACTTTGTTGTTTTGTTAAAACCGGAGCACTTTTACACTTAGTCGGTTTGGCACGAGTGAAACTATAAACATGAGTCAAAAAACTTTTTGTTTTGAGACTCGAAAGTTACATTTAACTGTTGACCCAAGTTATGTTTGTATTTTAGGTTTAAAATAATGGTGCGGTTCGTGTTGTTACGCGTAAATATAAGGTTAATCGCCTTTTTGTTATGGTTTTAAGCACGGACGCCATGTTTGCGCTAAGCGCGCAAGCAAAAACTACTCAACATTTCTACGCTCTGAAGTTAGTCAACAGTTAAGAAGCCCTACAGAACCTGTTGTACTTAACGCTAACTTAACAGTATACACGAGAAATGAAAACATCTTCAGGTAATTTAAGATACTTTCACAAATGTACTTTTGTGGTTTGTTGTTTGCTTGAAGTCCCTTCACACAGCAAAACGCCGAAACATTTCCGTGCTTGTTTTATTTATAACTTCTATAGGCAAATAAGTGAATACTGAGCCTTGTATGCCCATGAACCTGAAACAATTGTTGAATCTAGGGGGACGGAATCTATGATTTATAGATGGTACTAATGGTATTTTCATTTTCAAGACGGTACAATCATTCAAATGAATCATAAGTTAATCCAATGCCTATAATTCGAGGCTATAATGTACGATGGCGTCTGCCCTGAGCGAGGTCTATCTGAACCGACTTCTGACCGCTAATTTCTCGATCCTAGTCCTGCGGACTGGCCAGTTAGTGGTATATGACCTAACTCTAGTTACTACTTACGAATTCGAGGAAACTCTTTACATCGGGCGAAGAGAAAAACATCCTTCCTACTCAATTTTAATAAATAATTGTGTTTTATTTTTATGTCTAGAATTAAGCTAACGTTCGGTTTATTTTACAAAATTACGATTTTAACGTGAAACCATTTTTATTTTCCTTTAAAGACAAGAAGTATATCTAGTACAAACCAGTGGCACTACAACTTTTTTTAGCTCCGGGCCTCAGATAAATACATCATGAACATTTGTCAATAACACCCGCCGTTGACTTTTTCGGGTCTAAGGCCTACAGGTTTCCTCGCGATGTATTCCTTCACCTGTTTGAGGGAATATTGTATCCCACTACGCAAACACGGCGGAGATATTTTAAAACAAGCATTAAGGATAGTAACTGTCACAAGAAAATGATAATGCTACCGGACACTCTCCATGCTAGAGGTCTCGCGAGTACGTTGCCGACCTTTTAAGAATTATTTCGCTCTATTCTTGAAGGAAGAAGTAGATTTTTTTATAGACCAGGGCCAAACTGGCAGGAGGCTCATCTGCTGTTAAGTGATACACGCACACTGCACACTCTCAATGCTAGAGGGTTCGCGAGTGCGTTGCTGGCCTTTAAATCATTATAACGTTCTTTTTTTGACGGAACAAATATATTTTTTTTTATAAAACTGGGGGCAAACAGGCAGGTGGCTCATCTGATATTAAGTGATATACCGCCTATGGACACTCAATGCCAAAGGGCTCGCGGTGCGTTGCCGGGGTTTTAAAATTTAGCCTGTAAAACAATATTGAAGTAACAGATCCAATTCAAGGCTATTTCAGCGATAAGCGGGACTTAGCACTGAAACAGCCATTTGAAAACATACTCTCAGACCTGTGAAGGTTTGTAACGCCAGGCTTATTTAACAACGGAACCTTTCACGTCCTATCGGCTGTTTTTTTTTAAACATAATGGACCACCTTGAAGTAGGGTACTACATCCTGCGTCAAATTTGCAAACATTACACCATATATGATTTGTGTACTCACATTAAATCTAAACAAGGTTACAATGACAATGATAATCTGTGTCAAAATTACGACACCATTTTGGGCACAGAGTACATATGCGTCTATCCGATTTGATAGTATTGAAGTTCTGTCCTAGTGATGTGACCCCTTCTGTGGTCTGCAAACACGTTTAGGATTGGAAAACTGGCTCTACAACCCTTGTTCTTGACAAAAGATTTCTGGTTGGGTATTTTGATATTTTTCTAGTGAAGTCGAGTTATTCTCTGGGAATGAATTTTATTTTTATTTAAAAGTAAACTATTTAGTTTATAAACCATATTTTCCTATCACCGTTATCACCGAATAAATTATTTATTTTTAGACGACCATGTTTTTTATTATTCTCTTCGCCTCCATTCTTATATTTGGTTCTTACTTATGAAATTTACCATTTGCCGTACCGGCCACATTGACCTGAACTTTCTTTGGTTAGGAATCCAAATTATTTTTCTACAGCTCGTGCATTTGTTTTCACTGTGAAACCATTTCATTTTCCCGTTTCAATTTAAGCAAAACAATGCAGGGATTTTAAATCGAATCATTACTTGTATTGAAAAGTGGATCGTATACGATAATCGGAAGCGCTCATCGCAAAGGCTGCCAGCTCCTGATCCAGCCAGACCAGCCAAAACTGTCTCCGAAATAAAGTAAAGGCCGGGGTCACTATGGCTCTTTGAAATCTAGCCAGACGATTACCTCAGATGTCTATTGTCCGGAACTGCAGACCATGATGGAAAAGCTACTAAGCAACCAAGGCTGGTTCGATCTAGGCCATTGCTGCTTCACGACAACGCTGGACCATACACTACACAACAGACTGCTATCAAATTAGAGAAGCTTCAATGATTAAGACATCCACCGTCGATTAGGTCGGAATTTGCATAACTTCTGGCAAGGTTAAAAAATTTAACTTTGTTGAGGCTTTGAAACCGTTCGAAACTTCAAAGAATTTATTGATTCTCGTCCGAATAGTTTTGTTTAGTAAACATATCTACGAACCACAAAAAATATGGGAAGATAACATCTGACATGACATAATGGAAAAGGTTGGTGGAGGCGACTGGCAAACAGATCTGCAGAAATCAACCAAGATCCAAATTTTAGAATAGTTTTTATTTTCAAACTTCTGATATCTAATTTGATATAATTATATTTGTTTATGTATGTACCTAAGTCGATCTGAATAAAAGGCTTTATTATTTTTATTATTATCTATGCCTTACTATGAGATCAAAAAAATGCATAGATAGTAATGGTAAATACTTTGGATAATTAAAAATATTCTATTTAAAAAATCTGCTAATTATTCCTCCCAAACAAGAAGCCCATTTCAAATCTACCATCCAAATATTTCACTATGAAACTATGTTTATAAATTTTATAATTGATTATTATTTACATATAATATATGTTTACCGTATGCTCACTGTATTGACTCTCCGGAATTGAAATACGCTTTGAGCACTGGGTAATAACAATTAAAGTAAATTGTATTTGATGATAACAATCGGTTTGAAGAACACTGGTACAGTTTATTGTGTAACTTGTCCGAATAAAATAAAGAAGTATAAAATGACTTTTGCTTTAATAGTCTCGTTAAATGAGATAAAAAAAGCGCTTAGTTTACTCGTAACTTACTTCCCTTGTCCTGTGTCTGCTGTATTTGCTACTTATATAGCATATGCAGTTAAAAAAAATCCGACAGTTTACTGATAAGGATACGGCAAAAATTATGTACCATAGCTACTTTCACAGCGTTATGTCGTACGGTATTCTACTGTAGGGTGCTGCTGCAGAGGTTCAATCCATATTTGTGTTGCAGAAGCGGGCTGTTCGGGGTATTTGTTGTATTTCCCCGAGGGAGTCGGTACGAAATAAATTTAAATTTAATAAATTTATAGTATCCGGTCAGTATATTCTTGAAGCCTTGTTGTATGTACAAAAAAAATTAAACGGTTTTAAAACAAATGGTGACTTTCACCAATATAATACGCGTAATAGAACTAATTTGAGTGTGCGACCAACCAGGCTCCAAAAGATAAACCACTCCTTATTTGGAAATTGTATTCTTTTGTACAACGAGCCCTCGTTAAAAGTAAATTAATTAATAAAGCTTTTTATAATTGTGAATACTTAAATGATCCTAATCCTTGGGATTGATTTGCTCCAGTTGAAACAATTTGTATTAAAAACTTGGCGATTGAAAAGAGTGGCGGAAAGTTTCTTGCCAGTTCTTCTTACCCGCTCTACGCCCTTGACTTGCGAACTGGTAGTAAATGTAAATTTACAATTAATTTAATTTTTTTTGACGGTTATAAGTGTACTTATTTACCTATATGAATAAAGATATTTTGTTGTTGTTGTATAATATTAATTTTGTCTCATTTAGCCCTTGTATTAGCTTTTACATTTTTGTTAATACATATTATAGTTCATTTATTGATTTTTTGTTTTTTCTTTAAATTTTAGTTATAGGTAGTGTTATATGTTATTTTGAGTTTTGTTGTTAATTATTTATGCACTTCTTGTACTCTAACCGCTGTAGATGTTCCTTCTTTTATTGTTATAAATTAGGGTTGCCTGGAATATATCGCCCGTTGCCTAATAGCTTATGTAACCTGCTTTTTAAAGAAGGTAACGAAGTGTAAATAAATAATATCACAAATGTTGAATGCATCAACTGAAGACCTGTACTGGCAGGAAGTGGGAGAGAGAATGAGAGCTTTATTTCATTCAAAAATCCTAACAAAACATTAACGTTAAGTTTTAAAATAAAATGATGTATTTATATGGACCCACCATATGTACAAGCCTCCTCCAAGGCATTTCAAAATTTTCTATCTCCAGCCATCTTTCCCCCGCCTCATAGCAATTTTGTCTGTCCATCTGGCACAAGATCGCCCACTCGACCATTTCAACAGTATTTGTGTTTTCCTGTCTTTACTTGGCCATGTGTTCAGCTGGTCCAGGTAGATTCGAGTCATAGATGTGCATCAATGGATTTCTTTCTATGTGCGCATTTAACTTTGCTGAAATGGTGAAAGAAAACATCTTGAAACCAGCTGGACTTAGACTCAAAAAGTCGACATCATCGATCAAGAGAAGCCTATCACCTTGACAGATGATAATAATACAGATACCGAAATCTGAGGCCCAGACATATAAAGATTGTAGCATTTTTTTTTTATAGAACAGGGGGCAAACGGGCAGGAGGCTCACCTGATGTTAAGTGATACCGCCGACCATGGACACTCTCAATGCCAGAGGGCTCGCGAGTGCGTTGCCGGCCTTTTATTGATTTATATAAATTGTTTTTCATAAAACAAACAATGTTCCTTATAACGAAATATACTATGTCTTACTTAAATCTATATATATATATATAGTACAAAGTCATAATAGTTACACTTATAACTCAAGATCGGCTGGACCGATATTACTTATCTCTTTTTTGGTGGATTTGTCAGAACCACATCCAAAAAATGTGTATCAGTAAGTGCTTTATCTTGCAGTATCGCAATATTAAAGCTAGAGAGAAGAGACCTAATGCGTAAACTGGCATTCTACTTTCGCATCTACTTTGTATTAATGTTAACTTAATGAAATCCTGAATTAAGTTTAACTAAAGTTAACACGATATTAGGCACTGTTAAGCGGAACAAAGTTCGGCGGGTCAAGCTTATTTAATAGAAAGATAGATTTAGCTACCTAAACCAATCATATATTTTTATATATTTCTGTATTTATGGTGAAAAAATTATAACAAAATCACTTAAAATTAAAAATTTATAGGACATTGAAATTCACTTTAATGTCCCCCAAGTGGGTCAGAAGAACAGCGTAGAAAACTAGCCTGATCTGTCCTGAGCTGTCCCAATTTCACTCCACGTCATTCCAGCTTTCCTCGCCCCTGCAATAATGCTTCGTTACCAGGTCTATGCTAGACGAGGGGTTCTTGGCAATATGTCTTGGATCCCTCCGAAACATAAGGCCACACGAAAGACTGAAAAGGACAAATCTATTTGAATGTGAATTAGTGTTAGTGCACGTTAGTATTAAGTGCGAAACAGTAAGTTAAAAAACAGAAGACAAGAACAGACAAGACAAGAGTGTCTTCCCTATAATAGAGACTAAGTAGTGTTATTCGACACTTCTTTATGATAAAATTCCTTTTTAGTAAAAAAAGGTTAGACTTAAATCATCTTTCTCATCTAATTTAATATCAACGCCACGAAACCTTTGAACCAAAATGAAAAGTAAGCAAATAGGTAAAATATCCAAAATAATGATGTATTCATCTAATGCACAAAGAGCTATTGAAATTAAATTGAAAGCAGAACCCCTTGCACGATAAATCACGATCTCATTCAGTGCGAAATGGGGTTTTGGCGGGAAAACGTTTTGAGAAACACACTTTACGGTAAAAGTTTCCAACATTATTGTTTTGAAACTGATTTATTGTTTGATATCTTCTTTGGGCTCATATGTTTCGGCATTGGACATTTATACGATAATACGTTTTTTAGGTTATTAACAATTAATTGATTTATATTAAAAACTCAGGCATTTTAAGACAGTTTTTACACCACCACCGCGTGGAATCAGTTGCCCACTGAAGTATTTCCGAACTAATTAGACCTCCTTCAAGAAAAGAGCGCATCAATAATTAAAAGGCCGGCAACGCACTCGCGAGCTCTATGGCATTGAGAATGTCCATGGGCGGCGGTATCACTTAACATCAGGTGAGCCTCCTGCCCGTTTGCCCCTTGTTCTATAAAAAAATTAGTCTTAAGTGCTAAACAGAACAGATTATCTTCCCTTTAATAGATCCTATAAGTAATTTAAAATCACGTATTAGACTTAAGTTAGAAAGTCGAATTGGTTTGGAAATACTTCAGTGGGCAGGGGGTTAAATATAGTGGTCGTGCGCTGCAAAAACTGCTTAAAAACGCACAGTTGTGGAACGGCGGACGTCAAGGTGATACGGGTGGAATTTCGAATTCTGCCTCGACGTCCGATGATGAATCTCAGCTGCGGTAGAAGATGCACTGTGACCCCACATCTCTACGATTGTTATTGAAATAAAACTACAGTTTTTGCACAACGTAATTAATAGGTGAATTTCTTCATATAAAACACAATTTTATTTCAATATTATCTTTTAAGTACATATGTAGGTACATACACCAATGTAATTATTTAATAAAATCATTTATACAAAACAATTAGGCTATAAAATCATGGCTTCATGGCACAATATCAAAGTCATTTAATTAAATTAGTGCTAACAATAGTTTGTTGTTCCAGCTTGATAAACAAAGAAACACATTGTGTATAAAATTATGTAGTATAGTTAATATTGTATAATATCCTATAGGACGTAATACACATTATGAAATAATCAATAAAGACTATGAAAAATTTATTGCTATTTTAAATGATCTTGTTTTGAATCAAATATCAAATTTATGAAATATAAAACCTCTATATCACAGCAACTGCAAAATATAACGATACATAATAATAAAGTAATTAACTTAATAGCAAGGCACAATGTAAATTTATACGCCTAACATATTATGTAACGAGTGACTCTTTATCATATTGCTCTAAATTAATTGTCAGGCGTTAATTATTACAGTGCAACAGGAACGTATAGAAAAACTTAAATTACTCATTACTATCACAGCTCAGTCCTAATATCACAAATACTGTAGAACTCCCATTCTGGAAGAACTTGATGACGAGTTGAATTTCTAAACTTGTCGAAATTGCAGTAACTTTCCCTTGCGTCGCAGTAGGTGAAGTGCAACTTTTGAAGAGAAGATTCACCGGCTTTCGCCACATATATCGGCTGAAAAAATACAACAATTTTATTATTATGAAATATGAAACTAACAATTTTGCATATTCGTTATCTGTCCACAGATATTCATTTTAAAACCATAAGAAACTGTAGACATACTCAATACAGATTTAGAGGGAAACTATTTTTACCAGTAAAATCATTTCATTTAAATATATCATGAGGCAACTGCTACTCGCATACTTGCATATGCCATTTTACAATAATAATTGATGTTAGTAAACAATGGTTACATAAAATAGACAAAATATCCACATATTATGCCCTCAAAAGCCTGAGAAAAGATCTAAAGAAATTTTCGTTTCCTCACAATATTTTTCCTTGTCTCACGAGTTAAATTAAGTATACTCTCATAAACTTACAAGCACGCTAAATTCTCCCGTCACCCTCGAACGGAAGAGCTCCAATCCAAAGACAGCACCATACTCTGGAACCGGTTGCTCGTGTTTGGAGATCCCAGTGACTTCCATAAGGGATCCAATGTTGAAGTCATGGGCGGAGTACATATGGAACCTCTTGGTCACGTTCTTCCCGTTAATTATATCTAACGCCGTCTCAATGAAGTGGTTTAATATAACACCTGGAATTAAATAACTTATATAAATATTGTGAAGTATAAACTTACATCGATCACCGGTGAAAGGATATTATTCAAATTGCAATAATATAATGTAATATATAGCGATTATAACATTGATAATATTCCTTAGGATTTACATACAGACTACAATTTTTTTTTTGTAGTACTAAGAATTCGTGAAGTCGTTTTATATAAATAAAAATGACTGTATTAAAAAAATATATACAGTACTTATGAAGCTTACCGCAAGCAAGCTTTTTATAAAGACATTTTTTCCGGTATTTCCCTGCATGACGGTTTACTTAACACACTGTTTAAAAAGAGAGGTGGAGAATGTCTCACCAGGCCTTCTCGCCAGCCTAACACCCTCACAAAGAACTAGTTTAGACCTTATTTTCTTGACGTTCATACACATATTACGAAAAGAATGCTTAAATTATTAAAATGCAAAATTACCTCCACCGAGACGTCTCATCTCTTCTGTTCTGTAATAAAGCCTGTACGCTAGTTTCGCAGCTTCTCCCAATTTCGGCAGAACGGGTTTTGCCCAGTTTGGTATATCTAGACCAAGGCTTACCTTGAAAGAGCAAAATAATAAGTTATTGATACACATAAAGGCTTTTTTTTATAAGTTTCGTAAAATAAATCAGTTAAGACCAGATTACAGCTGTTCCGCGGAACATGATACATGATTAAAACATGAAGAATATAAACAATAAACATAAATAAAATAAATAAATAACCATGTATTCGAGAATGTGTGATTATGTTAATAGACGTGTAAAAAAAATACGTTTATTTTGGAACATAAGATTATCAAGGTATCACTTATTCCACATCATTTAATTTTAACCTGTTGGCATCCCTACTCATATAGGCCGAAAGAAAAAGCCGGCGTAAAAAACTCTCTGTACTCTTTTACAAAAGTAAATCATCAAACGATACTTATTTTAAAACAAATATAGTAAAATAATTAGAAGTAGCCTGCACAGCTTGGGACTAGCCAAGCCATTTTATCAACTAGATAGTCGCTATCTTTATAGTTACACAGCTTTTCTTTAACACAGTTCTTAAATTTATTAAAAGGCAGAGATAAAAGAGCCTCTGGGATTTTATTAAAGAAGAGTATCCCTTTTTCCAAAAAAGAATGACTAACTTTAGATTGTTGATTAGGGGAATTTGCAGAATGCGTTATTTACTATTTTATTCTATTTTAATTAATTCGTAAAATAATACATATTTCAAATAAGGTGCCACCAGTATAAGGTGACATCAACAATAAAATAACAAATTCGTGACAAGCTTTTGAAAGGCCGGAAGTACTCACCTGACTCTTAAACAAATCGAAGAGGGTCTCAAAAAGAAGCGGATCTTCACTGAAGTCCTTTCCTGTAGTCATCTGCACCAACTTGAAGAGCTCCGTATAGGGTCTGAATTCCTGGTACAGTGATTCGGACTTCGCGATAGCCATTAATTCTTTAAAACGCTTGCAGTTTGAGTAGTAACGGAGCTGAAATTAAAGCTAAAACTTAATGTGGGTACTTGTAAAATATTAAGCAGTAAATCGTTATTGTACTTTCGTCCTAGATAAATTAATTATCAATTGACCAATTCGACTTAGGGTCCTTCAAGAAAAGAGAGTACTAATTCTTAAAAGGCCGGCAACGCACTCGCGAGCCCTCAGGAATTGAGAGTGTCCATGGGCGGCGGTATCACTTAACATCTGGTGAGCCTCCTGCCCGTTTGCTCCCTGTTCTATAAAAAAAAATCGCTAAATGGCGGTACCAGTTTTACATTCAAGTTAGTAATTCTGAAATAGAACGCAACCATTTCCAACTGTAGTATATATGTCGCAGCCAACTAGCCTTTTAACTAAACAGCGCCGTTTCACTAGCGGCCTGAAAGATATTCAGCCGTAGCGTTTATTACAACATTTAAATTGTTTGGCTAATGGTTATGCCATTCGTACGATAGATTTATAGATCGTTATATATAGATTATTATAGATAGAGCACAAAGTGGAACTAAATTTAAATTAACAGTAAACAGGCTACGCAAGTAATGAAACGTCATCGAACCAATTCATTTGCCTAGCTGTTTGATCAACTGGCTGAACATCTTTCAGGCCGCTAGTTAAACGGCACCGTTTAGTTAAACTTGTAGGCTTGTAGACATATTTACGTAATCATACAACGATCACTCTATTATTTGTAGTTTTGTCATACATTAATATCATGTTATAAATATATTCTGTTATCGAAAGTCCATCAAATGTCAAACTAAATACCTAAATATAACATAATATTAATAACTGATACGTTTTTATCGTTTAAAGATGGAGGCTGGCAGTGTGAACTATATCTAACAATATTTATTTCTGAATCAAATACTCACATAATCCTCCTTCAATGGTACGGCTGTGTATGGTACAGGTTGCCAGACTTTGCCAAGCCCATCATCCCATTGCTGCTCAGAATCAGGTGGATAGACAGCAGCCATTGCCATTTGAGCTGTCATTTTTGTCCTCTCCTTGTCAGTACTTCTTAACATTATCTCATCTTGAAGGTATATACTGGATAAGAGACCATAGCCTTGCGACCCATATCTTTGTCTAATGAATTTCCCGATTTGGTACGCTCTCCTCTTGCCAGTCTGAAATTAAAACCTGGATTAGTTTCAATAGACTTATCAGTACTTATAATGAGCCTCATACCTAATCTGCTGTTTTGCAAGTAATTTTATATTTTGTTACAATAATTGTCATACAGTTTGGAACAGATAGCTTGCCGGAGCTAGATATATATTGTAGTGGACTAATCTGATTATTAAATATTTGTTCAGAAATTTTCTTGCCCATTATTGCAGCTTAAGTATCTATCCTACACCTAATCCGCTGTTTGCTAGTATTTTTTTGGTAACCGTATAATTTAATTGCTGTCATTTATTTTAGAAAATATAGCTGGTAACATGTTGATATAGCACTATGTATGTGGTGAACATTAATAAATAAATAAAATATAAGCATTGCCCTTTAAGATGGATTTAATGATGATTAACGAGCACTGAAATATAAAAAAATGTGATTTATCCCCCCCCCTTCTCTTGTCAATAAAAGCAAGCAGAGCTTTCAAAAATAATGCCTACATAAACGCATTATTTTTTGTAGCAGTCCTAGAAAAAGCATTTTTGTTATCAAGCAAAGACAATGTCTGGGTTATATGTTTAAAAAGATTAAATAATTACTCTTGGCATGATTGGTGACTGCCAAATAAGAAAGTAATAACCTCTCCTCCGTATAGTGTTAACACTACACTTAGAGACACACAAATCGCCATACTGATAGTATTGACGCTATATCCAAATCCATTTTATACCTAAGAAACACATCCATATGTGATGCAGTCAATTTGTTAATCTTATTTGTTTTAATAAGTTACATAATTTTATGTAAAAAAAAGCGTGTCAGTAATAATATATTAACTACTTAACCTAATTTCTGACATTGAGAATTTTTACGTGATAACCCGCTGATAAGAAATAGTTGCCACGTGACCTAGTGATATACATTCATTTTTATTTCGATGTTTTTTTTTTTAAATTAAAATACTATATTTTCGTATTTATTAAAAGTATATCTATAATAATATGTAACAAAACTGTTTTATATATCTCTAGCCCTAATTGATTTAAGTATCGTATATTTCAAATAATAACAGTTCTCCATTGTAAACACGAAATATCGCGGAAAAAGCATCGATCTCGATTTCGTATTAAATTTCTGTAATTAATCATAATTAAGTATTCCGCATCCCAGATTAAAGTATTCATATATTGGTTTTATTTATAATAGGTAATCTGTATTTTACGAGTCATTTATTTTCACTTCGTTGCATTAACATTGCAGAATCAGGAAACATATTAAGACGAGAACGGGCGGCCATTAAATATTTGTCTCAGAAATATTCTTGTCCAATATTGCAGCTTATGATAGGCAAACTTTAAGATATGGTAGAAGTGCGGTTAAAGAAACGGCAGGTGGTACATGGCAGAGAGTGACACAGTGCAGACAGGAATGGCGGGATTTGGAGGAGGCCTTTGCCAAAAAAGGGCACACAGATGCACCAGAATTGGATTAAAATGGAAATTTGTTTAAATGTATAATAATATATAATGTAAAATGTATCTGAATAAAGGCTATTATTATTATTATTATTATTAGAAGTGCGGTTGCGGAACCTACGGGAGTGGACAGGCATCACATCCGCCAAGTATCTTTATATTATCAGTTCTTAACAACCTTAGCAATATAGTGGCACTACTAGAAGAAGGAGATTTTTTTTTACTATCATATTCAAATGCAGAATCATTCATATAGGTAACCCCAATACATATGATCGTCAAAAAAAAGATATGAAATGCTTCTTATTTTACATTTACTGCCGGTTCTCAAAACAAGGGCGTAGAACGGAAGAGAGGAACGGGCAATAATCTCTCCGCCACTCTTTTTAATTGCTAAGTTTTTTGTTTCATTCTCAGCATCATCATTCCTTATGTCTGTAAGATGGAATGCCTAGAGCGGCTCTTAACAGCGCTTCAAAAATCTATTTAACAAAAATCCTTATTAATGAATGAGGCATAGTAGTGCATATTTCGCATATAAGAGAGTCATCTTTCCTACCACAGAGCCACAATGCTATCGTGTTTTGGGTTAAGATTCGGTTTCAAAGCCAAACGGTTAGAAGTGGGACAGTGTTGACACGAATACTACGTTATTTGGTTTTAAGGCAAGGCAAGAAATATATTTGTATTTGAGAAAGGTTTTTTAATATTTTTTATTGAATAAAACCTGCTTTAATTGATGTTTTAATGTAACGTATTTTACAAGAACAATAATTCATTTAAATAGTAGTAGATCATAGATCATTTTTTATAAGTAAAATCATAAAAGGTCAAATATTTGTTATTATTAGATTTTTTAATTGTAAATATCCTTTACCTTGTTTTTATTCATTTATTTTTATTATGTCGTATGTGAGTTTTTATTAGATTTGCATTCTTGATAGTTTGGGGGGTATCCTGTCAGGATTGTGTTTTTTTAAATAAATAAAAAATACGTTGTTTAAATTAAAAATGGCGGGATAGCGGCTAATCCATTGAATTAGCATTTTGCTGAATATTTATGTCGCACAAAAATATGAAATTTACTTAATAAAAGACAAGACGGTTTTGTATAAAACTTTAGTCTAGAAAATAATAATAATTATCTCTGAACCAATTTGAACTTAAATTAGAATAAAATAAATATATATAATATCCCTTCATATAATTAAATAACTAGTCTAGCCATAAGTTCTATTACAAATGATTTTTTAAATGTATGTGATTTAAAAAAATGAATTTTCTTTTTTGTAACATTATTAAAATATATACCTACATATTTGTTAAAGTCTTAGCAATAAATAAATAAATATTACATTCGAAATGGCCACCTTCGGCCACGAATCTATGGATTAACCACAAAGAATTTTTAATAGACTTAGGGCCTGTTTCACAATGTATGGATAAAGTGCCAAATAGCTATGCAACACATAAATTATTCGAAATATAAAAGTTCCGAATAAGATACTTGGCATTTCATAGCGCTATCTGACAGTCGTGAAACGCAAAAATATACAAAATATAAAAATAACAAATAGCTTATTTGGAACTTATCCGGACATTGTAAAACAGACCCTTAATGTCGCCGTGTGGTTTAGGGCCGGCCATGTCATAGATTATAGCCTATAATAATGGGTCTCAACATCCCTATAGCCCTGAGACAATATGATAAAGCGGTTTGGAGGCAGCAAGTCGACGTATTAGTTAGGGCTATTCAAGGACCTTCAGTAGCATCTACGTAGAAGTAAAATAATATTATATAATACATACATTAGTTAATCCTTCCAATCCCTCAATGATTGTTAGTTTCTTTATCTTTTCCTGTTGATCTGATAAAGACAACTCATCAGAATCGGGCGTCCTTTCACCGTGTCTGTTCACCTTCAAATTTCAATGTTAAATGTCAAAAAGTTATTAAATATAACTGTGGCAATAATTTATTAAAATAAGGATATGAATATATTTCTTTAACTAATTTAAACGATTATAAAATAAATATAAATTTTGCCGATCGTAATTTTGTTTAGCTCATAAATTTGTTCTTATGTTGACACAGATGGATATTACGAGTCTAAAATATTTTCTACATTACGCAACATTAGGCAATGTATTACAAAGTAATTAAAATCTCACCACAAATGCCATAAGGAGTTCATTCTCGTCATCTTCATTGATGACGTTACACTGCGCCCAACCTATCACAAAAATGGCTAGCACGATGTACCGGTACATATCTGTAAAAAATTAAAAGAATGATTACTTAACGAATTGTGAGTAGAGAAGAATGAAGTTCTAGAATGTAAAGAAAAAGAAAGCAAGACAGCAAATCTGACGATTTTTAATGATAGTAGAGTAATTAGGAGAAATGACACTTCCAATCACATTATTGAATACACTTGGGGTGTGGATTGCTGCCTGATTTCAGAGAATGGTTATGTCAATAAGGGAGAGTTCATATGTAAGGTGAATCTCTCTTCTCAAGATTTTTTTTTAAAGAACTGGTGGCAAACGGACTGACGGCGTCTTAAGCTATACGCCGAATTGACGCCTTTTTTAAGTGATTCTAAGCTAAATTGGTTCGGAAATACTTCAGTGGGCAGCTGGTTCCACATAGTGGTGGTAATTAAAACTGCCTTAAAACGCTCAGTTGTGGAAAGACAAATTAGAAGAATAGTCACTCGCCTCTAAAGACAAATAATAAGTATAACATGTTTTCAATTGTGTGTATTCGTATGAAGTCAGGAAACCTCGGGACTTGACTTGAAATAACGTAATTTATATTTTTACACTGTCTTCCATGGCAGGTTTTTTTTTTAAATTACCAAGTCATTGTTGAGAAGAGCGTTATACAAAATTAAAATAGCCATTATGATCATCAACCTTCGCAAGGACTTCACTATAAGAAAAAAAATACTGTCTTCCTAGAGTCACGAAAATAATAATATTTATTGATTTCTTAACAGCAAAATTGTAACAATACGTGAATGTCAATCCACGGAACCTTTTATGTGCTGCAATATAAGTGAAAGGTTATTGACCTAGTTAAAATTAGAATAGATAATTTTTATGTATGCAAAATATTTTTGTTAAAGATAAAACTTTTGTTTACATTTTCTGAGGTAAATAGTTGATATATTTACACAATCGTTTTATTTGTATTGGTTTTGGTAAATGTTTATTTAGATGAAGAACGTAAATTCAATGCGATTCCAAACTTAATTGTTTTTTTAGGCCTTGTATATAATTAAACGTATAAAATTCCCCACCTAGATTTACTTGTGCTTCAAGTGTCAAGACTGCTTAGGACTGGAGCATGGGCGATACAGAAAAAAGTCCTAAATCACCTGTGCGCTCTCCCCCAAACATGACTCGCATTGGCTTTCTGATTTGCCATGATTTGCATACGCTTGCCTACGTTTTTAAAGGAAAAAAAATGAGTTTTGGATACAGAAGGGCTAATTAGATTATCGCGACTGCAATTTACAGACAGATGGTAGTGGCTGCTGGCGACGTCACCGTGGTGTCCCGGTGAGCTAGCGGTCTTAAATATAATTTAGAGATATATTTTTTTATTATACTTTCAATGTATCGCATTTCGTTTGACATGTTATATAAGTAGTTTTCTGTTAAAATTTATTATGTCATCGTATATAGTTTTATTTAAATGCCAGTAACTTTGTTAATTAAGCCGTAAGCCGTTCCCTGGTTTAAAATAAAAGTTTAATTTTATTTTCCAGCCAGTAAGAGGTGTTTAAAAAAACTCGTTATATAGACACTGAATTTTTAAAATGTTAAACGATTCGTCATTTAATATTCTCCGCTAATGTTTTAATTAAATATTTATTTCAAACTTATTTTATTATATCAAGTTTGTAATATTGATTATGGAATACAACTGAAAAGCAACATTTTTTTATATTTTTTTTTATAGAACAGGGGGCAAACGGGCAGTAGGCTCACCTGATGTTAAGTGACATTAAAATAATCTTACAATGGACTTTCTTCGGGCGACAGTGTGTGTCAGTGATACTTGCCTATTAGAAAAAAAAACTAAAAATGATCATCAAGCAGAGTTAAAGAAAACAAAAAAGCTTAAAGCTAAAAGGTTGTAACGCTGATTCTGAAAGTTGCTATAGAGATATATTTAATGTAGCTGCCCCCGCGAACTTACATTCACCTTAATAGCACCTAACTTGGCACATTTTACTATGCTACCCCACAGTTCAGAGACAGTTCTGATTTCCGAAATGAAAATTTTCAAGTTTTTCTGTAAATTCTCTCTACATAAACTTCAGATTTCAAGTCAAAAAAAAGAAGCGTTGATCGTAGATGGGTGAAAATTAAGGGTTGTATGTATTTTTGTACGCTGTAACATAAAAAATTACTTTTGTGGTGGAAAACAATGAGGGGGACGAAAAATAGATGCTGTCTCATTCGCCTAGCCGACATGTTCACAAAATTTCACAAAAATCGGTCGTGAATTTCGGAGGAGGATTACAAAGACCGTGACACGAGAATTTTATATATTAGAAATAGAATTGGGAGACTAATTAGTAATTAGGTTAAAGGAAAATTCGAATATAAAAGAAAACTTCTCAATTTTATGAAAGCGAGATTTGTGTAAATCACTCTTTTAAATGGGTCAGTACAAGTTCAGTTAAATGAAAATTCACGCTAAAGTTTTTTTTTGCATTTTTTATTATTGCCTCAGGATGTTTTCTCAGGGAATGACTAGGTTTATATAGTAAGTACTTTTGAGACTTTGTAGATCACAAAATGTATTGCTATACATTCGACAGGTTCTGTAGCCTTTTTGCGGGCAAAAATTATTTCAGTTCCATATACTAAAGTCAATTACTTTTAAAATGATGAAAGAACATAAGTTGAATGTATCTGCCCTAAAAATTCCAAGGAACGAATAATACGAATATTAGATATTTGCGTATTGGTCCAAGAGCCTATTAATCTATGTTTACATAATAGCCGGACAGATTCGACGGAAAAAAAAAAGAAAAATTTTCAGCTTTTATTAAAATCCGAAGGTCTGGCACTGACGGGCCAATGTCATTTTTAAAAATGGTTACCATACCAACCAACAAGTTGTAGATCAAGTTTTAAGAGGCCTTTAGTCTTGGAATCACCCTTCATTCTAATTCTGAGATTCTTTTTAAAGGCAGTTTTGGCGCGCACCACTACTATGTGCTCAGTGTGCAATGAAATATTTCTGAATCAATCAATCTCAATCAACTTAGGGTCATTTAAAAGCGTGCCAATTCTATAGGCCAGCAACGTGTTCACCACCCTGCCATTTAATATTACTGTAAGGTTTGTTATTGTTGTAAGTGACTTTGTTTTTGTGACGGGAATTTGAATTTGGCACGTATCAACATATGTAAACGCTGTATTTCTCCTTTAGCACCCTTAGTATAACTTAATATAATTAGGTCATTAATAAAATGTACCAAATTATGATTTAATAGAATGTCGTTGTCGGTGTCGTCCCCGTATATAATAATTCGCTTCTTTATTTTATAGTTTATGTAAAAGGTTCGGAAATACATATATTAAAAAGCTATATATGTCAGAATCCGGCGTTCAGTAATTACAAATTATTATGCATTCAATTGCGGATACTATTATGTCACAACATTCAAATGTTTTTTTCTACCGATACGTCGTTGCAACAGTTAAGCGGCAAAATATTCACGCCACGCTTTTTATTTAGCCGACTGAACTTGCTTATATCATTTATTATCAGATGAGCCTCTTGCTCGTTTGCCTCTTAGTCTATAAAAAAAATCCAAAATCCGTTAATTTCCGTTGCTGCGTATTTAAAGGCTTTATATTTCTACAGTTAATTGTTTTATGTAGAATTAACATTTAGGGTATCAATTTATTTACGGTCACAAGGAACTCGTATTTTAACACACAGATTATAAAATGTCTCAGATACAATGCCATCATTTAAGATTATAATTTTAAAATATATAGATTTTCAAACTAATTGCAATCTGTTAATAATTAAAACAACCTTTGTAACGCGTTCACAGACCTAAATGTGAATTTACGTGCGAGAATACAATTACATAACATAATTCGCTTATCTCTGTTTTGATATTTGAATCGGAATAATAAATGTTTAAAGCAGGAACTAAATTATTGCATAATGGCTGTATTAAACCGGTTAAAATCTCTCCGAATCAGTGTAGCACGTGACGATATCATGAGAGTGACCTACTCATGCGCACCAATGACCTAGCCTTATCATATATACATAATAAAAATATTAAATGATAAATCTAAGAATAACTATGATTATTTACTAGAAATAGGAAGGCTATGCCAGGCAGAAGGCTAGTTCCTATTTATAAATATACTAGGCCGTACGTACTGGCAGATATGGAGATAATAATTGAGGTTCTAAGGTTCCTCGAAAAATTATTCGTATTATTTGATAGATTATTATTTGGGACGCGAATAAAATTTCAATAATGACTTGCCCCGGATTGTGATAGTAAACTTTACCTACTACTAGGATGAATTTGATATAAAGTTAAATAAATTATATTAGAATGGAAAAAATCAGGTTTGTATGAAATAACGGCATACATAATATGTTTTTCGTATGATATTCGTGGACAGTTCATAATATATAGTTCTATTTTTTTAATAGTTTGATTCTAAGAGTACATTACCTTCACATATAATTATTTGACTAATGTATTCAAATATTGTAAATCCAATTTTAAAAAAGTTCGGGTGGAGTTCCTAGCCCATTATTCTCCACACGAAATACCAACTGGAAGGAGCAACTAGAATCATTTTTATATTTTATTTGACGTTCAAAAGTGCCATTTTAGGTGGTCTAATTGAAATAAAGGAATTGATTTGAAGAATGTTTGTGGACGGTACATATGTATTCATATTTGTGTCATGAACCATAACCGCTCGAACGAAAACTGAATAAAAAACTAGGAACTTTGTGCTAGGTCCCATGCTTGTTAAATCTAATAGTCACTATGACCATTCAGCTTAAAAAATACGTATAATATCTGATACCATATAAATATATGATTGAGCGGTAGGTAGTATGTACGCTTGTCAGTGGTACACGTAAGTAAGACTGGTACAATAGCGGGGTATATTAACGGAAACTTAAAAAAGAAACAACCAAGGGCTACTTTAAGGTTATGTAGGCATTTCCTTGTATTTTAAACTCCCCAAGAAGAGAAAAAAAGGATCATTCTTAGACAGTATAAAACGATATTTCTCCGTGACAACGACATTCACGGATCCGCCATATTTATAATTACATAATATAACCTGTTATTTAACTGATCGCGTCGGATTTTTAATGATCCAACATAAGGTATAATTTACATAAAGAAATTACCGGCGAACTATGCGGTGTTTTTATTGATATTTTAATTGTAGTTATAATTGCGCACTAGTTTGTCGTATGTACTCGTGGCATAGACAATCTACATGTTTGTGTAGATACGACGAATCTTTATGACCTCCATTGTTTAGACGTCATCCTGAGATCCGGGTACAACTCCCGGCGAAATAATTTTTGTTAAAGACACGCGAAAAAAGATTGAAATTTGCAATTTATTCAACCTTTATTTACTGGTATTAAAGGCAGGAAGTGCTTCACTCTGATAACAATTTCAAGCAAAAACAGAGTAGAAGGCTAACAGGGAAAATAGTACAATTTAATGTTCGTTTTATTAACTTATTGAATCATATGCCAGTACGGTTATTTCATAAAGCCGATTGTGATTAAGCAATGACTTACTAAAAGTAATATTATATTTGCATACAAGAGGTAAAGGATGAAAAAATAGATAAAGGGGAGGAAGACGAAGAAAGCGTCCCAAAAAAATTGGTTAGAAGAAATGTAATAAACAGGAAGCGAATGGAGAAAGAAAACCTTGTACAGAGATTTTATTAGAAAATCCTTCACGCGTGAAGAGGTTCCGATCAACGGCCTAAGGAACAAAAAAATGTTTAAAACAAATGTAAGCTGTTTATTTTTCTTTTGGAAATTAATCGGGCTTTTATTATTATTAAAGTCATGTTATGAATTGGGCACGAGGCATTCTTGATGATTTTAAACAAGTAGTTATTTTAAATGATTACTGACAATATTAACCACCAAATAAGCATGAAAAATATATCATGGCTTAAAATTAACAACCTCAAAGGTATTTTAAACATTCGTTGAATTTGTAAGTGAGAAAAAAAATTGAACTATTCCCAAGTTGTTTTAAAGAAATATACACAATGTTACTATCTGCTGAATAATTATAATAATTCACTCACCCAAGGTTGTGAAAAAAACAATTGGTAGCAACACGACTGCGCGTTGTCTGCGCGTGAGTCGCTTTATCCAACTGTCACGGACGTCTTAAAACATTCCTTTTTGTCTCCTCGAGTGCTATTTATCTCTGGTCATCAAGTTTTGAGCACGTATTTTATCAATTAGTTGTGGTTAATGAATCAAATTAAGGAAATTACATAGAAATTACTGTATTTACTAGATATTAATATTACATATTTTATACAAAAAGGACGTATCTAGTTTTTTATATATAAACAAACGAGCTTACGGAACAGCCACAGAATGCAATACCTACTACAGCCCATGGGCCCATGGATTAGGCAGTGCATCGCAGACAAGTACACATTAAATTTTCGATAGTTTTATCGCATGGACACGCTCAACATACCCAATGACATGAGACAAGCTGAGAATGGAGTGGTTTTGAGAGGAAGTCAGCCTCTCAGTTAGGACATTTCAAGGCAGCGCCGTTACTCTATAACTTTCAATACCAGTAGTAATACCGGCGTTTTCGTATGCAATCTTTTTTAGGTCTGGGGTTCAGATTTCTGCATCTGTTTCATGATCATTTGCCAACAGGCAAGTAGGTGATCGCCCTCCTGTGACACACGCCGTCGAGTTTTTGAGTTTAAGGCAAGCCGGTTTCCTCGTGATGTTTTCCTTCACCGTTTGAGCGAATGTTAAATGCGTACATAGAATGAAAGAGCCTTGGTTGAAGCTTGCACAGTCGGGTATTGAACCTACGACCTCAGGGATGAGAACACTCTGAAGCCACTACTCCAAGCTCTTTCTATGTAGTTCTCTCACAATGGTAAAGGGAATAATTATTATCGTATACTTTAAGATTTATGTTTGGTCTATGTATTGGGACGTAATGGAAGTTCGAAAACATTGCAGAAGTAATCGTTATTATAATAATAAGATTGAAATTGTTTCTTTAATTTCTTGGTGAAATCTTATTTCAATTTTTTTAATCATGTGATTAAGAAGAAAAAAAAATTTATATTTAAATTAGATTTTAGCCAGTAATTAAATGTATAGAATTATTATACCAGACGAGTAGTTTTAGTGTGATGTTATCTATTCTGCACTTATAGAAGAAAGAAAATTTATGTTTTTAGCATGTTAGTTTCTTGTTATGTATTATTATGCAAATAAGGGTTATGTAAACAGTAATTAATTAATTTGCAATAGTTATAATTTCACACGAACAGTCGTACTAAACCTACTGCCTTATAATTCTGCTCAAATTGTGCCCAGCAACGAGGCAAATTGAATTGTTTATCTTATATTCTAATTGGAAACTAATTTATTTCAAATACATCTCTTAATTGTTAATTAACTTCGAAATCAATTAAGCAGGCTCATAAAGCTATCGGTTAAATATAATATCTTAATTACTCTACACAGAAAATTGAATGTTGGCGGCAAAAACGATCAGCACAGGAACTTCGTTCACAAAATTGCACGAGAAAGTTCGGCACCAAATACAGAGATGTCGCTTTTCCGGGAATACAGAAAATACGTAGTTCTAAACTCGTAGTATAGATGGCGTGATTTGGCAATGTACTTGGGAAAAATAATAATTTAATGTTAAAATGTTTATTTATCATGTTTATTAGTAATTTATTATTTTAAGAGATAAGGTAGAAAGAAGGAAGATCCCTAAGTCGAATTGGTACGGAAATACTTCAGTGGGTAGCTGGTTCCACATAGCGGTGGCAGCAAAAACAGCTAGACTTAAAACCTATTTTAATTCTCTGTGTTAATGTAAATGTGCTAAACATCAAAACTACATTAATGATATCTAAATAACATTATTCATATAGGTAACCAAGTAATATTTATAATAAATAAAATTGATTCTAAAGTCACTTGTACTAACAGTTTGCAAGCGTAGAGCGGGCAAGAAAAACTGGCAAGAAACTCTCCGCCATTCTTTTAAATAGAGTTTCGAGTGTTACAAATTGTTTCAACTTTAACAAATCATTTAGATAATCGTTATAATTATAAAAAGCTTTTTGTACCCGAGTTAGAAGTCATACGTTAGGCAAAAATGATGGGGGTAAATTTTTACGATGCACACCGTTACAAGAAACCCACACCCTGAAGTTAGCAATAGTCAAAATTTTAGTTTTTTTTGTTGAGATATTTAAATTAACTTTATTTAACTAGATTATGAGTTTTACTAAAACTTTTAACTTATTAAATACCTTTTCTCTACTGAGTCGTTTTTGCTTACAAACGTAGAATATCTGTTTTGAAAAGATTTTTATCTTGCTACACCAAAGAAGTAACTTATAACGCGTGTACATAAATACACACACGATTTTTTTTATTTAAGCGATGTTTTGTATCTGTATTTTATAACTAACCTTGTCTTCAGTTTCACGTACCATAATTATCTGTATAAGCTGAACAAAGGCATTTGTCGGTAACTAAGTTTCCAACTACAATGTAAACATGTACACAGCCCTAGTTATGCACCGTAAGGTAATGTTGTATCAGCAACCAAGTTTGCAAATATCAATTTAGTTACAGCCAAGATACTTGTATGAATAGATGGAATATGCATTTCCAAATTACTAATACACAGTATTTACAAAATTCTCATCATATATAATAAAAGTTTAAAATCAGAACAAATTTAAAAAGTTTGGTCCCCGTGTCAGTGTAGCCAAGTGCACATTTCAAGGATCGTCATGCTCACTCAAATGTCATTGCTTGTGGCGGCGTCCATGCGTCGGGTTGTCTCTCTCCCTAAAATATGGCGAGGGGGCCGATGGCTGGCCATGCGTCATACTCGTGAACGGGTGCTACTTGTGGTGACTGGTCGTACTTGAATTCGTGTATGCGGTGATATTAGTTGTTTATACTACGTATTTGCGTGTTGTTCTCACGAGTGTGTAAGTGCGTGCTCCTATTTCACCATGCCTCCTGCTGATAGAGGACAAATCTTTGTTTTTAATTTATTTTTTTATTCTTTATTACTCAATATGTCATATGGAACATGGTGTAGTGGTTGCAGCTCCTTACAAGCATTGTGTAAAAAAAACTTGGCGATTAAAAAGAGTGGCGGAGAGTTTATTGCCAGTTCTTCTCTTCCGTTCTACGCCCTTGATTTGAGAACTGGCAGTAAATGTAAAATTAAATTCATTTAATATTTCTTTTTTTTGACGTTCATAAGTGTACATTGTTACCTACATGAATAAATAAATTTTGAATTTTGAATTTTGAGTGTACTTTTAACGCTGGCAGCTTTTAGTCGCTGTATTGCGATACTTATTCGTTGAGCGAGAGACGCACCAGCTCTGGAGTCACCGGTACTATCCAGGCGCCTTTCTCTCTTTACTATCTAATTAGCACCTGCACACTTGAACCTCACGGGCCTAGCCTTGAAGTCTCTATTCCGTAGGGAACAAAGTGTTAGAGAAAGGGTAGATATTTGAGTGCTTTTGTGCTGGCCGAGGAGCTGGCTCACATTGCAAGAAGACTCGCGAGTGCGTTGCCGGCATTTTAAGAATTGGTACGCTCTTTTCTTGAAGGATCCTAAGTCGAATAGTTTCGGAAATACTTCAGTGGGCCACAGTGTTGGTGAAACTGCGGTGATATTTTTTTTATAGAACAGGCGGCATACGGGCAGGAGGCTCATCTGATGTTAGGTCATCACCTAATTCCGAACAAATTCGACTTCGGGTCCTTCATAAAAAGAGTGTACCAATTCTTAAAAGGCCGGCAACGCACTTGTGAGCCCTCTGGCATTGAGAGTGTCCATCACTTAACATCAAGTGAGCCTCCTGCCCGTTTGCCCCCTGTTCTATAAAAAAATGCAGTAGAAGATGCAGAGAGACCTCATATCTCTACAGCAAAACAAAATACAGCTGCCACGTCAAAGGAAGAAACTGGCTGCTCACAACACAGGGAATCCTAGTGTGGGGGCTAGTATACATACCATACCAAAACATCATGAATATTGTGTATAATAAAGTATTTCGTCTCCTTCTTCTCTTCAATGCCAGACTCGCGAATGCGTTGCCGAATTAAGAATTGGTAGACTATTTTCTAAGACCCTAAGTCTTATTGGTTCGAAAGTGTAACCGATTCGTTCAGAGATCATATAGACAGAATTTTGTTACCAGTTGTAAAGAAAGTGTTAAACACTGTAGCTATGAAAAGACACGTACCTAAACGTAAACTGCTGATTCTAAATAAAATTATTGATTGGTTTTAGTCACGTATCGTCATAATGGCGGCTCCGATCTTGTCATATCCCCCATATTCATTGCAACAAAGTATTTAAGCCATTTAGTAAATTAAATTATTTATTGCTTATATAGTCGTTGTACATAATAGAGAATATGGTCGTGCAGGCATTTTGATATTACGAATTCATGAAGAAAATATACATCACGATTAGATTTAGATTTTAAGGCCGCACTTGCGAGCCTTACGGCAATGTGAGTGTGATCACGGTGGTATCATATAACATCAGGTGAGCCTTGGGCTCGTTTGCTTATTAAATGGCCTTAAAAGAGAGGAACTGAGATCTGGAGCGATAGAAGAAACTCTAAACAAATGTACATAGATATTATTCGAACAGTTTGAGTCCAAGCATACCAACTGAAATTTAAACCCATCTCCAAAAACTTTGAAGAATTAGATTAAGATACTCTTAAAAGTAATTTAGGACATACCATAACGCAAGAGGAAGTTCGCTAAAGGAAAAAGTAATCAAAGTTTTCCGACGAAAGCGTCGATTCCCGACACAATTCGACATTGGTACGAATAGTGGAGCTTGGGCCTCGGAATTACGATTATTTACGTCACGAAATCACTAAGAGATTTATATCACACGATTAATACATCTAGGGTGGATCTAGAATTCATTAGGGCAATCGGCAATGTCGAAGTAATTTTTTTCATGAATACACAGCATACACAAGTTTGTGAAGATGTGTCTTTAAGCTCACTGAATCTTCACTTCCAAAATCTAAATGTTTGTGATATTCTGTCCAGACCCCAGAAAGTCATGACGCCCTATAATTATCCCTGGACCGGTTAGGAACAGGGTATGGTTTAGAAATCTTCATGACTTAGTTGACTTAATGTCCTATATCCCTAGACGGGGCAGAGTTCGTCCACAGACCGAACGTCCGGCTCTTTTTGCCCCATCTACAACTGTACGGCGCCAGGTTGGCTGGGGACCGCCACACTTCTACTTTCCTTGCGGGTTTCATCAAGCGCCTACTTCGGGATATAATTGGAATCTCTTCAGCGTGCCTTATCCATTTCCACTTGCGTCGTTTGATCTGTTTAGATTTAGTTTTAATTTTCACAACGTTTAATAATCTTCTGGTGACATTTCTTTGTTATGGTTGCATTGGTTGGCTGTTACCAGCTTGGATCGCCGGATATCATGCGCTAGTCAAAAACCTCCTCGGACTTTTTTGCGGCCAGGAAAATCCATTTGTCGTGTTATTATTAATCGTGTCGTATGATTAGAAAAGCTACCAAATTACACCGGTGGAAGTTTGAGGATAAAACACGGAAACGTTTCGTTTTTTATTCAATTTCAACTTTGTGTCGTCTATTTGAAGAGGATCAGTGTTGGGAAATACACAATTTTACCTAAATATGTTTATACAGGTTTTGTGTTAACGTATTTGAAGCATGAAATTGCCTCTAGCCTTTGGGGCTAATGGAAAAAAATATTTAGCGAAATGTTTTGAATTTTAATGAAGTTTATGCCATAGTTTAGTTTAATTGGTATAAATCAGTTTAGTTTTAGTCCAAGATTTGATTCTTTCGTTATCTTAAAACCGTTCAAGTCAAAAGTTTACTTGTTTATTGAAGTATTGGCTACAGTACACCATAGTCAACGACATAATAACGATATCTTTTATTTCCAAAACTTAATTATGAACATTGAAGTTCTCCTGATAAGCAAGTAGGTAATCAGCCTGTCACATGACGTCGACTTTTGGCGTCATGCAGATTTCCTCACCATGTTTTTCATCACATTCTTCATGCGAGTACCGAACGAGTTTTAAATGCTGACATAAACAAGCAGATAGAAAATTCATTGGCGTCGGGGTTTTTTATATATGTATATTCATTTTTACTAATTATTTTGAATGAATATAAAAGCCTTCTTCTTCATTACAAGGTGGCTACTAGCTCAAGTTCAAGATCACTATGAGTCCCTGTTTCGCAGATTACGTCGACGATTGTTCTGCCTAAGACAAATCTTCCGAAAATTATAAATTCATCATTCAACAGATTGTGTCGGATTGAAAATTAAACTGTGCTGATGAAAAATGACTCAGTGGACATTTCATTTAGTCATTTTTCATCAGCCACTCAATGGAGACATTTCGCTGGCTCGTTTCAGAATCCTTGCTGTGTTTATTGTTGTCTATATTCCTACATATTTTCGGATGCTTGGTGGACCTATGGCGACTTCTTCAATACAAACCGTCTCTGAGGTTAAGTGCTGCGATATCGCGGCCTACTCGATTGTGAGGAAGTTGCATGAGTCTGGTACGCCATTTTATTTTTATAATCTGATTATCCTCCTTCCTGGATATTCCTGCCCTGTAACATGTGTGATGTTAGACAAAAATAAATAAAACTTATAATAATGTGCATTAGAACCGCTGTATTCAGGCCCAGGTGACATAACTCCAGTGGGTTTACGGTGATGTATTGCTTCTTCAATATATTACTGGCATAGTGATGCACCCAGTGTTTATAGTATAACATTTTTCATGTGACTTGACTATAAATGATGACATGACTTCAGATTTGACTTGATTGACTTGACGACCCTAACACATAAATAATAATAATAATTTGTTAGTTCTCATATTTCGCCACGCAATGGCGCGCAAATTTGTACCTAAAGGAATTATAAGGCATATGAATAAGTCAATTCTTATATTCTTTGTATCATAACATATTATATTATACACTAATAAATTTATATCAACAACAGTAACTCACCCAAATAATCATACACCAATACGTCAAGTCTATTTTTGAAGACTCTAGTCCAGTGATTCCCAAAGTGGTCTATATCGACCCCTAGGGCTCTTTGACAACCTGCAAGGGGTCTGCGTCAGCGAAAAAAAATTTGGGGGTCCATGAAATGAAGGGTCCACGATAGTGGATCTCAATACATACACTGATAGTACCTATTTACTTACATCATATTATCTTATAATATGAAAACATATACATTATTTATAAAAGTACATATGAAGTAAAAAAAATATTATATAACAGTTTATAAAATTGTGTAAGTTGTAGGATGTTGGGATTCGCTTTGTGGTCGCAATACATTTTCAACCTGTAAAAACAAAAAATAAATAAATTCAATTAACAAATGTATAAATTAACATGTGATTTTACTTTAAGTTTTTAACATTAAATTTCACTACAGTTAGAAATAAATTAATATCAGGTAAGTAGGTCCCTTATTTACCTGATATTGGCATGGGTAGACCACCCAACACGGCAAAACATGGCTATGGGTCTACGACACAAAAAAGTTTGGGGAACTCTGCTCTTGTCGAAAGCGCTTATAATTCTTTGGGTGAATGATTGTATTATTCCATACAAAAGATGTTTTTCCTAAACAGTCCCAGATTGATTTTTGGCACATCCAATTTCTACCATGTTCTTTTTACTTCGACTTCTACATTCTACTAGTGAATATATAAATAAAAACAGGATGTCACCAGACAGACAAACGGAGCCCTATGGGTAGTATCAAAGCTTCAAGGTGGTGGGATTATCTTAAAGCTATTGGGCAGCTCACCAAGATAACATTTGATAACATTTTGTGATATATTACATTATTTTGTTTGGCCTGTATAAGGCTTGAAGTAGTCTTCGCCACCTTGAGAGGAAGCAAAAAATGAATAAAAGAAAATTAGCTTAGGGATCCGTAGGGTTGTCAAAAATTAATGAATAATTAATTTAAACGCTACTCATAAAATGTTTGTGTGTCTACAAAAACATTGCCCTAGACCATATTTATCACAACTCCGACATATAAGCAGTTTGCAGAAAAAATTGCGTTTAGTTTAATTTAACTGATAAATTCTTACTAAAAATTTATCGATATCAAGAACAGCACTTCTTTGTGAGGCAATCTCCGTATTTACGAGCGTGCATCGCAGACTCTATTAGATGTACGTTCTTACATTAATATCGATTATCGGCACATCACAAGACCATTACCGATAGTATATCATCTATTTTGCACAACAGAGCGTTTTAAGACAGTTTTTGCCACCACTATGAGAAACCAGCTGACTACTGAAGTATTCTCAAACCAATTCTACTTAGGGTACTTCAAGAAAATAGCATTTGAATTAAAATACCGACAACGCACTCGTGAGCCTTCGTGAGTGAGTTATTGCGATGTATCAGACCAGATGACTCTGCACGTTTGACACCCGTTATATAAAAAAAACAATGTATTATACGTTAATAGAACTTTTATTTGGTGTGTGTTTGTTTATTTTATCAAGAAAAGAATTAACCATTTCTTAAATGGCCAAACGCAGTTTCGAGCAATGCCGCAGTATTAGTGTATCACTAAATGTCAAAAGCCTACCCGTTTGCATACATAAAAATTCTAACCTTAGACAATTCAGTTCGCTGAAAGGTAAAACAATATAAACTAATTGAGACCAAACGGACGTGATAGTTGACCTGAAGTCTGTTTATTATTCGTTATGGGAAGTATACAAATCTCCACTCGAAAATTATTATTTTGCCGAGTATCGAATGCCTTGCGTTATGCATGGTAATTGCGGTTTAATTCACGGAAAATACATATTTGTTAGGAGGTTATGATAAACGAGTGTTTGACGTTTGCTAATGTTTTACAAGATCGAAGAGCACTCCAACAAATTACCTATGTAACTAAGAATAATTCCAACTTTGCAAATGGATATTTTGAATACTGAAAATGATACCAAACAAAAACAAAATGACACAAACATTACGTTATACGAAGCAAATTGAGTGTAAGAAGATCAATAAAAACAGATTAATAGAATTCTCAGTTCTTTCTGTGTGAAGGCCTAGGTTATTTGCGATACCAAGGGCCAGAACCAGTCTGTAGCACAGATACCAATTATCATAGACATTGCAGAGTCAACTAACATTATGTGTTTAATTATATTATATACATTATGTAATTGAAACTTTTTTAGGCGCATGAGGGTAAATTTTTTAAGGAACGTCGCGAAGATGTGCACCGTTTTTGTAGAAGAAAAGGGAGAGAGTGATTGAGAGAGAGTGAGGAAGGGAGATTGAAAAAAAATACACGCTATTGGTTGATGTATTCGTTTATTTACATATTAGCAATTCTGTTACATAACATCTTGTGCGTTAAACGCGGATTTCTTATTTATTTATATAATCAGTATCACGTTTACAGTGTGTAAACTGTGTTTTTTATTTTGGCGAGTATCGATTTTAGATTCTGTTTGGAAATATATTTTTAAATTTTAATTTTTGGTTATGCACTTCTTGGGCTTTACCCATTATGTTATTTGTTTTTATTTAAAGAAACTTGAATAAATAAATAAATATAGCTTAGTTTTTTACATAATATATGTAAATCTATACAATGATTGCATTATTTATTTATTGTTCGGTTTAGGTTTTAGGTTTTGTATAGATTATATTTTTAGTTTATTTGTATTTAGTTCTCTATTGTAGTAGTTTACTGTACGAAAATAAAGTATTTTCAAATATTTTCAAGCATTACATGTATGCGGTGATGGCCTAGTGGATGCGGCGTACTACTCTCATCCTGACGTCGTAGGTTTGATCGCTGTCTCTGAACCAGCGGATTTCTATTCTATGTGCCCATATAATATTCACTCGAACGGTGAAGGAAAACATCGTGAAGAAACTTAAATTATAAATTAATTGCAAATGCTGGAATCATTTCTATAAGCATTAAAGACGATAAAGGAATGTTTCAATTATGAATATTCCATTCGGAACAAATACTTTTTCGGAAGAAATAATTTAATCAAGGTATAAATTTACTATTTCTATCACTTTTCTTTGTAAATACATTGTTTGCTGTTTTTAAGCGCAGAAATAAATTATACATTGTTATGTACATAACATATTGATGTTATGTACATAACAATGTATAACATTGTTTACAAATACAATTTTTTTTAATTTTACAACAATTTAACTGGTTAATGATAGATATTTTCTGTCGTATATGGATTTTCGGTTGTAGTTACAGCGGTCACTGGCAAATTGCAGTCATTGATGTTATTACAATTAAAACTAGCAACTCCCTTTCTGCGACTAAATTCTGAAGTGACATTGCAGGCGAACGGTTCAGTACAGCCTCTTGGCGGATTGTCTCCAAATATCGTGCATATTTTCTTCAAATACCAGTTCTCGTCTACCCCAAATACCGTATTTTTATAGCCCACATCTATGACGGGAGATGCGTCTATACCAAGTTGGCTGTACTTGTTTGAAGCAAAGCTAGCGTAAAAGCCTTTTGTGAGGACGCAGTGCTGGTACTTCTGCGGATCAATGCCTGATTCACATAAACATATGGTGCTGGTGGTGCCTGAAATAAGTACATCATAGGTTTTAAGAGGTCCTCCAATAATCTCACTTTGGTTGCCCATTCCCTGTCATCTTTGGATGTGTTTTATGTGCCTAATTAATTAATTCTGTCAAACTAACGCGATTTTGATCCTTTGGAGAGATTTCGGGATTTAAATCTGTGCTTAGTTACGTAAAGAAAAAAAACCTTCAATAATAATATTGAAATAAGTTTTTATATTTCATTTAAATATAATTTAATTAATTCAGGGAACGACGTATTGGAAGAAGGAATGATGACTTCGCAACGTTAGGGAGTGGAGTGGAAGAGTTGCTGCATCAAGACACGCTTAACAAGAGTGACGGCCATCAATAATGGAGGCACCAAGAAGAGAAATTGCGGTAAAAACCATGATTAAGTAATATTGAAATCCAAAAATAATGATTATTTGATTTGACCCATTTACCTTCAGCCTCACACTTCAAAAACTGGGCCTGCAAGAACGTGTTTCTCTTCATTTGCTCAAGCGCACACATCTGAGGTACTGAATACCTTCCACTGCCTAGAAGGTAATAGTCTACACTTATATCGCCTCCGATGTTGTCCACTACCCAGGGAAAGGTTTTAGTGAAAAAATCTACGTCTTTATACACGTCACCATAGAGGGAAACGACATAGACACTCCGCACGGTATGTGCCAAAGTTAAAATTAAAAAGAACATGCTTGATTTGTATTTGTAGCCCATATATTTATATTAATCCAAATGTAAGCTTTAGTTTATACTGGTTTCGTAATATTTTTGAGCGAATGTTATAAATAACGTTGTTTCTCATTAGGGTTGCCTGGAAGAAATAGCGATTTCTTCCAGGCAACCCTAATGAGAAACAACGTTAAAGAAACACCATCAGAGGGTAGAGTACAAAAAAAAATCAATTAACAAAAGCAACAAAAAAAACAAAAAAACTAAAAACTTAAAACATGCGTTGCTATATCTAATTGAATATAATAAAACAAAATCAAAGAAAAAATAGCAATAATAATAAATAAAAATAATTATAGACAAAAATTTAAAAGCAAATAAAAAGGTTAACCTATAAAAATAAATATATATAAGCAGAACTAATTACGAGGTAGAAAGAAAATGATCAAAAAGAAGCTTTTTAAATACATTTAAAGATTGCGCTCGTCTAATAAGTCAAGCAAGCGCAAGTCAAGGGTACGCAAGTAAGGGAGCGGGTAAGAAGAACTGGCAAGAAACTTTCCGCCACTCTTTTCAATCGCCAAGTTTTTAATACAAATTGTTTGAAGTAGCAAGGTAATCCCAAGGATTAGGATCTTTTAAGTATTCGTCACATTTATAAAAGGCTTTATTAATTAATTTACATTTAACAAGGGCTTTCAATTTATTTAGTGATAGTTCTCTAATTTCGCTTGGGAGTTTTTTGTAAAAACGAATACAATTTCCATATAAGGAGTGGTTTATCTTCTGGAGCCTAGTTGGTCGCACACTCAAATTAGTTTTACACGAATTTTATATTAACTTATTCATTAAACTATCAGTTAAACTAAGTATAAACTAAGAAACGTTATTAAAAGAGGACCTAATTGACAAGGATATTGAAGGAATGCCTGAGTGGTTTCACCATTAGTTCTTCATGTATGAGGAGCGGTTTACAAGTAGAATAAACAAGACGACCGTGGATGGTGTAGTCGTCGTAGGAAAAAATCCAGGAGGTACTAGAGACAGAACAAGTTTTCATTTAGTTTAGTATTCATAACCAACATGTTTGATGAATGTCATTAATGCGTCAGAACCGTAGCAAGTTGATCCGTGGTGTCTGCCTACACCTTCGGAAAGTTGTGATAGTAAAAGAAAAAGTGCGTCCGTACAAAGAACACTTTTCAGAAGTGTAGCTTCTTCGTAAATTAATTATTACTAAGGTAAAAATCTCAATATATGATCATGTACCAGTCATAATCACTCCATATGTGTGTACACACTGTATACGTGCTAATGATAATATAAAAAAACTGCGTTTGCACAAGACGATATGCGACAGAATTGCCATCTAAAGTTCTTATATGTAACTCCTAAACAATACATCAACCATTATATATAATTAATTACCCATTTTTATTCTGAAATTATTCATTTTAAATTTGTATTGTTAATTATGAAGTAATCAGACTTTGTAAATAAAAGTATGACAATATTTATAATTGATTTATTTCGATTGTTGACGTAGAACATTCAGTAATTATCTTTGGCGAACATATAATTAATATGGTTTTTATTTACGGCTCGTATTAATGTTGTGAGAGGTGTTTCGACATATTTAATTTTGTCGTGATTTATAATTGTATTTTATTTACAACTATTTATATACAGTGCTGCAACAACCATTCGCGGCTCCTAAGGTTAGATTGCATATGTTTTGAGTAGCTAATTAGCCGTCTTGTTTTTGGGTATAATAAGTACCAGCTACCTCCCGGAGCTTTAAAGGTATGAACAACTTTTAATTGCCCATAAAGTGACAAAAATTAAAGCAAGTTTTAACGTACGTTTTAATCACTATGGCAAAATATTGTGATTTATTAGCTAATTGATATTTTTAAAACACAGCCTTATTCCGTCTTGATAGACTAGGAATTTTTAAAGTTATTTATTACCATTCGTTACTGATATGGCAACGCAATTAGAATTTTATACACGTGTAGGTACTTCAACATTTCTGTTTTTGAAGGAATTGAAATTGCAGTAATAATAACTCAATAAAAACTGTATTTTTTTATAGAGAAGGAGATAAACAGGCTGGCTAACATGATTTGACGAATGATGTAAGGCAACCAGGCTCCAGAAGATAAACTACTCCTTAAACGGAAATTGTAATCGTTTTTACAAACTCCCACGCTAAATTACAAAATGATTACTGAATAAATTCAAAACTCTCCTTAAACGTAAATAAATCAATAAAGCTTTTTTTAAATTTGACTTGGGATTTGCTCTAATTCAAACAATTATATGACTCAAAACTTGTAGATTTTTACCAATTCTTAAAAGGCCGGCAACGCACTCGCGAGCTCTATGGCATTGAGAATGTCCATGGGCAGCGGTATCACTGAACATCAGGTGAGCCTCCTACCCGGGTGCCCCTGTTCTATAAAAAAAAAAATTAAATGAGTGGCGTCGAGTTTTCACTTCCAGTTCTTCTTGGTCGCTCTACGCCCTTGACTTGCAAATTAGTAGTAAATTTAGAATCTATTTCAAATCTTTTCTGTTGATGTTCATAAGTGTATTTGGTTACCTATATGATGAAGATATTTTGAGTTTGAGTCCGATGTTAAGTGATAACGCCACCGATTTTAAGAATTGGTAAGTTCTTTTCTTGAAGGATACTTGTCTGTTGTTTTCGATGGTAGTCATAGAGCACGGGCGTTATTCGCTTATAACTATCGTACAACATTATTGGTACATCTAACTAAGCTTTATGCCAAGCCATACAAACTAGTCAATCAATACGTGCGTATGTGAAGATAAAGCGAGGAAACCGACGTGTAAGTCTATGAGTTGATTCCAATACGTTTTAAACGCTATACCCTACACAGGTCTGCCACTCGTTACATGGAACTGATATACTATTAGTTATATAAGCCGCCACTCATAAATGTTTGTAGCGCGAATGTGAATTTCGAGCAGAAATATTTTACAAAGCCACTTATCGGATTACAACACGGCGAATACGAATTAAAACTTCATTTCGGTAAATTCCTTTCATTATTCAAAGAACGTATTGTAAAACGTTGAAGTTTCGAGTTAACAAACTATTACAATAGTCTGAGTTATTCCTTCGCCCAGTCCAAGTTTCGTCATAAATTTAAATATGAATATGTCGTTTGAAGAAATAGCGAACGAGTTGAGAATAAAATACGATGTTCCTTACACCGATACGAATTCTGAGTCTAGTTTAGTAAATTGTATGGATTAAGGGTACATTCGTGGATTCTCATAAGATTTTTAAGAGAGTGTCCATGGGCGGCGGTATCACTTAACATCAGGTGAGCCTCCTGCCCGTTTGCCCCCTATTATATAAAAAAAAAAAAAAGATTTAGACCATTTTTGACAACAATTATAATTAACTGTTCTTATTATGCTAATGATAATTTATATGAATTTTGAAATGATCGATTGATTAATGATGAACCATAGCAACTCTAAAAATCAACAGTGATTTGACTCAACCAGTACATTTCTTGAAAATAATTCATTTTTATTATGCGTTCTTAATTCACTGTGATCGAATTTTATCGTAATTATAAATGCTCGCATAGTACCTATTTTATAAGAGTAAGTGTGGAGGTTCTTGTTCATTCTTCTCTACACGAAACTACCTTTTACTTAACGTTCAAAAGTGCAATTTTAAGATGTTCTAATTGGAATAAATCGTTTGATTTTAAATTTTTTATCCATGTATCCAGATAGCCCTGGGCCATGATCTGCAGTATCTCTTATACTTATATTAAATATAAAATCTTGCTCATAATATTATTTTTTCATTATGCATTATTTACTACGAACATATTTTTAACTAAACAAAAAATATTTCGACAACATATAGACATTGTGTGACGACTGTAACAGGCAAATTTTATTTTGAAAAAACAACAAAATTTATTTTATTTTGAAAATTTAATTGAAATACTGGCGTCAAAAAAAGCTCATTATTTGACACTTGGTATTAATCCCTATCAAAATAAACTTACCATATAACTTTGAATTATTCAATTTGGGAACGATATCACCACTTAAAGAATGTTATTATTAGAAGTCAAATGGTTACTATATCTAGACAAAACCATAATATGCGATATAGGCATCACTGTGGAGTAACTATCCTTCCACCATGTGAATTGATGACCTGATGTCGACCTGAGAAGTCTTTTAGCACCTGTCAATCAGCTCATGTTGAGGATATTGATGAATCCTGATCTGCCAATTCCGAAGGCTTCAATTTAGTTGACCTACGAAAGACATGTTTTACTGTATGTCTGCTCTTCGCAGGTTCAGGCCAGCTCCAGAAAATAAATTTATTTAGCTAATACAAAGTAAAATATCATGAAATATCGTTAACAGCGAAGGATAACACACATACAGCCTGTATATTCTTCGGAACAGTGAGGTTGCCCCGTGAAGCCTGCGTAGTGCCCAGGAGGCTTATGTGCTTTTGTAATGCTGGTTTAGTTATAGCTATTGAGAAAAGTGAGAAACTCAACCAACCAATAACCAATAGTTTTGAACCGACTCGATGCTTGGTCACATGAATTCACTGCGTCGGCGTACCAATCGTCGACTCGAAAAATCATAATAATAAATTGTGCATACAATTCGGTGTGATAGAAACTTAGTGAGAAGGAATTGTTTTCTTCGGAAACTCTTGAACGCGCTAATGGTTTAATATCCTGTTATAATGCCGGTTTTCCTTTTTATTTTTCAAAACTTTTATAAGTTTAAAGTGTAATAAGGTTTACCACGGCTCGGCTACTTTAATATTCTATTATTGCAGTGTTTTGCTCAACACGATGAAAATAGAATTTTTGATGAAGTGAAAATTATTTAAGAGATTTTTGAGTACCAACTCATGGCGGCGAGGTGATGGCGTTATTTTTAAGATTGAACATTGTTCCTGACTATTAGTTGAGTAATAATTGTTAATTTGTTTAGTAATTTATTAAGACTAAAACTTGAATTAAACCCACTTGTGGTGGACAAAGGGCGTCACAGTGCTCTCTTAGACTCATGTGCAGCTTTACGAAGCCAGATATGCTTGGACCCGCCACTCTTCCGCTTTCCTTACGGATTCCAATGCGCCTGCTTGGGGATATAATTTGAATCTTTTCGAAGTGTATCCATATCCCCGTGCGTCGCTTTATCTGCTAAGATTAAGACTAGGGAAAATGTGTTATATTACTACGAGTTAACGCACACATCAATGTTTAAAAGCAGTGTTTGAAATAGATAATTTTTATTTTATAATATTTTATGAGGGTCATGAGGGTTCCAAATATTTTTACTCGGCCGATCCGTGCATTTTTGAGATTTACTTGGGTGACGTCAGATGCATTTTTATATATACTGTTTGTTAATTTCTTGTCAATAGTTACGTCCTCCATTTATACTTTTATAGTGAGTGTTTTGTGCGTGTTTGTGAAATATTATTGTAAGGCAAGGTATATCAGTCTTACCTCTCTTTGTTCCCAAACTAGCAATTTCTTCATATCCTGGCAGTGCCTTTCTTCCTAGTAAGGATCAGTACAACGAGGTATGAACTCAGGACTTATTCTAGTATAAGATTATGTATCGTCTGCCACCGAACCGATCTTTGAGGTGCAATAATTATTTACTAAGTAAGAATTAGTTCATAATAATATTGAAGTAAAAATGTATCATGTTACGTTTTTGGTTCTTCCAAACTTCAGCTAACAATTTACAAAGTTTTATATCTTGCATACAAGTTTAATTGAACGAAGTTAAATATGTCGTAAAAATAATAATAATATTTTATATAAATTATCCTGTAAATGTCGTATACATCTATGTAATAATAATGTTTTTCAAAAGGACGTATCCCAATACAAAATTCTGTGTTTTTTAACATCTCCACACGAGGATCATACACAAAACAGTCTATTTTAGATAGTATCCTCATTAGTGTGCGGTGTAATATAAAAGTCGGCTTGTAAGCTGAGTGCATCGTTATGCAGGGGTCAACAATGGAGGGCCTGTGTCGAGTGCAACACAAACATACATTTAAAATGCGCCTACTTAGACGGTATAATACATTTTATCTCGTTACTTTTAGGATATTTTGATGTCCTAATAAGTAGGCAAACTTGTAGATTTGCGTGTTATTTGTTAAAGGCCTTACTTCTATGTATTATTCATTTTTGTATTATTTATTTGTTACAGCTACTTATAAAATATGTAAACAATTTTAAACGAATGCCGAAAACGTAGTACACATACATAAACAAAAAACACAGAGCATTGATCATTATTTTAAGTTTTATATATTTTTTGAATTTGCTGGTAATTTGTGTAATAATCTGACGGTATACGATGTTATAATATGACGTACCGTAAATAGTATATACTAGACCGAGGAATTAAATTGTTGGGTTTGCCATGTTTTGGAAAGAGGAAAAGTGACAATAAGTCACGGCAGTCAATTAAACCGTTGCATACACACTGAACTACAACATAACTTAAGTAGGCTATCAATAGAAAAATTTGCTAAAATTATTCCAGTATTACCCCCCCCCACACTAAATGAAAATGTAAATCATAAAATTCTTAGTATTGAAAGTCAATAGTAAATTTGTGTTGTGTAACTGTTAAAAGTATAACAAGCACTGTTGGCTTAGTGGCTCCAGCGTCCGACTCTCAACCCTGAGGGCGTAGGTTCGATCCCCGACACCAATGGACTTTTTATCTATGTGCGCATTTAACATTCGTTTGAACGGTGAAGGAGTACATCGTGAAGAAACTGCCTTAGACCACCATATTAGATTGACAAATGAACATGAAACGTATGACAAATCTGAGGCCCAGACCTAACATTTTATAGTGTCACTGATTTATTTATTTATCTGTAAAAGATATTTATAAACGTTTCTGTTCGATGACTGCCCTATATGGAGTCCCGTAGGCTCATTTGCCCCCTATCCTATAATAACAAATGCGATCAGCCTTAGCATTCCGTACCTCTTACTTCATTGCGTACTTTGAAGAAATTGCTGCACTACAATACAGGTATAACGACCAACCAGGCTCCAGAAGATAAACCACTCCTTATATGGAAATTGTATTCCCTTCACTACAAACTAAAAAAGAGAAATATGACAATAAATTGTAAAGTCTCGTTAAACGTATATAAAAAAGTAATATATTATAAATTTGACGATAATTTAATGATCCTAATCCTTGGGATTGAAATGCTCCAGTTCAAACAATTTGTATGTCTCAAAACTCGGCGATTAAAATGAGTGGCGGAGAGTTTCTTGCCGCTTCTTGCAATTTAACATCTTTAAAGAAAAACACTTTTTTACGGATTATATAGATAGGTACCTCAATGGTGAATCCCACCACCACCCGTCACATCTGCTCTCTGTCGGTAAATGTTTGTTTCAGAGAGCCCAACGTCTTTGTGATGCGGCCCACCTCAAGGAGGAACTACAGCATGTCAAACAGGTGCTACACCGAAACAAGTTGCGCATCCCCCGGCTGCATCACAGAAACAAAAACAGGACACAAACAGTTCCTCGCCAGCCAGCTTACCTGCCATATGTGAAGGGAGTTACAGATAGAATTAGCCGGGTCCTAAAACGAGCTTCCATTAATACAATTTTCAAGCCGCACAAGAAGATTCAGCAATTCCTAAGACCAATCAAAAGTAACACCCCATTGCAAGATGCAGGTATATACAAACTGGATTACGACTGTGGCCTGTCTTACATAGGGCAAACTAAACGCAATATGTCCAGCAGACTCAAGGAACACATTGCGGACATAAGACATAGACGACACACAAAATCAGCAGTCTGTGAACACACACTAGATAGGCCTAATCACTACATACGCTTTGACCAACCGAAAGTACTTGCGAAAGAAAAAAGATTCTTCCCAAGATTGGTACGCGAAGCCATTGAAATCAAAAAACACGCCAATTTCAATAGAGAGGACGGCCTAAAATTATCAAACACCTGGGATCCAATAATATCCAAATTAAAATCTCAAAATAAACAATCAGCGAAAATGGAGGACACCGTGAGCAATTTCTGCAAAAACCCTACATCTTTTAGTCGATACCAACTCCGGGGAAATAAATACAGATAACACAACATTTTCTACAGCTGTAATACTTTTTGACATTTAACACCTTTGTCTTCAGTCACCGTGACCACGCACGCTGTAAAGCACGCGAAACGTCGGTTTAAATTTAAAATTATGTCTAAATAATTATAAGTTTAAATACAATAATACATAACTATAATCCGTAAAAAAGTGTTTTTCTTTAAATGTGTAAAAGTTATGTTAATAAAAGACAATACTAATTTAACATCTTTTTTGTTGAAGTTCATAAGTATACATGGTTACCTATACGTATAAAGTTATTTTGAGTTTGAACTTTTTTTATGTACTTTATTATTTTATGTAGTCAACTAGGTGTCATAATAGTCTAAGATCCCGATATAAAACGACCTTCACCGAGATGCTTATTTAATGAAACGTATTTTATATTTAATTAAATATGTCAATAAATATAATCCATATGGGTTGCCTAGCAAATTTCAGTCCAGTATGTTTAATTAATAATTTTAAAAAAATATTTTTTTAAACATTTCACCGGTATGATTATTAGATAAATTCTATACCAATCGAAAGAATGAAGCCTATAGAATATGCAACGTTAGGTTGCCTATTCTTTTCCGGTCACAACTATCGGGTTGCCAGGTATAAAGAGGTAAATCTGGCCTAGCATTTTGCAACGTTTTATATAGGGATCTTATACTATAACAAAACACTGAGTTTTTTCTCTGACAAGGATCTGGTCTGACAATGTTTTCTCTCAAGCAAATCAATGAAACACATGCATGGAGACGGTTAATCCTATAGAGGCAAATTACTGAACGATTAAATACTGTATTAGATTATCTAATCACATGTACTCAACGAATTAATCCAAAGTATTAGATATTAACTACCCCGAGATAACCTATTTCCTAGAATAATAATTATATCAATCACGTTTTATTTATCTGTGAATTATAACGGATGAAGATAATCAAATATTTTACAAAATTTAATTCAATATAATATCAGATAGAAAACAAAAATGTTGCGTTACGCGATCATTTTCCTTGTTTTCAGTGTTGCTTTCGCTAAATATGAGTTGTATGAAGGGTAAGTTTAGTATTTAATTAATTGTATACAGGCTCATTAAAGATTTAAAGAAAATATTTCCTTACATTTACAACCAGTTCTCCGGTCAAGGGCGTTAAACGGCAAAGCTCTCTGACTCTATATGCTGCTTATTCGAACATTTCCGTTATTAAAATTAATTTTGGATTATGTGGTACTTTAACAATAGCTGGCCTCAGATGTTTTTGTTTCTTTGTTCTGATCGCGCCTAATCCTGTCTTAAAAAGGAAACATTTTGAGCAGACAATCTGATTCCACTGATTTCTGTTCAGCGCCTCTCTTATCTTGATTGCAGTGTATTGTCTTGATGACGATGCGCCTTCTCTTGATCGTTCTATCTGGTTGGTTAACGGCCACGTGAACTCTTTCTTCTGTGTTACAAAGTCAGTTTCTCCGAGTTCTCATCGCCTCTGCACATTGTATTGCTGATGTATTAGGGCACTTCGCAGTCCACGGTATAAGCATTCGCCTCCAGCACCTATATGTTGATACAATTATTAGATGTTTAACGTCTTTATTGCAGACATGCCGTGTATCGTATATCAGTGGAAACGGAAAACCAAGCGCTGTTACTGCACAATTTGGAGGTTGTAAACAGTTTGGACTTCTGGCAGCGAGCAGCGCCGGGCAATGACGCTATATTGCTGGTCCCGAAGCAACAACGTGCCCTAGTCGAAGCCACTTTGATGTTCCATGGTTTGAAGTATTCTATAGAAGTGGAGGATGTTAAGCCGTAAGTATACCAGTGAAGGAATTCCGAGGTTAAGGAACTAAAACTAAAAAGATATGTCAAGAAATTTAAACTATACCTTGTTGGCCTAGTGGCTTCAGCGTGCGACTCCCATACCTGAGGTCGTAGGTTCGATCCCCGGCTGTGCACCAATGGAGTTTCTTTCTATGTGCGCATTTAACATTTAAAACGGTGAAGGAAAACATCGTGAGGAAACCGACATGTCTTAGACCCAAAAAGTCGACAATGTGTATCAGGCACTGGAGGCTGATCACCTACTTGTCTATTAGATTTAAAAATGATCATGAAACAAATTCAGAAATCTAAGGCCAAGACCTTAAAGAGGATGTAGCGCCACTGATATATATATTTTTTTATCCTTAAATATAACGGGCTTAATTATTATTTTTGTAATGGATTAGAGTCAAGACCTGTACATAAAAATCTTATTGGATTTTTATGGGACACCATATCTCACAACAGACAGTCATTTTAATAAAGTATTTTTTTTTCGGTTTATGATTGTCATAATAGATGAAAAACTAACATCAAAGTGACATGAAAGGAAACGTAAAGAATGAAAGTACATTTTATCTCCTGAATTCGTTACGAAATTCACTTTATTCATGATCCTTCAGTTAACATCAACACACAGGTTAATAACAACAGTAGGAATATTCAACAACATGATTTGATTTTTTGAACTGTATTTTTATCCTTGTGTAAAAATAAATATATAAATATTATTTTCATTTCGTTTTCATTACCATTCCATTACCATACCATTCTCTTCCGCAGAATCAACTCATTAGCAGTGTTAATTCTACACTACACCTAGAATATGTTAACTGATAAATTTACCTCAGAATATTTATCTATTCCACTTCTCTTACTCATAGTTTCGCAGAGATATCTATTCTAGCCTTTTGCAATGACTTATAATTTATATCTTTCGCTTTTTTAATCAGATATTTAATTTATACCATAAGTTAGCAATAGTTATTAAGTATAAAACTCAAAACTCAAAAATATCTTTATTCATATAGGTAAACATTTACACTTATGAACGTCAAATATATAATATATAAAGCATGCTGGATTTGCCTTTTAAATGGTGTACGTGTATGTAAGTTTTTATTGTGTTTTGTTGAATGTGAGCTTTTATTGTAATGCCTATCTGCAATATTTTTTCACATAGATAAAGCAACTTTCATGACTTTTAAAAGTTTGGAATACTATCAACGTACGAATCCGATGTTAAATATTATGCTCCATTGTTTGATTTTGACGTAGCGCTCGTAGGAGCTAATGTAAACAATCTTTAATAAAATACAATATTTATATAAAATAGCCGTAAAAAATATAATAATTATAATGAAACAAGCATTTCATTATCCAAACCTAATATTTTAATGTCAATTTCCGCCTCGTGATCATTATTACTGGAGGTCTTGCTTATCTTGTCAATGCCAATTATGTTTAAAATTATATTTCTTCTCCTTTTTTAGGTGTTGAAATAAACACTAACAAAAACTTCATGAATGTTGTGACTTCAGAGTTATGATTTTGACATTATAGTTTTATTTAGCGCCAACTGATTGTAACAATCTGTGGACAGTTTAAATTCAAGACTGCTCCGTCTTAAGTGAATTAAGCGAAAGGTTCGTTTAATTTGTACAAAGAAGTGAAGCGTTTAATTTATCTTTGTTCGACCTTGTGATTCATACAGATTTGGTTTGTTTTTTATCAGCATGTGTCTCGTTATGGGGCCAAGACCTAAAGAGGTTGTAACGCCACTGAATATTTTTTGTGTTCATTTGTTGGGAAGATTTCGTTCTTTTATGGTGAAAACTGCGGAAATTCGTAAACTTGTGCGAACCTGGAATTTGAGTTACTTTTAGGTTATTTTTTTAATAGTACTTCACTTTTAATCTTCATCTGATGTGTAATGAACATTTTTAGTACTCTACTAAAGATAATTTTTAAAGGTACTTGGACGCTGAACACGAAAAGCTAAGCAAATTCGCTGTGAACAGCAGGTCTTCACCTGCCAGTGGGAGTTTGACCTTCGACAAGATTCATACTTTGGAAGAGGTAAGGTCAAAAGTGGAATACATGAAATTCGTTTTTAATATATCCACGCCTATAATAATAGGCACATTAATGGTTGTTGGTATATCACTGGAATTATGGTTTGCAACTTATTGTGAATCAATAACGTTTAAATTACAATTTTGCCAACACAAAAATACACAGTATTGTAAATGAAAAATTAAGAAATCTTAAATACGGTCCTTGTACAAACAAAATATTGAGCCAGTTATTAAATATATGTTTATCTAATTATAAAACATCTTAAACCAAGTTGCACATAATAATAATAATCACAATTAATAAATAAGGACCTAAAGAATGTTAGGTTCCTGTATTAGTGTACCTATAATTGTGCTATTTCGTCGGTGTATTGCGATATGCTCGATTGTGGAGTCTTTCCGGACGAAATGAAATTAAGTAAGATTACTCCATTGTTCAAGGCAGGTAGTGAGTCTGATCCATCAAACTTCAGACCTGTTTCAGTGCTCCCCGCGTTGAGAAAAGATAATGCTAGACCAACTTTCTTTACATTTTAATAAAAATAAAGTCTTGCGTAATAAACAGTATGGTTTTAGTAAGCGTCACTCCACAACTCATATTGGACAATAAACTCAGCTGGACCCTTAACACGCAACACATTAGGCTCAAGAGCATGAAGGCTTTGAATGCACTAAGCCCCATCCTTAATAGAAGATCGTGCCTCAGTAGCAAAACTAAGCTAAGTGTATATCGCACTTTAGTACGACCATGCATAACCTATGCCTGCCCAGTATGGAGCAGTACGTGCCCTACTAACCTTAACAGCTTACAAGTTGTGCAAAATAAAGCATTAAAATATGCATTTAATACCCCGTTTCGAACAAACCTTCTAAATCTTCATATTAATATTAAGTTTCCGACTATTCACGATTTTATATACGAACTATCTAAGAAATTTTATTTACATAACAACCGACATAGTAAAAATAAATACATTAATAACCTTTGTAAAACGCGGAAGAAAAATTTACCTTACATCGATAAATACAACCGATACAAATTACCCCATCACTTGTTTCTTGAGTGCGATGAATAACAGGCCTGCGCAGGTGCGCGAGTATTGGTCATCGCGTCGCGCGCGACCTCCGGTCTTATTATGAAGTGATATAGAGCCGGAATGCGCGTGCGTCGCGTTATCGATGCTCGCGCTAGCCTTAGTGGGTGACTGTTCCTATTATGATTGCTTGCCGTCCACTCTTTTGTTCTCGGTGCTACCCTATTTTTATTGTTAGTTATAATTAATTATTTAGTTAAATCTAGATATGTCAAAATTGCAAATCTCATCTAAAGATTGCATAGTCCCAGTTTACCTCATTATTAATAAAAAAAAAAAAACTTAAACTTCGAAATATTATAACTTTAGTTTTTATCTGTTTTGTCTTATAAGTTTTAAAAAAAAGCAATACGGCTTTTAAAAAAACGTGTTTAGTTATAAGTTTGTTACATTCCAGGAATTAATGTACACTGGACATGTAGCACTTTTAATTGTTATTGAACATTAAATAAAGAATTTTTGAAATTGAAATTGACTCCACAACCGATGCAGGTGTGAAGTTGATTTCGGACACATTATGGTCATTGTCAAATTTCGCGCAGGTGACCTAGTCCCTCAACTTTAATAACTGTTTTAATAGTAATAATTATAGAACCTCTTCAAAACTTATCTTGGATACAAAATACATCGCATTAATACAACATTGAAAACAAAAATAAAGAGATAGTTTTGATTTTTTGTATATTGTAACATTGTGGTAATTTTTGGTAACAGAAAGGTTTTTCTTACAAACTCTGTGTCCCTGGTGCCACTCCGTTGTAATTAACATCAAATATGTTATATACTCTATCAACTACTATACCAATACTTTAAATAAATTATTACCATATAAAGATTGATAATGTTTGTTTATATTTTAATAATATTTATTCTTATAATATGCTGTAAAAGCGGTAGATATCGAAATTTAATATTAATTATTTTTTTTTTAATTTCTGGAGAATTATTTTAACAATTGCATTTTTAATTAAATAATTTTGTAAAAAAATGTGTGTATGGTAAATTTATGGCACAAATCAGAAATTTAATTAATAACATTGTTTTAAAACTTTGTCCCGCGTACTATCTGAATTTATAAAGCCTATCATAGCAGCTCTGACGTTACAGTAAGTCGAGTCTATTATCATTTGAATCGCACTGTACTTATATCAATTTTCAATCCAATTTCCGGCCACACATTAATATGTCTCGAATGGAGGCTTTATAAAAATTGTGATGAATCTATATTTATACACTAAATAAGAATAATTCTGCAATTATAAATGTGTATTTACATAGACTATCATTAGGTACGAAACCTAAATTCAAGCGCCTTTTAAATTCTTTGCTGTAATTATTTTGTCTTCTGTCGTAGTTAAAGAAAAAAAAATTTTAATATTTTATTATTATTATTATTGTTTTGGAAATCCTACTACTACTTGTTGTACTAGTTTCTGTAAAGCAATGAAAACGATATTGAAACTGAATTTTCTTCTAAAACTATATTTTTTAGGTGGATGAGTACCTCCAGGCATTGACTGTGAGGTTTCCAACGCTTGTAACTTTAGTAACAGCGGGGCAAAGCTTCGAAAACCGACCCATCCGCTACCTAAAGATCTCGACTACCAACTTCCAGGTAGGAAAAAACATGTATTATCTAAGGGACAATAGTCCCTACATAATAATGTAATCATAAATCTATCAATCTTCGATGTCTGACAACAATGTTTCTTCGTAATTATTATCAATAAAACATAAATCAGTGGCACCACAACATATTTATATGTATGGGCCTCAGTGTCAGTGGGCAAACGGGCAGCTCACTTGGTGTTAAGTGATACCCCCGCCTATGTACACTGTCAATACCAGAGGACTCGCGAGTGCATTGCCGGCCTTTTAAGAATTGATTCGCTCTTTTCTTGAAGGACCCTAAGTCGAATTGGTTCGGAAATAGTTCAGTGGGCAGCTGCTTCCACAAAGTGGCGGTACGCGGCAAAACTGCCTTGAAAAGCGCGCAGTGGAATGGCGGACGTCGAGGTGGTACGGGTGGAACATCGTATTTAGCCTCGAATATTATAATTTAATAAAGTATATCTGTATATTTCATAATTATTTGTGAATCTAATAGATAAGCATGTGATCAGCCTGCTGTACCTGATACGTCGTCAACTGTTTTGTGTATAAGCAAGCCGGATTCCTCACAATGTTTTCCTTTATTATATTAAGCTTTTGGATGTACCACGCGCACATTCCAACTTGGTTAGCAAAGCGCCACTCACGCGAGCAATACAGATCATTAACAAAATTTCCATTGAGGTGGACCTATTTGTTTGTACGCTGGCTGAGTTCACAAGAGTTGCTTGCTATATTGTTAGTTATAAGATTTAGGAATTTAAGTTTAATTTTTTAATGTAGGTTATCAATGTAGGTTAGTTGGTGTGGGTAATATAATGGAATTCTATCGCATTAGTTGTAACTGTTAAGATAGGAAAATTTACTGGAAATAAATAAATAATAAATAAATTTTATGTAAAACTAATCATGTTTGCTTTCATCGAAGATTTCTTTTAAAATCGATTATTTAATAATTTAATAATTCCAGGACACCAATAAGCCCGTAGTATTCATCCAATCCTTACTACACGCCCGTGAGTGGGTGACTCTGCCAGCCAGTTTATACGCCATCCAGAAACTTGTTACTGACATAACTGATGCTGATCTTGTGAACCAAATTGATTGGATAATCCTGCCAGTAGCCAATCCTGATGGATATGTCGCTTCTCATGGAGAAGTATGTTGTTGACTTAGTTATTATTCAATTCGTTAAAATTAGGTTCTGTAACCCAAAATGTGCCACAGGGGTACTAACTGTAAAGTTTCCCGCTTCAAAGGTTCAAGACTCGTGTTCTTTATTAGTTCATTCTTGAGTAGGATCTGAAATCCTTCTTGTTATCTGTAAATATTACCAAAAACAATAGACCAATTTTGAAAACAATTTTCTAACCATCAAGTCCATATAGCCGTCATCGCCATTATATTCTCGTAACAAATAATAACACTCGAGTGGCGAAAAGGATTTATAGCCCATGGTTACAGTGATTAAGTTAATACGACAATCAACAAATTCCATTTGATATAATAGGTCCTTATCCGTCCGAGTTATTTTAGTAGAACATATTTTGATCAAAGAATGTACTATTGCTATCTCATAGGTCGTTTATTGATTCCTTTACTAAAGTCAATTTGGATGGGAATCAATAAAATACATCTGCCCCACCAGAGGCATTTAATTTTTTGCCTTAAGGCCTGTATTCACTTTGATTAGTGCGAGTGCAAGTGATAAGTAATTGATTGATTGATTGGTGCAGGTGTGTAGTGCAAGTAGTGTCAATAATTGTTTAGTGACTCTATTAAGTAAATTCAGTTGTCATATAGTTTGGCAGACACGCTGCGAGTGAGGGTGAAGGGAAGGTGTACGCGACGTCACTACTCGCAGGTCACTCGCAAAAAAATAGAACACGCTTCCATCACTTTACTACGCAGACAACTAATCACCTGCAATAATCAGTCGCCGTCCAAACTCGTTTTCTACTAATCACTAATCACCTGCACTAATCACTTGTACTCACACTAATTAAAGTGAATATAGGCTTTTACAAGATGTTATCCAAATTTCGAGAAAAATCGTTATCTGTTAGAGCAAAGTTCGGGGAGTCACCTGACCTAACCTAACCCAACCAAAGAGGAAATATAGAGGTGAAAGTGGCCAGTATTACAAAACTCCAATATCAGATACCGTACCTAATATTTTTAATATTTTTGCGTTTGTAATTTTTCAAAATCTGAAGGAATAATAATAAATTATTTCTGTATTTCGTATTGTTCATCCCTATCAATGTATTTATAAACCATATAAATTTCTTCAAAAAACAATAAGAAAACTTATATATTATTTGATTTACTTTTAGGAAAGATTCTGGCGTAAGAACCGAGCCACTGGCTACATGCCCCTTGATATTTGCTCTGGCGTAGATCTAAATAGGAACTTTGACTACAATTGGGGTCGGTGGTCTAGTCACATCGTCTGCACCGAAGTCTTCCACGGAAGAAGCGCATTCTCCGAGCCGGAAACTCAAGCTGTCAAAACTATCTTTGACCAATACGGCAACCGCACCCAGCTGTTCATAGACCTCCACAGCTATGGCAGCATGATCCTCTACGGTTACGGCTCAGAAGAATTACCACCAAATGCCTTGATTCTTCATCTTGCCGGCGTGAATATGGCTCAAGCTATTGACGCTGTTAAAGTTGCCCATAAGAGAGATTATAGAGTGGGAAATTCAGCCATGATTCTGTACAAGAGTTCAGGTACCACCAACGACTACGCCCAGTCCATAGGCATTCCTCTATCTTACACCTTTGAGCTTCCAGCTTCCAGAATAGGTTTTCATGTCCTTGGCTTCCTCGTAGATCCTGACTTTATTGAACAAGCTGGAATCGAAACTTGGGAGGGTATCAAAACTGGAGCTAGATTCGTACTCAGAAACTAATTACATTGTTATTAGTTTTTACGCATTGTTTTTCCTTATCACATTTATTAAATTATATCAATAAAATACTTTTGATGACTTTTATTTCTCCGGTATCACTTGTCAAAATGGTGATTTTATTATATAATAAATGGATTTGATTTAAATCTTTATAGATTCATGACATAAACGCTTGTCTTTAAATGGCTTCAACTGTATGAATCCAATTTACATAAATTACTTGAGTAGAAAGTATGTTTTATTTATTTACTATAAAAAAGTATATTAATATAATTTGTACATAATAATAGAAAAAAAAAACACAAAAAATTAATGAAATGAAAGAAATAATATATGAAATAACATAAGAAATGTTATTACGATATTTATAAGAATATCTGACCTAGAGACTAAATTTATTTTGTAAAAGTTAAGTTTATTAATAATGTTAAGTATCCTCCTTTTCGCAATGTGAAACCAAAGCAAATAAATAATGTATCTTGTAAGAATATAAATGTTTAAACTATGATGGAGCAATATGCTGTGCTAAAACAAGGCCCTTAATGTAATAAATTTTAACGTTTCACTTGTAAAATATTAACATAATAAATGCAATAAAGATTTGAGTTTGTGTTTGAAATTAGAGAATTTGGTTTGTGTAAAATTGAACAACCAATGTTGTTAGTATAATATAATAATAGAATAGTGCACATTTCAAGGATCGTCATGCTCACTCAAATGTCATTGCTTGTGGCGGCGTCCATGCGTCGGGTTGTCTCTCTCCCTAAAATATGGCAAGGGGGCCGATGGCTGGCCATGCGTCATACTCGTGAACGGGTGCTACTTGTGGTGACTGGTCGTACTTGAATTCGTGTATGCGGTGATATTAGTTGTTTATACTACGTATTTGCGTGTTGTTTTCACGAGTGTGTAAGTGCGTGCTCCTATTTCACCATGCCTCCTGCTGATAGAGGACAAATCTTTGTTTTTAATTTATTTTTTTATTCTTTATTACTCAATATGTCATATGGAACATGGTGTAGTGGTTGCAGCTCCTTTTAAGCATTGTGTAAAAAAAACTTGGCGATTAAAAAGAGTGGCGGAGAGTTTATTGCCAGTTCTTCTCTTCCGTTCTACGCCCTTGATTTGAGAACTGGCAGTAAATGTAAAATTAAATTCATTTAATATTTTTTTTGACGTTCATAAGTGTACATTGTTACCTACATGAATAAATAAATTTTGAATTTTTTGAATTTTGTTAAATTTTACACAAACCAAATGTTAGATGTTATTGTTGATACTTATTCGTTAAACCAGGAAAGGACTAGCTCTGGGGTCAAGGATGCTTTCTACCAGGTGCCAACTTATATCTTTAAGTAGCTATGAATTTGAATCCCACGACTCAAGAGTGTCATTTTGTGCCCAATGGAACAAAATGATGCTGGAGGAAAGTCTTTTGTAGTTTATAAATCATCTTAACTTTTTAACAAAACTAACATACTATTTAAATTGTACGTGTACAACCGGACAAAATATACATTTAAGAAGAAAATATTTATTGTTCCAACATAAGGCAGTTGCTAGTATATATTGATAAATATTAATGATAATGCTTGACATTTATTACTCGCACCCGAGGAACTTAAAATTTTAGATTAAAATATATTATCACTGGATTATGATTATATGATAAGTTGTTTACAGTGAAAGAACAATAAAATATGAGAAAACGACAAACAAAAATGTTGTATATTTTTGTAGTATTTAATATTGTGTTATGTGTTTGTGGAAAACATGAAGAGTATAAGGGGTGAGTGAGAATTAATTTTCTTAAAAATGCTATATCCTCCAAGGCCTTCGCTAAATAAATCCAAAGCACTCGTTAAACGTAAATTAATCCATAAAGGTTTTTATAAATTTGACGATTGTATAAATAATCCTAATCCTTGGGATTCATTTGCTCCAGTTCAAACAATTTGTATATCTCAAAACTCGGCGATTAAAAAGAATGGCGGAGAGTTTCTTGCCGCTTCTTGCCCGGTGTACGCCATTGACTTGCGAATTGGTTGTAAAAGTAAATTTAAAATAAATTTTACCTTTTTCTGTTGACGTTCATGACTGTACTTGGTTACCTATATAAAACTATTTTGATTGATTTTGAGTTCAGTGAGCAAAGTAGCTTTACGCCTACCACTTGCAGGTGTATAACGGTGGCTGTTGGAAGTCTGTCCTGTCCGTCTTACACTATAGTATAGATCTCTTATGAGTTATCTATAAAAAATCATCAGATTCAGAAAAGAGAAGGTACAACGCACCAACTCTAAGCCTATAAGCAGCTTGGCTTTGTAAGACGTGTCAGTGAACATTTTCATGATCTTGACTGTATGAAAGTGCTATACTATACATACGTAAGAAGTATTCTCGAATATGGCTGCTCGGTTTGGTCACCTAGTTCCTCTGCACACATTGACAAAATCGAAAAAATCCAAAAAAACTTTATTAAATTTATTTCCAAGAAGACTTTTAATAAATTCAATACGTATAGAGACGCGTGTGATTATTTTAATATTAATACCTTGGAATTTAGACGAAAACAATATGATATAATACTATTACATGACATTATCTCCAATAAAATTGATTGCAGTTCACTTCTGGAAAAATTGCCTTTCCTTGTTCCTGCTTATAAAACTCGTATTCGTACATTGTTTCATGTTCCTCACATGAACACTAATTACGCTAAAAACTCAGTTTTATATCGCGCTGCTCGGACATACAATGACCACTATTTAGGCATTGACTTGTTTAGGTTATCGCGGAATGTGGTTAAAACATGTATTAAGAATATACATAGCGCAAAATCATCTACATCATAAGCACGACCCACATACACACCATCACGTACACACCCACACGTTACACCATTATACAACACAACCAATTTAGGCTTAATTAATTAAATTTAATCAGTTAGTTAATTGTATTAAATACTTTGTTTGTTTGTTCCCTTTTGTAAATCTTTTTGTTATATAATGTATCATGTATTCCATCTGTGGCTATGTTCTCGGTGTATTTGTTTGCTATTATATGTATTTTGTGTTAGCTGTAGGAGTACAAAATAAATAAATAAATAAACTCTTAAAAGACCGGCAACGCACATCAGCATCCCTTAACATCAGGTGAGCCTCCTGCCCGTTTGCTTCCTGTTTTGTATGCAGAGTAGTCCTTTCAATGATGACGAAAGATTGATTCTAACTCCTGTTGTTATCTATTTTAGATATCAAGTATATAACATAGACTTAAAGACAGAAGAACAGCAGAAAAACCTTCACCTCCTAAAGAGTGATGGAATAGACTTTTGGAGGAAGCCATCTCAGAAATATGGAGTTGTGGGTAAGGCTATGGTTCCCCCGTCACATAAATTGTGGTTTGAAGACAAATTAGAGGAACTAGGAGTAGAGAAAGATATTGGAATTAATGACGTTTCTGAGTAAGTATTTTTATCGTTAATAAATATGAACTATACTTTACAGTAGAAAGTATCATCATTATATACTACGTATCGCTGTTATTGGTTTCGAGATTAGAAAGTGTAGAAAATAAGTATGTTTGCTACAGGATCGGACCTATAATATAAAAAGTATGTCATAGTTTCTCCTTATGCATACCTATAAAATAGTTTAACGAGAATTTGTTTTTCTAAATACTTACAAGTTAAGATGTGGGTATCTCTGCATCTTCAACAGCATTTAACATGGACAGTATTCAGCAGAGTCGTTAGGATTAATACCTGGACTGAGTTTCATTATCGGACGTGAGGGCAGAATATAGAATATCTCGACGTCTGTTTTTCCACAACTAAGCGTTTCTGAAGGCAGTTTTTGCCGCGCACCACCACTATGGAACCAGTATCCCACTTTTATTTCTTATGACTAATATAAGTACGTTCGCGTATAGAGTACTGCAGCCACCTATTGGCCCATGCTACTTAGTGTCATTAAGGTACCTTGGATGGAGAGGCGAGCAATCTTAGTTATTTAATTCTTTGAATCTCAACTCTTAAGCCTTGACTATTGCCGTTCAGTTGTCAGTTGTCTTTCAGTCTTCTATAGCTCCCCGGAAAGTGCTCCTTGTATAGGAGTCATGTAATTCACCTGACTCCCTCATTCCTATTCAAACTACACTCGTCTAGGAGCACACTGAAGTTTCCCCTCTTCGTTGTTGACATCCCCAAGTGCCGCACTAGACGATATAGATTCTTATGAGAATAGTGAAGCCATGAAACTCCATCCTTCAATATTTTCTATATAAGTTCATTCAAGTGGCGGCTTAATAGGCATCTCCTGGACAGCCGTGCCCCTTCATCATCAGGTGCGCAGCGGAAATGTGATGTTCTATTAATTAAAAAGAAAAGATAAACAAATCAGTTATCAAATGCTGGATATCCTGAAAAGGTTCGGGAAGTTCTTTAGCAACGTACTTAAGGTGCATAACAAACCATATCTAAAGCTAGTATGCTATGTTTATCATTGAAAATAAATTAGTTTCTAAGTATATATTCTTAAATGGTACATTGACAATTTCAGGTACTTATTGGAAACAGAAGAAGAGACCAAAATTGGCAATACATCGTTCGACTTTGACGGATACTATAGATATGATAAGGTTAATATATTTTATTTCAATACAGGTTGAAATATGTTTATTTAATCGCTTATATGATAAAATATAAAATACTATTCTTTACTGGTTGATAAAGCAAACGAGAACTATTAAAAAAATTCGAAATAATCAACAACAACCAACACGGAAACGACAAATAAAATACTCATATATGACAATTATGATAAGAAAGAAAAAAATATATTCAACTCAAATTTGTTGAAAAAATATTGTTAAGAAACAACTGAGTTTCACTTTCAAAATCACTTTTTTCCTATTGCTTTAATAATCAATCCAAAATGTACTCATAACAAACATACATACATAGACGAACAAAACTGTATTTTCCATGGTACAAACAAAAGTAAAAACAAAATAGAAAATTAATAATCTAATTTAAGAAATATAATTATTTTTTTTGAAAAATTATTGTAATTAAATAAAAATTGTAAAAAATTTAAAACAAAAATTCTTTTAAATAAAAATTCACTTAAATTACTAGTAAAACAGCGAATTTATCAGGCCTCTACAGATCTCGCTCCGGATACGTATTATTTATTCCTTTCAAATCGCGAATTGCACTTTAATTATCCTAATAAAGAGGAATTCTACATCGGTAAAATTTGATGGAACGAAATTAAACGACGCATTTCTGCATCTATCATATAGCCTATCTATCATAGCCTGTATGATTTCAGTCTTCTGAGCCTGAAATTTACAATGACATCTGACATTCGCATGCTTAACCACCAGGCTTAAAATTATTCATATAATCATCATTAAGTAAATTTATGTGTTTTCCAGATCATTGACTACATGAAAACAATTGAAAGCTCATACGAAAACTCAACTGATGTAGAAATTAAATTAGTAGAAAATGGGAAAACTGACGAAGGTAGACCCCTCATCTACTTTAAAATAGGCAATCCCACTCGAAATAATTCAGTGGTTATCATAGAAGCTGGAATAAATCCACGTGAATGGATAACTGTCCCTGCCGCGTTAAATGTTGTGGACAAAGTGATACAGCAAAGACGATTCCTGGTTGGTTTGGACTGGATAATTATTCCAGTGGTAAATCCAGATGGTTACGAATATACACACACAAATGTAAGCACAATATATATTTCTATATTGTTATCTATAAGATGATAGTCTGTGTGGTTTAATTATTTATATTTTATATACACTAATTTCAAAACTAGGACCCGGGTTTTTTTTTTGATGATTACGTCAACAGTAAAATAGTAACTATTTACTTATATTGCCTAAAAAATTTTCTGTGTTTGAAAACGAAATGCATTTTCAAGGATTCCTACAAAAAATAATACGTTTATGTTATATTATTTTGTAACATTTCATATCACTTAACTGCAATACTTATAAAGACTCTAAACTTTAGATTAAAATTTCATGAACAGATCTCTCTTGAACTAGTGAAGATTATGCAAACTTTCCTCTTAACGGCAGGCTCTTCAACAAAGGCGTTTTTAGATTAATTCTACGTCAAAGAAATTAAATGTTTATTTAATGAAGAATTCTTCCACGCCCCAGGAATTTTATATGTTTATCATAGATTACGCCCTTTCTCTCAGGGGTATCTTTTACAGTTCACATCTAAAAATATATAAATTACACGTCACGTTGTTTGTCCGCTATGGACTCCTAAACTACTTCACTGATTTAAATTAAAATTGCACACTGGTGCAGTTTGATCTAACTTAAAAGATAAAATAACTTACACACACACAAATATATATATAATTCTACTAATGTGTATGTCTCTGAACTTCTCTTAAACGGCTGGACCGATTTAAACGATTTTTGTATGCAATTGGGTGGAGCCCTGGATGGTTAAGATTCACAGTCGGTACTTTCATACCTTGTTTAATATCCTAATCGATTGAAATATCATTAAGGACAACATGAAGTACGAATGTCAGGCACAGGTGACGTTCAAAGAAAAAAATATTAATATACATAATGAAGTCTGAGGAAACAATAATAATATATTCGTGACTCACCACTAAAACTAGTCAATAGGCGCTACAACCTTTTGAGGTCTGGGTCTCAGATTTCTGTATCTGTTTCATGATCATTTGCAAATCTAATTGACAAGTTGATAAGCCTAGCAAGCCGATTTCCTTACAATGTTTTCCTTCAGCGTTCAAGCGAATGATAATTACATAGAAAGTCCGTTGGTGCACAGCCGGGGATTGCACATACAACTTCAGGGATAAAATTCGCACGCTGAAGATATAACTAAGCCAATAAGAAACAGTTAATAATAAAAAAGGAGTTAATATAATAATTTGTTATTTATAAGAAATTCTCTTTGGTGAAATAATCATATTATGTTATTTAATTCGAAAGCTTACTGATCAACTAAAATTACAGCTTCGTCTTTGGACGAAAAATCGAAGCGTGCGCAGCAATCTTGGCACCATCTGTCCCGGCGTCAACATCAATCGTAATTTTGACATTGACTGGCTAATATCTGACTCAAGCACGAGCCCCTGTAGCCATTTATACGCTGGTACGGAGCCATTTTCGGAACCGGAGACACGATTTATCAGATCACTACACATGGAGTACAGCGAACGTATACAACTATATATTTCCTTGCAAAATACAGGTGGCTTCATTGCCTACCCATGGCAGTATGAACGCGCGGCAAGTGGCATGTTTCGCCAGCACTATCTTCTGGGTACACAAATGGTGGATGCCGTGGGTGGTGACTACAATCTAGACATTGGTTCTTTGGCATTTGGTGATCGTGCATCTGGAACTAGCACAGATTATCTAACGTTGAATGGTGTGTTATATGCGTTTAATATCGATGTACAAGATCAAGATGTGCAAGTAGACGATATTAAAACCGTTGTAGATAAGGTTTGGAGAGGTATAGCTGTTGCAGCAGAAAGTTTTTTAGAATAAAAAACAGTGGCGTATCTTTATTTCCCAGTATTCCGACTTAACCGAGGTCCAAGCTCACGTGAAACCACATACGTTAATACGTTGTTTATTTTGATAGTACGTCCACGGACGTAATATCTGTGAATGAGTCAATGTGTTCAGTACTACCTATACAATAAATATATTAAATTTGCTTTGTTTAAATATTACAGGATTATTGTTATTTCCCTTCACAATTATACTATGTGTTAAGATAAGGCTCGCAGGCACGGGCAGATCACGAATTGGTGGGGCTCTGGGCACCGCCGCGAAAAAATACACCGACCAAAACCAACGGATAATTCCCCGTTCCGTTCAATAGTGGGTTGATTGATCAGGGATAAATATAAATCGCCTATTGTATACAGTGGGGACTGGGGGTTCTTTTTATCCACGGGGCCCTGGGCTGCAGCTCAAAAAGTCCTTAAGCAGATTCGCCCTGCAGAAGGGCTAAAACACCGGGGCGATTAGAAAATTCATACAATGTAACTGACTTTTAAACTAAAGCTGAAAATCACAGCTTAAAACTTTCTGAACTAAACTGTCGAAGTTGAAGTTGTTACCTTTATGCAGAAGGGTCAAACCACAGAGTTCCCAAGTTTAATTAAGCCTTAGGCAAAATTCTGAAACCTGTAACAAAAAATGTATTTTTTTTAAATTATTAAATAATTATTACAATTCATTCGTCCGAGTCTCTTTTATTTAACAAAGCAACCAGCTTTCTATGATGACTGTGAAGTTAGTATAACACTGAAAAAGAGTTTCGGCAGTACACACTATAGTTCTGTAGTATCTGATAGTTTTGAGAAAGAGTTCTGGACTTTTAAGCCCATAAAATATTTTATTAAAAAAAAATTTTAAAAGCCAATTTTCATCATATGGTATATGGAGGTATATTCTGCTGAGAGAAAGTGGAGAGTTCTAGGCTGAACTCTCCACTTTCTCACTTTTTCACTTTTTCAGTGTTATACTAACTTCACAGTCATCATAGAAAGCTGGTTGCTTTGTTAAATAAAAGAGACGCGGACGAATTAATTGTAATAATTATTTAATAATTTAAAAAAAATGCTTTAATTGTATTTCCTAGACATCTAATATATCTAATAGAAACCGTGGAGTTCCCATTGTTAAACCCAAAAGAATTGCTTTTTTAATTAAAAAAAAATCTGAAGGTCCTGGGCAGTCTAAAATATGGTTATTTTTATGAAATAAAACGTTTAAAAAATGCTCATTATTTCGTTTTCTTTCTTATTTTTGAATTTAAATGATAGCGAACTATTACAATTGAATTTGTTGTTTTAATGAGACCTTAGTATTGAGAAGAAATTCTTTGCTTTGATCGGGAAGCTAGCAGAGCATTTTACGATTTAAAAGCAAGAAATATATAATTCTTAAATATTATTACTATTTCATTAACTCTTTCTAAAAACTATCAGGAACTATAGAGCCATTGTGTATGTTACTGCTATAAGCAGCTCTGGTAAGTTCACAGACACCCTTATATTCCTGTAATATGTAGATTTTTAGGTTTTAAAACATGTCGAGAATTAATATTACACGTGCTTATAATAAAAATCTAATGATTCAAAGACGGAGTTAACGCACTACACCATTATCATATATATTTTCAGTATTAAAAATGTTGGTCTTAGTTGGTTTAATATCAGTGCAATAAACAAATTACCTTACTTTGATATGAAATTGAATGTTTGAGTATTATGAACTATTTTGACTTCCACGTGAGCTTAAATAGATATTTTGGAAGTGTATGGATGTTTTTAAGTTCATATGTTTGTCCATGTTTTTCTCGGATACTAAGTCATATTAAGATGGAAAATTCCAGCTTCGAAAGCACTCCCAGTTCATCTAAATCGCTTCGAAAACTGAAATGAATGAGAGGCTTTAAATGTAAGAATTATCCTTAGATTTCTGGAGATTATGTTTTTATACAGACAGACGATTAGCTACAATTCCTCCCGATTATAAGTTAGATGCGACCAGTACACGCCAGTGAAGACGCCTATTTAGCGGCCGCTTGATGATTCCACTGCTTCGCTGTTTTCACAAGAAACCATGATCCAAATCGTATTGAACGAAGGGGTAGTTTCAAAATAGATGACGGAATCTAGTTGTATAGAGAATAAGCTAGTCCATCATTTCTAAGCACCGGCCCAGAGATGACTGCACAAATGGATTTGAGTTCGATAAATGAGATGTGACATTTTTATTAGTAGTTATACTTTTTTTAGCGTGTAAGTGAAAAATGTTCAGATTAATTTTTTACGACGCGCACACCGTGACAAAAAAGCTGAAAAACATTTCTTTTATTACGTAAAAATATTTTTTCTTGCGATATTTAAATAAACTTTAACTAGATATTTTTTTTATTTTAATACCTTTTTTCCATTGTTAGTGTCGTTTTTTCTACAAACGTAGACTAAGGCAAAAGATAAAAAACATAATAAGATTATTATCTTGTTACGCCAAAGAAATAAAACTTTTAATGCACGTGTACACGTGGTTTTTTAGTAATTTTATAAGTATAAGTGACAAATCATCCTTCAAATAAAAATAAATAAGAAAGAAATGTATCAAACCGCGAATACAAATAATGCTAATATTAGTTTAAACAGATCGCATCAAATGAGATTCACCGTCTAAGGTCAGAATCAAATTCAATATTGGACTATCAATCTTGTAAGCTTCTGTGGATATTGAAAGAATCCGGTATTGTAAAATCGCTTATAATATCACATTTGTTCGGTGAACCTAATAGGATTCTTATGAGATTTTCTGTTATTAAATATAACCAAAATAAGATGGATTCTATTCTTCTAAGAAATAAAAGCGAAAGAAGAGAAAGAAAGCCATGGACAGGATAGGATAACAAGATAAAAATAATGTAAAAAATCATGTACTGTAAATTAAATTTTTGAAGTGAAAACTTCTTTAGCGGCGTTGTACACATTTTTGGAACGGATAAAAAATGTTAAACTCGCGTCAGGCCTGACCTGATCGAAACTTCGGATGGAGAGTAACCAGCTGGCGTGAAGTATTTAATATAATATAAATTGTCATGTTTGTGTACGATCAATATTGTATTCTACCACATAAATGATAGTACTTTTATTCAGATAATTAAATAAATCGTGCAAAATTATTCCCTAACCATTCCAAAATATCAAAAGTGCACAACGAGAAGAGTGGCGGAAAGTTTCTTGCCAGTTCTTCTTACCCGCTCTACGGCCTTGACTTGCGAAATGGTTGTAAATGTAAATTTACAATTAATTTAATTTGTTTTCCTTGACGTTCATAAGTGTACATGTTAACCTATATGAATAATGATATTTTTAATTTGATTTGATTTGAAATTTACAATTAGTTTAATTTGTTTTTTTGACGTTCATAAAGTGTACATGTTTACCTATATTAATAAAGATATTTTTGAGTTTGAGTTTGAGTTTAATATTCAAGTTTTCACTTCGGCTGACACTGCCGGAGTGCAACCAGTATTTTTTTGTCATGATTGGAAATTAAACGGGCTTTATTATTATTATTTATATATTAAACCATTGTAGTATATTCAAACTTAACTTAACCGACTAAAACGTAAACTTAATGTATTTTCCCGTTAATATTTATAAATTTTATATTTAACTAATATCACACCCTAGTCCCTAAACTAAAGATATTTATTTATACTTCGTTACCATAAGTAACAACACGTAAGTAGGTTACATAAGTACTTCATTTTCATAAGTAATGTTGTTTTAATGTTTAAACAAATATATTAAAATTATAGTCAAAAGTTTTACCGTTGAGAAATTATAACGATCGTACAAAATATTCCAAAACGTTTAAAGATTTTTTTACGTAGTATGTGCCAGCCTGTGTGTATGTGTGAGCGAGATAAATTTTGGGACCTAAGATAATAATTTTAACAACTCGATTTTTGTTGTCAATTATAGATTACGTATTTGGCACAGAACTAGATATGCATTAATATACGGATAAAAATTCTTTAAAAACCTAAAATTAAGGAATTTTGAAGTGTATTAATATTTTTATCGATAGAAGGTTCGAAAATTAAAAAGACCATTATCGTTTCTCAATTTTCTCGAAACTTCGAAATTCAATTAGGAGATTGGACGCATAGAAAAACATCAGCTATTGTTTTTGGATGCAGTGGTAATTTCGAATTCATTGAAAATTATTTTCGTCCATTAGTATTCTCGCAGCGATTCAATAATGTTACTGTTTTCAACTTTCGATGTGAATAAAGTTGCGGCTGTTTCGAATTATCTATTAGTTTCCAAAGTGATAAATATTGGGGGTGGTAAATAACCTAAGAGTTCTTCAAGAACTAGGTTTCTTCGCCGTAGTATATAACCCTCGGTGATATCTTTAACCCTTGATTGCGGAACCAAGGACCTGATCTAGTCTGCTCCACGTGCTGTCTCCGTCACTATCGACATCATTATATTATGCCCGCAGTGTGAGTTTGTACAGCGTGTGTATCTAATGTCTTTAATAAATTTAATTATATTTCGATGTATATTTTATACTAATGTTTCAAAGATGTTTCATTTTCACTCTAAACTTCAGAGTTTAAGCAAATTTGTAACATGACGTAACGATGGAACTTTGATGAAATCACAGTCCACACATAATATATGAAAAAACAATATTATATAGAATATAATAATTTAATAAAACCACAAAATATTAGTTATGTCTATACCGGAGTGCCTCACAATATTCCTCTGATAATTTATTTAACTTAATTCGCATGTCTATTTTGATATGGCTATAATGCGGTTTTAATAATTAATCTGAATGCATCACGTTTGTGAATAAACAATTTATTAACAATCTTCTTAGTGCACTCAACAAACCACGATTGAAGATGAAGATATATCAGGCAAGTTGGAAGCCAGCGCCGCATAAGCTATTCTACGCTCTACTGCCCAACACAGCTGCCGACTTAGATTACTAGTTGCCTAGTACATACATATATATATATATATATATATATATGATTAGACTATAGAAACTTAGTTTACGTTTCAAGAGACAACAAAAGATAAGCACGTTACATTTTGAAATCAAGTACTAATATAATACAGACTAATAAATATATATATATATATATAAAAATCAAGTATTCATTAAGAAATATTATTCATTAAGGAATAATAACGGAAAACTTAATATAATATATCAACGAGCACCAATATTTAATAAATTAATAATAAATGTAAAAATAAAACCTTTTAAAAAATTTAAATAACTTTGAAAAGACATAAATAACAACATACCTACAAAATAACAAAAAACAAAAACATATTCTAAATATGTGTCAATAAAATCATAAAAGTGGATATAAATTCATAGAAAAAATATGTGAAAAACATTACAAAAAACTTGTGTAATTTTTTTATTTTATGTGGTATATTTTCAAATTAATTCATAATACGATGTGCGTATTATCTAACCTACTCTAAATTTTCTATATTAAAGTGTTTTTGAACCGTAAGATTAGTAATGAGTTATACACAACATATTATAACAAATCTTTGTGACGTTTTTATAATTTAGATTTGTAAAAAAATATATTATTTGAGTCTATACGTTATAATTTGTGCTTGAAAAAAATAACACACAATATTATCTAGACGTGTAATATGCAGTTGTTTAAAAGCCAACCTTCTAATGTTTAAGAAAACTCGTGTTGAACCTTCTTTACAAGACAAATTACCAGAAAAGTTCAATCATCGATTTGCAGTTATGCAAGCGTGTCTTTATCGTTTGAAACTTTAACCCCCTGGCGAATGTTCCACAGGTTTAACACACAATTGATTGTGATGCGGCTGAAAAAGCTAAAGCCTGTAAATACAGGGGTCTAGGCTCTGAATATGATTTTGTCCCATTCGGTGTCGAGACCCTTGGTCCGTGGGGTCCTAGCGCGTTAAGGCTTTTTAGGGAATTATCAAAAAGGTTAGTCGACATCACAGGAGAACGAAGAGCTGGCAAGTTCCTTGGACAAAGAATTAGTCTGGCTATTCAAAGGGGGAACGCTGCCAGTATCTTCGGAACCTTGCCTAAAGGGACTACTTTTAATAATATTTTTTAATAATTAAGTTTTAAGGTTAGTTATTAGGTATATTTTTATGTATTATGTTATTTCTTAAGTTAATTATAGGATTTAGTTTAATATTTTATTATGATTGTATCTTGCTCATAAGATAATTATTTACAACGATAGTAATAAATGAAACATAATGTGAATTCTAGACCCATTTTAAAATCATTATGGCATAAACTGTATTGTGAACAGCATTGATTTATATATAATTTCGAAGCCAACTCCGATAGTAATAAATGATACCTTTAGTATATCACGCAGTGGTCATAGGAAATTCTACCGCAGGCAGTGACATAACACCTCAGTCAATACCATAGATTGGCAGTTATCGCTCAATAAGGCTTTTTATAAATTGGATGATTATTTAAATGATCCTTATCCTTTGGATTGATTTGCTCCACCAGTTCAAATATTTATTGCTGCTCTGCCTTACAAAGAATTTGTATGGACCCAAAACAGTTCCACATGCCTGCTCTACGCCCTGGACTTGCAAACAGATAGTAAATGTCAATTTAGAATCAATTTAACATCTTTTCAGTTGACTTTCATAAGTATACTTGGTTTTGTATTATTGTATTAAAATAAAAAATAGCCTTTTTTCAGTACTACTTTAAGTCCATGTCATTTATGTTTTTACAACTACTCAAATTCTGACGGAGCGAAGGCCTCCAAATTCTTCCATTAGTCCCTTTTCCTTGCGACAATTTTCCAATTTTTCCCCGCTATCTTTTTTATTTCATCTTCCCAAGTTTTTGGTGGGCATCGTCCCTTTTTTTCTATTAAGCTATTTATAGAGTCCTGATGAGTCAAAACTAATCACGCACTTCCGAAGCAAGTGACAATGAATTAGATAAATTCTATGAAGCACTGCAGTAATAAGTTTGTATTATCTGTTGATTAATAGGTATTTTTGAAATGAAAAACATTAATGTCAGTATTAATTTTATTTTGAAGGAACTAAAACAATGTGGATGCCCGGCGAGCTCCAGCAACTATACCCGCCCAGTTCTCAAGAACTGTTGGGAGGATATACCTAGGCGCTTGAAAGTATCCACCGAAGAAACCGTGAACTTCTATCTTATATGTTAGGAACACTCCAACAGAATGTGCATAGTCAGTGGACATTCCTCCTACACTATACCCTCTCATGATAGCCTCACTTCCAACTGAGTAACCAAGTGGAAATGGATGGTCATGGTCTTCAGCATATTTATTCATTGCTTCTGCCATGGCTACCCCAACTGTATGTAGACCAAGAGCTTGGGTTGACAAGGTTGGTTCATGTCCCCACGGGTAGAGGACTTTGGAACCAAAGCTATCAAACGAGATATACATTCGCAGTCTGTTAAGGTTTTCATGGATCAGGTCTCTGAGGTTTCTCGTTTCAATTTCTGAGAACGGTCTGTTGCCAGGGTAAAGTGGAGTGCAAGGTAAACCGTCGGGGCCATTTGATCTCCAAGCGAACTCAAAATTTCTGTCCATGTCTGCACCAAGACATACTAAACTCAAGGGGTGGTTATCATTCGAACGCGTCTTCTGCCACACGACACTCTGAAAAGCGAAGGAAATGTAAAAGAATCGGTTCAAGAAATATTATTATTATTTTCTTTATCCGGAATAAAAAGTTTTTAATATTTACTTAGTTAAATACGAAATATAAGTTATGAAACATATTCTTAAGAGTCTTGCTACAAGTGCGTATGTGCAATAGTTACTCATTTGACTAGTTCGGTTGTTTACGACTCGAACAACTGCCCGAAGTGCGCGATGGTCGGGTTGGAGTAGGGAATAGATAGTAACACATGCGCACGGGCAATTCCTTTGAAGTTATAGAGTTTACTTAAAATCAGTGAAGTGAATTTAAGTGAATCAAGTCATCATTGGAGTGTTTAATTTCCTAGCCTAAGAAATAGATCAGCTTTTAACAAATATAAAATTGTGTTATAATCCCGTTAATCACACTTGCCTTGTGACCACTTTTATATATACATTCGAACCGTTTTGAGTTCTTTGCTTGTAATATAACAGAATTTGTTGATTGCTATTTGGTTGTAAGAGATATTAATTTTATAATTTTTGTTGAGGGTAGCGCATAATCTTTGACTCGCCGCGTTTGATTTGACTTTTTACTCTCTTTTGTTGTTGGGTTATTTGCCAATTGTATTCATTAATTACGCCCTCAATAATATAATATTTCGTGAGTATTTTGTGCGTGTTGCAATACACAGACACAACTGTATAACTATTTGTGTCGTAATTGAAAGGCAATGTATATATAATATTATCAGTCTAACCGTCCCCTTAAATTTTATTAATTATACACAGGAAGTGTTAATGGTTCCCTAACAGATATGATAATAATTAAAAATTAAATATTATTAAAAGTTTGGTCCTTGTGGCAGGTGTATCACAAGCATTTCCTCGTTGGCAGCATTCTTCGCTGGCAGCATTTCCTCGCTGTATTGCGATTCTTATTCGTTGAGCGAGGAAAGCACCAGCTCTGGGGTCACCGGTATTATATACATGGCGTCAATTTCAATCTTTAATTAGTGCCTGTGCCCTTAGCCCCACGGCTCAAGAGTCTAACTCTAAAGGGAACAAAATTGGAGGAAAGACTCAAACTTATATCAGAAATAATGAGTCTAAGATATTCTATGCTTGAACCTAGCGAGAGTACACTACCATCAGATAAGTAATATATTTTATTTAATGTGTTTGTACTCACCGAAACAATGGAAAAGTTATAGCTATCAGGATTGGCCATTGGCAAAAAGATCCAGTCAAACTTATCAAGTAAATCAGGCTCCGTAACATTTTCGACGAGTTTGTGAATGGCGTATGTTACAGGAGGTATAGTCAGCCATTCCCTTCCATGCATGCCTCCGTCAATCAAAATTATAGGCTTTGATTTGTCTTCAAAATTTGTTGTGGATACTTTGAGTATATTAATCGGACGACCTTCAAAGGAATTTGATGGAGTTTCCAGTTTCGCGACATTTGGGTAAGTTTCAGCTATTACTTTCAAATAGTTGTCAATCTGAAATTTAATTTTGTGTTAAGCTGTTTTCTATTAGAATTCTATAGATCTTGGGTCCAGCGAGAGGACAAATCTTTATTAATTAAATAATTACCTCTTCCGTTGTGTGATATACATCATAGGATAAACGGCTATTGATATTAGAATTAGTCCATAATCTGGAATAAATTACATCGATTAAACATGCTAAAAATTAGTAAAATTAACGTAGCTTTACAAAATTTTCTTCAAAAACAAATTCTTCTTTTCTTTCTTTCTTCTGAATCAAACCCAGTACCCCGAAGTAAGTCCCTTTTGCCTCTATTTGATCGCTATAGTTTATGATTAAAGGTAGTAAGTATGCGCGCTGTGTATAAACATGTTCTATATGATATTTATTATATAAATGAAATTTATTTTGTGACATGCAAACAGAGCTTTAGAATTCCGTTAGGAAAACAAAACTGGCTTGTATTTTACAAGCATGTAAATAATTAAATTTTCGTTATAATGTAAAGTTTTATTATCGTTTTTGTGTCTGTACCTTTTCGTTGTTTATAACGTTATTTTAATGTAACATATTATTTTAAAATCTAGAAAATACATACCCAATTTCTTCACCTTTCGCAAAGATCACACTAAAAAGGCATAATATTATAACCCTCATGATTATGCATCTAAAACTATACTGTAGACAAGTGCAGAAATAAAACGATAAATATAATTCTTTTATAATTTTAACGATGTCATGTTGTAACTATAAATAATGATAAATGTATCCTTCTATATTGCATTGGATTTGAGACAGTATACTATATTTAAAATAATAATCCAGCGGTGCTAAAACGTTTTAGGACCTTAAAATATTGCTTAATAGACAGTGTCAAAGGTTGTGTTCTTCATCGTACGAGCGAGTGTTTCATGTGTGAGAAAGAAAAGCCGCCATAATAACGCTCGACCTAAAGATGGAAAGGCGCACGTTTAAGCCACTCGGCAGATTAGACTTAGGGTCCCTCTAGAAAAGAGCGTAAGAATTCTTAAAAAGCCGGCAACGCACTCGCGAGTCCTCTGGCATTGAGAGTCCCCATGGGCGGCGGTGACACAGCATCAGGTGAGCCTCCTATCCGTTTGCCCCTTTTTCTATAAAAAAAATTTGTTGAAATTGACAGCTTGATACATAAAAACCTCCTTCAATATCTGGATAGTGCATAACCACCCAGACTAAAGATGGTAAAAGCGCTCAAATATATTATATTTTAATTGATTATAGTTATACATAACTTAAGATTGAATCTTATTTGAAAAGAAAATTTTAAATACGGGTGCTTGTGAGATTAGATAATACGATATGGTAGATGAGCTGATACGTTGGAATTGTAGCATGTATCTAGAGATATGATTATAATGAGTACTTATATGATATGTATATAATTTAAGTTTTCTATACAGTTTCGCTGTGTTAACCTAACCTAACTATTTCGTCTTTGTGACTGCGACGGTCCATTTTTCGTGGTCGAAAAAACCACGGAATTTTAAACCTAAAAAGACATTATGGCCTGTAACTCGCCTAAAATGGATGATCAACATAGTTACAGGTCCACCGTTAATAATATTCAATCACAATTGATATTACGTAACGAATAAGGATTGTTGCGTTTTTTTTGCGTCATAATCGATATAAACTAAATACCACACTGCTGTCAGAATTTATATTTTACAATGCGTTCCTTCGGCACTCTGTTATTTTAAATTACGAACTCAAGGTTCTCGTATATGCCATTTCTACATCCTAGGCGCTAATAATGATCTTTAGCGTGAGGTCCAAAAACTCATCTCAGCGGTCTGGTTTAGGTTGGTTAACTTTAGGCTATTAACTGTTCATCTAATAACATTTATTAGCCGTGCTAAAAAAAACTTAGGTTATGACTCGAGTCTGTATGTAATGCTCAACTCGGTTTTTAAGTCGAGAAAAGCGCTCGACTAAAATAGACATAGTATTTACTTTTTCTGTTATTTGCAGTATTTATTTCCAGTTCTTCTCTTCCGTTCTACGCCCTTGATTTCAGAACTGGCAGTAAATGTAAAATTAGAATCATTAAAAGTTTATTTTGACGTTCATAAGTGTACATTATGTTACCAATATGAAAAAAATAATTTTTTGATTTGATTTGATTTGATTTGATTTTTAATCCTTTCCTTCCTCTATTCCTCTTTCTTTCTCTTATAACAGTTGAACACACTTCTTATCCCTTCATCTAAACTAGTCGGTGTGGAATTTGCTACAAAGGGAAAAACAAAAGTTTTACTACCAGTTACTACAAGATATACGACAAACAAGCACACAGCGGTAAGTATTTCTTAATATTATATGGAAAAATGCAAAAACAGAATTCAATAAAGTTGTAATTTTTTATTTGGGTGTCAGGGGTGAATACTCAGAACAAACACTTGCTGCAAATTCCCCGTACTAGACTATATAAAGTTAGTAATAATTTTTTTGGAAAAGGGAGACTCTTATAAAATCCCAGAGGCTCTTTTATCTCTGCCTTTTAATAAATTTAAGAAATGTATTAAAGAAAAGCTGCGTAAAAAGGTTAACGATTATCTAGTTTATAAAAGGGCCTGGGACTAGGACTACTTCCAATTAATTTACTATACTTATTTTAATATAAGTATTGTTTGATGATTTGCTTTTTTAAAAGTATCGAGAGTTTTTTTTACGCCGGCTTTTTCTTTTGGCCTACACCCTCTGTCTTCTTTGCCGATGAGTAGGGATGCCTACAGGTTCAAATTTACTGACGTGGAATAAGTGATAACTGATGTTCCAAAATAAATGTATTTTATTTTGAATAAGTTATACCTAGTATTGTCTTTTATAAACATAACTTTTACACATTAAAAGAAAAACAGTTTTTATATAACTATAATCCGTAAAAAAGTGTTTATTGTAATTAAAGTGTTTATATATAAGTGTTGTTCTTTAAATAAGTTATACCTGGTAATCCAATAAGTTTGTACTTAATATTTTAGTTTAGCTTCATTAACTAATCTCAAACTAAAGCTATCTAAAAAACCCGTTATCATTTCATTAATTCGGAGCAGATTAAATAATTTAATCGTAACGGAATATAGATAATAATGTTGATATATTCGCAGGTTTAGTGATAGTATCACAGTTCACAGACCAAAATCAAATTGGTCAAAATGTATAAGATATTTCTTCTTTTCCTGGTGTCCCCATGTTTAGTTTATGCTAAACATGAGGAATACTTGGGGTGAGTACCAGTTAATAATTTAATGAATGTATCTGTTGAAAAAGTTATCTTACCAAGAAATACTATATATACATCATTATATAGCCATTGTTCAGGGTTGTCTCTCTCCCTAAAATATATCGGGGAGGCCAATGGCTGGCCATGCGCCATACTCGTGAACGGTCACTTGTAGTGACTGATCGGGCTTGAATTTGTTGAATGTTAGTTATTTCGACTATCGATTGTTGTTCCCACGAGAATGTAAGTGCGTGCTATTATTTCACCATGCCGACTGCTTTTTTATTTTTTATTTTATAATAATAATTACTTTAAAATGTCTTACGGAACATGGTGTAATTGTTGCAACTCTTTACAAACATTTAGGAAAATAAAAATACTTGTCCATTCTACGCCTTTGATTTAAGAACTGGCAGTAAATACAAAATTAGAAGCATTTAATATGTTTTCTTTATAGACTTTCATAAGCCAGCAGTGTTACCTGAATGAATAAATGATTTTGAATTTGAACTTGAGTTATTTTTTTAATAATAGTATTGTGTTACAGACACGTTCTTTATGAAGTCAGAGTTGCAAACGAAAATCAAGGATCATACTTAAACGAAGTGGTAGAGCGTTTCTTCTTGGACAAGTGGCACCCCACAATCACCGGACAGGATAGCTTGATTCTGGTCCCGGGAGACTTGAAAGAGGACTTCCAGAAGGAGATGATCAGAGCGAACATCGCTTATGAGGTCAAGTCTGACAACATTAAGGAGTAAGTCAACTTATGGATTCCGATATATATTTTTCATTAAGAAAATTTCACTTACAATGAAAAAACAAAAGAGCAGCGTTTACCAAGTGCCTTGGGCGTGCAACCCTTATGCATGGTCGTGTGTTCTTCTGTATCTTCTATGGGATTAATTAGCACTAACTCCTACGGCGTAGGCAAACATCATCAGGAAACCGGTGTCGTAAAGAAGTCAGACACAGAAGGCAGATCACCTAATTATCTATAAAATACAAATGCTTGAAGAAACGGATGCAATCTTAGTCCAAGAATCATTTAGAATTTATAATAATATAAACAAAACATAAAAATACTATATTATATAGATTTTAAATGAAAGATTTGTTTTTACAGTTACAAAAGCAATCAAAATAAATGGCCCGAAGGAGCTATCAAATTATAATCAACTAAATTTTTTTGATAATACGGGTATTATTCATTATAATCATTTCTGTAACAAACTAATTATGTCAGACTAAAGCTAAAACAATTTTCTTCCAGACAATTAGACCTTGAAGATCAACTGCTGTCTGCAGCAGCTGCGAGAAGCAACAGATCAAGTCCAGCTCTACCGTACGATGTTATTCACAGATACGATGTTGTAGGTATCCGAATTTAATTTTTTTAAAGTTAACTTCAGAGTTATATAATTAAATTATTACTTATGAAGAAGACAACCTGCGGTGGCGGGTATATTTGTGTTGATTGCCCGTTAATCAATAACCTAATACAACACAAGTTTATTCAATTAATGAAAGGTCGTTGACATCATTGATACCATTGATCATCATCATCTTATAATTTACTGTTTATTTACGTTATTATAAGTAACTAGTCAGAACGGGAAGAACCGGCGGCGTAGCAGTTATGCGAACTAAAATGTTTCTTTTTAGTAATTTTATTTATTATATTAAGAATCAGAATGGAACTATAATCAACAAAGGCGGCCTTACCAATTGCGAGGCTTTGGGCAGCAGGTCTTTAAGAGGCCCTTTAAGAGGTCTTTGAAAAGTATATGATGCGAAAGAAGGGTCTAGTTGTTTGGTTTGGTATTTGTCATGTTAGTACATAAGGATTTTTTTTACTTTTTAATTTAATTAAAGGTCAAAGTCCAATGGTTTAATAAAAAAAAAATATTAAAATTTGGGTTGGGTTGTTGCCCTGCAAAAGCGAGGCCCCGGGAGGATTAACAGTGTTGATGACGACAAAAAAGGAAATTTAGTAAACCCGCAATGACTCTAATGGTTTTAAACACTACTTACGTGTAACTCCGACATATTTTATGCATTATCCTTTAATTGCATAACATATTTCAGATGTCTGTGTTATTAACAATGTTGGGATTTTCTACACTATAAATCAAGACAAAATTTGGTAAGGTAAACAACTACCTACAAACAGTTGCAAACTCCTACGCAAATGTTCGAATCGCTACCGCAGGAAAATCTGCGCAGGGCCGTGACATCAGATACTTGAGAATATCCTCAGACAACTTCCAGGTAACTTTAAACAATATGCCACAGACAAGCAGTTAAAATCTATAACGATTTAATATTACTTTGATCACAGAAATATCTTACATAATACAAAGTTAACAGTTAAGATATTGGTGGTATGTTATCACCGTTACATAAGGACAATCCCGTGTAAATCATTTTCAAAGTTGAACCAAGTTACTTTGGATAAGTTTTATGGTTATAAAACTAAATCGCAGTTTTGTTAGTATTACGCCTTCTATACCGGAATGATTAATATTTAACCCGAATATAATACAAGGTTAGACGCTATCAATAAACTAACTATATAAGCTTAGATAGTCACCTCAAGTTTATCTCGTGAATAAACAACTATGCTTTACAATTTGCATATTACGAATGTTAAAATCGTAACATATTTCAATACAAAAGTCAAAAAAACTCCTAAACTGTATTCATCTATTCTAAGATCAGTTAATTTGAAATCCATTAAAATTTGATTATTATATTAATAATATATTATTGTGTATATAATATTTACAATAAATTATCATAATAATCCTTGAGTTTTAAAACATGTAATTAGCTTCGCTATCAAAGAAAACGTTTTCTAAATGTTACAAGTGATAATTTTAATACGATAACATGTGACGGGATTATTATAAATCGCTATCGATTAAGATTGGATAAATAAAATATATGAGTAAAATCTAAATAATATTACATTGTCCACTACATTTTATTTATTCTGTGCAGGGATTGTGCAATTAATCATTCAATCATAAACATATGAAATATCATAAATATATACAGCATGTCTAGTAACTAATGTCAATACTGGAACGAAGTTCCATAACGCGCGTTGTGAAAAGAGGCTAGACGGAAAAAATTCTTACGAAAAGTTGTCACGACACTTTTTGCTATAGTTGTTGTAATTCACCGGTTCTCGACCGATCACCGAAGTTAAGCAACGTCGGGCGAGGTCAGTACTTGGATGGGTGACCGCCTGGGAACACCTCGTGATGTAGTCTTTTTTTTCCTAGGGATAAGAAATAAAAACAACAAAATATAATACTACCATGGATGCAGTTTTTTCAAGACATAAATATAATAGAATCCAAAACATATGTTTCCTACTTCAATGACCACAAGCTAATTATTACTAAAGCCTACTACTTATTAAGTTTAAATAGCATTATATTTGTTAATAATAATAAAAAAAAAATTGTATTACAATTCCTTCACTAATTAATCGAAAGGAACTTCGTTCCATCCGGGTGTCCCTTGACAACTCTCAAGTTTTTTATCACTCCTTTATTTAACAGTCTCAATGGAGTCTTTTTTGTTAATATTTTTGTAAAAAAACCCTAATGAAATCGTTACAATAAATTAATTTCATACTACACAGCTTCAGCAGCATGATCCTCTATGGATTTGGAAACAGACAGCTCCCTCCAAACGCTCTCACCCTTATATTATTTATAATACGTATGTAAATTTTAGGTAGTAGGACAGAATATAAAAAAGGGTTTTGATATACATGTTTATTCATTTACAAATTACACAATTATATGGTAGATCAATCTAAAGACGCTAATAGTGGGGGACACTAGAGATGACCCTGTGTTGTGTGAACAAACAAATATAGATAGAACAATAGATAGCATTTCATGACTTGTAATACAATTAATGATTTTTATATAAACAATATTTATTTATTTATTACCGAAATACATACATTATCCTTACAGACTACGGATATACTGAATTAATTCTTTAATTAAGACTTAATAGAACTAATCAATACAAACTATTTTAATACCATGTTGAATATTATATTAATGACTTTAATCCGTTGAATAGATAAATGTAAACATAAAGAAATCCTTGTTTTTTAAACTCAGTCTAGGAACAAACCCGTGGTGTTCTTGATGTCTTTGCTGCATGCTCGTGAGTGGGTCACTCTTCCTGGTACTCTGTACGCCATTGAGAAACTTGTCATAGACGTGCAAGACCGAAGCCTGGTGAACAACATTGACTGGATTATCATGCCTATTGCCAATCCTGATGGTTATGAATTCACACACACGAATGTAAGTAACTCAAGCAGTCGTATTTAAAGAAAATATTTAAGTTAATGGATAGCCACTGTTATTATCTCTAGAAATCGAACCTTTAGACTACGTGTATGTTAATATTCAGTTACGGTGTCTTTGTATTTATTGTAGCCATTAAAATAATGAGAAATGAGGAAGAAAGTTTGAAAAACGTGATTTCTGTATTCTATCGTACACTTTAACTTTGTACGTTAATTTTGTGTTCTTCTAGACCCGTATGTGGCGTAAGAATCGTCGCCAAAATTCCGGATGGTCCTTCTGCCCTGGTGTCGACTTGAACAGGAACTTCGACCACCTGTGGGGAACATCTTCCAGCTCATCTCCCTGCAGCGACACATACCACGGTACTGGACCCTTCTCCGAACCAGAAACAGCGGCTGTCAGGAACGTCCTAAACGAAGTCAGGAACCGCTTAGAGCTGTTTATTGACCTACACAGCTTCGGCAGCATGATCCTCTATGGATTTGGAAACAGACAGCTACCTCCAAACGCTCTCACCCTTAACATGGTTGGAGTCAGAATGGCTCAGCGAATTGATGCTGTTAAATGGGGAAATAATAGAAACTACAGAGTAGGAAACATCGTCGACCTTCTCAACTATGGTGCTTCTGGTGGCTCCAGTGACTACGTTCAGTCTCTAGGAAATCTCCTATCATACACCTATGAAATGCCTGCTTATAGGAACCAGAATACGTTGAATGGTTTCCTTGTAGACCCTGCCTTCATTTACCAAGCTGGTATGGAGACTTGGGAAGGTATTAAAGCAGGAGCCCATTATCTGATCGAAAGGCGTAACGCAGCTATGGCTCGATGATTTTCGTTTATTGGTTTTAACTTCTTTACAACTTGTGTTTGACATAACGATAGATTGTTAAATAAGAAAAATAAAAATAATAATTTTCCATTTTATAGTAATTTAATCACATTTTAACAAAATTTGTAAGTGCGATTGATCCCTTGATAGGAAATAAATAATATATAAATAAACATATATATAAAAATATACTATCATTTATATTTCAATTCTATAAATAATATTGTGCTTATATTAATGGTGTTTTTTTAAAGGAATGAGCTAAGTAAGGTATTTTTGTTCGTAAGCAACGACTGTTAGAGACACTTTGTTCTTGTTAACATGAATGAAATTAGACAACTCAGTGTGTTTGAAGACGAAATTGACAATTAATAGAATGTATATCAAGTAATGCTAATTACAACATATTTTTATACGTAAGGGCGTATATGCAGTGTATATTTTTGGAACTTAAAATTTAAATTTTAAGAACGAATGTTTCTTCATGGGCAGTCGAGAGTTTCTTAGTGTAACTTTACCGCACTCCACCTCTATGTGGAACAAGCTATTAATAAAATATTTTCAAACCAATTCGACTCCAAGAAATAAGAGTACCAATTTTTAAAATACCGGTAACGCTTGTGAAGCAAGAGTTGTGAAGTTAGAGTTGTCGCAGCACACACAATAGTTCTCGAAGCCATAGGTTAGATAGGTTCCTTCCTTCAAACATCCCGAAGCGACAAGAACAGATATCCTCTCTGACTTACATGCAAACTTCCGCCCGCGGCATAAATAAATGTTCCAATTAGTAGCCCGGGTAGGAGAGATAGGAAGTATCAGCCGGGGAGGATCTGTGCCTCGGTAAGAAAGATCATGGCTGGCTTCGCAGTCTCTAAAGTTGAGCACAGAATTGCCCCCCCCGCCAGGATACGAAGGGCAGCCTGTGCGTCAATCAGAGTGCTGAATGTGCCTGTGGTGGGCGCCCACAACCCCCCTTGGGTTCCCCACCATGAGCGAGAGTGGTACCCCTCTGGGGTAGGTTCTGTTTTTTCTGCACCTTCATATTTATTGAGGGGGGCTGGGCTCCAGGAATCTCTCTCGCCGCACGAAACGGTTGTACCAGAAGGCGAACCTTTTGCAATCACTTCATGCCAGTTTTCTGAAAGACAGTGGTACTGCTCCGGTCATGCCGACCCATTTGGCTAAAGCCCGAAAGACGCAGCATGGCACTCCCGCTAGGAAGGGGTTAACTGATTGCGCTGATGAAATAGCCTCTATCACAGGTTATTTCCCCAGTGGGCGATGGGGTCCTCACGTCCCGACGCCCCAAATGTTAGTTGTAAGTGGGTATTCAAAATTAAGAAATGAACAAATCCAGTTGCCAAGATGTCAACCTTTAGATTGTTTGTAGCTGTAGCAACTTATATGAATCTACGTATTTACCGAATGGATGTAGCGGGAGCATTTCATTATGGAGACATTGATGGAGATGTTTTTTTAAATATTGCTATTATTATTCTCGTCGAGCTTGTCTCTCGACGAAAGCCTCCTCCACATATCGTCATGTTGTTGTGTCCTTCCCTGTTCTGTACTATTTTTATGTCGTTTTCCTTATCAACTACTATGTACCTTAATTGACTATTTTCTCATTTCTTCTTTTAAAATGTATTCTGTCTATTGCCATTTCCATTTTTTTCCACTTTAAACCATTTCACCACATTTTAAAAGAGAGATAAACACAAATGTGCTGCAAAAATATTTATTTTAAGAAACACCGTTTAGAGTTTTTTATTTCAGTTGAAATTCTATTTCTTTAAATCAATCCAAAATGTATATACAACAAAAACTTTGTATTCAAATCAATATAACTAAAACATACATAAACAAACAAAACTAGCCCTGTTTTCAACAAAGTAACAAATAAAATTATCTGTAAAAACTAAATAATCTAATTTAAGAAATATAATTTATATATTATATATCTACAGTAAAGTAACAAAAATCTCTAATAACCTTGGAACTACAAATAAATCAACAAATTCTTCGAAGTAGTATCCTAGGTATACAAATCTGATAGTCGAAACAATTCTGATTAATTTAGATAAAAAGGTTACATAATTTAATTTTCGATTAAGTCCTGGCCTTCGTTAGTAATACTTATTAATCAATTTAGCAGTTTCTTCCGAAATGAGGGAGTGGATACTAGCGTCTTTGTGCGCGGTGGCATTTGCCAAGCATGAAATATACTCAGGGTACGTAACTTTTAAAATAGACTGTAATGTTTTTGGAGGAAATTTTTTGTAACGGATGAGTTGAAGCTACTCATTTGTTAAGAAATAGTATAATTTCACAAAAATGGTTCTGTCTCATACCTTTTCGAGGCATTCAACCCAGAAAGCTCAGGCGGGTATGTCCGCATAAGGGCCTGGCGACGATGCAGTGGGACGCAGTTGGACCCACGTAGCTATGCCCTCCCACCCTACACCTCGCCGTCGCCAAGCACAACCCCACCGGTCACCTTAACGCACCTCCCGCTTATACCTTACTTAGGGTAGGACTGCCTGATGTTAAATGAATTATATGTATATTACACCGATACATTTCCATAATAGGGCATCCCGTCCACATCTATTATGTTGATAAAATCTTAAGAAATATCATTTTTCCGGGAATCACCCAAGAGTCCCCAAGGTGTTCGCCACTTACGCTTCTCAAACGGTAAATTATCATATACAAGTTTATTACTTATATCACATTGCAGATGGAAATCATACTACGTGGCTCCAGCTTCTCAAGAACAGCTGTCGATCTTGGGTTCTCTGGAGAGCAAATTAGACGTAGATTACTTCGTCAGACCAACAGTAGACCGTAAAGGTGTAGCGTTGGTGAAACCTCGATATCAAGAAAAATTCTTAAGTGTCCTGGCCAATGAGGAAATATCTCATAGAGTTCACAGTGAAGATATAAAATCGTAAGATTTTTGTATTGGATTATATTTTTATTATTATTCTCCAAAACGATTTTGACGATGTAAAAATGGCGATTTCATTATTACGCCATATGACAACAAAAATCAATCTCGATGTTTTATCAATAGTGCTGATACAAATTAGAAATGATGGAAGCCCACAGGAGTATAAAATTTTTAAGTTATATATTATTATTAGACTTTATTGTTGTTTGGTAACAGTCAGCTCGATATTGAAGATGTGCAAATTGAAGCAAGGCATGCAGAGTTCCGCGCTAGAAGCACACCGGAAAAACCTTACGACAATTATCTTCGATTGGACGGGGTAAGTGATAATTTAACCTTACATTTTACATGCACGTTTACATAGGACAGGGATTAAATATGTAATGTTATAAGAATACAGTCAGTCTGTTGTTAATCTAATTGTTACCACAATTTGATTACGTTTATCAAAAATGAGGTTAAAATCAAGCCAAATCCTAACGGCTAAAGATTCCAATCTCATACGATCGATGTAGGTAAGAATTCAATTTCTGTATCACATTAGCACAATATCAAAAAAATATTGTAGGCTCATTAAAACAAGCAATGTTTTAAAATCAAGCAAACTTTAGCCTCATGTAAAGGGTAGCCGAAGACTAATTAAAGCTAGCGATTACACTTATTTTAAATATCACATAGGTAAGGGCTGTAGTCCTGATAATTCTCCTTTATAGATCTACAATTACATGGACGAGGTAGCCGCAAACTACCCCAATATTGTCAAGCAAGTAACAGCTGGAAGATCCTTCGAAGGCCGTCCTATAAAATACTTGAAAATTTCATCTACCAACTTTGAAGATAGGTCAAAATCTATCATATTCGTCGATGCAACTCTGCACGCCAGAGAATGGATCACCGCACCAGCTGCTGCTTATGCAATCCACAAACTGGTCGAAAACAGAACTGATCCAGAACTTTTGGACAACTTTGACTGGATCATCATGCCTGTGTCTAACCCAGATGGATACGAATATTCTCATACAAATGTAAGTTATAACTTTAGTAAGACAGGTGAACCTAACATTGCGCCAACATTTTTTTAAAATTCTAGGTACAGAAGGTGAATTAAGTTGCCGACTTAAGTATTTCCTAACCATATAGCTTACTATACTATTCGATTATTACACGTTCAATAGAAATAAAAAAAAAAACTTCTTTTAAAAAATCCATAAATCTAATTGATTGCAGTCAGCAATACATTTCAGTGCTATGTAGACTATGTTGGGGCGAATAATGAAATTAAAAATTTCAGGACCGTTTCTGGCGCAAAACACGTTCGTTTGATCGTAATCTAATAAGCTTTCTATGTCGCGGAGTTGATGGAAACCGAAACTTCGATTTCCACTGGGGTACCGTCGGAACCAGCGACCACAACTGCGAAAACATTTACCCAGGAACTAAGCCATTCTCTGAAAACGAGACAAGAATCGTTCGGGACGTTCTTAAGGAGAACTTGAGTAGAATGATTTTGTATATCACAATTCATAGTTATGGAAGCATGATTCTGTACCCTTGGGGTCATGATGGAAGTCTCTCAAACAATGCTTTAGGTTTACATACGGTAGGAGTTGCAATGGCTGACGCAATTTACGCAAAGACCCTCCCAATCTTTGCAAGATACACAGTCGGCAATTCCATGCTCGTACTTGGTTATGGCTCATCTGGAACTGCTGAAGACTATGCCCATTCTATCGGAGTTCCTCTGACTTATACTTATGAATTACCTGGCATTGAACATGATGATGATGATGATGATGATGATGATTTTGCTGATGATAATCATTTGAAAGGGTTCCATCTTGACCCTAAATACGTCAGGCCAGTTGCTGAGGAGACTTGGGAAGGAATTTCTGTAGGCGCGAAGAGAGCAAGAGCAATTGTGCAAAAGTAAACAATGAAAATTATGTAATATAATTAAATAAATGATATTCAAACAGTTTTTTATTTACGCGAGTAATAAAGCAAAGTATAGTGTTATCTAACATCGTTAGTAACGTAGCGAAGAAATAAAAAATATTTTGGTAAAATTGTTCAGCTATGAAAGCAGTGACGAGTTGCGTAGCAAAAACTCACTCAAAAGCACCAAATCTTCCAGCCCTACCAGTTTCCCTCGACCTATAGAATCCAAACGAGATTAACTAAATATTATTTAGTCAAATGTGATCAAAACATATCCGCAAGCCGTTGTGTTGGCGTACGACCTTCTCCCGTGATCTATATCACGCTTGTAACACTTCAGGGTTGTAGAACTCTTGCTGAACAATCATGAATAAAATGTAAGGATGTTAAAGTATCGGTGTACTAGTGAAGTCGATACTGGTGTTAATAGTCTGTTATGGACCACATATTCAGCTTCTAATAGCAAAGTGATTAATACCAATAGCAAAGTAATCATCCAACGGATGTCGTTCTTTGCATGCCAGCGCTCACTTCACCGACTGCACTATCCGCTCCCGAGCTCCCCCATGAAAGGAGCTCTTCAAAGGTTAGTCGATATCACAGGAGACCGGCCTTTGGTAGCGACCTCGAATTTGGCTAGCTATTCAAATCAATCTTCGGAACCTTGCCTAAAGGGACTCCTTTGAATAATATATTTTAATTATTACATTTTAAGGTAAATTCTAATATACTTACCTAATAGGTAAGTATATTAGAATTAACTACAATTATGTTTTTTATTGGTTTAATGTTTTGAAATTTAATATTACTTAAGTAATGTATGAAGTGTAGGGCACAATGTGACACATATCTAATATAAAATTTTTAAATTTAATAACAACAGGAGAGAGCAGTTCTAAAGAATTGAATATTTGTGAGACCACTGAAAGCAAAAAACGCAGTTTACGTTTTGTGATTGCCGCAGTAAAAAACCCAATTGGGAAATAGAGATCATTACAAACAGGTAACCAACCTAAATCTTTACCCTTACTTTGCTCATTCCCCCCCAGATTAATATTATGTGAGGTTTCGGTTGCATACTCTGACATTAATTAAGGCTCAATAGACTTTCACTTTCGTGGGAATAAACCAGCTCAGCCTGGTGTAGTTGTTTTTCTGTTACTTTTTCGCAAATATTCCTCACTACATTCACATCATCCAATTAGTTGTTGAGTGGGCCTCAACAAATCATTGACAAGATATTCATGGAGAATGACTTCTTTTATCTGGTGGTCTTGACATTCCAGTCCCAATTATTTCAAACATCTTGCAGCGAGAAAGCTTTTAAAGTTTATGTTTAAGGGTTGTCACGCCATAATATATGCTGCAAATATCTTTTTTCAGGATTTACAAGTATATTTCGGTTCATTATCTCTACGTCAGCAACGATTACATAGAATAGACAAAACATCTTCTTGAACCATCGGACCTAACATTTGATTATCATTCAAGCTAATACTATTTGAAGGAAGTGAGATCGCTTTTTCGAGTTCACTTTTCGCATTTATAGACTTATTCGTGAGGGTTATAAAATAAAAGAAGCCTTTATTTCAGTACTTAGTCTATGATCTCTCGACAAAGGCTTCCTCCAATTGTCGTTATATTTATCTGTCTTTCGCTGTTCTATAGAATTCTATTACCTTCTTATGTCGTCTGCTCAGTGCTTTACCTGTCTTTCCTTGCTTCTCATTCATTCCAGAAACCAGTCTGTACCTTCCTTTTTCCATTTTTCCTTTATTTTCTTACAATGTGTCTTGCCAATTGCTATTTCAGTATTTGATGTTGTTCGTAAAATTTTACCACTTTTTTAAAGTTACGCAAACAAATCGAATCAATATTTTCTAATATATATAGTTTTAATAAAATAAATCATTAGAAGAAAGTGCAATCAAAATCTCTGATATCCTTGGAAATACAGATATAATAATCAAATTCTTCGAAATGTTATTCTAGGTATACAGTAAATATAAAACTTGTAGCAGTTCTGTATAATTTAGATAAAAAGATTAATTTAATTATCGTCATTATCAATCTGGTCCTATTCTTCCTTATTTATACATATTAATCTTTTTCACAGTTCCTTCCAAGATGAAGGTATGGATACTTGTGTCTTTGTGCGCAGTGGCATTTGCCAAGCATGAAATGTACACTGGGTACGTAACTATTATAATAAATTTTGATTTTGAAAGAACTTTTGTGTTTTTGGTTAAGAGGTGATTTCTGTAGTTATTGAGTTGGAACTACTCATTTATTAAGATAAAGTATAAATTCCCACTAATGCTTGCCCTATGCTTTAATAGATTGCCTATTGTTTATTAAATATAATTTTATTTGCACCGCTTGATTTTCATAATTTCGTTGATAAAATCTTAAGAAATATCGTTTTGCCGGGAATCACCCGAGACCTACGTACATCCTCAATCGGCAAATTCATACATATTTTTTTTTATAAATATCACATTATAGATGGAAGTCATACTACGTGGCTCCAGCTTCTCAAGAACAGCTGTCGATCTTGGGATCTCTGGAGAGCAAATTAGATGTAGACTACTTCGTCAGACCAAGAGTAGACCGTGAAGGTGTGGCGTTGGTGAAGCCTCGATACCAAGAAGAATTCTTAAATGTTCTGCTGAAAGAAGGAATATCTCATAGAGTTCACAGTAAAGATATCAAATCGTAAGATTTTAAATTACATTATATTTTTCTAAAGTGACGATTCAAACAATTATGCCAAATGACGCAGACCATTGTATATTAGTGATAATAGTGATACAAATTGAAAATTAAAGGATATGATAAGATTTTTAGATTTTATTGTTTTTGTAAACAGCCAGCTCGATATTGAAGATGAGCTTATTGAAGCAAGGCATGCAGAGTTCCGGTCTAGAAGCACACCGGAAAAACCTTATGACAATTATCTTCGATTGGACGCAGTAAGTTATAATATAACCTCGGCATTTTTAATAGACGTTTAAATAATACGGGAAATCATCTATTGCATAATTTATACAGTCAGTTAGTCTATTGTAGTTAATTGTTTTCACTATTTGATAACATTTATAAACAAAGAGATACAAGACAAGCCAAATAAAAAAAAAGTGAAACTTCTTGCGCTCCATCTGTATGTATATATTTATATATACTAGCTTTTTCTCTGTCTGGCCTCAGAGTTCACAACATAAGTTTTTAATAATGAAATAAAACACAGCGGTTGATTGTAAAGGGTTGAAAATTCAGGGTTATATGTAATTACTAATGATGTATCATAAAACAATATTTTTTTTAACTAAAATTGAAAAAAAAATTAGGGGTGGATTACCCTTAACGTTTAGGGGGATGAAAAATACATGTTGTCCGATTCTCAGAGCTACCCATTATGCACACAAAATTTCATGAGAATCGCAAAAGCCGTTACATTTCAATATACATTAATACATTTAAAACATATATTAACGTATATCATGTATATATGCATACATATGTTTTCAATTTATTTCATGTTTTCATTGGTAATTTAATATTTTTGCATAGATTTTTATTTTTATTATTTATTTTGTTATTATTTACTCGAAAATTCACAAAACATGAACTCTTAAATGAATTTACAGTTTTATTCACTTTAAATTTAGAATATTTAATGTATTGAACAAAATATTAATTCATAAAATTGTTCAAAACGAAATAGAATTACGAAAAATAACCAAAGAATCACCGTTCGCGTAATGCTAGTAAACTCGCAAACGAACTACTGACTGAAATATGTATATATATATATATATATATATATTTATTTCATTTACTAGCTATAAGAGAAAGAGAGAAAAACTTTGCTATTGAAAGGAAGAGAGAAAGAAAACGTGCACATGCACTGCTGTCTCTTGCTTATATCCCCCACTCAACTTCCGTTCGCCTTGCCCGATCACACTTTTCGTAAAGCTTACGTCACGCGTTACTGTATCGCACTTGCACAGTATTAATATTAGAAGTAATCTTATGGAATAATTATTGTGAACGGCTGTAAGTATTTCTTATTTCAACAGCAACTCATTGAAGCGGAGAGTTAATATCTAAATCTTTATATATATAATTCTTCTGTGAGTGTGTATGTCACTGAACTTCTCTCAAACGACTGGACCGATTTTGACGAAATTTTTTGTGTGTGTTCAAGGGGATCTGGGAATAGTTTAGATTCACAATTTTGTCCGCTGGACAATGTTTTTTTAATTAATTTTTAATTTATTAGTAGTTGTTGATTTTGGAATGTTTTACATTGGATGCGACAGACGGCGCTACCATCGCAGTGTCAAATTTTTAATAATATTCGAATTTTAATTTTAGTCTATCCCGACAGTTAGCGCTGCGATCAAATTAAAAAAAGTTTTGTTATCATTGTGTTATTGCAGACCATGTGCTGGATCGTTAGATATTGTCATAACATTTGAATAATAATTTTCATCAAAATGGTCCAGAATGTTATAGCTTATTAAAAAAAGTTTGAAATTTTCAAATTAAAGACGTGTAGACAGGACAACGTCTGTCGGGTCCGCTAGTATATTTATAAAAATACAATCAAAACCACGTATCTATATGGGTGATAAGTATTTCTAAAAATTACTATAAAAATCAAAGGTTCTTGTACTAATTAAAAAAAGGAATCGTTTAAAAACTAAATGTCACGCAAAAATAAGTCTATATAAAGTAGCCGAGGGCTAATGAAAGCTAGCGTTAGTCGTACCTTAATTTTAAATATCACATAGGTACGATCAAGTTATGCAGTCCTGATAAATCCTTTACAGATCTACAATTACATGGACGAGGTGGCCGCAAACCACCCAAACATTGTCAAGCAAGTAACAGCTGGAAGATCCTTCGAGGGCCGTCCTATCAAGTACTTGAAAATTTCTTCCACTAACTTCGAAGATACGTCAAAATCCGTCATATTTGTCGATGCGACTATGCACGCCAGAGAATGGATCACCACACCAGCTGCTGCTTATGCTATCCACAAGCTGGTTGAAAACAGAACTGATCCAGAGCTTTTGGACCACTTTGACTGGATCATCATGCCTGTGTCGAACCCAGATGGATACGAACATTCTCATACAACTGTAAGTTATAAAATAGACTCTTTTTTATCTAGGTAACTTGTGGCTGTGTGTAGCGGCCGATTCGGTTTAGGGTCCTACAGTAATAGTACCAATTCTTAAAAAGCACAAGGCTGCAAACGCACTTGCAAGCCTTGGCATTAAGAGTCCATGCTCGGTATTGCTTAACATCAGATGAGCCTCCTGCCCGTTGTCTAACTATTCTTTAAAAATAAAAAAAGGATTGCATTTATAAATCAATAGCTCGATTTTGATGATACTGAGTATGTGGGAGTCTCCTTGACCTTGATTGAAACAGCTCCGTGTGATTTAGAGTAATTTATGCTGCCGGAGTTGCATCTAAGTATTTTTTTTTAAATATTTTGTGCAATATATGGAAATTTGTAAACAATCCGCCATTTTAAACTTTTCTACTAGTGATGTGACATTCTGTTTAAAAAATTGGTTTTTTAATTTATCTATTGTTTTAAGTTTAAAAAAAACGATGATTATAATAATTGTTTTTTTTATTTATTTATTTTATCTATTATATCTCATTTTTTAATGTTTACAGTTACAGAATAAACAACTCTGAAATAAACCTAATTTCGTGTTAATAGATTTTAGGTGAAATCCCTATTAAATTAAACGCAAACCGCCATTTCGAATGTAGATTTTGCCAGAACAGTATGTGAATAGTGTTAAATTGCGGATTATCCGTTAAAAAGCATTGATATACAATACGAGAAGAAAAAACTTTGCTTTTTGTGTCACATTATAGAAGTTACGAATGTCTGTGGAACCAAAAATCTCTTTTTTTTGTTTTTTTTATTTTTCACCAAAATGTTCTTGCACAATTTCGTTGCAAGCAACATGATTATTTTATTGAGTTCTGTACGGATAGCACGGGCACTATATTCTTGTACATCCATTTTGGCCGAGAGCCTGGTGCCAAATAGCACGTCTGTCCGTACGTTTGCTTTGAGCATGCCTATTTAGGAGTATGCTTAAAATCAAGCTTGCTTATTTCTGGAAAATGTGAACAATTTGCAGAGCATGCTAATTTTAAGCAAGCTTATTAGCATGCTTTTTTGAGCACGTCTGTCAGTACCTTGACGACTAAGGCGGGTCACCAAAAGCCGATTCTGCTTAGGCTTGAATAAAATGCCCGTGCTTTGTTACGCAAGGGTGGAGGGGCTGTATTTTCCGCAGCGTCGGAGCTGTCCAAAAAACCTATAATTAATATTGTTGGGTTAGGTTAGGTTAGGCTTGAAATTGGTTTGGGGTGATAACTATACGACCTTCCCTCCCCCCAGACTCCATAATCGAGCTACTGATTTCTAAATTTTAACCATAAAAATTTCAAAAATTTCAGTAGGTACTACGTATATTTAGATAACGGGGTAAAAGCATTTGCACATCAATAATAAAATTATTTTTTTTAGGAACGATTCTGGCGTAAAACACGTTCGTTTGGTCAAAATCTAATAAGCTTTCTATGTCGCGGAGTCGATGGAAACCGAAACTTCGATTTCCACTGGGGTACCGTCGGAACCAGCGACCACAACTGCGAAGACATTTACCCAGGAACTAAGCCCTTCTCTGAAAGCGAGACAAGGGTCGTTCGGGACGTTCTTAATGACAACTTGAGCAGAATGATTTTGTATATCTCGCTTCATAGTTACGGAAGCATGATTATGTACCCTTGGGGTCATGATGGAAGTCTTTCACACAATGCGTTTGGTTTACATATGGTAGGAATTGCAATGGCTGATGCAATTTACGCAAAGACCCTCCCAGTCTTTCCAAGATACAGTGTCGGCAATACTCTGCACGTAAGTGGATATGGCGCATCTGGAGCTGCTACAGACTATGCCCATTCTATCGGAGTTCCTTTGACTTATACTTATGAGTTACCCGGTTTTGAACCTGAAGTGGATGATTATGTTGTTGATGATGATGATGATGATGATGCTGATGATGATGCTGATGATGATGATGATGATGATTATGATGATGATGATGATGATTTTGCTAATGATGATCATTTGAAAGGGTTCCATCTTGACCCTCAATATATCAGGCCAGTTGCTGAGGAGACTTGGGAAGGAATTTCTGTAGGCGCGAAGAGAGCAAGAGCAATTGTGACAAGTAAAGAATGAAATTTTTTTAATTTTATTAAAAAAATGAATATTTAAATAGTTTTTTAATTACGTGAGTAATAAAGCAGCGCCCCCTACACCAACTTAACCAACCGTTCCCAAGCTTCCTCCATGATAGGAGCTCCTCAAAGGAATAAAGGGCCATCGTATTACCCATACCCTCGTATTATCTATTTTCACTCCATCCATTTGCCTCCTTAGATCTGCAAAAGGCCTGCGGAGATTCGTTAACGAACCAGAACCTCCAAATGGATAACTCGAGTAATAAGGCAAGTAAAAATGCAACATACCTCTTCTTATGATCGCGGTCTACTGTGACACTATAAGGGCCAAAATGGGGTAATCTTCGCTGTTAATAAACGTATTAATACATTACCGTTTCATAACTACAAACGGGCCCTTTCAGCGTCCAAACACACATGAATTTCTTATTGTGCATACGAACGTAGAACCTCCCTCCCAACACAAAAAAATCGTAGACAAGAAAATTATAGAGCATGACTTCTGCTATCTAGTGGTCTTGACATTCGAGTCCCAATTGTTTCAGAGATGTAGCAAAAAATGATGCAGTTGCGGTACCATAAGTTGCCGTATCTAATTGGAGAGCTTGAACGAGGTGGGTTGTCACGCCATATATGCTGCAGATATATATTATCAGGATGAACAAGTATATTTCGGTTTATTTTCTCTACGTCAGCAACAATTACATAGAATAGACAAAAGATCTTCTTGAACCATCGGACCTAACATTTGAATATCATTCAGGCTAATATTATTTGAAGGAAGTGAGCTCGCTTTTTCGAGTTCGCTTTTCGCATTTATAGACAGACTTATTCGTGAGGGTTATAAAATAATAGAAGCCTTTATTTCTATTACAATTAATAAAATTCTGTAAAAACTTAATCTAATCGTTGAAAGATTATTTATTTAAGAAATCGTATACACAGTGCAATGACAAGCCACTAGTGACTTTTCTTAAATTATCTGTATAATTTATTTGCATTTTAAATGTTTATAAAGGGTGTCCCAACTAGAACGCAATTTTTAAATTTTAAATAAAACACAGATATTTACAAAAAAAATCGTGAATCTTTATTTTATCATAAAGTAGACAGAATGAGGTTATGTATGGAACAAGATATCGTGCAGATGGCCGCCACGGCTTTGCTGGCACACACACGATCTTTTAATAAAATTTTCAATGACCTTTTTGCATAAATACTGCGGTATTTCATTAATGCAGCGTCCGATTTCCTCTTTTAAGGCTTGAGTCGTCGTCGGTTTATTCGCGTAAACCATCGACTTCAAAAAACCCCAAAGAAAAAAATCTAAAGGTGTTAAATCGCACGATCTAGGCGGCCAATTCTGGTCTCCAAAACGCGAAATAACACGACCGGGAAATGACTGATGCAGCAATTGAATTGTTTCTCTGGCTGTATGACATGTGGCGCCGTCTTGTTGAAACCACATGCCCTCCACATTCATTTCTTCAATTCTAGGCAAGAAAAAACTGGTTATCATTTCACGGTACCGAACACCATTGACTGTTTGCGCTTGACCTGCCTCATTTTCATAAAAAAAAGGTCCAATGATTCCTCCAGCCCGTTGAGGATGCATTTGCTTGTCGTGAATCACTCGAGGATTTTCCCCACCCCAAATGCGACAATTTTGCCTATTGACGAAGCCATCAAGATGGAAATGGGCCTCGTCACTGAAGATGATTTTATTGGCAAAATCAGCATTTTCATGTTGTCTCTCCAATACCCAGTTAACGAACTCCCTTCGCTGTCCATGGTCCGCTGGCTTCAGTTCCTGAGTCAATTGAACTTTGTATGCATGAAGATGCAAATCTTTCGTCAAAATGCGCTGCATAGTGGATTTGGAGACACCAATTTGCTGAGCTCGGTGTCGAATTGAGATGGATGGAGTTTGAGCGACATCATCACGTACAGCTGCGACATTTTCGGTCGATCGACCTGGTCGAAGGCGCGTTGTTGTCTTTACATCACTAACAGATCCAGTTTCGGCAAATTTATCCATTAATCTCTTTACAGTTGACTCTTTTGGAGCATTATTGTGACCCCAAATTGATCGCAATTTGCGAACTGTAGCCGCAAAACTTTCACCATTTTGGTAAAATAATTTCACAATGAGAATGCGTTGTTCATTCGTGTAGCGCTCCATTTTTACTAACCTCATACCTTCCACTAGTAAACAATAACAATTGTTGAAATGTCAAACAATGACACTTCGAATGGCGCCAAATTTAAAAATTGCGTTCTAGTTGGGACACCCATTATAATTGTAGTAAATTATATAATAATTTTATTTTAAAGAGCACTTGGTCTATATTGTGATAGTTTTCACATACTGTAGTTTTTAAATAAATAAGAATGAATAAGATATCTTTAAACTTTATCTAATTTAACTTTATGTACCTAATTTCTGTAAAATTTCTTATAGTAGATCATTTTTAAGAAATAAGGTCATAAAGAAGTTTCAATTCTTAAGTGTGTACACTAGCACAGGGACACATATTTAGGATGTGGCGAAGCGCATTCGTAATTTTCCCCATAATTTGTGGGATTGTTTTGAATTACTTGTGTATAGTGTTGTTAACAGTACTGGTAGTGTCCTCTAGTGACCTTTTACTGGACTATTGATTTCATTTGCGTGGTGGTTTATCGATGATGTTTCTTGTTCTGCTTGTAGTGCAGTCAAGTTACAAAAGATAGCGCTGATTTGGGTTACTTCCTCCAAATTATTGTAAATAGACCGCAAAAAGTTTCCTGCTATCACACTCTGTCACTTCCTAACGGAATTTAGTTTGTTTGTGTCGTAAATTTTCCTAATTATTGTCGTTTATCTCAACAGTTGATAGTTTCACAATATAAATTATTCACGAATTGTAGGCATTCAACTTATTCTTTACTATGTCCACAATATTTGTTGTTAGTAAATATATTCATTGTATGTCTGTTATATTCTATTGCACTGCTTTCACTCACTGATTATATTTTAATGTCCACAAAGAAATCCACAGAGCTGATGTTGAATTTGACACACTGGCCTTTCAAGGTAATAAAGTATAAAAAGATAGCACCAAAACATATGTGGTTAATGAGTCATCCGCGACACAGTCCTGATCTGGCAACATTCATTTATTTCCAAGAACTAAAGATAAAATTCGAGGTATTCGCCTGTACGAGCCTTGATGATGCGGTGAAAGCGTACGAAAATGCCATAGGAGAGACTCTTCATTTTCGAAACATTTTCATTGTTACCTAGGTATTAGGTATTTTATCGCTCCAAATTGTACTCGAAACTGAATTGTTTTTTATTCGTAATTTCGCTGTTTGTATATTATATACTTTTATTACCGTCGAGCTTGTCTCTTGACTAAGGCCTCCTGCAAATATCACTATATTCATCAGCCCTTCGCTATTCTGTACCATTCTAACCCTTCTTTTGTCGTCTTCCCAGTGCCTCACCTGCCTTCAAGGGAAGGAAACAAGGGCTTCGCATTTCATCCCTGGAATCACTCTGTGCCTTTATTGTCCCTATTTTCCTTTCTTCTCTTACAATGTGTCCTGCCTATTGACATTTCAGACTTTTATATTTATTTAATAATAAGTAATCAACAGCTGCTTAACACATATTATTATACAAAACACAAATACAATACACAAAGCCAAAACAGATTACACAGATTAAATAAAAACAGTAAACAAGCATTAAAAGACAAAGTGTCATTTAAAAGAAAAACAAAAGAATAAAATTAAAAACTGCAAAATTAAAAAAAAGCAACAAATTAAACTAAGAATTTATTAATATCTACTTCTTAAAAAAAAAAAAAAAAACAGCTACTTAAAAAAAAAATCGGAGTCTTCCCGCTTCTCCAGGCACTTCTTCACATCTCTCTTATTGGGGTAGAAGATATCAATGTCTTGGAAATGGTTGTCATAATTCGACAAAACCCTAAACATTGGAGAATTACGCAGGTAATTCGACTTCGTACGAGGCACACTGAACAATTTTGAGTATCTTGTCGCATACACAGGAGGAATTTTAAATGTAATTAATGATAGCAAATAGGGGCTGTCTATCCGCCCGTTAAGAATAGCATGTAAAAAGAACAAGTCTTGCTGACTCCGTCGATATTCTAGCGAGTCTAAATTAAAATATGAGCAAGAATCAGTATAACCATCAAAACCCCTATAACCCTTGTAACAAAGAAATTTGACAAACTTTCTTTGCACACCTTCCACAGCTTTTTTGTATTTTACATAATATGGAGACCAAATAATACTTGCGTACTCCAGCACGCTTCTGACATATGCAAAATAAAGGGTTTTTATGCAATTTATATTTTGAAATGTCTTGCATGACCGCTTGACAAACCCTAACTGCTTATACGCTTTGCCTGTTATGTTATCGATATGTTCTGATAGACCCATTTTTTCATCTAATAATATTCCAAGGTCTGTAACTAATTTTACTTGTTTAATGGGGATGTTATTGATTTTGTAAACATATTGTATTTTTTTGTTTTTACGTGAAAAAGTTATCTTATTACATTTGTTTATATTTATTGTAAGTTTATTTTGTTTGTAATATATTTCTAGTCTATTAAGATCTTGTTGAATTTGATTGCAGTTATCTATAGATTGTATTCTTAAGAAAATTTTTTTGTCATCCGCGAACATAAGATGTTTGGAAAAGTGAAAACAGTATTTTATATCGTATAAATAAGCATTAAATAATAACGGCCCAAGTATTGACCCTTGGGGTACTCCTGATGTAATGTTAGTGAACATGCTTTTGTACCCGCATATTACTGTTGCTTGTCGTCTGTTAGTTATGTATGACTTTATCCATCGGTAAAGATCGCCACGTATTCCAAGGGAGAAAAGCTTATGTAAAAGGATAATGTGATCAACACGATCAAAAGCTTTTTCTATATCCGTGTAGATAGCATCAATTTGTTCGCCCTCATCCATGCCTCGCAGTATATAGTCAGTAAAAATAGTTAAGTTAGAAATAGTTGAACGATTTTTAGTAAAGCCGTGTTGTTGTTCCGGTAGTTGTTTAGAGATTAATGGACTTATAACATTATGGACTAGTTTTTCGAATAGTTTGCTAAAAGAATTAAGAATTGAGATTGGTCTATAGTGGTCAATTTTATTTTTGGAGCCTTTTTTATGAATTGGAACGACATGTGCTTCTTTCCATTTTAAAGGAAATGCACAGAATGTGTTAAGGGACAAATTATAGATATATGATAGTGGTGTTGCAAGTTCCTTACTACATCTTTGTAGGAAAACTGCAGGTATTCCATCACTACCTGGACCCTTATCTATATTTAATTTTGTTATAGCTTTAAAGACATCATGTTCCGTTATGTAAATGTTGTTATATATAACATCTGACTCGGGTAGGTCAGGTAGATCATAAGTATCGCTGGGAGAGTGAAAGACGCTGTTGAAGAATTTGTTAAAACCATCACAAATCTCAGGCTGCGATTTGTATGAAACATCGCCAAGAACTAGCATGCTTGGGTACTCAGATTTACCTTGCCTCTTATTTCTTAAATATGACCACAACGCCTTAGGATTTTTAGCCATGCTATCTTGTATATGCTGTTCATAAGATAGCATGCACTTTTTGGATAAACGCTTTTGCCTACTACGTAACAATGAAAATTCATCATAGTCCCGCGGGTTCTTATACATTTTCCAACGTCTGTGAGCTTTTAGTTTATCCTTGATAACATGTATCAGAGGTTTGGAGTACCACACGGGGTACTTATTATTACAAGTATTACGACTCATTGGGACATAATTTTCAATAATTTTATTCAGAATATCGTAAAACTTTGCAGTTACTTCGTCAATAGTATCTCCATTTAGAAGCTGCGTCCAGTTGACCTTGCTTATTTCCTGATTGATAGCATTATAGTTAGCGCGGTAGAAATTATACTTCAGATCTACTTTTGGAGACATTTTGCGTAGAAGTAAGTCAGTTGCATCTATACTCAAACAGGGATGATGCATATCGGGCTTAACCAATGCTATATCAGCTCTGGTACTATCTAGAGAGACGTTACTCAATATTAAATCCAATACGTTGTTACAAGTATTGGAAATAAAATTATGCTGTGTCAGGCCAGAAGAATGTAACTTATTTATAAAATCTTCGGAGATTTCTTGTAAATGGGTCGTTCCTTGTTTTAAAATAATAGGTCCCGAGGGAGACCAACTAATGTTAGGAAGATTAAAGTCACCAACAATTATGAAGTTGTCACTTGCGTTTGATTCAATTATATGACTGAACGAGGAAATAAACGTCATAAGTCGTTGTGGCTGCTTAGAATCGGGAGGTATATAGACCAATCCGATGTGAAGATTACGCCGATCATTAGCTCCAAGCAAATTTTCGGGTATAGTTATCCACAAAGTTTCGACATTAGTGCAGTTCCATTCAGGTCTTTCGTATGCCTGCAATTTACGAGATATATAAATTAATAATCCTCCCCCATATTTTTTATGTGATGTTTCTTTTGTTCTGTCGCGCCGAAACATAGTATAGTTACCCCCGCAGAGTTCGCTATCGTAAAACTTATCATTTAACCAAGATTCCGTTATTAGAACTATATCAAAAGTAGACAAGAGTAGATTACGACAAAATTCACTCGTTTTAGTCCGCAAGCCTCGCACGTTTTGATAAAATATGGTTAGGGTTTTATCAGACATTTAAAGAAAAATGTGAATGTACCAACGTTTACGCAAATATTCTATATGCTATTTGTTTTTTTAGAGATAACATTAGCGACCAAAGTAGAGGACATTATGGAATGGCGCTGGACCGGGCACATGACGAGAGATAGCAGGTTGAAATGGACAAAAAAAATTACAGAATGTAAGCCACGCGATGGAAAAAGGAAAAGAGGAAGACACAGCAAAAGATGGGCAGATGATATTAAGAGAATAGGAGGCACAACTTGGTCTAGAAGAGCTAAGATTAGAAAATAACTTGCTTTCAGTTCTAGAACAGGCCTATGTGTCACAGGTCACAAGTGCTGTATTAGATTAATTTATGTAGAATAAAGTGTAACTTAAATAAGTGTTAGTACATACTAGGTGTCAGCAATAAGGGCTAATAAATAAATATGTTATTTGTAAGATTTTACCACATTTTTAAATTGAATAAGCAAAATCAAATCAGTTGTTTCAAATGATAAAACTTCAAATTCTTCGAAGTTTAGATCTATGTGTATGGTTCCTGGGTCATCAGAGTGCTTTAAATTATAGAGGATTTTATTTTTACCCTGTTTTAATAATTCGCGAAGTATGTGCGTATGTGCTGTGTAACAAATGATTGCAATGTAACTGTTGAAGAAAGTGCCTATGTCTGGCTATACTTTGCGGGCGCAACTCTCATCATTTAGTTAATTTCTATTAAACGAAAGAATGTAGGGTAATAGTTGAAACGAGTGACTACGTCTGTCAATATAATCTACTCTCGTCAGTTCTTTTTATTCAAGCGTAAGACAGAAGATTAAATTAATTAATAGATTATTTGGTAATTATCGATTAAGCTAATCCTTCGAGATTAATACTTATTAATCGATTTAACAGTTCTTTCCAAAATGAAGGTATGGATACTAGTGTCTTTGTGGGCAGTGGCATTTGCCAAACATGAAATATACTCTGGGTACGTGACTATTAAAGTAAATTTTGATTTTCAAAGAACTTTTGTGTTTCTGGAGTCGATTAAGAGGTGACTTTTCATGAGTTGGAACTACTATTTTTCCAAAAAATAGTTTAATTTCACACAATTTGGTTCTGCTCCAAGCCTTACGATGACAAGACTTCCTAGTACTTAATAAATATGTTTGGATTTTCCCCGCTTCATTGTTATGCGGTAATCCCGTTCGCGTCTATTTCATATAATTTTTTATTCATTACCTTATAGATGGAAGTCGTACTATGTGGCTCCTGCTTCTCAAGAACAGCTATCGATCTTGGGATCTCTGGAGAGCAAATTAGACGTAGACTACTTCGTCAGACCAAGAGTAGACCGTGAAGGTGTGGCGTTGGTGAAGCCTCGATACCAAGAAGAATTTTTAAATGTTCTGGTGAAAGAAGGAATATCTCATAGAGTTCACAGTGAAGATATCAAATCGTAAGATTTTTATATTAGATTATATTTTTATTTCTCCAAAGCGATTTTTACGATGTAAAAAGTGTCGATTCCAATTACGCCATATGACGAGAAAAACAAATTCCGATGCGTTATCAATATGCTGATACAAATTTGAAATAAAGGGGTAAGCACTCAAAAGTATTAAAGTTATCTTTTATTACACTTTATTGTTTTTGTTAACAGCCAGCTCGATATTGAAGATGAGCTTATTGAAGCAAGGCATGCAGAGTTTCGCTCTGGAAGCACACCGGAAAAACCTTATGACAATTATCTTCGATTGGACGCAGTAAGTTATAATATAACCGCGGCATTTTGAATAGACGTTTAAATATGACAGAGATTATCTATTTCATGTTAAATACAGTCAGTTATTCTGTTGTCGTTAATTGTTATCACCAACACTTATCAACAATGAGCTCAGATCAAGCCAAATTTTTAAATTAAAGCTTACTGAATATAAGCCCCCCCCGAGAGTATTCCCAGACGCAGACACCCTCTTTAATACTTACACTGCATTCAATCACTTCATAGTAATAAACATTTCATTATGTACAATATCTAAAGATAGAAAAATTAAAAAAATATTTTCTTGTAAAAAATAATCAGTATTTTAATAATAAAATGCAATAAAATACGCAAGTGTGCGTGTAATATTTAACAAAAAATGATTATAGTCGGTAAAAAGTCTAGACTAATTGAAAATGAAGCGTTTTAAAAACAAATATCACGAAAACTACTGTCAATTATAAGTCTCGCATCTAAATGGTAGTCGAAGGCTGATGGAAGCTAGCGGTAGGTACAATAATTTTAAATATTACATTGGTACAAGCAAGGGCTGCAGTCCTGATAATTCCTTTACAGATCTACAATTACATGGACGAGGTAGCTGCAAAGTACCCCAATATTGTCAAGCAAGTTACTGCTGGAAGATCCTTTGAGGGCCGTCCTATCAAGTACTTGAAAATTTCTTCCACCAACTTCGAAGATAGGTCAAAATCCGTCATTTTTGTCGATGCAACTATGCACGCCAGGGAATGGATCACCACACCAGCTGCTGTTTATGCAATCCACAAGCTGGTTGAAGACAGAACTGATCCAGAGCTTTTGGACAACTTTGACTGGATCATCATGCCTGTGTCTAACCCAGATGGATATGAATTTTCTCATACAAATGTAAGTTTAACATCAATTAAATGTAAGTTTTAGTAAGGTATGAAAAACGAATAGTGCGCCAGTGCTGTTTTATTCTATGTATCTTAGCAAGCAATACAATAATCTCTTCGTACCACAAAAGTTCCTGCCACGCACAACCATAAGGTGGAATGAGCTGCCCATTGAATTATTTTCGGACCAATTCGGCTTAGGTTACTTCAAGAAAAGAGCTTACCAATTTCTTAAAGGACGGTAAAGTACTTGCGAGTCCTGGCATTGCTAGTGTGCATGGGCGCTATCGCTTTACATCAAGCGATCGGCTAAACATTATGTGTATTTTGAATAGTAATCAATTAATCCAACATTTAATAAAATATGGAATATTAAAATATTGATAAAATATATGTAATTGACTGCTATGATTAGTTTAGAATTGATTAATGATAGTTTAAATTAATCTTATCGGATTAAAACGTGTGCTACATTATTAATTGATATTAATTGAATATTATCAATATTTTAAACGAATGTTTTACATTTTTGTAGCTATCCATATCTGCTAGTAATATTTATCATCAATATTTATTAACTCAGACTTTGTTAATTTTGTGTTCCGAAAGGAAGTCATGGAATCTTAATAATAAAAATATATACATCAAAGCTATTGGAGCAAGTAATACAATTTACGTACTTTAGATATTGGGGTAAAAATATGTTCATTATAAATTTGGTTATGGATGAATAAAGAAATCAAGAATTTCAGGAACGATTCTGGCGCAAAACACGTTCGACTGATCAGTCTCCACTAAGCGTTATGTGTCCCGGAGTCGATGGAAACCGGAACTTCGATATTCACTGGGGTACTGTAGGAACCAGCAACAACCCCTGCTCAGACACCTACGGAGGATCTAAACCCTTCTCAGAAATCGAGACCAGACTCGTACGGGACGTTCTTGAGGAGAACTTGAGCAGAATGATTTTGTACATCACGATTCATAGTTATGGAAGCATGATTTTGTACCCTTGGGGTCATGATGGAACTCTCTCAAACAATGCTTTAGGCTTACATACGGTAGGAATTGCAATGGCTGACGCAATTTACGCAAAGACCCTCCCAGTCTTTTAAAGATACAGGGTTGGCAATTCTGTGCTCGTGATTGGTTATGGGGCATCTGGAGCTGCTGAAGACTATGCCCAATCTGTCGGAGTACCTCTGGCATATACTTATGAGTTACCCGGTCTTAGAAGAGGTTTGCAAGGGTTCCATCTTGACCCTAAATATGTCAGGCCAGTTGCTGAGGAGACTTGGGAAGGAATTTCTGTAGGCGCGAAGAGAGCAAGAGCAATTGTGACAAGTAAATAATGAAAATTGTGTAATTTTTATTAAAATGGATGATATTTAAAAAGTTTTTATTTACATTAGTTAAGTTAAATTTATAAATATATATATATATTAGCAAGTACTAGCGCAAACCGATTAGCCATCCCAACCAATAGATTAGTAGCACACATGGCACTAAAACTAATGCACAATATGAAGCCTCATAAATTGTAATTAAATGTGCCTGTTTCCTTATGTCGATTCGAAGAAGCTCCATTTCACTTGTATTGAATTGTCACTTAGATTTATTGCCCTTCAATGAGCAAACTAATGTATTCTGGTTAGTTTCGTAACCCCACTACCCTTTATTTTATGTTAGATATAAGCTCATGTTTTAAATTATTAAAGGCAGTTCTTACCCAGCTTCAAAAAAAAGTGTTTATATGATATCCATACAAAAAACCGCCACCAAACTTAATTCCAGTAATAAAGCTTTTAGCAAAGTGTTGACTTAAAATTTGGCTATGTGCTTTCGAGGTACATTACGCTTTCGGGCGTGACTCTTACATATTTGATGGTCTTTTCCACGGAGTTGTATTATTTTCTTCAGTCGCAATCTTCATTTCTGAAGATCGTGTTAGAGGCGCAGCACAACTTCCTCCACTTTCCCTTGTCTTCAGGAATCCTTTGCACTTTGGCAATGGTAACACGTGAAATGGAGTTTACTGGATTTGTACGGTTCCTGGGTCATCAGGTGGTAGAAATAATAGAAGATTTGTAGATTACCTTATATTCACCACTTCCGTATAACAATAGACTATGAGCGATATAATAGAATTATAATAAAACAATCGAAGAGAGTGCCGACGTCTGGCTATGCTCTCGGCGTGTAACTCCCATGACTTAGTAAATGCAGATGAAGAGAGTGCCTGCGGTCGGCTATCCTCTCGGGGCGTGACTCCGACGATATAGGAAATCGTCATGCTTATAAAGTGATCCAAATGCACAACCAGGGCACGTACATACATTGGAAATCTTCACGTTTGTAAGTAATCATGATGTATGAGCCTTGGCACGTATATAGCGAAACATCACGCTTACAAGACTAAGAAACTTAAATAAGCAAAATGTACAGCCTTGGCTCGTACATACTCCCACAGGCAAAAAGTGCAATATGAATATGAATTGTTATTGTAAAGCACTAGCTTTACAATAACAATTCATTGTATGCTTAACAGTCTCTAGGAAATACTTAAAGTTTCTAAACTTATTCTAACACTTCTGACATAATTACACGGCACTATCACTAACACTAAGATATACTGGAGCCCGGTCCCGGGTGGCTTCTCCTGAGGCCACTGCGAAACCGGTTGCTGATTCTGCCGATGTTACACCTACTGCTCCGTGACGTCTCCTGATCTTTATGTGATTGAATAGCCTATCCACTAACTGTCTTGAGCACATTCCGAGAACTATCATGAGCATAAAAAGTACAAAACTGATTTGGTGAATAAACCATTACCTAGGTTAAATATAATTATTATAAAATGCAAGCGTATCTCGGTAATTTAATATCTATACAATATTCTTCGTATGTGACGTCTTTCACAGTAGGTCAATCAACTAGCTAACATATGATATTTTGCTGAATTAACATTCCATTTATTGTTTACGATATTAGTATCGTTTTTAACTTTATACAATGATTTATGTATATTGATGTATGCATAATAATAACTTTAGCTCAATATTAAATGAAATGTTTCGACAATGTATGTTATTCATAAATGGAACTGAACATACGAAAGTCTCTGCTTTGTATGCTTAAAGGAATTTTAAGTATAATTTTATATATGATGCTTTTCTTTCTTTTCCTCTGATTACTCATATTTGACACATAGCATTGCATAACCGAATAAGTTTGTTGTATATTTTTACGTAGTCTTGAATCTGTTAGCCTGCTATAGTGCGAAACGATAACGTTGCGCAATCTTCCCCTTTTACGAAAGACATCACCACTCTTTCTGACTTTTCTTGTTGACCTTCCTGAAAATTCCTTTCTTTTCTTAACTCCCTTTTTTCTTAGGTAAGTATATTAGAATTAACTACAATTATGTTTTTTATTGGTTTAATGTTTTGAAATTTAATATTACTTAAGTAATGTATGAAGTGTAGGGCACAATGTGACATACATCTAATATAAAAATTTTGAATTTAATAACAACAGGAGAGAGCAGTTCTAAAGAATTGAATATTTGTGAGACCACTGAAAGCAAAAAACGCAGTTTATGTTTTGTGATTGCCGCAGTAAAAAACCCAATTGGTAAATAAAGATTACAAACAGGTAACCAACCTAAATCTTTACCCTTACTTTGCTCATTCCCCCCAGATTAATATATTCCTCACTACATTCACATCATCCAATGAGTTGTTGAGTGGGGTTCAACAATTCATTGAAAAGATATTAATGGAGAATGACTTCTTCTATCTGGTGGTCTTGACATTCCAGTCCCAATTATTTCAAACATCTATTATTATTATTTCCTAGTGGGAGTGCCATGCTGTTGCTTTCGGGCTTCAGCCAAATGGGCAGGCGCGACCGGGGCAGTACCACTGTCTCACAGAAAACCGGCGTGAAGTGATGCAACAGGTTTATCCTGTTGTACTCGCGTTTCGTTTGGTGAGTGAGACTCCCGGAGCCCATCCCCCCCCCCCTTCCCCAAAGTATGACGGTGCAGTTTAAAGAAAGATTATCCCAGGGGGGTACCACACGTGGATAATCCCCCTCTGGGTGTCCATCGTCGGAACAATCAGTATCCGGTGGTGGATGCACAGGCTGCCCTTCGTATTCTGGGGGGGCACAAACTGCGTTCAAAACACAACATCTAGTTTTAGGTTTCGATCTCGGGGCATCCGGAAGAATTCACCGAAGGCAACCCCTTCCACGCTCACAGTGGCCTTTACCAATGTTAGGGGGCTCAACTCTAACCTAAACGCGGTTCCATTTCATTGAAACTGCGAAGCCGGCCTTATTCTTCCTTACTGAGACTCAGATATCCTCCCCGGCTGATACTTCTTACCTCTCCTACCCGGGGTACAAATTAGAACATTCATTTGTGCCGCGGGCGGGAGTTTGCGTGTACGTCAGAGAGGATATCTGTTCTCGTCGCCTTGGGACGCTTGAAGGAAGGGACCTATCTAACCATGGATGGAGCCAGAGATCCTTATAGACTGCGATGACCATCCGCGATTCTATGCGTGTCTGTATAGGTCCCATAGCGGAAATTACGAAACTGACCGACTCTACGAGCACATCCAAATGGCTACAGATTCCCTGCTCGAAAGGGTTCCTACCGCCGAAATCGTGATACTTGGCGATTTTAACGCCCACGATGCCGATTGGCTCGGCTCTGAAACCACCGATCACGCGGGAAGATCCTTTCACGACTTTGCTTTAGCCTACGACCTGACACAAATGGTCCCTGCGATTACCCGAATACCAGATGTGGATGGTCATAAACCCTCTTTGTTGGACCTTCTGCTGACTTCGCATCCGGAGAACTATCAAGTCTCTGTTGACCCGCCATTGGGTTCATCGGATCATTGTGTGGTCCGGAGTACTGTGCCATCTACGCGCCCTTCGCGGCCGCGCTTTTTGGGTTTTCGCCGTATTTGGCACTACAAGTCATTGGGACGGGATGCGGTCTTTCTTTGCGTCCTACCCTTGGGGGCCTATTTGCTTTTCGTCGGAAGCTCCAGATTCCGTCGCTGCCTCTGTCGCCGAAGTGGTTCTGCAGGGGATGGAACTTTTTATTCCTTTTTCTGCGGTGCCGATCGGTGGCAAGTCTCAGCCCTGGTTTAAACGTTCTTGCAAGGCGGCCTCGCGTTGAAAGCGAAAATGCTTTAAGACAGGGGCAGAAGCGGCGAAATCTCGTGAGGCTAATACCAGCGAACACAAAAAAGCCTATAACTCAGCCTCCAGGTCCTTCAAACGCGAAATCACTAAAGTCAGAGCACATTGCCGGATTTGGCGAGAGATTGGCCCAACTCCCTTCGGGGACTCGAGCCTTCTGGTCTCTCGACAAAGCTGTCCAAGGGAGTTTTTGTCAGCCCTCCATTCCGCCATTGCACAGGGAGGATGACTCGCTGGTCCACACTGCAAAGGAGAAGGCCGACCTTTAAGGCTGTCTCTTCGCGTCCAACTCGACTTTGGATGACCGAGGAAGATCACCACCGACCGTTTTACGGTGTGATTCTTCGATGCCGGAAGTTACATTCTGGCAACGTGCTGTATGCAAAGCATTATCTTCCTTGGACGTATATAAGTCGAGCGGGCTGTATGGTATTCCTCCAATTGTGCTGCGTACTTGTGCTCCTAAGTTGGCTTCGGTCTTAACGCGCCTTTTCCGGTACCTGTACTCGCTTGGCACTGTCCCGGAGGGCTGGAAGATCGCTTCGATACATCCGATCCCTAAAAAAGGCGATCGCTCTGATCCGTCCAACTATCGCCCAATAGCGATGTGGGATCTCTCTGCATCTTCTACCGCATTTACCATGGAGAGTGTTCAGAGGAGTTGTTCGGATTAATATCTGCAGCTGAGTTTCATCACCGGATGTCCAGACAGAATACAAAATTTCCCCTCTATCACCTCGACGTCCACCGTTCCACAACTGCGCGTCTTTATAGGCAGTTTTTGCCGCGCACCACCACTTTGTGGAACCAGCTGCCGAATGAAGTATTTCCAAACCAATTCGACTTAGGGTCCTTCAAGAAAAGAGCGTACTAATTCTTAAAATTCCGGCAACGCACTCGCGAGCCCTCTGGTATTGAGAGTGTCCATGGGCGGCAGTATCACTTAACATCAGGTGAGCCTCCTGCCCGTTTGCCCCCTGTTCTATAAAAAAAAAAACATCTTCCAGCGAGAAAAGGTGCATTTGCGGTACCATAAGGTACCGTATTTAATAGGAAAGATTTTAAAGTTTAAGTTTAAGGGTTGTCACGCCATATTATATGCTGCAGATATTTATTATCTGGATGTACAAGTATATTATTTCGGTTTATCTTCTCTACGTCAGCGATTACATAGAATGGACAAAATATCTTCTTGAACCATCGGACCTAACATTTGAATATCGTTCAAGCTAATACTATTTGAAGGAAGTGAGCTAGCTTTTTCGAGGTCACTTTTCGCATTCATAGACAGACTTATTCGTGAGGGTTTTAAAATAATAGAAGCCTTTATTGCAGTACTTAGTTTATGATCTCTCGACAAAGGCTTCCTCCAATTGTCGTTATATTTATCTGTCTTTCGCTGTTCTATAGAATTCTATTACCTTCTTATGTCGTCTGCTCAGTGCTTTACCTGTCTTTCCTTGCTTCTCATTCATTCCAGAAACCAGTCTGTACCTTCCTTTTTCCATTTTTCCTTTATTTTCTTACAATGTGTCTTGCCAATTGCTATTTCAGTATTTGATGTTGTTCGTAAAATTTTACCACTTTTTTAAAGTTACGCAAACAAATCGAATCAATATTTTCTAATATATATAGTTTTAATAAAATAAATCATTAGAAGAAAGTGCAATCAAAATCTCTGATATCCTTGGAAATACAGATATAATAATCAAATTCTTCGAAATGTTATTATAGTAGTAATGTTGTTCTAGGTATACAGTAAATATAAAACTTGTAGCAGTTCTGTATAATTTAGATAAAAAGATTAATTTAATTATCGTCATTATCAATCTGGTCCTATTCTTCCTTATTTATACATATTAATCTTTTTCACAGTTCCTTCCAAGATGAAGGTATGGATACTTGTGTCTTTGTGCGCAGTGGCATTTGCCAAGCATGAAATGTACACTGGGTACGTAATTATTATAATAAATTTTAGTATTGTCTTTTATTAACATAACTTTTACACATTTAAAGAAAAACACTTTTTTACGGATTATAGTTATGTATTATTGTATTTAAACTTATAATTATTTAGACATAATTTTAAATTTAAACCGACGTTTCGCGTGCTTTACAGCGTGCGTGGTCACGGTGACTGAAGACAAAGGTGTTAAATGTCAAAAAGTATTACAGCTGCAGAAAATGTTGTGTTTTCTGTATTTATTTCCCCGGAGTTGGTATCGACTAAAAGATGTAGGGTTTTTGCAGAAATTGCTCACGGTGTCCTCCATTTTCGCGGATTGTTTATTTTGAGATTTTAATTTGGATATTATTGGATCCCAGGTGTTTGATAATTTTAGGCCGTCCTCTCTATTGAAATTGGCGTGTTTTTTGATTTCAATGGCTTCGCGTACCAATCTTGGAAAGAATCTTTTTTCTTTCGCAAGTACTTTCGGTTGGTCAAAGCGTATGTAGTGATTAGGCCTATCTAGTGTGTGTTCACAGACTGCTGATTTTGTGTGTCGTGTATGTCTTATGTCCGCAATGTGTTCCTTGAGTCTGCTGGACATATTGCGTTTAGTTTGCCCTATGTAAGACAGGAAAAAGATTCTTTCCAAGATTGGTACGCGAAGCCATTGAAATCAAAAAACACGCCAATTTCAATAGAGAGGACGGCCTAAAATTATCAAACACCTGGGATCCAATAATATCCAAATAAACAATCCGCGAAAATGGAGGACACCGTGAGCAATTTCTGCAAAAACCCTACATCTTTTAGTCGATACCAACTCCGGGGAAATAAATACAGATAACACAACATTTTCTGCAGCTGTAATACTTTTTGACATTTAACACCTTTGTCTTCAGTCACCGTGACCACGCACGCTGTAAAGCACGCGAAACGTCGGTTTAAATTTAAAATTATGTCTAAATAATTATAAGTTTAAATACAATAATACATAACTATAATCCGTAAAAAAGTGTTTTTCTTTAAATAATAAATTTTGATTTTGAAAGAACTTTTGTGTTTTTGGTTAAGAGGTGATTTTTGTAGTTATTGAGTTGGAACTACTCATTTATTAAGATAAAGTATAAATTCCCACTAATGCTTGCCCTATGCTTTAATAGATTGCCTATTGTTTATTAAATATAATTTTATTTGCACCGCTTGATTTTCATAATTTCGTTGATAAAATCTTAAGAAATATCGTTTTGCCGGGAATCACCCGAGACCTACGTACCTCCTCAATCGGCAAATTCATACACATTTTTTTTATTAATATCACATTATAGATGGAAGTCATACTACGTGGCTCCAGCTTCTCAAGAACAGCTGTCGATCTTGGGATCTCTGGAGAGCAAATTAGATGTAGACTACTTCGTCAGACCAAGAGTAGACCGTGAAGGTGTGGCGTTGGTGAAGCCTCGATACCAAGAAGAATTCTTAAATGTTCTGCTGAAAGAAGGAATATCTCATAGAGTTCACAGTAAAAATATCAAATCGTAAGATTTTAAATTACATTATATTTTTCTAAAGTGACGATTCAAACAATTCTGCCAAATGACGCAGACCATTGTATATTAGTGATAATAGTGATACAAATTGAAAATTAAAGGATATGATAAGATTTTTAGATTTTATTGTTTTTGTAAACAGCCAGCTCGATATTGAAGATGAGCTTATTGAAGCAAGGCATGCAGAGTTCCGCTCTAGAAGCACACCGGAAAAACCTTATGACAATTATCTTCGATTGGACGCAGTAAGTTATAATATAACCTCGGCATTTTTAATAGACGTTTAAATAATACGGGAAATCATCTATTGCATAATTTATACAGTTAGTTAGTCTATTGTAGTTAATTGTTTTCACTATTTGATAACATTTATAAACAAAGAGATACAAGACAAGCCAAATAAAAAAAAAAGTGAAACTTCTTTCTGTATGTATATATTTATATATACTAGCTTTTTCTCTGTCTGGCCTCAGAGTTCACAACATAAGTTTTTAATAATGAAATAAAACACAGGGGTTGATTGTAAAGGGTTGAAAATTCAGGGTTATATGTAATTACTAATGATGTATCATAAAACAATATTTTTTTAACTAAAATTGAAAAAAAAATTAGGGGTGGATTACCCTTAACGTTTAGGGGGATGAAAAATACATGTTGTCCGATTCTCAGAGCTACCCATTATGCACACAAAATTTCATGAGAATCGCAAAAGCCGTTACATTTCAATATACATTAATACATTTAAAACATATATTAACGTATATCATGTATATATGCATACATATGTTTTCAATTTATTTCATGTTTTCATTGGTAATTTAATATTTTTGCATAGATTTTTATTTTTATTATTTATTTTGTTATTATTTACTCGAAAATTCACAAAACATGAACTCTTAAATGAATTTACAGTTTTATTCACTTTAAATTTAGAATATTTAATGTATTGAACAAAATATTAATTCATAAAATTGTTCAAAACGAAATAGAATTACGAAAAATAACCAAAGAATCACCGTTCGCGTAATGCTAGTAAACTCGCAAACGAACTACTGACTGAAATATGTATATATATATATATATATATATATATATATTTATTTCATTTACTAGCTATAAGAGAAAAAGAGAAAAACTTTGTCTATGAAAGGAAGAGAGAAAGAAAATGTGCACATGCACTGCTGTCTCTTGCTTATATCCCCCACTCAACTTCCGTTCGCCTTGCCCGATCACACTTTTCGTAAAGCTTACGTCACGCGTTACTGTATCGCACTTGCACAGTATTAATATTAGAAGTAATCTTATGGAATAATTATTGTGAACGGCTGTAAGTATTTCTTATTTCAACAGCAACTCATTGAAGCGGAGAGTTAATATCTAAATCTTTATATATATAATTCTTCTGTGAGTGTGTATGTCACTGAACTTCTCTCAAACGACTGGACCGATTTTGACGAAATTTTTTGTGTGTGTTCGAGGGGATCTGGGAATGGTTTAGATTCACAATTTTGTCCGCTGGACAATGTTTTTTTAATTAATTTTTAATTTATTAGTAGTTGTTGATTTTGGAATGTTTTACATTGGATGCGACAGACGGCGCTACCATCGCAGTGTCAAATTTTTAATAATATTGAAATTTTAATTTTAGTCTATCCCGACAGTTAGCGCTGTTTTGTTATCATTGTGTTATTGCAGACCATGTGCTGGATCGTTAGATATTGTCATAACATTTGAATAATAATTTTCATCAAAATGGTCCAGAATGTTTTGGCTTATTAAAAAAAGTTTGAAATTTTCAAATTAAAGACGTGTAGACAGGACAACGTCTGTCGGGTCCGCTAGTATATTTATAAAAATACAATCAAAACCACGTATCTATATGGGTGATGAGTATTTCTAAAAATTACTATAAAAATCAAAGGTTTAAAAACTAAATGTCACGCAAAAATAAGTCTATATAAAGTAGCCGAGGGCTAATGAAAGCTAGCGTTAGTAGTACCCTAATTTTAAAAATCACATAGGTACGATCAAGTTATGCAGTCCTGATAAATCCTTTACAGATCTACAATTACATGGACGAGGTAGCCGCAAACCACCCAAACATTGTCAAGCAAGTAACAGCTGGGAGATCCTTCGAGGGCCGTCCTATAAAGTACTTGAAAATTTCTTCCAGTAACTTCGAAGATACGTCAAAATCCGTCATATTTGTCGATGCGACTATGCACGCCAGAGAATGGATCACCACACCAGCTGCTGCTTATGCAATCCACAAGCTGGTTGAAAACAGAACTGATCCAGAGCTTTTGGACCACTTTGACTGGATCATCATGCCTGTGTCGAACCCAGATGGATACGAATATTCTCATACAACTGTAAGTTATAAAATAGACTCTTTTTTATCTAGGTAACTTGTGGCTGTGTGTAGCGGCCGATTCAACTTAGGGTCCTACAGTAATAGTACCAATTCTTAAAAAGCACAAGGCTGCAAACGCACTTGCAAGCCTTGGCATTAAGAGTCCATGCTCGGTATTGCTTAACATCAGATGAGCCTCCTGCCCGTTGTCTAACTATTCTTTAAAAATAAAAAAAGGATTGGATTTATAAATCAATAGCTCGATTTTGATGATACTGAGTATGTGGGAGTTTCCTTGACCTTGATTGAAACAGCTCCGTGTGATTTAGAGTAATTTATGCTGCCGGAGTTGCATCTAAGTATTTTTTTTTCTAAATATTTTGTGCAATATATGGAAATTTGTAAACAATCCGCCATTTTAAACTTTTCTACTAGTGATGTGACATTCTGTATAAAAAATTGGTTTTTTAATTAATCGTTTATTGTTTTAAGTTTAAAAAAAACGATGATTATAATAATTGTTTTTTTATTTATTTATCTATTATATCCTCATTTTTTAATGTTTACAGTTACAGAATAATCAACTCTGAAATAAACCTAATTTCGTGTTAATAGATTTTAGGTGAAATCCCTATTAAATTAAACGCAAACCATTTCGAATGTAGATTTTGCCAGAACAGTATGTGAATAGTGTTACAGTGCGGATTATCCGTTAAAAAGCATTGATGTACAAAAATTGGGTTTTTTGTACAATGTTAAAAAGCCCTTTTACATTTATTTTAATTTTTCGTGAATGTTCGTTGCTTCTGCGTTTATTCTATTTTGATTTTCTGTATTAGCTAATTCTTACTATAATAAAGTGTTTATTTCCAAAATGTTATATTCAAAAAGTACCCAAAACCGAATCAGAGCACCCGACTTTGTCTGTCCTTCCCCTAGAGTTTATATAAAAATCGGAGGCGCGGAGGAAGAGCAGCCCGTACCCGCTGTAACAACGCACAGCCATTATGCAAGCCGTAACGACTAAGGCGGGTCACCAAAAGCCGATTCTGCTTAGGCTTGAATAAAATGCCTGTGTTCTGTTACGCAAGGGTGGAGGGTCTGTATTTTCCGCAGCGCGGAGCTGTCCAAAAAACCTATAATTAATATTGTTGGGTTAGGTTAGGTTAGGCTTGAAATTGGTTTGGGGTGATAACTATACGACCTTCCCTCCCCCCAGACTCCATAATCGAGCTACTGATTTCTAAATTTTAACCATAAAAATTTCAAAAATTTCAGTAGGTACTACGTATATTTAGATAACGGGGTAAAAGCATTTGCACATCAATAATAAAATTATTTTTTTAGGAACGATTCTGGCGTAAAACACGTTCGTTTGGTCAAAATCTAATAAGCTTTCTATGTCGCGGAGTCGATGGAAACCGAAACTTCGATTTCCACTGGGGTACCGTCGGAACCAGCGACCACAACTGCGAAGACATTTACCCAGGAACTAAGCCCTTCTCTGAAAGCGAGACAAGGGTCGTTCGGGACGTTCTTAATGAGAACTTGAGCAGAATGATTTTGTATATCACAATTCATAGTTATGGAAGCATGATTCTGTACCCTTGGGGTCATGATGGAAGTCTCTCAAACAATGCTTTTGGTTTACATACGGTAGGAGTTGCAATGGCTGACGCAATTTACGCAAAGACCCTCCCAATCTTTGCAAGATACACAGTCGGCAATTCCATGCTCGTACTTGGTTATGGCACATCTGGATCTGCTGAAGACTATGCCCATTCTATCGGAGTTCCTCTGACTTATACTTATGAATTACCTGGTATTGAACATGATGATGATGATGATGATGGTGATGATGATGATGATGATGATGATGATGATGATGATGATGATGATGACGATGATGATGATGATCATTTGAAAGGGTTCCATCTTGACCCTCAATATATCAGGCCAGTTGCTGAGGAGACTTGGGAAGGAATTTCTGTAGGCGCGAAGAGAGCAAGAGCAATTGTGACATTGTAAAGAATGAAATTTTTTTAATTTTATTAAAAAAATGAATATTTAAATAGTTTTTTAATTACGTGAGTAATAAAGCAGCGCCCCCTACACCAACTTAACCAACCGTTCCCAAGCTTCCTCCATGATAGGAGCTCCTCAAAGGAATAAAGGGCCATCGTATTACCCATACCCTCGTATTATCTATTGTCACTCCATCCATTTGCCTCCTTAGATGTGCAAAAGGCCTGCGGAGATTCGTTAACGAACCAGAACCTCCAAATGGATAACTCGAGTAATAAGGCAAGTAAAAATGCAACATACCTCTTCTAATGATCGCGGTCTACTGTGACACTATAAGGGCCAAAATGGCCCTCTTCGCTGTTAATAAACGTATTAATACATTACCGTTTCATAACTACAAACGGGCCCTTTCAGCGTCCAAACACACATGAATTTCTTATTGTTCATACGAACGTAGAAAAACCCAATGGGAATTAAGATCATCACAAAAGGGTAACCAACCTAAACCTACGGTCTTACTTGGCTCATTCCCTACAACATTATGTAAGGTTTCTGTAGTTTACTCTGAAATTAATTGAAGCTCATTAGACTTCCACTTTCGTGGGAATAAACCAGCTGAGCCTGGTGTAGTTGTTACTATTCGGCGAATATTCCTCACTAGATTCATTTCATCCCTCCCACTCAACACAAAAAATCATAAACAAGAAAATTACCTAGTGGTCTTGACATTCGAGTCCCAATTGTTTCAGAGATGTAGCGAAAAATGATGCAGTTGCGGTACCATAAGTTGCCGTATCTAATTGGAGAGCTTAAACGAGGTAGGTTGTCACGCCATATATGCTGCAGATATATATTATCAGAATGAACAAGTATATTTCGGTTTATTTTCTCTACGTCAGCAACAATTACATAGAATAGACAAAAGATCTTCTTGAACCATCGGACCTAACATTTGTATATCATTCAAGCTAATATTATTTGAAGGAAGTGAGCTCGCTTTTTCGAGTTCGCTTTTCGCATTTATAGGCAGACTTATTCGTGAGGGTTATAAAATAATAGAAGACTTTATTTCTATTACAATTAATGAAATTCTGTAAAAACTTAATCTAATCGTTGAAAGATTATTTATTTAAGAAATCGTATACACAGTGCAATGACAAGGCACTAGTGACTTTTCTTAAATTATCTGTATAATTTATTTGCATTTTAAATGTTTATTTAATTGTAGTAAATTATATAATAATTTTATTTTAAAGAGCACTTGGTCTATATTGTGATAGTTTTCACATACTGTAGTTTTTAAATAAATAAGAATGAATAAGATATCTTTAAACTTTATCTAATTTAACTTTATGTACCCAATTTCTGTAAAATTTCTTATAGTAGATCATTTTTAAAAAATAAGGTCATAAAGAAGTTTCAATTCTTAAGTGTGTACACTAGCACAGGGACACATTATATTTAGGATGTGGCGAAGCGCATTCGTAATTTTCCCCATAATTTGTGGGATTGTTTTGAATTACTTGTGTATAGTGTTGTTAACAGTACTGGTAGTGTCCTCTAGTGACCTTTTACTGGACTATTGATTTCATTTGCGTGGTGGTTTATCGATGATGTTTCTTGTTCTGCTTGTAGTGCAGTCAAGTTACAAAAGATAGCGCTGATTTGGGTTACTTCCTCCAAATTATTGTAAATAGACCGCAAAAAGTTTCCTGCTATCACACTCTGTCACTTCCTAACGGAATTTAGTTTGTTTGTGTCGTAAATTTTCCTAATTATTGTCGTTTATCTCAACAGTTGATAGTTTCACAATATAAATTATTCACGAATTGTAGGCATTCAACTTATTCTTTACTATGTCCACAATATTTGTTGTTAGTAAATATATTCATTGTATGTCTGTTATATTCTATTGCACTGCTTTCACTCACTGATTATATTTTAATGTCCACAAAGAAATCCACAGAGCTGATGTTGAATTTGACACACTGGCCTTTCAAGGTAATAAAGTATAAAAAGATAGCACCAAAACATATGTGGTTAATGAGTCATCCGCGACACAGTCCTGATCTGGCGCCCTGCAACATTCATTTATTTCCAAGAACTAAAGATAAAATTCGAGGTATTCGCCTGTACGAGCCCTGATGATGCGGTGAAAGCGTACGAAAATGCCATAGGAGAGACTCTTCATTTTCGAAACATTTTCATTGTTACCTAGGTATTAGGTATTTTATCGTTCCAAATTGTACTCGAAACTGAATTGTTTTTTATTCGTAATTTCGCTGTTTGTATATTATCTACTTTTATTACCGTCGAGCTTGTCTCTTGACTAAGGCCACCTGCAAATATCACTATATCATCAAGGGAAGGAAACAAGGGCTTCGCATTTCATCCCTGGAATCACTCTGTGCCTTTATTGTCCCTATTTTCCTTTCTTCTCTTACAATGTGTCCTGCCTATTGACATTTCAGACTTTTATATGCTATTTGTTTTTTTAGAGATAACATTAGCGACCAAAGTAGAGGACATTATGGAATGGCGCTGGACCGGGCACATGACGAGAGATAGCAGGTTGAAATGGACAAAAAAAATTACAGAATGTAAGCCACGCGATGGAAAAAGGAAAAGAGGAAGACACAGCAAAAGATGGGCAGACGATATTAAGAGAATAGGAGGCACAACTTGGTCTAGAAGAGCTAAGATTAGAAAATAACTTACTTTCAGTTCTAGAACAGGCCTATGTGTCAGGTATATGGTCACTAGTGCTGTATTAGATTAATTTATGTAGAATAAAGTGTAACTTAAATAAGTGTTAGTACAAACTAGGTGTCAGCAATAAGGGCTAATAAATAAATATGTTATTTGTAAGATTTTACCACATTTTTAAATTGCATAAACAAAATCAAATCAGTTGTTTCAAATGATAAAACTTCAAATTCTTCGAAGTTTAGATCTATGTGTATGGTTCCTGGGTCATCAGAGTGCTTTAAATTATAGAGGATTTTATTTTTACGCTGTTTTAATAATTCGCGAAGTATGTGCGTATGTGCTGTGTAACAAATGATTGCAATGTAACTGTTGAAGAAAGTGCCTATGTCTGGCTATACTTTGCGGGCGCAACTCTCATCATTTAGTTAATTTCTATTAAACGAAAGAATGTAGGGTAATAGTTGAAACGAGTGACTACGTCTGTCAATATAATCTACTCTCGTCAGTTCTTTTTATTCAAGCGTAAGACAGAAGATTAAATTAATTAATAGATTATTTGGTAATTATCGATTAAGCTAATCCTTCGTGATTAATACTTATTAATCGATTTAACAGTTCTTTCCAAAATGAAGGTATGGATACTAGTGTCTTTGTGGGCAGTGGCATTTGCCAAACATGAAATATACTCTGGGTACGTAACTATTAAAGTAAATTTTGGATTTTCAAAGAACTTTTGTGTTTCTGGAGTCGATTAAGAGGTGACTTTTCATGAGTTGGAACTACTATTTTTCCAAAAAATAGTTTAATTTCACACAATTTGGTTCTGCTCCAAGCCTTACGATGACAAGACTTCCTAGTACTTAATAAATATATTTGGATTTTCCCCGCTTCATTGTTATGCGGTAATCCCGTTCGCGTCTATTTCATATAATTTTTTATTCATTACCTTATAGATGGAAGTCGTACTATGTGGCTCCTGCTTCTCAAGAACAGCTATCGATCTTGGGATCTCTGGAGAGCAAATTAGACGTAGACTACTTCGTCAGACCAAGAGTAGACCGTGAAGGTGTGGCGTTGGTGAAGCCTCGATACCAAGAAGAATTTTTAAATGTTCTGGTGAAAGAAGGAATATCTCATAGAGTTCACAGTGAAGATATCAAATCGTAAGATTTTTATATTAGATTATATTTTTATTTCTCCAAAGCGATTTTTACGATGTAAAAAGTGTCGATTCCAATAATTACGCCATATGACGAGAAAAACCAATTCCGATGCGTTATCAATATGCTGATACAAATTTGAAATAAAGGGGTAAGCACTCAAAAGTATTAAAGTTATCTTTTATTACACTTTATTGTTTTTGTTAACAGCCAGCTCGATATTGAAGATGAGCTTATTGAAGCAAGGCATGCAGAGTTTCGCTCTAGAAGCACACCGGAAAAACCTTATGACAATTATCTTCGATTGGACGCAGTAAGTTATAATATAACCGCGGCATTTTGAATAGACGTTTAAATATGACAGAGATTATCTATTTCATGTTAAATACAGTCAGTTATTCTGGTGTCGTTAATTGTTATCACCAACATTTATCAACAGTGAGCTCAGATCAAGCCAAATATTTAAATTAAAGCTTACTGAATATAAGCCCCCCCGAGAGTATTCCCAGACGCAGACACCCTCTTTAATACTTACACTGCATTCAATCACTTCATAGTAATAAACATTTCATTATGTACAATATCTAAAGATAGAAAAATTAAAAAAATATTTTCTTGTAAAAAATAATCAGTATTTTAATAATAAAATGCAATAAAATACGCAAGTGTGCGTGTAATATTTAACATAAAATGATTGTAGTCGGTAAAAAGTCTAGACTAATTGAAAATGAAGCGTTTTAAAAACAAATATCACGCAAACTACTGTCAATTATAAGTCTCGCATCTAAATGGTAGTCGAAGGCTGATGGAAGCTAGCGGTAGGTACAATAATTTTAAATATCACATTGGTACAAGCAAGGGCTGCAGTCCTGATAATTCCTTTACAGATCTACAATTACATGGACGAGGTAGCTGCAAAGTACCCCAATATTGTCAAGCAAGTTACAGCTGGAAGATCCTTTGAGGGCCGTCCTATCAAGTACTTGAAAATTTCTTCCACCAACTTCGAAGATAGGTCAAAATCCGTCATTTTTGTCGATGCAACTATGCACGCCAGGGAATGGATCACCACACCAGCTGCTGTTTATGCAATCCACAAGCTGGTTGAAGACAGAACTGATCCAGAGCTTTTGGACAACTTTGACTGGATCATCATGCCTGTGTCTAACCCAGATGGATATGAATTTTCTCATACAAATGTAAGTTTAACATCAATTAAATGTAAGTTTTAGTAAGGTATGAAAAACGAATAGTGCGCCAGTGCTGTTTTTTTCTATCTATCTTAGCAAGCAATACAATAATCTCTTCGTACCACAATAGTTCCTGCCACGCACAACCATAAGGTGGAATTAGCTGCCCATTGAATTATTTTCGGACCAATTCGGCTTAGGTTACTTCCAGAAAAGAGCTTACCAATTTCTTGCAGGCCGGTAAAGCACTTGCGAGTCCTGGCATTGCTAGTGTGCATGGGCGCTATCGCTTTACATCAAGCGATCGGCTAAACATTATGTGTATTTTGAATAGTAATCAATTAATCCAACATTTAATAAATGGAATATTAAAATATTGATAAAATATATGTAATTGACTGCTATGATTAGTTTAGAATTGATTAATGATAGTTTAAATTAATCTTATCGGATTAAAACGTGTGCTACATTATTAATTGATATTAATTGAATATTATCAATATTTTAAACAAATGTTTTACATTTTTGTAGCTATCCATATCTGCTAGTAATATTATGATCATCAATATTTATTAACTCAGACTTTGTTAATTTTATGTTCCGAAAGGAAGTCACGTAATCTTAATAATAAAAATATATACACCAAAGCTATTGGAGCTAGTAATACAATTTACGTACTATAGATATTGGGGTAAAAATATGTTCATTATAAATTTGGTTATGGATGAATAAAGAAATCAAGAATTTCAGGAACGATTCTGGCGCAAAACACGTTCGACTGATCAGTCTCCACTAAGCGTTATGTGTCCCGGAGTCGATGGAAACCGGAACTTCGATATTCACTGGGGTACTGTAGGAACCAGCAACAACCCCTGCTCAGACACCTACGGAGGATCTAAACCCTTCTCAGAAATCGAGACCAGACTCGTACGGGACGTTCTTGAGGAGAACTTGAGCAGAATGATTTTGTACATCACGATTCATAGTTATGGAAGCATGATTTTGTACCCTTGGGGTCATGATGGAACTCTCTCAAACAATGCTTTAGGCTTACATACGGTAGGAATTGCAATGGCTGACGCAATTTACGCAAAGACCCTCCCAGTCTTTTCAAGATACAGTGTTGGCAATTCTGTGCTCGTGATTGGTTATGGGGCATCTGGAGCTGCTGAAGACTATGCCCATTCTATCGGAGTACCTCTGACATATACTTATGAGTTACCCGGTCTTAGAAGAGGTGTGCAAGGGTTCCATCTTGACCCTAAATATGTCAGGCCAGTTGCTGAGGAGACTTGGGAAGGAATTTCTGTAGGCGCGAAGAGAGCAAGAGCAATTGTGACAAGTAAATAATGAAAATTGTGTAATTTTTATTAAAATGGATGATATTTAAAAAGTTTTTATTTACATTAGTTAAGTTATATATATATATATATTAGCAAGTACTAGCGCAAACCGATTAGCCATCCCAACCAATAGATTAGTAGCACACATGGCACTAAAACTAATGCACAATATGAAGCCTCATAAATTGTAATTAAATATGCCTGTTTCCTTATGTCGATTCGAAGAAGGTCCATTTCACTTGTATTGAATTGTCACTTAGATTTATTGCGCTTCAATGAGCAAACTAATGTATTCTGGTTAGTTTCGTAACCCCACTACCCTTTATTTTATGTTAGATATTAGCTCATGTTTTAAACGATTAAAGGCAGTTCTTACCCAGCTTCAAAAAAAAGTGTTTATTTGATATCCATACAAAAAACCGCCACCAAACTTAATTCCAGTAATAAAGCTTTTAGCAAAGTGTTGACTTAAAATTTGGCTATGTGCTTTCGAGGTACATTCCGCTTTCGGGCGTGACTCTTACATATTTGATGGACTTTTCCACGGAGTTGTATTATTTTCTTCAGTCGCAATCTTCATTTCTGAAGATCGTGTTAGAGGCGCAGCACAACTTCCTCCACTTTCCCTTGTCTTCAGGAATCCTTTGCACTTTGGCAATGGTAAATGGAGTTTACTTGATCAGTACCGGATTTTATAGATCTAACAATTTCACTTCTTGTTTGCACTGTCTGAATTAGTTCGAGTAAGTATCATATTCATTTAATGACAAGAGGGTGGTGTCGGTATACCTAAGATTGCTTATTTTTACTTGATCAATAGGTACGCCATGGTCCCATAAATCTAGTACTCTTCACGTTACATTTTCCGAATATAAGGATATATATATATATATGTACGCAGTCAAATACGTTTGAGTAGCCAATGAGGTATATATATTTTGGATTCTCAATTCTTTTTGGTATACACACCACCTTTCAAGTACACTATCAATGACATTTATAGCACATTATTTTGGCTTGCTTGAAGTTTACAAATTTTATGTGAATACCTTTATAACGAGAAATAATTCACGGGTATAAATTGGCTAGCTTGAGTTTCGAATGCTCGGCGTATATTATTTAAGAAAGGCTTTTTAGTCCTGCGACACATTCGTTGCTTCTTATCTGAAAGCTCATGGCTTAAAAGTCATGGTCCTTTTGAATCAGAAATACCTTTGGGCCTCTTACCTTTTACCTGCTTTCCGTTTTTGATGACACGCCACGTTTCTTCTGAAGACCATACTTGGCGCGGTGTTTCGTGAGCTTTGGCACGTATTTCATCCCTGACGTATATTATTCGTTCATTGAGTCTGTGGCATGTCGCATCCACAATGCTTATATCTATTTTGAGTGCGCTATTCCAATTCTGGTGTTATGTGAACATAGAAGTTTGAGCCTTTCAGAAAAGGCTAAAGGTAATTTTAGTCAAGTCTAAGTTGTAGAAAAATTGAGAAACTTTACTTCTTCATCTTCGTAATAATTGTAGTATATCTTTGCTGCGTTTATTTGAGGAACAGAAAAAGGACATTAAAATTTACGTCGCTATTCCGAGGTTTGTGACGGTTTCAATTTTAAGTGTGCATTTTGACACAGCACATTTATATTAATGAATTGAACGGAATCTCAAATTTATCGAACTTGATAATATTGATGATTGAGGTGTTAATCATAAATAAAAGCAGTTGATAATTTTTTGATTATGTTTTGAATATAATTACAAATTTACGAATTAAAATTAGTTGTATATTGTGAACAATGAAGGCTTTAGTACTTTTGTGTTTGGTGTCGAGTATCTTCGCCAAGCACGAAGAATATATAGGGTATGTATTCATTTCTCGTGTGTGGAAAAATATAGTAAAGTTTAGCTGGATGAACCAGGATTCAACTGCAAACTATTATATGGATAATTAGTATATATATGAAATTAGTAAATAAGAAATGTGCAAAAAAATATATTTAACAAGCTCGTAGAATTCTTTCAGTTCCGACGAAGTTCTACACACAATTTTTTAAATCGTTACATACTAATGAAATCACATTTTTTTCTACTTATTCGATACAATTCTCTAATTATTCGTCAAGGAAAGAGAAGAAGGATAATGTTATTTTTATTTTATCTTAATCTACTTTGAATAGATAATTTTTAACCTTCTCATTACCAATTTATTTCAGTGGATTATGAAGCTATATATATCTCAAAATTTATATTTTTTTTATATTTTAAATTATTAATAGTTTAAGTTATATGTATGATATTATAGATGGAAGTCCTACTACGTAGCTCCGTCATCCGTGGATCAGCTGGAGTCTCTCGGGTTAATGAGTCCCGGCTTTGACCTGGACTTTCTGAGCCAAGCTACCACAGACCGTGAAGGTCTAGTTCTTGTGAAACCAGAACATCAAGTACAGTTTATAAATGCATTGGAAAGTGAAGGCATACAGTACTGGATACATGTAGATGATGTGAAGGCGTAAGTTGATATAGTTGTTAGTTGATTCATTGGTCTGAGTATCATACTTATTTTTATCTATATACCGATATTTATGACTTAATTAACCGAGAAACATTTGAATATTTGTGTCCAATAAATTCAAGGGACTACTAACCGTTTAAAATAAAAGTCTCAGTGGCAGATTATTTCTCACATATTTTTTCAAAGTAATTCATAAATAAATTACAATACAATGTTATACTTAATTACCTTAATATTAAAAACCTTTTTTAGCATTAACAAACGCAAACTTAAGATAAGCATATTTTATACTATTTTTGTAAAATTTAAAATACAAATAAAACCAACATATTAAAAAAAGTTGTTGATAATGGAAATCTGACGATTAATGATAAATGCCATTAATTATACTTAGATTAACAGCATTCGGTAGTGTATTATATACTAAGCCGGTTTTTATAAGATAAGATAGTTTTGCTCAATATATGGACTAAATAATAAGCACACGATAATAGAAAGTAATAGTTATATATATAACTCGCATTAATTTATTAATAAGTATATTATTTAAATGCTTCCAACAAAATGATAAGTCCCATTTAATATACGAGCAAAATAAAACAACCAAGGCACACCCAATTTTTTCAGAAGTCCTTTTAAGGCGCGTATTATTATACGTAACCATCTCACATGTTTGAAATGTATACAATATTTAATACAGTGTAAACTCCATATAACGTCACGTCATATCCCTAACTTGCGTACTAACTACTAACTGACGTGATACTGATCTTGAATTAGATTATCATGATTCATGTGCACTTTTTATTTCTTGTTTTTTTATGTCTATATAAGTTTAGTTTTTTTTTTGTTTCTGTTAAGTATGTTTTTTTCCTTCTTATTGTATTTGTAATGTGTTTTTGCACCTCTTTCCAACCTTATGTAATTTAATCCATGTTTTTTTTCCCTTTACTCTTAGATTGTCTGGAAGAAATCGCTCGAAAGCGATAAGGCCGCCAGTTGCTTTTCATTAAATTATGTTTAATTTTTTTTCTTCTTTTATGTAATTCAACGAAGTGTTAATAAATAAATTAATAACGTCTCTCGACTATCGACGAACTCCCTAACGCGTCGAAATCAAGTGACTTTGGGTGGTTAAGCTTGTCTTCTCATGTCACTCATAGCATTACACCTTTTTTAAAGACGAAAACAAGAGTACTTTTTAATTAGTTAAACCTGCGCAACTGTGTATGGTTTTTGTGGATTTATCGCCCTAGCCCGCAATAAACACTGGCAGCAACTAGCAGCTAAATTATTGGAATAATACTGTCTTATCAACAAAATGCCTAAATATTGCAAGATATGAATAGAATAAGTAAAAGAAACAACAAAATTACTGGTGCAGCAACAACCGTCAGACAAAATTAACAGATTATACGCGATTCAAAAAAGATTATATCTTATGTAATTAACTAATAAGACTGGTACTAAATAAACTTTTTCTTCTTCTAATTCTGATTAAACTTGTTAGTCTATGGAATGTAAATTTGGTGCCTTCAGCAATTATTATAGAAAACATTACTTATTGTCTATGTTATATCTGGTATCTATGATTTGCTCTGTGTAATATAATTAAGCTTACTTCCTTTTTCGCCATTGTCTGGTTAACATTAAAATATAATTAACACAGTGATTAAATAAAATACTCGTTTCATTTAACAGGTTATGGGCCCAGACCACCTGATTTTATTTAAAAACAAAATAGTTAAAGTGAAAAGTACGAAATTGAGTTCAGTATAACCTCAAAACTTGCCACGCGTTTTTCAATTTTCTTCATCAGCAAAAAATGTCTTCAAATAATACGATGGCACTGATTGAAAAGCTGACTGGAAGAGAAAACTATCCTACGTGGAGATTTGCAGTGCAAACCTACCTCGAACATGAGGAATTATGGAGTTGTGTCACCGCGAAAGACAATGAAGCAATTGATCCCAAACTTAACACAAAAGCGAAGTCGAAAATTATCTTATTAGTACATCCCATCAACTATGTACATATACAAGAAGCCAAAACAGCTAAAGAAGTTTGGAATAATTTAGCCAAAGCTTTCGATGACAAAGGTTTGACACGCCGAGTTGGTCTGTTGAGAGATCTGATCAATACAACACTTGAAAATTGTCTGAACATTGAAGATTATGTTAACAAGATCATGACCACTGCTCACAAGTTAAGAAACATTGGTTTTGAAGTCGATGATGAATGGCTTGGGACTTTATTACTTGCCGGTTTACCAGAAATGTATCAACCAATGATCATGGCACTTGAAAGCTCTGGTGTGACAATTACAGCTGATTCTGTGAAGACTAAGCTTCTGCAAGAAGTGAAAAGCTCTGAGTCTAGTGCATTGTATGTCAAAAGTAAGGGAAATCAGTTTGTCAAACAAGCTCAAGATAAAAACAAAACAAGTAAAGGTCCAAGGTGCTATGTGTGCAATCAATATGGGCATATAAGCAAATATTGCCGAAGTAAGAAAAAGGAACAGAAGTCTAAGGAGAACACAGATTCTGGGTATGTTGCTGTGCTATCTGCAACAATAAACAACGACAATAATTGGTATATTGATTCTGGAGCATCAATGCATATGACAATGAATCGTAACTTGATTTACGATGAAATTACACCTCCAATTTCCACAATAAGAGTAGCTAATGACAAGAAGCTAGTTGTGAAGGCCTGTGGAAAGGTAAATATTAATGTTGTCAATACACAAGGTAAGTTGGAAACTATCAAGGTACAGAATGTTCTCTATATTCCTGAGTTGGCTACGAATCTTCTCTCTGTCAGTCAGATAATAAATAGTGGCTGTCAAGTACAATTTGACAAACAAGGTTGTAAAATTTTGAATAAAACAAACAAGCAAGTTGCAGCTGCTAAAATGATAAATAATATGTACAGGCTAAATACACATAGTATTCCAGCATACATATCTGCTTCAACAGAAAATGATGATTTCTACTTATGGCATCAGCGTATGGGTCATTTGAACTACATTGACCTGAAGAAGCTGGACACCTGTGCTGAAGGTGTACAAATGTCCCTGAGCAGTAATGTGACCTGTATTTCCTGTATAGAAGGTAAACAAACAAGCTTGCCATTCAGAAGTGAAGGTTTCCGAGCAACAAAATTGCTAGAACTTGTTCACTCCGACGTATGCGGGCCCATGGAAGTGAAGTCACTTGGAAATGCAAGGTATTTTCTTACCTTTACTGATGATTATTCTAGAAAAGTGACTGTTTTCATTTTAAAATCAAAGTCTGAATGTCTTAATAAATTTAAAGAATACAAATGTCTTGTAGAGAACCAACTTGACACTAAAATTAAAGTATTAAGAACCGATAATGGAACTGAGTATATAAATAATGATTTTACTGAATTTTTGAAGTCATCCGGCATACAACATCAAACATCAATTCCATACACGCCTCAACAAAATGGCTTATCTGAACGTATGAACAGGACACTGCTTGAAAAAGCCAGATGTATGTTAATCAATGCTAACTTACAGAAAAACTTGTGGGCTGAAGCAATAATGACAGCAGCATACATAGTGAACCTACACGAGCACTAAATTATAAAACACCTGAGGAGATGTGGAGTGGAAGGAAACCTGATGTAAGTCACATGAAAATATTTGGTTGTTATGCAATGGCTCAAATACCTAAAGAGAAAATTAAGAAATGGGACTCTAAATCACAGAAACTTATTTTTGTTGGTTATTGTGAAAATAGTAAAGGATATAGATTATTAGATTCCAAAACAAAAAATATCATAAAAAGTAGAAATGTAATTTTCCTAGAGAATAGTATAACAAGAAATGTGGTTCCTCTCTCATTGTCAGAATCAGAAAATAAAGAATCAGATCATGTAATTGAAAGTTTTTCAAACCGTGAAGATAACACCACAGATTTGTCGTCTCATACACCCGTGGATCACAGCGATGGTTCTGATGACCCTGAGTATGTACCGGAGATGTCAGTGAAGTATCCTCAGAGTTCTAATATTACACTTCGTCCTCGAAATAAAATTAATAAGAACACAGAACCTAAGACATACCTATGCTCAAGTAATGTACCACTCTCTGTCACACCACAAACATATGCAGAAGCATTGTCATCAAAAGACTCTAACTTGTGGATGAAGTCGATTGAAGAAGAGCTGAAAGCACATAGTGATAATGGTACATGGCAGTTAGTAGAACAGCCACCTGAAGCTAGAGTTATAGGATGTAAATGGGTGTTTCGTATAAAGGATGAAACTGAAGGACTAAGGTACAAAGCAAGGCTATGCGCTAAAGGATTCACACAGAAAAGCGGTATTGACTATACTGAGACATTTGCACCAACTGTCAGGTATGACTCAATTCGCTTACTTTTATCTGTTGCTGCAGAACAGAAAATGTCAATGATACAATTTGATATTAAAACTGCATTTTTATATGGTGAGTTGAAAGAACAGATTTACATGACGCCGCCAGAGGGCCTTACTGTTCAAAAAGATATTGTATGCAAGCTCAAGAAATCTTTGTATGGCTTAAAACAATCACCTAGGTGTTGGAATGCTAAATTTGATAATGTTTTAAAGAAATATGGTTTTAAGAACAGTCATGCTGACAGATGTGTTTATGTGGGCTGCATCAATGGTATTAAAATATATTTATTACTGTATGTGGACGATGGATTATTACTGTCTACAGATGCCTCTGCTCTTACTCAAGTAATAAATGACTTAAAGAAAGAATTTGATGTAAAGATTTGTAAATCATTACATTTTATAGGAATGCATATAGAAAGATGTGATGATTATATATTTGTGCATCAAAGTACATACATTGAAGAGATGCTGAAAAGATTTAACATGTGTGATACCAATACTAATAGCATTCCTGCTGATCCGCATGTTACTTTGGTAAAAAGCACTGAGTCTGATAGCAACAACAAACACATTCCTTACAGAGAAGCTGTGGGTTCTCTCATATTTGCTGCAATAGTGAGCAGACCTGACATCCTGTATGCAGTGTCGACACTTGCTCGCTTCCTCAATAATTATGATCAGATGCATTGGAATGCGGTAAAGCGTATTTTTAAGTATTTAAAAGAAACAAAACATTTTGGACTCTGTTTCAGATCAACTCAAAGTAACATACTTGAATGTTACTCTGATGCCGACTATGCCAATGATCCTGACACCAGAAGGTCTATCACTGGTTACATCTTCATGAAAAATGGAGCAACAGTGACGTGGAGCACTCAACGACAATCAACCGTCGCTCTGTCTACCACTGAGGCAGAGTTTATGGCATCCTGCTGTGCTACAAAAGAAGCTCTCTGGGTTCGGCAGTTAATGCTTGATATTAACGAATATAAACAGAGTTGTATTAATCTTCATATAGATAATCAAAGTGCTATTTGTTTGATCAAGAATAATGATTTTCATAAACGATGTAAACATATTGATATTAAGTATAACTTTGTAAAAGAAAAATACGCACAAAAATTGATAGATTTGAAATATGTTAGTACTAATAGTCAGTTAGCTGATATATTTACAAAAGCTCTATGTAAAGTAAAATTTCAATATTTCAGAGAGAAACTTGGTGTGATTGAGAAACCAAAAAATGTAAAGCTATCATATTACTGTGTTGCTCAAGTATGTTTATATAAAGTTTTATAACTAAGCTATTTAATGTTTGGTTTTCATTTGTAAGCTTTAATAGAAGGCTCAAATTTAGTAGGAGTGTTAGTCTATGGAATGTAAATTTGGTGCCTTCAGCAATTATTATAGAATACATTACTTATTGTCTATGTTATATCTGGTATCTATGATTTGCTCTGTGTAATATAATTAAGCTTACTTCCTTTTTCGCCATTGTCTGGTTAACATTAAAATATAATTAACACAGTGATTAAATAAAATACTCGTTTCATTTAACAAAACTCCCGAGATTTTACACTCTAATACGATTGACATCATACACAATTTTATAATTATAAATTTTATTTCATTAGTCAACTTGATTTGGATGATGAGGACATGGAAACTCACAGCAAAAGTACTCCTGCCAAGGGAGAAATGGCGTATGATAGATACCAGCGTTTGGAAGTGGTTAGTGTTAACTATAAAATATAATCGGACTAAATACTCACATAGTTATGAACAGTCAGTTCAAAACTTTAATAGCCCCCACTAATATTTTATTACCGGCAAGCTATCCCAACTGGAAGCGCCATCAGTAATCTTGATTGTTGTGTTCGAATTACTTTGGGATACTCCTAGCATAGCGATATAAAAGCAAGCATCTCTTCTATCAATAAACTTAGTTCGTTAGTAGTTGATTTGGAATAATTTAGTTTTATTGACTTTCAGATCTACGCTTACCTGGACAGAATTGCGGAGCAGTATCCCAATCTGGTTAAGTTGGAGACGCCCGCGCATTCATTTGAAGGTCGTCCCATTAAATATCTGAAAATATCCTCCACTAACTTCGAGGACGAATCTAAGTCAATAGTTTTCATTGAGGCAGCAATTCATGCGAGAGAATGGATAACACCGCCAGTGGCGACATATGCTATCCACAAACTTGTAGAGAATGTGACAAATGCTGATATGATTGAAAATTTTGATTGGATCATTTTGCCTGTCGCCAATCCGGATGGATATGCTATTACTCATAATGGTGTAAGGTTTTTTTAAATAAATAAGAACATAAATCAGTGGCGATACGCCCTTTTTAGGTATTGTTTCATGATCATTTGTCTTTATAATAGGCTAGCAGGTAATCAGCCACTGCGCCTGATACACTCACATTCTTTTTGGGTTTAAGGCAAAGATTCTTCATTATGTTTTATATCATCCTATATGAGGAAAGTTCATTGGTATGGTGCTTCAACCGGGTATCGAACCTACTACCTCAAGTATGAGAGTCGCAAGCTTCAGTTTATCACTCCATGGTTTCAACCACTAGGCCGACACGACACTGTGCGTGTTTTTACAGATATAAAAACTGATAATATTAATTACTATGGACGGGTTTGAATAATAATAGTAGCTGTGGCAGGTGATTTTAATTCATTACACACTTTTACACGATCGATCAAACGGTTTGAAAGTATCGCTTGATTATGATTTCTCAAGAATTTTCGGGAGATTTTGCGTGTTACGTCCCAAACGATTAATTGTTTCTTATGAACAAACTCTAGAAGGTAGTAATTATAATAAATTTCTTTCGTTTGCGAATCGTAGGAAAAATACAAGTTACTTGTAAATAATACAAATTAATTGCACAAACACACATACATACATATTGTTCAATCAGGTATCTTTATTTCACTCAATTTTCAATTAACAGACTCGTTTTTGGCGCAAAACCCGTTCAACTGACCATGAGGACGGCGAACGCTGCCCTGGAGTTGACGGAAACCGCAATTTTGACTTCTTATGGAATACTGTTGGTGTTAGTTCCGATCCTTGTGCGAACACGTATCCTGGCCGCAAAGTTTTCTCAGAAGTAGAAACAAGGGTCATCCGGGACATCCTTCATGAGAACCTGAATAGAATGGTCATGTACCTTAGCATGCACAGTTACGGAAGCATGGTTTTGTACTCGTGGGGCCACGATGGCAGTCTATCAAACTACGCTTTTGCTCAGCAGATAACAGCTGTTAATATGATTACGGCTATTCAGGTTAAGAAGTTACCGGAGTTTCCAAATTACACAGCTGGAAATTCCAAATTAGTGGTTGGATATGCTACATCTGGGACTTCTCAAGATTACGCGCACTATATAGGTCTTCCTCTGGCATATACATATGAATTGCCTGGTCTTGGTCCAGGACTTTTGGGTTTCTCTCTCAGTGCAAGGTACATTAGCCATGTGGTAGACGAAACTTGGGATGGCATTGTAGTTGGTGCAAGGCGCGCAAGGCAGCTGTTTGGACCCTATCAGTTTAACCATTAAAAGAAATGTTAATAGTTATGCTAGAATTAAAATTGATTTATTATAAGTGAGAATGGTCCAATATTTTTCTCACATTGCAAATAATTCAAAAATTAAATGATGTTTATAAAGATCTATTGAGTTTTGTTTACACTGTTCTCTTCTGTATACTTTCCGCTTAAAAACACTTATTGTCGATGCCCGAACAATGGCAACGTAAGCCTCCAAGAGTGTGGATGTGCTCTGGAAGGCAAGACCCAATTTGAATCTGGGCCATCGCTTGCAACTGTGTAAAGCGCTAATTCGGCCCCATATGGATTACTGTTCCCACTTCTGTGCAGAAGCTCACCGTTCTCCTTATTTACTCATAAAATCCTTGCCAACATCACAATAAAAGCCTACATCTAAGAACACCTTAACAGGCAAACACACCATTCTTAGTAATTAGAATTCTTACAAACTTTAAACATGTAATCTAAAAAGGAAGAGATATCATGATAAGTTATTAACAGAATTGAAATTGGACGTACATTGTTAACTAGTCGTGTCGATATGTGTGTATTTGTATTGCAAAAAGAAAAAATAACTGATTTCAGTAACTCATTAAAAAGTAAATGGATCGGTGAGTTTTCATCACAAAAATTATAAATAATCATTGCGTAGAGATGGATTTTCTCTCTGAATTTTCTATTGAATTAACGTGGAAAGTGTTGAGAGGAGTTGTTCGGACTAGTATCTGCAGATGGATCTCAATATCAAACGTCAAGCTGACAACAAAATATCATCCGTATCACCTCGACGTCCGTTGTTCCACAAGTGAGCGATTCTTATGGCAGTTTGCCGCGCACCACCAGAACGACAATGCACTCGCGAGCTTTCTAGAATTAAAAGTTTCTGTTCTATAATAAAAAATAAGGCTTTAAAAAATAACGTAGGAAGCCTGTACTTCAGTTAAGACTGGGGCAAAACACATAGATTGTCTCGCAGATCAACCAAGCTAATTAATACATATTAATTAATATGTAACCAATTACATAATTTGTACACATCTAAGGATGGTTTCAGAAGGAATTAAACAGATATTTTCAACAAAACTCTCAATTTAATTTTATCTTAAGTCATTCAAGTATTGAAAATATCGAGCTGCCTTCAGAATATTATCATAGCATAACGCAAAGTCAATTCAGAAATACCTTTAATACGTTAATAGAAAATCAGGCCAACTTCTCTTCAACTTTCCGAAAGGAAAATTTCAATTACTGAGATCCACATGCACAGCATTATTATGGAAATGCGAATCTTACCTATTCACAAAGTTATCCTGTTGCTCTTAATTAATTCACACCTCGTCATATTGCAGAATCGAATTTATAATTTTCAACATTACCATAATTGTTATAGAAATTATAATTGTAGAGTAGAGATAAGTTATAGCACTGATTTAACCGAATTTATTTATTAAACGCAAAATTATATTTATTTTTTGAAGTAAAACTTCTTGAGGCGCATGAGGGTAAACATTTAAAACGTCACGAAATGTGCAGCGTTTTTGTCGAAGAAAAAGGAGAACGAGACCTATTCTGAGAGAGTGGGTAAGGGAGTTCGAGAAAAAATACATGCCATGGGTTGATGTATTTGTTTATATTACATATTAGAACTTTAAATGGAAATTATGCCGCATAACGTCTTGCCGCATTGCAACGCATAAATTGCCGTTGTTTCTAGAATTGGTACGCTCTTTCCTTGGAGGGCTCTAAATCGAATTGGTTTGCAAAGTATTCCCAATAACTCCTCCTACTGCTACTATCCGTACCCCCACGACGTCCGTCGTTCTGAAACTGAGCGCTTCTTGCTCTCGCTCTAGCTTCTTCTTCGCTGAGACAATTACTGCCGCGGCGCTATGGAAAACCAGCGGTCCACTGAAGTATTTCCGATCTAATTCGACTTAAGATCCTTTAAGAAAAAAGTGCCTCCTGTAACAAAAAAGAAGAATAATATGCAGACAAAAGAATGCTAGAGGAAGAATATAGTACAAAATTAATGTTGTTAATTATTATTATTTATTTATTTCGTAATCCTACAGCTAACATAAATTATGTATAATTACAAACAAATACACTGAGAATATAGCCAAAGATGGAATACATGATACATTTCACTACAAAAAGATTTACAAAAGGGAACAAACTAACAAAAAGTATTTAGTACATTTAACTAATTGTGATTCAATTTATTTAACTAAGCCTAATTTGGTTGAGATGGTGTATAAGTGTGGGTATGTACGTGATGGTGTGTATGTGGGTTGTGCTCATGATGTAGGTGGTTTTGCGCTATGGATATTCTTATTAAACTTTTTAACGACATTCCGCGATAACCTAAACAAGTCAAGGCTTAAATAGTGGTCATTGTATGTCCGGGCTGCGCGATACAAAATTCAATTCAAAAATTACATTCATAAGTAATACGTAGTCCTGTCATAAAATTCCTGTCGCCAATGCACATTGAGTTGTATTTATTGGTCGGAGAAATCTATTCCATGATTCATTCAGAATATTGCATATGAATAGATTGATTTGACCGTAATCGTATCGACGTCTTCCCGTTGTATCTAACTTGCTTATTGCATTTGAATTTTAAACTCGCAGTATAAATATTTTTCAAGCAATTTCCAACCCACCTCGTATATTGCGTAGCATGCAAAGCAACATTCATACATTTAAAGTACATAACAGTAACGGCACTGATCATCTCTAATGTATGATATCAAAAAACAGTATTTCTTTTATAGAAGCGCCAACTAGGCATAAGAAAATAATAGAAAAGAATAAATAAACAACTTTAAATATTTTGACCAATATGAGTTCTCAATAATGGATGCACAAACATAATGCTTACTATAATTTTACAATTAATAAGATTTTTATTTATAGAACAGGGGGCAAACGGGCAGGAGGCTCACCTGATGTTAAGTGATACCGCCATCCATGGACACTCTCAATGCCAGAGGGCTCGCGAGTGCGTTGCCTTTTAAGAATTGGTACGCTCTTTTCTTGAAGGACCCTAAGTCGAATTGGTTCGGAAATACTTCAGTCAGCAGCTGGTATTATATAAAAAAAAATTAATAAGATAATGAAAAATATTACTAAAAGATTATAAAAAAGGACTTTAAACTATAAATCATACCGCAAAATTCCACTGAAGTATTTCCTTAACAATTCGACTCAGAAGTCCTTCAATAAAAGAGCATACCAATTCTTATAAAGCCGGCAACGCACTAGCGAACCCATTGGTATCACTTAATATCAGATAAGCATCCTGTCCGTTTGTTCTATAAAGAAAACCCTGAGAAAGTAATTACGGAATGCCATTCCTTTAATGTAATGGGCGATCCGAAAAAATACTATCAATATTGCCGCCGATTTTGTAGGACTCTACAAAAGGGCCGCAAGTAATATATTAATCTCAAAATTATACTACAAAAAATTAAATATAAATGCTGGCTTATTTATTTTATATCCCACACAGAAGTTCTCGTTTTAAATTAGTATTTAATTAGTACTTTCCATAACTATATTTAGCCTAGATTAGTCTTTACGATGAGCTGCAAAATGAAATTGGATGATATTTCGGGCTATAGAAGTGAAGTGAAATGGTAAAGTACATCTGTGCCACTTGGACGACGTCTTTAAATGAGAAATTTTAATGAATTCTTGCCATCTTCGGTTTGTCATTGAATTAAAAGTGCAGGATACGTTTTATATTTAGTAATTATTTCGAACAAAGTAAATGTAATATTGTTTTCTTTTTATAAGTATAAATTAGATTTTTGAAGTAATATTTGTTTTTGCGCATGAGGGAAAGATTATGAGTGTAAATTATTACGATGCGCGCGCACACCGTCACTACAATCCGATACCGTGAAGTTAGCTATAGTCAACCTTTTTTAGTTTTATTGATAGTGTTGTTTTTTCTACAAAAGGCGAAAGATAACATTTTTGAAAAGATTTTTACCTTTGTATGTGTGTATAAGTACATATACGTTTTGTTTTTGTATTAATTGTCTTTTTTTATTTGTTCTGCAATGTAAGCCTCCATTAACGACAGTACATTTGTGTTGTGTAGATTTTGCTTTCGTTGGGAGATTGGCATTGAAATCTTTGCTTTTAAATCAGATAACTTAAACAGCCATCTTCATTTGGGTGACTTCAGCACCAACACTGCCAGTATCGTAGAAATTGCACTAAGTACTAACTACTAGCCATAGCCGTAGTGCCTGCTCATTATAATCTGCGCGTAAAAGCAACGACATTTTGACGTTCCTCATTTTTAAGATCTTTTGTGATAATTAATTAAACATTACTTAATTAGATAAGGCGTTATAATAAAACATTCAATGTATTAAATACTTATATCTACTGTTAGTGTCGTTTTATTCTAGAAACGTTTATTAAAATTTTTGAAAAGATTTTTTATCTTGTCGCGCCAATGAAATATAACTTCCAACGCGTGTACACAAGGACACACACGTTTTAGTTATAATATTAGTTATTTATCATTAATATATTGTGATTACTTGTTTAATTGTTTAATTTTTTCCCTTGCTAGCTTGCTTATGTTCTAATATATTGAAGTAATATATATGTGTAAAATTTTAAATTCTTGTATGTCTCTTTTAAGGAAAGGGGAAATTCGACATTCCCCTGCTGCTCAGCCACTCTGTCACATATCTGCCTGATTGCGTGTCTAATAGGCACCCGGGGTCCCCGTAAAATAAAAAAAAAGGATTGTGTGGTTTTATGAACTATATCCCTACTCCGCGGCCGACCGTTACGCGACATGCGACACACAGACGAAACGACGATACGAACTTTAAATATATGTATATTAATTTAATATATGTGTGTAAAATTTGAAATTCTTGTATAATTTTATGGATACACGTTGTTTTAGAACTTTTAAATGAATATAAATATAAATACTATAATAAAATGAAGACATACAAAAGGTCAATTTAAATTTTATCACGTCTAGTTTTTCCAAATCATCGTAGTTCATTCTAGGAACAGGTAATTAACAGAGAGGAAGATTTTAATGAAAATTATTATTGGTACGCTAATGTTTGCCCCGATAAGGTTCGCCATTGTTTGACATCTTTGCTTGTTCTATCAATTTTTATAAAAAGTTCATTTTAACTACACATCTCAACCCAGAATTCCCCACTAAGCTACCAATGTATGCCAGGTATCAAATAGCCACTTCTTCCTTGCGTCTTTATTCTTCTGTGTTTCTGTGTTCTGTTTATTAGCTCATCCAAAACACAACGACACCGTGATTAAAAAACACTTAGGGGTTTAACATTGGCGCCTGAAGGCCTCAGTAAAAATTTAAAATACAATTTATACCAAAATCTTCAGGAAGACTTCAGACAAACAAAAAACGTGGTGAGTTGACGGTTGAGTGACACATGTTAGGATTTATTGTTTCTTACCTTAATAAGATAAAAAATCATTCAAATTTTTTATCTTTTGTCTTATTCTTCATTTGTAGAAAAAAAACTAAAATGTTGACTATACCTAACTTTAGGGTGTCGCTTTTTTGTGATGGTATGCGCGCGCGTCCTAAAAATTTACTTTCACAATTTTTCCCTAATGCGCCAAAAGAAGTATTACTTCAAAAATCTACTTAATACTAAAAAATAAAAATAAAATATTGCACCTATTATAACTTTATGTAGCCAAGAAATCGCATTCCAAAATCACATTCCGCAACATTTTTTACTACCTGTGTGAATTAAAGAAAAAAGGCCGGCAAATCTCTTGCGAGCCCTCTGGCATTGAGAGTGTCCATGGGCGGCGGTATCACATCAGGTAAGCCTCCTAACTGTTTGCCCCCGTTTTTACAAAAAAGAAAAGAACTAGGTCCTTCAAGAAAGCTTTTGAACAACAGCCATTGGCAAGCACCAACAAACGTGTAAGCAACACTTAAAATCAGATCAGTTTTCCGTATTTTTAAAAATATGTATGAAATTGTAAATTTTTCCTATCTTCACTAACCAGCCAAAAGTCGTGTTAATATTTCAATAAACTGTAAAAAAAACTTAATTTGTAAAGGCAATGTGTGGTATCGGTTAAGTGGAAGCTTTAATAAATCATTTATGCCTGACCAAAGAAAATACCATTAAATGATATTTCAAAAATATTCGAAGTGAACTCGTCCGACCTTTCCCTAAAATAGCGTTAGTCAAGCCTTTATCTCGAAATTGGCCACATTTTGTCCCGATACGTGTATCGAAAACACAGAAATCACCTTAATTTCCGTTCCATGAAGACGACGCCATTTTGATATTTCTTTGTAAATGGTGCTTTCATGTCAGCCGATATTTTTAGATTATAAACGCCTGATGCCTTTTAGATTATTCCAAAATTTTGCCGTGTGTTTTGTAAAACATTGAGAGATTTTAAGTTTAAGTAAATTTTAATTGAAATCTATAAAATCCTTAAAAATAAAATAAATTAGTGGCGCTACAACCTCTTTAGGTCTTGGCCTCACATTTCTGAGCAAATTCCGTTCGAGCAAATTTTAAAGGCGCTCATAAAAATAAAGTCCATTGGTTCACAGCTGGGGATGGAACCTATGCCCTCAGGTATGAGAGTCGCATGCTGAAGCCACTAGGCCAACACTGCTCAAAATAAAATCCTTACTGGCCTCTATAATGTTCCAGTACTTGAGAAGCTCTTTATATTTAGGGAGAACACAAGTTGAGGTTAGTTTATTTTTTAACTAAAGACCACTCAATATAATACAATTTTCATAAAGACCTTACTCTGAAATAAAAAGTGGCTTATGCACTAATCAAACTCATTTAACAACAGGATGCAATGTTACTCCAAATCTGAAATACGCACGAGCTTATAAAACTGCTAATGTTTACTTCCAAAATAATAATAATTAATTCATAATATATAGTAATGTTTCTTATCCAATCCGAAAACAGCATAGTAAATTATGTTAAATATTACTAAGTAGAGATATTCTACAATCATTAACAATAAATAACCTTAAAATTTAATAATTTAAATATATTTTTAAAAGTCCCTTTAGGCAAGGTTGCGAACATACTGGCAGCGTTCCCCCTTTGAATAGGTAGACTAATTCTTTTTCCGATGTAGCTGCCTGCTCTTCGGTGTCCCGTGATGTCGACTACCCTTTTTTATTTTTTCTTAAACCGCTAAAACCGACAAAAATTATGTTTATATGCCTTTCACTTATAAAACATAAATATCAATTAATAAATATTTTTAATAAAGTTAAGCGCATCTTAATTACGTTTTGCTATTAAATCTAAATGTATTTTTATTTCATACAATTTATGTTTTTTAACATACAAGATACGTACATTTAAATATAATAATTATTTTGAATAAGTATACATCTATGCGGTACCTTCAAATATATTGTTTCGTAAAAAAATTCACTATTGATTAAAAAAAACTGTATACATTCTTCAACAATAAGCAACATTTTCTCAATCTGTCCTATGCTGAAACATATTATTTTTGTAAAACAGTAGTTTAATCATACATAATTGTAAGTGGTATGTAGAATTTATTAAGTCACCTATAAAATGACCCCACGACACAGGAATTCTATGGGGGGGCTAGTGCACATTCACAAACATTATTTTTAACTGTGTAATACATTTTATTTTCTTTTGTTTTCTTATACACAGCTTTGACTATATCAGTTCGTACTGTGTGTACCTACCCATATGTAGGACTATGAATAACAATTTTCTTTACACAAACGTTTGAAGCTAAAATCACAAAACCTAATCAATTCGGGGCTTGATAGCAAATCAATAAGGCGTTCAATCATCTTTCTCATGAAGGAAAATTCTTTCAACTCCTAAGTTTGGCGCAAGGATAATTTTTTAAGTTTTTACTTTTCGTTCCCTGCTCTCATAGCTTCATCACCAGTGTGCCAATCATCACCATCATCATGCAAAATGCAAATACATTATAAATATTTATTTGCATTTTGCATACCGCGGGCAAATCTAAAGTTTTAAATGGCTCATAGAAAAAACATTGTTAAGTTTATATTTGATACGTTTTCCGATATTTTAACATTTTAAATTAAAAAATTTTTACTGTATTTTTATTATTTTAATTTTTTGTAACATAATCTATTTTAGAGTATTTATTATTATTATTATTATATTCATTTATTATCAGAAAACAAGGTTCCATAATTATTTGTTAGTAACAATTTACTTAATAGCTATGTTAGTACAATACATTAAAATCACAATTATGATAATTCAGATTCAATTTCATGTCAATTATTCATTCATTAATAAAGATAAAGTAGTAAATATCATTAATGAAAAATTTATGTTCAACCATATCCCATATTTTAATTATAAATTAAAACTACTTAGCACAGCGGTTCGACGCCATAACATGAGATGAGATCCAATGCTTGAGAATCGGACCGTCCATTCTTTGAGCGACAACTTGCAGAAATTTAGCATTTATTCTTTATTGAGCATTTTGGAGCAAAAAGGTTGTAATGTATACGGCAGATATAGCAATTTACATGTCATAGTGAACTTTCATAAAGAAATAAATATGTCGGAAATATTCAGTAACATTGTCAATGCACATAATATCCCTTATCAAAATTCACAACAAGTATACGTTTATTAAACAATCCGTTACTTGTATTCACTGTGAGTGCGAGTACAAGTGATTAGTGTAGATGATTAGTGATTAGAAAACAAGTGTGGACGGAGGCTGATAAGTGATAGTGGAGGTGATAAGTTGCCTGCGTAGTTAAGTGATTAGAAGAGTTTTCTATTTCATTGCGAGTGAACTGCGAATAGTGACGTCACGTACGCCCTCCCTCACTCGCAGCGTGCCTGCCAAACTATATGACAACTGAATTTACTAAACAGACCCATTAAACAATAATTGGACACTACTTGCACTGCACACCTGCACTAATTACCTGCACTAATCACTCGCACTAATCAAAGTCCTAATAATATGTCAAACGTTTCAGACAAGTGAATTAATTACATTTTAAATTTTAATGTAACCAAGAATGCTTTATTATGTTTGTAGACTGTACCAATAATTGTTTTCTAACTAATGATTTCATAAGGTTGTATTAGTAAATAGTATAACACTGCATTTAACCACTTCAAACGTCATCATAATCGCCTATAATTTGTACCAAAAACGAAAAATTATTAAGGAATTGAAATGACGCCGGGAAGCAAATCAAATTGGGGCGGAATCCCTCAAATCCTGAATGAAAGGTGAGAATATTGCCTCGTTTGTCGTAATGGGAAGATGGGAGGAATTTATTGCAAGCCCTTTTCAATATAATGGAAGTGCCTCTTCTAGATAAGCTTTTGTTATGGAAACATCTTTTAAATACATTCTAATTTTAGAATCTTAACACTTACTTTGTAAACTACCGTATAATTCGAGACACTATAAAAGCAAAGTAAGTGTGCGTTCGAACATATCCGTAGTGCAAGCACTTTACATATTAATCCTAAACATCAAAATAAATACTACTGGTAGGAAATGTCAATGTATCTTTCAAGAATAAATTTTATGGATTTATTGTACAGTTTAAGAACTAAGTAAGAAAATAGTAAAATAACTCTGATTATTGAAGCAATTTCAATAAAACTTTCGCCGCTAAAGTTTCTTAAGTATCCATGACTGCGATATAACTTATCAAAGAGTTAAATATTAAAGAATTTGTACATCAATAATTTTCTTTTAGGGGTGTTTTTTTGCTACTGGAGGCAATTATTTTAATTATTTTCGTGGGAAAATTCGTTACTGCCAGGGCACTGCCAAGCACTACACTGCAGGCAGTTATTTTCCACGCCTTGATTGCTTCAAGCGCTGAATCATAACCATTATGGTTGGCATACTGGCTTCTGCCCTTCTCTAATAAACATCACTCAAAGAAAACAATTTTTCAAAGGATTGAAGCTTGAAGCCCAATTTCAATAAAGAAGACGATCCAAAATTATCAAACACCTGGGATCAATCAAAAAATCCGCGACAATAGAGGACACCGTGAGTCAATTCTGCAAAACCCCTTCATCTTTTAGTCGATATCAACTCCGGGGCAATAAATACAGATACCTAATATAACTTTTTCTACAGCTGTAATACTTTTTGACATTGAACACCCCTTTATCTTCAGTCACCGTGCGTGGTCACGGCAAACGTTGGAAAAATTTAAAAATTATGTAAAATATAAGTTTATAATAATACATAGCTTCAATCCGTTGAAAAAGTGTTTTCTTTGACTGTGTAAAAGTTACGTTAATAAAAGACAATACTATGAACATCACTCAAGTTCGCTTCGAGGTGAAGGTGATAACTCATAATAACATTAATTATAATTAATAATTATTTGCATGTCCAAGTGTGCATTTTCCCTAACATTATAAAGGCGAGTTTAATTTTATTTATCCAACTTAGCATTATCCAGTAGCAATATATGAAAGCGCTAAAGTAAAAGATTTCTTGAAACGTTATTAAGTTTTTCTCGTCTCGCTGGAGTATTATGAAACTGGAATTTTCCACTTGTATTGGAAAACTCGGGTTACTTTTAACGTTTTCAACCGAGTATTTAAGTTGTCTTAAGCTGGGTACTGACTCTCTGGATGTAATGTAACATTCGCATCGAGCATGTTAGTGTGTGAACTCTGCGCTCCATATTCATCAGTCACTCGAGGCAAGATGTCCGAAAGCGAGTATGTATTGGGATCTTAGATTCCACTAAATAATTTCGCCCGTTGCATCTCTTGTAATTTTTATGTATTGTGTTATTTGTGTCTATTTCTAGCAACGAAGTGTGAATAAATAAAATAAATAATTGTTTAATCCAAATTCAGAAGTAAAAAATACGTTATTTGATATCAAAATTGTTTAAGCTATTTCTTTGTTCCACTCCATTTTCAAGAAATAATACGAGAGGAACGACATTTGCGAATGTGTGCGTGTCTTTCTACAGCGTACTGACTGAACCGCGTATCAAAGGATTCGCCAAACATCCAATAGCCGGATGGAGCTGATTTCCCCGTAACACTACGTACTGACTGCACGAATGCTCGCTGTAACATTACACCTCGTAACGAGGGTCAGTACCCAGCTTAAGGTTTTAAGTCGGTTAGATTAAGGGCCTGTTTCACAATGTATGGATAAAGTGTCAAATAGCTATGCAGCACATAAATTATTCGAGATATAATAGTTCCGAATAAGATACTTGGCATTTCATGACAAATAGCGCTATCTGACAGTCGTGAAACGCAAAAATACTGTTTATCCTACAAATAAGTAGTAAATAGCTTATTTAGAACAAATTACATATAACTATCTGAAATTATAGAGATTCGTGTGCTCTTTCCTTTTTCATGTGGCTTTTTATTGTTGTCCCTTTCAGTATTTACATATTTGCGTTGTTTTGTTTAATTAGTTTTTTCTAAGACACTATGTCCTATGTTGTTTTGCGCTTGTGAGGACAAGAAGCGCAAAACAACATGCCTTACCTAATTTAATGTTGTTCTTACTTATGTTGCCTAGAAGAGATCGATCGAAAGCCATATGGTCGCATGTGCTTCTTTTTATTTCATTATTATAATTGCACTGTAATAAATTAATTTAAATTATTAATCGATTATTAGATGAGATTTTCTTTTAAATTACAATTGAGAGCTACTTAGAAGAGATACTCAGTACCTATTTAAAAGTGATAACACGCAAAAGGAAAAGATGGTGACGAAACTAGCATCTTAAATTCAAAAGCATTCGTCACGACCCAATCGAAGGCAAAAGTAAAAATCGCCATATAGACCTCGCAACGCACATTACTGCAAGCAGCCAACTGCCACCACGCCGGAAACCCTAAGAATAGACTTACATTTAAGCTAAGTACGAGTACGTGAGTACATGGACTTGAGACAGGCCGGAGAAATGTTTAGAATATATATACACATATATATTTTAATATATATAAAATTATAAAGATTTTTGAAGTGAAACTACTTTAGGCGCATGAGGGTAAAATTTTTACGGAACGTCACGACGATGTGCAGCGTTTTTGTCGAAGAATAGGGAGAGAGCGATTAAGACCGCTTGAGAGAGAATGAGAAAGGAAGATCAAGAAAAAATACACGCTATTGATTGATGTTATCGTTTCGTAGTTACATATTAAAACTTTAGACGGCAATTCTGTCGCATAAGGTTTTGAGCAGTAAACGCAGATTTTTATATATTTACTAGCGGAACCGACAGACGTTGTCCTGTCTACACGTCTTTAATTTGAAAATTTCAAACTTTTTTTAATAAGCTAAATTAACATTCTGGACCATTTTGATGAAAATTATTATTCAAATGTTATGACAATATCTAACGATCCAGCACATGGTCTACAATAACACAATGATAACAAAACTTTTTTTTTTAATTTGATCGCAGCGCTAACTGTCGGGATAGACTAAAATTAAAATTCGAATATTATTTAAAATTTGACACTGCGATGGTAGCGCCGTCTGTCGCATCTAATGTAAAACATTCCAAAATCAACAACTACTAATAAAATTAAAAAATAATTAAAAGAACATTGTCCAGCGGACAAAATTGTGAATCTAAACCATTCCCAGATCCCCTTGAACACACACAAAAAATTTCGTCAAAATTGGTCCAGTCGTTTGAGAGGAGTTCAGTCACATACAACGCACAGAAGAAATATATATATTAAGATATTATCATTACCACGTGTGAATATAGATAAGCAATTACATTGAGTGGTCGTATAGTACATGATCATCTAATGGGCCTTTTACCTTAGTAATAATTAATTTACGAAGAAGTGTCACTTCTGACATGTGTAGTTTCTCCGCACACATGTTTTTCGATAACATTGTCGTTTGCCTTTTAGCAGTAAGAGTAACTATGTAAAAAATATTGTGCAATAAATAAATTTAGGTTTAAATACAATTAAAAAATTCACGAACAATTAATTAAAAACAAAAATTTAAAACATTTACCTAACCCGTGATGTTAATAGTTGCCATAATGGATCAAAGTGTAAATCTCTGCCGCTATAAACCTGTCAGTGTTGCCCGCAATAGGAAATTAAATTGCCACCCGGATATACCGATCTCAGTCACTTGTATTTAAGTTAATAAATTTAATAAAAATTCTATAGCCATAACGGGGAATATATTTTATTTTTTAGAAGCAAAATCAAGACGGGCTACTATCAAGGGGTAATGTTCGCTGCGTAAAAATCAGCTGATTCATAATATAAGCTTTTTTCATATTGTGTTATTCGATCATAGTTTTGCAAACAAATACTAAATTTCTGAGATAAACTTCAAAAAACACGTGTGTGCTTATTTATATGCGTTAGAAGTTACATATTGCGGTATATACTTATACTATACATCATATTTCCCTAAGACTTAAAAGGAACATAATATCTTCATAAAAAAATTAAGTGTTGACTAGTGCTAACTTCATGGTGTCGGCTTTTTGTGATGGTGTGGACGCGCGTCGTAAAAAAATACACTCATCATTTTTCCCTAACACTCCAAAAAAAATATAACTTCAAAATACTCAAATGTTACTGTAGCTCACTTCAGGGTGTCGGTTTTTTGTGACGGTGTGCGCGTGCATTTTTCCCTAATGCCTAGTGGTGTAATTCCTTCAAAAAAAAAATATATAACAATAACAATACGTGAGGTATTAAATTAATGCTCAATTTATATTATTATATAGAAAGTTTAGCTTTTCATGGGTCTCTTAGGCATCTAGATTTTTCCTTCTTTTCTGTCGTACCGTACTCTAGGTGCTGGCTAAACAACGCTTAGCGGACGTTGCTTAGTCTGGCAAATCAGACTTACACACCTGATTAAATACCCTTATTAGTAATTGTGTAATTTTATTCATAAGATTACAAACAAACAAACAAAAATCATTTAGTCATATAGGTAACATAATGTATACTTATGAACGTCAAAAAAAGAAAAGAAATATACATTAAATGATTCTAATTTTACATTTACTGCCAGTTCTCAAAACAAGGGCGTAGAACGGAAGAGAAGAACTGGCAATAAACTCTCCGCCACTCTTTTTAATCACCAAGTTTTTTTCTTTAACACAACGTTTGTAAGGAGCTGCAACCATTACAGCATGTTCCATATGACATCTTGAGTGATAAAGAATAATAAAATAAATTAAAAACAAAGATTTGTCCTCTATCAGCAGGAGGCATGGTGAAATAGGAGCACGCACTTACATACTGGTGAGAACAACACGCAAATACACACATACAGCAGCTGATTAATTTAGGTTAGAAATATTTTTTTAATAAAATTATTTCTTAAATAATAAACAGTAATATTTTGTTTAACAAACATGAAGGTAAATTTTCAAGTCGTTACGGATTCAACTGCGGAAAGATGTCGAGAAGAAACGCATGCCACATAGGATGACGATATTTTCTATGTAATGAGAGACTACTTATATTCCTTTATAATATTGAGTTTATTACTACATATAATTTATTTATCTGTATTATTCTCAATGAAACTCATTAAAAATGATTTTTTTAGAACAGAGGGCAAACGCTCACTCATCTGATGTTATATGATGTCTTGGGCTTGACTTGCGTTGCCGGCCTCTTAGGAATGGGTATGCACTTTTTTTAATGGATTCCAAGTCGAAATATTTGAATAATTGGTTCGGAAATACTTTACAGTGGGCAGTAGCTGCCACATATTGGTGGTGGTGGCTTGGAGAAACGCTCAGTTGTGAAACAACGGACGTCGTAGTGATACGGGTGATATTTCGTATACTGCCTCGACGTCTGATGCTGAAATTCAGTGTTCCTAAACAAAACTTTTAACAGATACAACTTTACTAATAAATAACATGTAGACTTTTTTAGAAATAAACACAGACTACACCACATCATACACAAATATTATATAATATAACATTAAACCAATTTAGGCTTAATTAATTAAATTAAATTAGTTAGTTAATTCTATTAAATACTTTGTTTGTTTGTTCCCTTTTGTAAATCTTTTTGTTATATAATGTATTATGTATTCCATCTGTGGCTATGTTCTCGGTGTATTTGTTTGCTATTATATGTATTTTGTGTTAACTGTAGGAGTACAAAATAAATAAATAAATAAACCCACAAATTTCTTTGCCCAACGTTTTTTCCCCTTCTGGACCATCTTAACCCACTATTTTGAAAACAAATAACATACGATTAATTAAAGATAACAGAATAAACCTTCTAAAAACGAATTTTTGTGACTTCGTGTTTAATTGAATTGGATAATCAAACGACATCAAACAATTAACAAATTTAAGAAGAAATTAATATTAAAGGACTTGAACCTTATATTATATTCATAATTTGGAATTTTAAATTTATATTTAAAATTCCAAAATTTTATTAATTTTATTTATATAATTAATTTAATGAATTTTATTTATATTTATTTTGGTCAGTCAGGCTTAATTTTTAGAAGTGTCAGCCTCAATCGTCGAAGTTACAATCCGAATGTATGAACATATATGTACTCTATGCAACTAATTGCATTCGCTTATTTTCAGGGTCCTCCACTCGCGAGCCCTCTAGCATTGAGAGTGTCCATGGGCGGCGGTATCACTTAACATCAGGTGAGCCTCCTGCCCGTTTGCCCCCTGTTCTATAAAAAAAAATATTGTTATACGCAAGTGGTTAATATAGTGTCTACGTCTCTCGGGGCGTAACTCCGACGATTAAGGAAATCACCAAACTTAAACAAAACAATAAAACTAAGAAAGTCTGTCTGAGAAAAATGTACAGCGAACGTACACATAATGTTAATAATATCGCTAGAGACTTTTTGGTGAATTTTTTAACAATGAAAAATCTTTTCATAATGTTTGGTCACCTTAACCCACCGCTTTGAGTGAACTTTTGAACAAACTACGTGACACGATCATGACATTCTTACTTACATTTTTGCTTTAGAAAATTGTACTTTAAACTCGTACACTAAAGTTCATATTGCAAAAACTGTATTTGAGACTTCTTGAGGTGTATCATGATAATGAGAACATTTTTAGCGCTAGATGTTTACTTGAATGTTTTCCTGGAGTGGATTTAGAAATAGGTTTGCTGTGCCATCAACCGAGTAATCACTGGAAGGAAATATTCTACAGAGTTTGAGCTACAAATATTCTAACAACCTTTTAGGTAATTTCCCTTGTGTCACACATAAATTACAAATCGCAAGAGACGATGGCAAAATAATAAACGACACAAATATAAGTGTCTTTTATTCCAACGATTTTGTTCCGTTTGGAGTAGAGACGTTTGAGCCGTGGGGTTCAGGTGCACAAGCGGTTATTAAAGATTTAAGTCGGCGCCTAGTAGAAAATACCGGTGACCCCAGAGCTGGCACTTACCTGGCTCAACGAATAAGTATCGCAATACAGCGAGGACACCACACAGGGACCAATCTTTTTATCATGATTTGTTTTGATTTTCATTTTAACTATTAAAAGTCGTGGGAATTATAAACATATGCATAGACTAGACTAAAATAAAACCGTGGGGCACGTCAATTGTCTAAAAATTATCGACTTAATGTGCGATAGAAGAATCGTTTAATTCGTCGTTAAAATAGGCGGTTGGCCCGCAGACGGTGAGGAAATTACTTACTATTTTCTTGCTCATGGAAATTCCCCACGGTTTTATTTTAGTCTAGTCTATGCATATGTTTATAATTCCCACGACTGTATCTATTTTATTATTTTTTGGTTTTTAGTACATTTATCTTAAACATTGCAATGTATGTTTAACATAAAACCGTTTAACTTAAAAAGTTTTTTTACCTATTTTTATTTTCTAGTTTTTAGTTTTTATTTCGCATTCTGTTTAATTCATTTAGTGCTTCATTATTGCAAGGTTTCTTGCCCGTTATTTATAGTATATTGTATTCTGCTTGTTGAGCCCTTTCATTTGATTGATGGGATTGATAAAACCTACGTTATCCGCCATTTTGTAGCGGCTGCCATCTTGGATTTAAATTTTTTTTTATAGTATATTGTATTCTGCTTGTTGAGCCCTTTCATTTGATACCCATATTGATGGGATTAATAAAACATAAGTTATCCGCCATTTTGTAGCGGCGGCCATCTTGAATTTATAATGATAATGAATAAACATAATTGTATTGTCACTAAAATCCAAAGTGTATACAACATTTCAGATTAATCGGTTGACAGGAAGAGGGTGAAATTTGAATTACTAAATTTGACCCAAGAAAAAATAATAAAACAAAAGGGGTGAGCTGAATAAAACCGTTTAAAAACGGCCAGGATTGTCATCCTTGGCATCCTTAAGGTCGTAGGTGCAATCCCCAGCTGTGCACCAATGGAGTTTCTATGTACGCATTCAACATTCTCTTGAACGGCGAAGTAAGACATCGTGAGGTAACCGACTGCCTTAGACTCAAAAGTCAATGGCATATGTCAGGCTTCTTGACTATTAGATTGCCAAATACTTATTTATCTTTATAATATTGTTAACTATGAGATACTATAGCAGCCACCACGTACGACTAACCTGCTCTTTCGATAAAATAATCAGGAGCTTGAAGATGGCATTGTTTTTTCAATCCATGGCCTGCCAAGCAACACAGGCAGAAGAACGTGGGTACCATCGTAGCGATGGGATTATTATATGAAGGTGTTCATGAACAACATGTAAACGGCCAGGAGGCTCATCTGACATTAAGTGATACCGCCCAGCGACACTCACAATACCAGAGGGCCCGCGAGTGCATTGTCGGCTTTTTTCGGATTCTGCCTCGACGCCTGCCTTAACATTAAAATTTAACGAATCGAATACTTGTATCGTTTGTCATTGTGACTGTCAACGGCGTTACAATTGAAAGGCTGAGGTGGTTTTAGTGGGTGAGGTCCCTCTGAATAGCAGAGGGATTTGAGTGTAGATCCAACCCCACAGTCCCCTTGTTAAGTTCGACATCTTTGGCGCGGGCCTGCGTAAGCGCATTTTCACCTCATTTTAATAAAAAATAGAAGCTTAGATATAAGGCCTCCTAGCTTAGCTGTCTAATTAAGTGTCAACTAGGTGAGGGGTATGGGACGCAGTTTGAAGCTGGAGCACTGAGGTTTGCCGGCTCGAGATAACAGTGAGTTACGTAAAACTTTAAATTAGTATAGTTTTATAAATATTTTTTTCTGAAATGGATTATTTAGATGTCAATAAAATATATCTTGTAATTTTCAAAATCATGTTCTATATAAAATTTTGTCATAAAATAAATTCAAAGTATCTAAAATTAGCTGTTTGGATTTTTTTTATTTAAATAGTGTATCGATCTTCAAAAATTCATACATAAACTACTTAACTACACAACATATTTTTTTTTATCCTTGCTACTTCAAAAAATAATGACGTAAATTGGAATTTTTTCCTTAAAGTGAAAAGCGACTTTACAAAACCGGGTAAGAACTTTACGAAGTTGCTGTATTAAGAAATTTTCCTTAACATAATATTAAAGATAAATCAATTATGTTATTGCAATAACCAACATTCTATAAACACAAATGTCATATCCAAAAGATTCTATCAGAGAGTATATCTAAATCAGTTCCACTTTGCAATGGTCATTCACGCCACGGACTCATGGATTAAATTTGGCTCATTTTGAGTCCTATCAGTTGATCTTGAATTCTTGAATTCTTTGCTTTTTTTAATTATTTTAATATTATTATTTACTTGAGATGTCACTTGGAACATGGTTATATAATGGTTGCTACTCCTTACAAATGTTAAAATAAAACTTAAGAGTGGCGGAGAGTTTATTGCCAGTTCTTCTCTTCCGTTCTACGCCCTTACTGCCAGTTCTCTAAAACTGGCAATAAATGTAAAATTAGAACCATTCCATATACATTTCTATTTTTACGTTCAAAGTTTACATTAATAATAAATAATCTTTATTTCTTCTCTCACATATACGTTGTCTTACCTATATGAATGACTGAATTTGAATGTGAAAATAAGAATAAACTTTATAAGTGAAATATATTGTTATTATTTCTGCTATCATTGCACAATTTTATGAAATTTGATTTTTTATTTTTACACAATGACACACACATATTCACATTACGATTAGAATTTCCATTTTCATAAATGTATTCACTTCACTTCAAAACGTTGTGTAAGCTCTACTAGGTTTTATTTAGTTCAACATTTTCGCCTCAAACATTCAAAACCGAGACTTTACAACGCCAATGACATACTCGTAAAAAAAACCTATTAAGTTTTGACATGGGATGACTCCTGTATAAATGTATAAATAGTCTTAAATTATATAACTAAATAAATTCAAAGCCCTCGTTGAAAATAAATAATAAAGCTTTGTATAAATCTGACGAATACTTAAATGATCCTAATCCTTAGGATTGATATGCTCCAGTTCAAACAATTTGTATTAAAAACTTGGCGATTGAAAAGAGTGGCGGAAAGTTTCTTGCCAGTTCTTCTTGCCCGCTCTACGCCCTTGACTTGCGAACTGGTAGTAAATGTAAATTTACAATTAATTTAATTTTTTGACGTTCATAAGTGTACTTGTTTACCTAGATGAATAAAGATATTTTGTGTTTGTTGTTGTTGTCATATAAATGTCTGTATTAAAGAAAACAATGGTCAAAAAATTACAAAATTATTCTAAATCTATACTTATATTATCAAGACGAAAAATTTGCCACCATTAGAAAGTTGCCACCATAAATATTACATTTTCAAAAAAAATAGGGATGCAATAACCCAAGCTGTAAAAAAATATTCATAACAAAAACTGGCATCGCGTGCGCTATGGACTTATTGATGACAGAACAAAAATATTGCAAGTTATAAAAACGTATCAAAATTTACAAAAATAATATTTTACGCATCAGGAATTGTGTGTTGGTGTCTCTAATATTCCTGCTGAATGAATTCTGACATTCCAAAGTGTTGCTACTAAATTTGACCCATTTGAAGGCAATTAAAAAATGAAATTCTAGATATTTTTTATGTTGTTACTACAAAAAAGTAAATCTAAATATTAACTTACTCAAGTGACCTTATACAAAAATAACAAATATTTCAATATCACGAAATACATATAATATATACAATATGTCAAATTATGTCGAGAGTGTCCATGGGCGGCGGTATCACTTAACATCAGGTGAGCCTTCTGCCCGTTTGCCCCGTTCTATAAAAAAAATTACTTTAATAACTTTATTTTATTCTATAGCTAGCATAACTGTATAATAATTCCAGGTTTAGTAAACCTTTAAAAAAATGTTATCTTTACTTGAGCTTTTTTACTGTTTGTGATGAAATATAACACTAGGTATATATGTGGAGCACCACACTTAATAAAAATAATACATTCAGTATAAAATAAAATGTATGTACAGACTCAAATATTCGTATTGGAATTGAAGTAATTCTCCGGAAAAAATCTCTGACATCTCAAAAAATGATAGCTGTCGGAATTCTACGAAATTAAAAATCATAGTTTAAGTCGTTGACCTATCGATACGAGTAGTCGATTACTTATAAGTGTTAATATTAAGGCAGCATTTCCATATCAATATTTTGTTAATAATAAAATGATAATTCATAATTAAATACATTTATAGTTTGCATCCATTTCTCTCTACACTATGCCACTCTCTGTCATGTACTACCTGATATCCTTTATATAGCAAGAATATATAATATTATATAAGTTTCGTATATATGTATTCTGATAAATTTTTTATATGACTTCCTACTCTATACAATCACTATTTTATTCGTCTGCTGGTGGCACTTAATTCGGTAGCAGAGAGTCTGAAAGGCCGTGATAGGTTCAATGCTATGTTAAAGTGCATTTCGAGGCGGTTTCACAATCTTGAGAGACAGCTGCTGGATCAACTCGCTGGGTGTTTATCTACACCCCCTGCCACTAAAGTAGCTGCAATGTTTAAAAAAATGTCTAGGAAAACAAAAATACAGCATTTTTCTTAATAACATTTACTTACAACATAGCGATCATATTTCACAACTGATGTATATGTAAAATAAGCTTGAATGCTGTGTTTTTATTTTTATCAATAAATTAAAGTATAATTTGAGTTTTAAAGTGTCTAAACTATCAGGTATTAAAAGAACACGTATGTTTTGTATAAGAAAATTTAATTTTAGTTCTCCCAATTTGACTGGTCGTACTTGAATTCGTGTATGCGATGATATTAGTTGTATATACTACGTATTTGCGTGTTTTTCTCACGAGTATGTAAGTGCGTGCTCCTATTTCACCATGCCTCCTGCTGATAGAGGACAAATCTTTGTTTTTAATTTATTTTATTATTCTTTATTACTCAAGATGTCATATGGAACATGGTGTAATGGTTGCAGCTCCTTACAAACATTGTGTAAAAAAAACTTGGCGATTAAAAAGTGTGGCAGAGAGTTTATTGCCAGTTCTTCTCTTCCGTTCTACGCCCTTGTTTTGAGAACTCTCAGTAAATGTAAAATTAGAATCATTTAATGTATATTTCTTTTTTTTTGACGTTCATAAGTGTACAATATGTTACCTATATGAATAAATGGTTTTTGATTGATTGATTGAAATCCTGTGTTTGAATAATGGCTGCTCACCAATTTTTCTTTCTTATAGATATTATTTTATCGTTTCTATTAATTCAACACTTGCTCATACGGTGAAGACCAACATCGTGAGGAAGCATAAGCCATAACGAGTCAGTCAAAATTCAATCTATAGCCCATAAACAGATGTTACACAACTGGATTATCCATTTATTATTCTTGAAATTATTTAATCATAAAGTAATATCCAGTAACAGTGCACTGTAGTTTACTGTATGTAGTGTAATCTCGCTCGTAAGATTCGCGGTCTGCAATGCTTACGTTGATAACTACCAGGGTCCTGCATGTGAAAGGATTGAATTGATTAAACCCTTCTCTACACACATGTGGATTAGGAAAGGGTTAATAGTTTTGTTAGAAGGAAAGAAACGTTTAATTATATTATATATAAATTAACTTAATTAGTAACAAGAGTGTACTTACCACTTACATAAATGTGTATTCCTAATGTTAGGTAAATAATGAATGAGTCACAGGCTTACAAAAAACCAGTAATCCAATTAGAAGCCATTTCACAACATGACGAAAAGATAACACGTATATAAGCCGGTGAATCAATTGCCTTGCGTTAGTCGATTGACAACTCTCAATATGCGCTGTGATTTTTTGTATTCTTATGGACCTGGTAATTCTCATCACGGTCATGGACGACATGGGCATGGACCTCATGGGCATGGACCACATGGGCATGGATCTCACGGGCATGGACCTCACAGGCACGGACCACATCGTCACGGCTGCCATGGACATGGGCCTCGCATGCACGGACCTCATAGTCATGGACCACATGGGCATGGACCACATGGGCATGGACCACATCGTCACGGCTGCCATGGACCACATGATGCCCATAGTCTTGGACATCACGGTCATGGACCCCATGCGCACAAATGGCATCCATTCGGACGTCATGGAGCACCATGCCTTACCAAGCATTTTGGACATAACCCCTACGCTGGACCACAAGATCCATGTCACACAATGCGCTCTAGCCATGGCTGCCAAAAGAATCGAAATGATACTGTTTTGATAAGGGGTGCCAATCCACGTCCTAGATCTGTATAAGAACAAAAAATATTCATAAATTATTTGTAAAAAAAAAACATTTACAAAACATAATACCCGTATTAGAATGGATTAACTCTGAATACAAAGCGAGGATAAAATGTATGAAAATATATTTTCGGAAGCTAATCGCGTCTTTATTTGGAACAGTAAATTTATTGAAATATTATTTGGTTTTTTTTTGCCTACACTCATATTTAAGAAAAAATTAAGAACGTATAAATTTCTAATTCAAATTCATTTATTAGTTTAGGTTACACAATGTACACTTATGAACGTCAATAAAGTCTTACATATTAAGTGATTTGTAATTTTACATTTACTACCAGTTCTCAAATCAAGGGCGTACAAGGGTGACGATCAGGCAATAAACTCTCTGCCACTCTTTTTAATGTCGATGTTTTTTGTTTTACAACATGTTTGTAAGGAGCTGCAAGCATATATAAGATATTGTATTGAGAATTTTCAAAATAAACTAAAAATTGTTTCACTGAAAATACAAACAAACGACATTTAAAGTTAATATCGCCTCTTACATCCTTGAATTTATCTCTCTATAAGTTTTTTTATAATAATAAAATAATCTGGACGACATCCGCCATTCCATCGCGCGTCATTCCGATGCGTCGCCTACCAACTTCCACGTACTTGTAAAAATGCGAAGTGCGCCAAATTGAAATGAATGAAATATACCGTACCAGCAAATGTTACCTGGGCGTATACAAAAATCAATTTAATCGATACTTAAATTTTTCCAGCCGTCTTTGAGTTTTGCGCTTAGCAACATATTTATACAGATGTATTCCTTCTCTGGATATATCTTGATCATAATTGTTTTTTGTTTATATAACATAATATATATATTAGCTGAAGCTGAAAAAAACTTGATACGTGCAACACAATATGTGTTGTTAAAAAAAATTAAGTAATGCATACTGTATGTTGTATTAAACTTAATAATAGATATTTGTTCAAGGAGATCGGATACCACGTCATATCTGACGCTATTTCCAATTCTATTCGGGTGATGATTATTCTACTATTCCTGCTACAGTGCGAAAAGTCAAAACAAAAGATATTTATTTACTTTTGACCTAAACGCAAACTCTTCACTATTCTGATTATTTAGAGCAATAGAAGAAAAGATGGGCGATTATTTAAGCTAATTATTGATATCTTAACTATAAACGTGACTTTACTACAATATATACATGACTAAGCGAGAGACTGTAATATCAAGGTGACAGATAACGACCTAATGATATAAATATTGAAGTACTTGTATATTGAAATATCGCCAGAATGTCGCTGGATTTTTACAAAAAAAATCCTAGCAAGGGAACACCCTTGTTTTTTCCTTGTATTAAATTAACTACTAACAAAGAAAAAAGTGAAAGTATCCGGAGAAAATAAGAATAATCCCTACCTACCTTCAATGGAGATTGTCAAAAACGGGAACCGAATGGACTGGCCCAAAAGTAAAAAGAAATAAAGGCAGACCACTAAAGCGATGCTCCGACAAGATCGAAAGGGAAGCTGGCAAATAATGGACGACGACGGCAAAAAATAAAATAGCGTCGTAAAGTTGGAAGAGGCCTCACCCACGGGACCGGATCTTAGAGTATATAAATAAGTAAATTATAATATATATATCGCAGCCAACTCAGATCAATTAATTGCCTAGCCTAACTAACGGCTTGAAAGATATTCAGCCAAAGTGTTTGTTACAACATTTAATAAACTGGCTGGCTATTCATACGATTGAGTCATTATTTGGCAGAAGTAAAAAAGATGAAACACATTACATAATATTTATTTTAAAATCAAGTTGCTTAAATCAAATTCACATTTTTATTGTCACTATGTTTGAAGAGTTTCGTTTCGAGTTTGAGAGTGGCAGTCAATATGCTAGGCAAATAATGAAACGTCATCGATCCAAGTAATTTGCCTAGCTGTTTGATCAACTGGCTAAACATCTTTCAGGTCACTAGTTAAACGGCTAGTGTGTGAATTGAACGGCTAATTAAGCTAGTTGGTTGCGAAATATATATATTTGTACAATGTATGCCAAAAAGATGTTGAATAAAGGCTTATTAATTATTATTCAATATTATATCCATCTGTATGTAAATATAATTTTATATTTGTTAATTAGATATAGTAAAATACATTTACGTATATAATACATTACTATAAGTGCTCAAATATTAAGTCACTTGTAACGTATTTGAAATTGATTTAACAATTTATTAACGCCTTCCAACTTATTACTAGATCTGTAACGTGGAACTTTTTTAATACTGTCCAGAAACCATGCTTTGCCAGCAGTACAAGCGAGGCAAATGGATAAGCCATACACTCCGTAAGGATCCCAATCATATTCCCAACCAGGCGCTTGATTGGAAAGCGGATGCGTCCAAGGCAAACCTGGCGCTGTACAGACAAGCATTATAAGAAACATAACGTACTTGTACATAATATGTACAGAAAATGAAACCTCCCCTTATACAGAACATTTTGTATATTTCCATTATAAAATGTGTTGATAAGATTTAAATATGATTTTAGAAAAGGCATAGTTGCATATTATTTCGTAATCGCTGTGAAATAGATCTTGCACAATATTATGCAATAGTTAAAACACAAACTTTAAAACCAAATTCTTTTAAAAAGATGTTATTTACGGCAAATTGTAACACAAAAAATAAATATACTAAATCAGGCAGTACTGAATCAATGTTTTTTTTACGCAATGTTTCATAATTATTGCAACACATGATGTAACTCTTTGTATATATAATGAACCAACATTTGACTTGAGGATCAATTGCGATAACAGCATGCGTTGTGATTTACGTTTTACAGAACCCCCCTATCATGGACCTCCAGAAAGCCATGGGTTGTCAGGATATTTTGGACCACCCGGAACTTATGGGAATCGAGCACCACACCTGACCATCGGTTGTCTAGGGGAATCGCACATATCTTGTGAAGAGAACCGAATGAGGACTAGATGTAATGAGATGGATCAGCCCAGGTCTCGGGGTTGCTCACGTAGAAGGTCAAGGAGAAGATCGAGGGACAGATCCAGGGGAAAATGTAGAGGGAGATCGAGGGGAAGATCGCGGGACAGATCCAGAGAGAAGTCCAGGGGCAGATCGAGGGATAGGTCCAGAGGAAAATCAAGGGGAAGATCCAGGGGATGGTCGCGGGACAGGTCCAGAGGAAAATCAAGGGATGGTTCCAGGGAAAGATCGAGGGGAAAATGTAGAGAGAGATCGAGGGGAAGATCGCCGGACAGATCCAGAGAGAAGTCCAGGGGAAGATCGAGGTATAGGTCCAGAGGAAAATCAAGGGGAAGATCCAGGGGATGGTCGCGGGACAGGTCCAGAGGAAAATCAAGGGATGGTTCCAGGGAAAGATCGAGGGATAAATCTCGAGATGGATCCTGTGTAAGAGCTAGTGCTCCAGATAAATCACACAGGGAGTTACAACATGGAAACCACGGATGTTGTCATCAGTGTTGTAATTATTGATTATTAATTTAATTAATCATCAAAATATATCAATGTTTTAACAAAATGTTTATTTAGAGTATATACTGCTATAAACATAGGATATAATATATAGAAGTATAATATGTGTGTTTTAGTGTTAAATATCATGAAATTTGTATGAATTCAAATTTAATTTAAAAAACTTTGTTTAAAAAATCTATCGTTAAGAGGTTTTGGAGTTGTAATTATTTTATCATAAGAAATATAATGTAAATAGTATATTTGTCGTAAAATCTGTAATTGGAATATTAGATTTAAGATGACACAATGCCAAAATCTTTTATTTTACCAATACTGTACATCACACTCAAAATATGAGAATCAGATAACTATTTTTGCAACACAGACAAAGTAAAATATTCAGTATCAAAACACCAAACAAAATTGTCACAAACCGAAATCGACCCCAATTCCCAGTAACTATTTAACTAAAATATGCAAACATGTGTGTAGCCCCTTGAATAATCTGTTCAAGTTGAAAGCACATCAAAATCAGTTAACTGCTCATTACGGATCACAGTAATGCGGGTTTAGGTTTTACGGTATGTGTGTTCGACTCCTGATAACTGCACCAACTACCTGTGTACATACAGTTTTAGCGGATATTTTTAACTTTTATTTATTTATTATATACAAAAACATACATATAAAAAATCTTACATAAGTTAGGTTACGAGTGGCCTTATCGCTAACAAGATATTTTTTCCACATTAATTGAGCATCGGAATGTTTCAGACTGTTCACTGATAAGTAGGTATGGAGCTGATGAGTCTGATGTTGTCTTCTTCTTATCCGGTACACTCTTGACAGAGCGGTCGTGATCGCTATGTGGTAGGGGCAGATGTGATGCGCTTCACGACGTTCCGCTATTGTATTCCAGTGTTTAAAGGTGTTTTGATATTAACACTGCCTCTATCCTTAAACTTGAATCTTATTTATATCTAAATGTTTCCGTTATAACAAGTTTTAATATCATAATTAGATTATTTTGCTCCTACATTCCAAAAAGTAACCAATAAGAAATACAAACATATTCGCGTATTCGATCACAGATGGTAATAAAAACTACCGCCGTTACAGAACAAGTTAATGAAAAAAATATTTCTCTCAAAATATGTTATGTTTAATTTTTTAAGCAGTGTTGGCCCAGTGGATACAGCTTGTGACGTATATCCCTAAGGTCGTAGGTTCGAACCCCGGCTGTGCACCAACGTACAATGCGCGCATTTAACATATGCTCGAACGATAAAATATCGTGAGAAAACCTGCTTGCTTAAGTTCCAAAAAGTGGGCGTGTGCAAGCACAGGAGGCTAATCACCTGATGCCTTCTTTATTTCCTAACGATCATTAAACAGATTCAGAAATTTATAGCGCTACTGATTTGCATATTTTAGGTTTTAAAACAGGCTCTTAATTGTTTTATTAGAAGATTTATTGATTACTTATATTAACTATAGTTGCCATAGTTAATATAAGTAATCAATACATTGAGGCGAATAAAAGCGGTGTCATTTGCAACACTTAAAATAACCGAGAAAACATATTATATGAAAGGACATTGCACTATATTATTAAATTTTAACAGTTATAACAGGTACAATACAGTTGTAAAAGATTTATGTAAAGTACTCAGTAGTGTGGATTCAATTACCGCACTTAGACGCTCATCTGGTCCATCCTGGCTTATTATGCCAGCCTAGTTCGTTCCAGGAGCTCTGAAGTTCTATGTGCACTTCGCACGGAGCAACTACACTGCATCGAGAACAGAAATACTGTTCCGACGCATTCCAGGACTGCGGGTCACTGATTGCTCCCACGGAGACAGCCTCTGATCGACAATCTGTCGCTCCTAGGACAAAGAAATTTTTATTAAAGACCAGTGGCCCAGGAGTTGGTCAAATATATAACTGTATTTATGGAAATCAAAAGAGACTATCCCGCTGAACACTAATGAAATTAATAAATATTTTTGTATTAAACAGTTCCGCAAAGAATCCTGTATAATAAACTTTGATCGAATTAACGCAGGTCTGCGGGCAGGTGTCTATCCAAAAATAAGTGTTAAATGGCAGGTAAATAGATTCCTTCTGCCCGTGTGTAGGTGCCTAACTCAACACCGGATTAGCATAATAAATGGCACATCCTACGTTATGTTCAAACTCTCCCTAATAAAGTTTTAACACCAAACGGATGACGTGAAAAAGGATAAAAATTATGATTTACTGTATTTTTAAGCTGTTTGCTTACGCGTTTCACGCGTGCTATAATTTTTTAGGATCATCAGGTTTTGATTTACTTTAAAAGTAATTAATTATAATTTACTCTGAAACGGACAAAAGAATTATTAAAATGTATTTTATACGAAATTTTGGTAATAGTAGTAAAAAGAATAGGTTTAGAAACAAAGGTGAAGATAGATTTTGTTTTCTGATCAAAGATTGTGGTCTAACGCAAACATGAACTGTAGTGATTGGACAAACTTTGGATTGGATGCTTGATATCACATGACATGCGAATGAAATGTAAATGTAAATTTACAGTTAATTTAATATGTTTTTCTTGACGTTCATAAGTGTACATGTTTACCTGTCCCGTTTCTGTGCGTGTTGCACCAGAATTGCTACAGACCAATCATAATGAAACGAAACACGCCATCGTTTTCCAATTTAATGATTTAATGTAAATATAGTGGTGAGAGCTCTCAGTTTGCTAGTCTGGGATTAGACTAGAGACAGATGACAATCAAATTAGTCAATAATGTCCTTCATTGTCATGGGCTAGTAATACAGGAGTCCAGACCACTGCACTTACCAAATGGTGCTCCAAAGTTATCAACTTTTCTTAATTGTTTCTTTATTTGAAACTAGCTGATCCGGCCATTGATTGCGAAAAAAGAAAGGCAGTTAGACCTCTTCTCTTTTGCGCCAATATTGCGATACTGCATGTTAAAGCACTTTCTGATATACAACAATTTTTGATGAGGTGACATGTCTTCGATCGACATCAAAGCCTGGTAAATCAATCATTTCAAGATCGAAATTTCTTGAACTGATTCGATGTAAAATGATGCGTAGTTTTGTCAACAGATGGCATCACATGCTGGTTGCATTCGTGAAATTAATTAATTTATTTATTCAATAACTTATCCGATATTTAATAACTTACTCTGCTATTTGGTGCGGAGAAGAATCTACAAAAAGAGATAACTAACATCGGTCCAGCCGATCTTGAGTTATAATAAATTGGTGTAACAAACACAACTTTGTTTTATATAATATTTAGAAATATAACTGAACTGACGTTCTCCTGGGACGCTGGCCATTTAGTCGCCAAGCTGTAAAAAAGAAGCAAATGTATGCAATGAAACCTAATATATAAAAGAAAAGATATGTAACGCTTGAAACCGAAAACAAATCGTGCGATCGGGAAATATTGAAATCGACGAGACGTTAACAAAAATATGATTTCCTTTTTAAGTAAATATTTTCGCTGAGTTAACATTCCGCATTCTGAGTCGCACTCCCGCGGGGTGAGCTTTGAATACTGAGTCTATTTTATCCACTGGTCCAAGTTACTAGACATTTGTCTACACTTGTACACAACAGTAGGAAATAAATTCGTAATTATATATAACGTAGTACTGCACCCTCTTATGTTATCATGTCATTCCCACACGTATTCCCTTTTTTCAATAGAAATCCAGGTCTGGCCTTTATGACACAGGACACGCTGATTACCTAATACAGGTCATACTATGTATTAGATTAAATTTATTTATATATTAGAACTTGGTTTTATTGTGTAACTTAATAAGTGTTAAATAGGTTTCAGCAATAATAATAATAATATTATTTTTAAGATTGTCTTCATTTTTAGATGAGTGATATTTGAGAGTATAAATAAATTAAATTATTATTTTAATATTGTATTTCTAGTTCCAGTGACTCCAGCGTGCGACTCTCGTTCTTGATAAGGTTCGATCCCTGGCTGTAAGCAATGTATTTTCTGTGTATGCACTCTCACTCGTAATATCGTGAGAAAACCGGCTTGTCTAAGACCGAAAAAGCTATTTGCCTATTAGATTAACACTTGATCATGATACAAATACGGGAATTTTAAGGCATAGACCTAAAAAGGTTGTTAAACAATTACTTCCGTAAAATGTTACAAGAATTACGTGTGTCTTACGCACAAAAGTACATAATATATCATTATTTATGTTTAATAAAGAAAAATTTGTCGTAATTGGGGTTCTTACATGACCAAAAGAACCACACCCACTAGGCTAACACTGCGTCAATAATTTTACAAAAAATATCACACTCGCTTACACTCACACCGTAAACATTCCCCGATTGAATGCAGATTAGTTACGGACCTTACCAGCTACTGGGTATCCATCAACGGTGTAACCGTACGAATGTAAACCTTCAGGCTATTTCAGGACAAGCTTTTGAATGTAAGTTGGGTCCAAAGTCCAGTAGAAATTTCCTGTGTTCGATTGCCAGATATATTTACATCGGCACTTCCATACTTTGGTTAAGAGCCATCAGGACCATTAATGGAGCGCATGTTAATATTTTCTGAAGTAAGCTCTTCAAGAAAAGTGCAAATTGACATTTATTATTTTTAACGTGACAACGCGACGTTACGTTAGGGGGGGGGGGGGTGTTGGTGGTACGGAAGGACTGTCTTATTATAATATTTAACTTAAACAATATTTTATATGAATAATCTTGTCTGTTACAGGTATTAAACAAAAAGTTTATTTCTTGCACGTATTTACACCGTATTCGTCAAAACTATGGCAGATTATTTGCACTGTTATCTAGTCGAAACAGTCGGCATATATTTAATTATTAGGTTCATATTGTCCCTTACAGATTGATTTGAAAGGTTTATGGGATGTCAGGCAAATGAAGCGATTATGCTTATGAGACAGTGTGTTGGCTCACAGTTCAATGAAAAGTTTTGATACTTTACTCAAATGAGGGAATTATGAAATGAAAACTTCTTTAGTATCGTTGTGATTTGAAATTCGATGAAACGAAAAAGTGACTGTATAAAGAGACAGACACTTAAATTCATAAGATTTAACGTGGTATCAATTTTATTTACATATAAAAAAAAGTGAAAACTTATCACTACACTAATTTAAAGTTTATATACTGTATAATGCTTCGAGTGTCTGAAACTGTCGATTTTTCATTTCGTTGACTTTCAAACTTAATTTTTTTTAGTTTTTATAAAAATTAAATATGGATATTAAACTTAAAAAATATAATTACAATCTAATTATCTTTAAACCAATATTTTTGAAGGTTTTACTTCTACCACGTGTAAATGGCAAAAGTAAATTTTTCGCTTAGTCATTTTATTTAGAACATAATAGTACATTGTATAGTTCTTATATTATAAGAACCATACAAATTATCTATATCTAAAATCATTTATTTAATTATTATAAAACGTTTAGCGTCGTAAAAGTTGATTATCATTAGAAACGTAAATATACAATCAAATAGAAGTTGCTAAAAGCATAATTTCCCAGTATATGGATATATATATGTGTGTGTTTTTATGTTGCTGAGTTTACTAAAAGCGTTATAATTAACCAAGGATACTGCATGTGAAAGTAAATATTTGCCCTCACCACTAGTTCGGGTCATGGAGTTTTGTCACTGTCAATATTGATTACACAAAATGAGGGCAACCTATATAGTGTGAGTAATTGGTTTAAAGACAAATAGCCGTATTATTTACCCTAATTTAACGAGGCCGTAATGAAGAAAAGGAATAAGAGCCAATAAATTTTGAGCGATATTTAATTAGTGGAAGAGCCAAGGTGAAGTGACATATGTAATATCTATAATAGTGGTCATCTGTTTATGGCAGATGTCAGGTGTATTTTATAATAGTAGTTTAAGAACCTACTTCCACGATGACAACGCCCTCTTGTCAATAATTATTTCAAGATAGCGGTCTGATTGTCTACGACGCATCTTCCAGATAACCGTAATAAGATAAATGAGGAATCTATGGAAAGGCGCAACACGAGTCAAAATTAAACACAAATCCAAAAATCAATTTTGAAATACGATAAACTATTCATAAAATAATAGGTAAAAGGATTGATCAACACAAAGAGGTATGGAAAGAAGTATACTAAATATAAAGAAGATACACCGTCAAAAAGGAATATAACAAAAAAAACTAAAGCAACCGATTGCTTATCACAAGACAACACATGGATATTAAAGACAACGCAATCGAAGGTAAAGGTAGATCCACGCAAAAATAAGAGTGGGCAGGCAAAAAAGAAGGTAGGCTGATGACTTGATAGAAATAGCAGGAAAAGACTGGCAGACTTATGGCAAAGATAGTGACATCTGGAAAGGTTTAGAGGAGGCGTTAACCCAAGAAATGTCGATATATACAGGCAACAAACATATTACTACTAACATTTAGCTATATTTATTTCTCCTAACAATATTTAAAGAAAACAAAACAACAAGAAACATCTTGTGTTGCTGGCATGCAATGGAAATAAGAATCTTCAAGTTGAAGAGAATAAATAAAGCAAGAAATGTTTTGATTCGTAACAAAACAAAACTAACAGATGCACTTGTAAGCGAATTGGGCAGGTCACATTTGTAGACCTCGGTATAGAAGATGGACACTTGAAATAACAAAATAGAGAGACTAGAAAGAGCATAGGACGACAAATATGGACAGCCGACATTATAGAACTAGCGAAGATAAACTGGATGAATGTTGCTCAAGACAAAAAGAGAAATGGAATATATGGAGGAGAATTTCACCCTAAAAGGGGACATAAAATATTAGACCACGAAACATAAAAAGATCTAACTTATTTTTTAGAACTTATACTAACTTATACAACAGATACTCATTTTAGGAAATGTGAACTAACCCATTATTGTTCATTCATTATATAATGAATAAAGCTTTCATAATAATAATAATCATATTTATAATTATCGAAAATATATATTTATTGAAATGGAAATAAAAAATATGGAAATAAAAAAAGGCCTGAAAATTGATTATTATAATATTTATAAAATATACGACAGTTTTGCTTTTAATAAATTTGATTAAAACATTTGAAAAGCCAAGAAGATACTTTGACTCAAAAGTCACCTTTGTTTGAAAAATTGCTTAATTTAAGAAAAGTAATACTGAATGGCGTCTAGACTTTATTTCTGTGTTGTGCTCCGGTGTTATTTATGGGCGATAAAATATATGAAAAATAACAAATGGAAACAGGTTAATCAAATCCGTTAGGTGAGACTGTAAAACAAAAACGTTGGTCAGTTTCGATTGCTTGTCATTGGTCCAACAGAGAGACATACTTGAGATGGCTACAAAGTAGCTGTACTTAATAAATATTAAATTTAACCAATAGTTTTCTTAACAAAACTTCAGATATATATACTAGAATAATTATTATTATGAAACTATATTTTTGTATTCATACTATATACAGAAACAGTGCGTGTAACAAAGTACACATCTCAGAAGTGAAACTTCTTTGTAAATTAATTATTACTAAAGTAAAAACCCCAATAGATGATCATATAGGTACCAGTACATTATAACTCAGGTAAAAAAGTAAAGAAGTAAAAAAGTATTTGTTTTGTCCATATCACTCTCGTGTCAATGCAAAGACATAAACATGAAATCCTTACTGGATTAACTCAGATGCAGTACGTTTTAAATTATTATTGTTAAGTTGAAACATTTCACGCACAAAGTATCAAACTAATTTAAGCACAGTATAGCCAATGCAACGGCCTTGCAGAATTAATTACATCTTCGCTAGCCAACTGTGTTTGATGTTTGCCCAGCGCAGTCGTACTTGTCCCAAATCATGGGAATTACACGCTCAATAGTTTGAGTTATGAACTGTTGATGTCATTTTAACTGCGATTCACTTTACGCTTTACTGGATATGTAAAATAGCATTGCTATTAATAACACTATTGATTATTGACTAGATGTCCCGTAGTTTCATCTGCATTAATTAGGCCATGACATTTGATTGTCTTTTTTTACTTCTAAACGAAATAATAAGAAAAATAATTAATACCGTAGTTCGAGCTTTTACAGTAAGATATATAAATATATATTTAATTTACCGTAAAGACTTGCACAAGTATGGTATAGCGAAGAAACTTCGCTTTTCAATTTATGCTATCTTATCCCAAAAACTACTGTTTAGAACTGGGTGGGGTAGACTACAAGTTTATTAAGTTAACGCTAATGAAACCGCAAGATCAGTGTTGGCCCAGTGGCTTCAGAGGACGACTCTCATCCCTGAGGTCGTAGGTTTGATCCCCGGCTGTGCACCAATGGACTCGAACGGCGAAGGAAAGTCGATGGCGAGTGATAGGAGCAGGAAGCTGATCACCTACTTGCCTATCAGATTGGCAAATGATCATAAAACAGATTCAGAAATCTGAGGCCGAGACCTAATTAAAGATATTCTTTTCTATGAAATCTAGTATAGTTATTATGTATGATAGTTGCTACTCCTTAGCCTCTCTTTTTTAGTATATTTTAATTAAAATACACCATACACATATTAGTCCGGTCAATTTAGACATCCAAGGTTACAAAAATTCCCACTTGGCTGAATATTGGTAGGATTGCTCAATACACTATTATAAAGGAAATGTGAAAAGTCCTCATCGATCCGGCACGTGCAAAAAAATTTACTCGGGGTCAAAGGTCACAAAAACGGGTTTTTCGCGATTTTCAGCAAAATGGTAAGTTTTATCATAAAATTAGCTCCGACAAAAATTGTATATCAGATAATTATCTATAAAAAATGTCTAAATACTTTTTTTCCTAAGAGCCACCGTTTTTGAGATATAACGATTCAAAAAGTTGAAAGAGTTGTAATCGTCATAATATGCACACGTTTCCACGCCACCTTTGTAGTGTACTTAGCGCGTTTTTTTTAATGTGGTTTCCCCGGTAGGCCTATTCCACTGATCTTTTATGATTCTGTTTAATTTGAAACTATTGAATAACTGTAGATATTGACAAGGGTTGAAAATGATGAAAGGGGTGTAAATTACAAAAAATAAGAAAATTTATCCGTCTGAATCTAAATCATCATTAACTTCTGCTTTCTCTTGTTCTTGTTCTTCTTCTCTTCCTTCTCCTTCTTATTCTTCTTCTTCTTCATCTTCTTCATTCTGGGTGTTAATAAATTGTTCCAATAATGACACATCGCATGTCTCTTCGTCAACATCAAATGGATCTTCAATTGTTGGCAATTCAACATTGGAGCATGACCGGCCTTGACAGTTTGTTCATGCTACAGAACAAAACAGTCCAACTTTTTTGCAACCACATTTTGCACTACATCCTTTTTTACAATTGCAAAAAATGGTGTTGAGTAGTTTTTCTGGTGCAGGTGGAAGTAAAGTTTGAACTGGCTCTAATGAATTGTCGACAAACTTCCAACCCCGGTCTTTTGGGTCTAACTGATTACCAAGCCACACTTGAACTTGGTAATATACCCGAAAAAGATGTTTATGAGCAGCCGCTGAGGTTGGAGGAAGACATGCTAACTGCACTTGTTTTTTATTTCGAGTATTTTTAACGAAACATGCATATCTGAATTTATCTAAGCACGTAATTTTTTAGGAGCTCCATACATAGCGAGAAGAAAGCGAATTCCGTTGGTGATAACTTCTTGTGGAGTTGAATTACTCTTTTTAAAAACTTCAGCACACTGAAATAAATTTTGTTTTTCAAACATTTTAAAAACAGTTGTTTTACCTCTCCTGAAAACTGCAGATGTTGAATCACAACCAGTTATTGCATGTAAAAATAGTGCATGATTTTGACACTTGGCAAAAGTCGATAAACTGTTTGATGAATATATTACAGATTGTTGTTGACCTTTTTGCAGGTTTTAAGAAAAAAATCGTTTTTTCGATTGGAGTTCGAGCAGTGAGTAACACGAGTAAGTCCACATCTTCACCTACAACAATAGTTGTATTTGTTGAATTGAATTGTTCTATTGCTGTTTCAATTACCATCACATCAGCATCATTATTGGCTTGTTTTACCAATATATTTTCCGCAGTAAACTTTTCTTTCAACATAGAAAGGAATCGAGATTTATTGTGAATATTCGCAAGAAATTTTTGTTGACTGGTAGAAATTGTCATATTATGACGATTACAACTCTTTCAACTTTTTGAATCGTTATATCTCAAAAACGGTGGCTCTTAGGAAAAAAAGTATTTGGACATTTTTTATAGATAATTATCTGATCTACAATTTTTGTCTGAGCTAATTTTATGATAAAACTTACCATTTTGCTGAAAGTCGCGAAAAACCTTTTTTGTGACCCCCCGAGTAAATTTTTTTGCACGTGCCGGATCCATGAGGACTTTTCACATTTCCTTTATAATAGTGTATTGAACAATCCTACCAATATTCAGCCAAGTGGGAATTTTTGTAACCTTACCCCTATTTTTTAGTCTAATTTGACCGGACTATATAATGCATTTCCATAGTATAGGTACAATGTCTATTCTAAAACACATGACAATTATGGTGAACATACATTTTCGAAAAAATATACACCACAAATTTTATTTTTTCAATTAAAACTATTTGTCGCTAAACAATGAGTAGATACACGATAGGCTAATTATTTTTAATTGATCAACGCAGAGCTTGATATGGTGTTGATATTATTTTGTTGTATTCGCTGTTGAATTCGCGGATATCAATGGTGCCCTTAACTGCAGTTGGAGCATATTTCATGGTATGATATAGATTTACATAGATAGAGATTCACGTCCCTTGTTTTATTTTACATGTTTACTGCGATATTCCACCGACTTTAAAGCACACAAAATATCTGATACACATTTGCCATGATTTTTTATGCAGGCGATTTTAATTTTATAATCATCAAATTTGCGACACTGATGTTTCTATAGAGTATTTGAAATCCGGACGCGACAATATCGCGAAATAAACATAGAATCAAAGTTTTAACAGTTATGCTAAATTGTCAAAAATAAAATGTTATTTGATTATTATAAAAAATATTTGATTTAAATATTGTTAGTAAAAAAAAATAGTCTTCAGTATTGTATTTAAATTCGTATGCCGTCTTTATTGTAATAAAAAGACAAAGTTGGTCAGCCGCATAACAAAAACAATTTCCCGTACCGGGAATCGAACCCGAGCCTCCTGGGTGAAAGCCAGGTATCCTAGCCACTAGACCATACGGGATACAATGAAGATGTTGAAATTTATATTCATTTATTATATATTACTTCGTATATTAAAACCCAAACAATATTTACAACTTTCTTAATCTACATAATAAAAATAATAATAATTAAATATAAAGATTAAAAGTTTGGTCCCATCAGCGTACTTATTTTGCGATTCTTATTCGTTTAGCGAGGAAAGCACTAGCTCTGGGGTCACCGGTACTATATAGTACTGGCGTCAACATCAAACTTTAATTAGCGCCTTTGTACGTAAACCCCACGTCTCTACTCTAAAGGGAAAAAAATTGGACGAGACTGTTATATTTGAGCTGTTTATTATTATATTCTATCTCTCCCTAAATTTTATTTATATATATTATATTAACTTTACAAATTAAACTATAGGGGAATGTGAATCCTTGACAAAAAAATCATTATACTCCTCCATTACCTCCGTACTTCAACTACAATGCATATTTATGAAACTTAATATGTTTTATTTAAAGAAGTGGTTAGTGGGTACGTAGCCGGCCTTTGAAGAATTTAATTAGATGTTATCAAATTTTTTAATATATTTTATTACATAGAACAATATTCGTAAGTCAATTCATCAGTTAGTTAGATATGGGAATCGGGTATACAGTATGATCACGTTATAACGTCTTCGGAGCGGAAATTATACGATACAGCTTATCTAGTGACAGGCTCAGTCAATATTGATGGGCTCAAGTTTGGGCATACGGGGTGCGATAGGGTAAATGGAACATACACTAGCAAATTAGAAACATCAGTGTTCATCATCATTAACAATACAATATTGACCAATCCGCTGCATACTTCTATTCTAGGAGTACATTGTCACATATTTAACTAATGTATACAAATATTATACATTGTATCTTAAAAGAGTAAGTGTGGAGTTTCTTGCCCATTCTTCTTCCCACGACACCTTTTGGAACGGCAAGTAGAATCATCTTTATATTTTATTTAACGTTCAAAAATGCCACGTGGTCTAATTGGACTTTGATTATTCTCTGATCGATCTTTATTCAAAATATTACATCAAGAAAAGTATTCTTCATCCTTAGGTTATTATTTTTCAAATTAACGATTTATTCGATATTGCACGTAACATAATTATATGTGTTTTTGAGCACAAGATCATACACATATCATTTCGCAGCGTTCAAGCAGTAAGATAAATGATATGTATGTTGATATGAAGTTGATAGAAGGAAATACATTTTCTCTCCATATATATATATATATATATATATATATATATATTATATATTGTCATAACCCACAATAGTGTTCTGATTATTATCAGATACATTATATTCTTAAAAAGCTTCATTTTTAGCTTAACTATGTAACAAAATGATAAAAAAATATGTGCGTGTCTAGTTCTCGCACATATTTTTGTTTGTATTTGTACACACGTAAGAAGTGAAATTTCTTTATGACCTTATTTTTCGAAAATGATCTACTATATGGAAGTTAACTTTATTTAACAGAAATTGGTTTAATAAAGTTAAATTACATAAAGTTTAACAAAAGGCTTTTATTATGATAGACATGCGAATACAAATAATACAATTATTTCATTTTACCGTAATACTACTAAGATTATGGAATTTCATTAATTATAATATAATTATTACTATCATTGTTATCGTTATTATAATATATTTTGCTTATGTTTATGTTTTGCTTTTAAATGTCAAATTTCAGTCTTTTAATTTTATTATTATTATTATTTTTTTAATGTAAAATTTTCTTTTAATGCGCTTTACTTGTTTTCTGCTTTTTATACACAATTTGTTAATCTATGTAATCTGTTTTGGCTTTTTGTATTATATTAGTATTTTGTATAATAATATGTATTAATTAGTAAGCTGTTAGATTACTTTAAATAAATAAATAAATAAAGATAAGCCGTCACTTAATATATGAAATTTATTGTTTACATTCCACAAAATTTTGTAACCGAGTAAAAACTCCATCAATTGTAGTGCAAGATATTGTCAAATAAATACCACAATCACACCCAAGTATTGGAAAAAGAGATATAAATAATTACTTTTTAGAAATTCATTTGAATTACAATTATTTAATATAATTAGTACAAATATATTCACATCGGATCCAGTTTATTGATTAGCAAGATATGTTTTAATTTTTGTCCCAACGCCGAAAAAGTAATAAACAAAACTAACTGAAAACTTAAACCACATCAAAAGCCTGCAAACCAAAGTTACGGTGTGTTGGTCGGCTTTTGTAATACACATCAATATTTTCATCAATGTTTGTAATTAAGTTGTAAGAGCGAGATAGCTGATGATGAAAAACGAATACAAAACTGAGGCCCTGACTGACAGATCTGATGTCGTGGAGTTGAATAACAGCTGTACACCGATAGTTTTAATTCAATTGAAATCAAACATCGTGAACCAATGAGGTGTGTAATATCTCTATCTATAAAAAAAAGAAACAGATTTAGACAAGGTCTTACGGATTGTTATTACTGTATTATTTAGATTATAAAAGGAATAATCTATAGTAATATTTATTAAATCATTTACCTATAAAACCCCACGTAATTTGTGAGTATCATAAGTATATAATGTAACCCAAAAACTAAGACTTTCACGTGGAAGTGGATTTGCGAAGTAAGTGCACGGAATTTATTGCGGATTCACCAAAATCTAGAATGATTCATGAGGAAGGGTTGGGTAAATAATTGTTGAAGGTTAAGAGGTTACGGTTGCCCGAAGCCAGGGCGGATCACTAGTTATAATAGAAGCCGCGGTGTCAGAAATACTATCATAGTAAAATTTATTTGCCTTATCAGAATATTGCATTTTACAGGTTTAGATGCTGCAATTAATGACCATCTGTGTGAAATGCCTATAGAAGTCTTGTAGTCACCAGCTTTCTATAGCAGATAGAAAATATACTAAGCAATGACTGGTGACTAACCTAAATTAAAAACAAAACAAAAATTCAAACAAAGCATGAGTGTATGAAACATTTGCTCTCCTGATGGACACTCTTAATGCCAGAGGCATTGCAAATGTTGGTACGCTCTTTCTTGAAGGACCCTAAGTCGAATTGGTTCGGAAATATTTCAGTGGACAGCTAGTTCCACATTGTGGTGGTGCGCGGAAAAAGCTGCCTAAAGAACCCTCAGTTGTGGAACGACGGACGGATACGGGTGGAATTTTGTACGGTAAGACGTCCGATGATAAAACTCAGCTGTAGGTATTAATTTGAACAACTCCTTTGAACGATGCAGAGTGACCTTTACGCAACGCCAAAGGGGCAAGGCGCTCGGAAAGGGTTTGGTCGTCGACGATTCGAATCACTCTTCATTGATTACTGTCAAGTGGAAGGAGCTGGTACTGGGGAACTCCTGCCGAGAGGTGAGAGGTTGAAAGATTACTCCGCGTGTGACTGAATTTGCGATTTATATTAAATAGGGAAAGTCTAGAGTGAAGTAAAGTCTAAACTAAACAGGCTATTGAATTAATATACAGTATGTATGTAAAAGTACGTTTCTAAGAACAAAATTCTTGTTCATACGCTGACGTACGTACCTTCTCACCTTCAATTACGGGTTCAATGTTCGGACAAAACAAATGTCCAACCAAATATGAGATTTGGAATGAATCGCTTTTATAGTGATGAAGTCTGAGTTCGTATAGAGACAGAATTTTAAAATATTTGGTAAATACATATTTTATCAGACGTTAAATTGGATTGCATTAATTTTCTAAATAATAAAAGCGTTTTCATGTTTCGTAATAATGAAATTATATACTTTCTAAATATTTTAAAGAAAGTGTCTAGAAAAGTATGTGTAGTGGCGACAAAGAAAGGTTTACCGAGGGGCAAGAGGAAAAATATGGAAAGACCGGCAAGTCTCCTTTGTCTCTTCACCTGTGGGAGAAGACCTCAAATAAAAAATCGGTTGTCTGTAAAGTCGGTTTACTGACGATAGGTTAACGTGCCAACGTCATTAGAAAATACTGACGGAATGGTTGCATGTTTCAAAAGATTTTTTTTTTGTTTGATAGATATTTTGTATGGATATAGAGAAGTAGGTAAATGGAAATCACAATTGAATCGATCAAGTTACATTTATTTGTACGCAAAAATATAATTTAAAAATACGAAATAAGAGACAGATGTTGAACGCTGCCGAACGCGGAGGCCGATTGTGCCCCTTTGTTGCTCGTTCCGCGCTCTAGCTTGCACTTCAAGCCTTAAATGGAACGCCTCGGAGCGAGGTAACGCCGCATGAGTCATGCTTTTTCATGCGTGCAGCCGGCTCCATCGAATTGTAAGACGTTATCACGTCAAATATGAGAAGTAGCGAGGAAGCATTAGGTATGGCCCCTCCTCCTCTTCTTGGGTATGGCAAGAAATACCGAGTAGTGTTTAGGCAATGGGTGTGGTAAGAAGGACAGAAAATGAGAACAGAGATATATATAGGCACGTTGCTGGCGTGAACAATGGAACAATTCTACAAAACTTGTCAAATTTTGCCTAGAGTCGCTCAGAAGATGTGACTTGTGCGAATAATAACAACTATGAATTACTGGGATTAATGTGAAAACTATTTTGTTTTTGTTAAACTTTCATGTTTCAGGCGTTAAAAGTTCTCGTTCACTTGTTCTTCACAAAGAAGAGTGCATTGTTCTTGGAGAGTTACCTCATTACATCTTCAAAGTGACAAAACAAAAATTGTGTACTGTAAATTGTTTACTAAAAAAATAATTAATTTTAAAAGTTCAATATAATATAAGTTTAGTTATTTAAAAAAAGGAGACTTAAATTAATAATTATTATGTTAAAGGATATGCTTATCTACTTTGTAATAGTGCTACAATACAAAGATAGAAGTTGGAGAGAGTTTCTCGCACGTTTTGGTGCTAGATATCGTACGCGACTATCGCTAGGAATAATCGCCATAGCATAATCGTATCATAATGTTTCAGGCAATAACTAACTCTACTAACTCGCCGGGGATTTATCGCTAATATTAAGTTCATTGAACTTTATCGAAGTTACGAGTGTTGCGAGAAATGCAACTCTTTATGGGTTTACGAGAGAATTGTGTGTTAAGGGATTTGGTCCCAAAGAAATTGGTGCAAAAACTAAAAATATGAGAAGTCAGTATTTACAAAATCATCTTTGGGTACTAGAGTTGGGGCTGAAAATGCCAATGCAAAAATTCCTTGGTACAATTATTTGGACTCTTTGGAAAATTTGAAATACCCTTACGCACTGCACTCATAGTAACTGGTACAAAACCTCAAAATTCGAATACGATTATTGCTTTAAAAATTATGTTAACAATAAACTTTCCATTGCGAGGCAATTCTCGCCATATATTCATTCGATAATAATCGCACAATCGAGACTAGAACCTCTATCTATCTAAATAGGCCTTTAGGCGTTGTTATAGGCTAAAAAATTCATATATTTGTACTTATACACGTCAAATCAAATTCTATAGGAATGTAATCAAAAGGGACTAAATTCAAACAATAGCAACATTTTAAAATTAGGCCTTTAACTAAAATTATTAAAGGCCTTATTTTAAAAAACACTTTCATCGTATTACCTTGTAATTTTTTAATTAAGTCGACGTCTGATTCGAAGCTTGATAATCCTCTCGACGTGTTTCACGATTAAAATTTATAAGATGTAATAAATTCTGATTTCGTTTGAACTATGAACTGTTAAAGAGCCAGATAAGGTTTATGATGGTATTAAAATTTTAAACACAGACCTTTTGTGCCTGAGTCGATATTTTAATTTCGACCTATTTTTGCCTCTGTTACACTTAGTTTTAATTTTGTTACAATTGAACAATTCGTCGTTCTGTTTTCCGATTTGAAATAATTAATTAAGTAGTTTTGCGACAAATATTTTTAAATATAAAATTGTTAAGTTGCACCTATAAAGAGTAAAATAATTATAATATATATTAGTGAAAAAAATCAGTGGCGCTACAACCTCTTTATGTGTTGGCCACAGATTTCTGAAACTGTTTTATAATCATTTTTTTAATCTAATAGGCAAGTATGTGATCAGCCTCCAGTGCCTGACACACGTCGTCGACTTTTTGGGTCTAAGACATGTTGGTTTCCTCACGATGTTTTCCTTCACCGTTCGAGCAAATCGTAAATGCGCACATAGAAAGAAAGTCCACTGGTGCACGGCCGGGGATCGAACCTACGACCTCAGGGATGAGAGTCGCACGCTGAAGCCACTAGGCTAACACTGCTCTCAATATATATTACTATAATAATAAATAAAAGTAAGTTGGCGCTTGGTAGACAGGACCAGTGAACTTTGGCCATGACCGACTGGTGCTTCCATAGCTCAATGATTAAGTATCGGAATACACAATGCCACAGGGGCTAAACTTTTTATATTTATTTTCATTATCTTTTTATTTCTATTTATTAATTTTAAACCTTTTTTTCGGCACCCCCTTCTCCTTCTCCTCCTTAAAAGATCCATCCTTTAAAGATTTTATATGGTCCTTTCCATATAAAATCTTTAAAGTCTACATTTTAAACAAGTGTTAGCATGTACAGTTAGTGCAATCTCAGGCTCAGGGGAAGCATTTTAAGTATTGTTAAGTTTTTTTTCTAGGCTTCTAGCTCAAATATGATTGGAAATAAACATTGCAAGTAAATAAAAGCTAGAAATACTAGTTGAGTACTGTAATTGAAATCAGTAATTTCACAAGAACCCTTTATGAGAAGTGGCATGTTATGCCCCGAAAACATATTCGTGTTTGTCCATAAAGTACCATGTTTACGAGATATAATATACTTTATATGTTGTGGAACGTGACATCAGTTCCATTTCGCAGCTCGCCTGAGATAATATTTGACGAAAAATATTTACGTTTTGGTTTTTCTTTTATTTTGCGCCTCATTTGGTATATACTTTAATTATATATGTCTTTACAATAATGTCTGTGTGCACTTAGAGTTAGACGATTTAGTATCTGTTGCATGATCAAATGATGAGTACAGATACAGAAATCAGAGGCCCACACCTACACCTTACAATTAAAAACCTAGGCCACCTCGATTTTTCCTATTGAGACTTACCCTTACTTTAAAGTTGTCCCGTAATGATACTTACGTGACAACTACGTAATACATCGGTTTTATATGCGCATCATATAATCACATATTTTTTGTCAAATCAACCTAAAACGACGACGAGGACGAGTCAAAAATATTCACCGCTGGTGCAACATTAATATTATGTTAATAACAGGATGATGAAATGTTACGAAGGATTTACCATTCTACCATTAATTAATTAATTTATTTATTTTATTTATTAACACTTCGTTGCATTACATAAAAGGAAAAAAATATTAAACATAATTTGAATGATAAGCAACTGGCGGCCTTATCGCTTTAGAGCGATTTCTTCCAGACAACCACTGTGAGTAAATTACATAAGGTTGGCAAGAAGTGCAAAAATACATATTACAAATACAATAAGAAGGAAAAAAACATACATAACAGAAACAAAAAGAAATAAAAATAAACTAAGCTGATATAGGATACATAAAAAAAACAAAAGTAAAAAGTGCACATGAATCATGATTTTTTCTTTTTTTTTTTTACTTTCTTTAAGATTCGATTTAAAAGTTTTCTAGCATTAGAATTATTCACCTTCCTAAAACAGCGGTTTGTTTTTTTTTTAATTGTAATGTAGAAGAGAATAAATCTTACGGTGTTACAGCGAATAGAGTTAACTTAATTAACAACGGTTTTTTTTTAAATTTTTTTTTCTACACAATTCCCCGACTATATAGTCGTCGGAGGCATTAAGTATCTTACATAAGTCGTATTGGTAACTCCTATGTTAATACCCTACTGCCTATTCCTTTTAAGCAACGGTTAACGTTAACGGTTGATAGTCTAGTTGATAAAAGGGCCTGGGACTAGTACTAGACAGGCTACATCTAATTATATTTGCGATATTTCTTTTTAACTAAGTGTTTTTTGACATAGTCATTTTGTATGATGATTTGCTATTTTAAAAGAATACCGAGAGTTTTTTTACGCCGCCTTTTTTTTCTCTCGGCCTACACCCTCTGTCTTCTTTACCGATGAGTAGGGATATCTACCGATTCAAATTTAATGACGTGGATTGAGTGATACCTGTATCTTATATTCCATAATGAACATATTTTATTTTAATTCAATAAAGATACACTAGAAAGCTATTTAGGTACAGAGTAGTTGCCAAAATACGTGAAGCGACATGCAATTTTGCATAACAAAAAGCACCTGCTCGGTGTGCACAGTAAGGCGAGACGGTTCTTGCAACTATATAAAGCGCAAATTCGGCCCCACATGGAGAACTGTCTATGTCCCACCTCTGGGCGGGTGCTCCCCAGTACCAGCTCCTTCCACTTGACCGTATTCAATGAAGAGCGGTTCGAATCGTTAACGACCAAACTCTCTCCGAGCGGCTTGATCCTTTGGCGTTGCGTACCTACCATGGAGAGTGTTCAGAGGAGTTGTTCGGATTAATACCTGCAGCTAAGTTTCATCATCGGACGTCGAGGCAGAATACGAAATTCCACCCGTATCACCTCGACGCCCGCCGTTCCACAACTGCGCGTTCTTCTAAGCAGTTTTTGCCACGCACCACCACTTTGTGGAACCAGCTGCGGACTGAAGTATTTCCGAACCAATTCAACTTAGGGTCCTTCAAGAAAAGAGCGCACCAATTCTTAAAAGGCCGCCAAGCACTCGCGAGCCCTCTGGCATTGAGAGTGTCCATGGGCGGCGGTATCACTTAACATCAGGTGAGCCTCCTGCCCGTTTGCCCTGTACTATAAAAAAAACCTACACTTAAAAAATAAACGTCCTTGCAAGCCTTAACAGTATACCCAATATTTATCTAGTTCCAACAATGCAACTATTGACAAAATTGATTACCATATTTGACTTTGGCTTACCACCTTCGACAGTTGTGGTAACTAACAATGACTTTACGCTATTAAAACTAAAATTAATATTCAGCATTCGTCACAGACCATTTAACTAGAACGGCTGGCGTTGATTACTCAACTCCATTTGAAAACACTCCAATATCTCTTAGAGCAAATCTGGGAGGCACTTAGGGGCCGCAAATACTTATTTTATGTTTGATCGTTTGTTGAATCGCTATTCATTTCCGGGCCGCGATGAGCTCGTTACTAAGGATTTCAACTTTTGATATCGGTTTAGATTTTTTACATTATTTTAATAATAATAATTCACTGATAAAATGCTGTATCCTATGATTACACGGATGGAAACAAATTAATAGAAACTGTTAATAGTAAAATAAGTACCTTTGTATATTGTGTCATTGATTATTTTGTAATATAAGTAGGATAAGCTTCTTTCCTAAGGTCTTATTGTTTGCCGGAAATCAAAATAAAAAAAAACATTAAAACAAGTAATATCGGTAACACAATGTACACTAAAACGTCAAAAATTCACTGCCAGATCTCAAATCAAGGGCGTAGAACGGAAGAGAAGAACTGGCAATAAACTCTCCGCCACTCTGTTAATTAAACCAGTATAACGGAATCATGTTTAGAAGTCACTAATCCGACAGCACAAATATATCAATAATACAATTGGACATTATTATATGCTAAATGTCATTACCATTTTTAGGTGTTAGTACATTTATTACAGTAAACATCTAAAAATATTGTTAACAATAATAAAATTGTTAATTAGACATTAATATCTATTTAACGACTTCAAGCTAGTTAAAAAACATATAATTTTTTATGCTTAATTAAACTTACCTGCCAGTCATACAATTAATTTATGGACAAAAATTAGCAACCGTTAAGCAGAACTTTAAAATATACAAGCGTTGTTATTTTATACAGTTTATTAAAAGAATAATATAATAAAAACACAAATTTAAATACTGCCTTAAATAAAGCTAATTAATTAGCGGTCCTTTTTGATTTCAAGATAAATACATTTTATTTTTAGCCACCAAACTTTTTAAATTTGATATTTATTATTTAAATAGACTGCTTTATACCCGCTCACCGTCTACAACCTAAAAACAAGACTAAAGGACTGGCTTATGAACACGCCCTATGCAGTGTTAGAGATGCTTCTGAGACCTAAATGTAATTACACACTATTGAAAATGTCTGCACTAACATGTCTTTATTCATGCAGGTCTTGTAATTGATATAAATGCAAAATTTTATATAATTTTATTTGTTACTTATGGTACTCTGAAATGATTACATACAGAATATTTTACAAAAATGAACTGAACATTTTCATGAAAATTGTTTTTCAGAAAACTAAAACCTCATTCTTTGTCTGTAGGAGACAAGACATCATAAATAATGTTAAAAAAAATTACTAATTATAACTTAATTCTATCCATCAAATATAAGGTTCATTTATTTTATAATATAAGGTTGATTTATAACGTAGTTTATTTCTTGAAATTGGAAACGGGCCCTCTGTTACAACGAAAAATTTTCTCATTTACCAACCCTAGTCCTTATAAATATTATTTTTTTTACTATTTATATTATTATTCTTTGCTATATGTAAACTTACTCTGAAATAAACTAAATTTGTCAACTTGTTTTTGTGTGTACATAATATTCGAGTATTTTCATACAAAACTTTGACTTCGCTCAAAAATTGATAAAATCGTTAATCACGGAATCACCGAGAAAAGTGCAACTTTTAATTTTACGTAAAAATTTGACATTACCACCGATTTTTATGTCAAATGGCATTATCAGTATACCAAATGCCAAACATTTTTGCGTTATTTATTTAAATGTTGAATTTAAGTTCCAAATATTTGTTTAAATCAGTCTTGAGCGGTACTTTTGTTTCGGTTTATCTGAAACCCAAATATGCAGTTAAATTACTCCTTCTCGACAGATTTGCGAACGACATCTGCGGTGTGAGTTTGAAATGTTAGTTACAGAATCGCAAGGCTGCTGCCAATTAAGACTTTGTAATAAAGTAAATAAGAAAATAATAATAATTACAAATGTTATTTAAACATTTATGTCATGCTCAGTTGAGTAAGTAAATAATAAGAAATAAGTTATAATACTTAATATCTAAAACAAATCTAATATCATAACTAACCTTAAAATGAAATAACTAAAATATATTAGAATATAATAAAGTCAATAGATGCTACTGACAGACAGAGTTAATAAGGTCCACGTGATCCACACATGGTCAATCGGAATTGATGTGTACCACGGAATTACTAGTTGCCAATGTTCATGGGTAGATGTATCGGTTTTAAGATCAAATACCTCCTGCCTCACTACTGTAGAAATAAAAAAAAATATCAATCATCGCTTACATAAAATCAGTATCATTCAGATTTATTGAATTATAATTTATACACCAGAAATTATATATAAAGATTATTTAAAAATGCAGCTAATGTCTGTCGCGCTCAGTTATTAATGTTCAGCTTGATTTATGGCAACACTGAGAGCGGCGTTAATTATGTACCCTTCATTATGATTTCTTGTGGCTTTTCGTTGACTACCCGCTTAAAGCTGATGGAACATTTTATATTTTTCATCTTTTTATAAATTTAATGAGCCTTTTAGGTGTGATATATGAAATATGTGTCACTTTGAACCTTTTTTTTGTAGTATTTAAATAATATAAATAAGTAAAATAATATATTTTAGAAGTTTAGAAGCAATTCCGGTTTAAGTGTAGTGGTTTAGCATTTAAATGTCTATTTTCTGTTTAAATTCGTGAAGCAGCAGAAGTATGTGTTTGTATTTAAAACAACTAATATGTATTGACATTCCCTATTTCACTATAATTTCAGTGGTTGACTCTAATTAAATACACAATCAAATTCCACCTCTAACTTCTGCCCCATTTCGTTTTATTAAATCATGGCCAGTATTGTGGAGCCAAAAATATTTAAATTACAGCACATTAGACCGTCGTTTATCAACTTATGCAATTATAATTATATAATGTAATATAATAGCCTTTTTTATCGGACATGACAGCGTATTCTTTATTTTTCGTAAATTGTTCCTTTTTTGCTTGTCCGTTTGCCAGGTGGCAAAGGCCTCCTCCAATTTACTCCATTCTGGCATTTCTAAGGCCATTCTACCCCATGTACCCCCAAGAGGGAACATCTTGGGTAGAGTTTGTTTAATTTTTTCTTTATTATGTTGTTTTTTATTTATTTTTGGAGGGTTTCTATATTATAAAAGTGTAAAAACATAAGTGCATGCAATTATAATTATTTATTTTTATTTATGCAGTATTTTTTCCTTTGATACTTCCTTTCCTTCTACCATTCTACCAGACTCGAGACTGACACTCCTATATGGTCTGACTCACTCTAACGCGTACAGGCTACGCCGGCCGCGCTTACGCTACGTCACCGATCTCGTCAGAGAGATGTGAATACGCAGTATGCGTTCTGTCCCACTCTAACTCACCTGCGCTACGACACCAATCACGCCTGACGCATGTGTGACGTAGACGTGACGTTTTGCCCCGCTTTAACACGTATTGGCCACAACTATATTACGTCATCGTGTGTTAGGTTTATTTTCGTTACATAATTTCTTGTATCGATCGCCGCGCTCAAAGCGCGATAAAATCCAAGCAGTAGCAAATAGTATTTGGCATTTACTTCATTTTTTGTTCTACCAAACACACAAACGTTTGTTTCACTAATCACTAGCGAGCGGAGGGAGACGCGCGGGTGATATCGTGAGCAAGCCTAAAGTGCGCTCTTACGTCAGAGAATTAGATGTTCGACTGATCAGGCTTAGTTTGGAGCCGTCAAAAATCCTTGCGTTTTTTCTAAGAAAAATATAATTGGAACTGCGTCATGTCTACTGTCAGTCCTGATCCTGCCATATTTTGCAGAATTAAAAAGTTTACACTTTGTGCGTTTAATATCTTTTACTAATAGTTTAAATTGCGTTAAATGCGATGAACAAACACAGATTTTACATATTCTTCGTATTGAATAGTTATAGGTAGGACTGGAGCACATTTGGATTTTTAATAATTTTAATTAGGTTAAATGTAAAACTACTAAAAATCTACAAATTAAGTAAAATACCCTCACAGTAACCTAAGTATGTAAACATAACAAAGAGCTTCGCAAACAGAGCGTTCGCCGCACCGCATTCCCACAATGCTAAAGGAAAAGATTTTTAAAACTCTCGAAGGTTTAATTACTGTGTTTGGAGACCTTAATTTAGGGAATGAATAGTGTTTTTAAAATCAGTACTAAACTAGTAAGCGTGTTTAACTAAAGGTTGTTTAAATCTCGGCTATCTACCAAGGGCTTTTTCGTTCTATGTGCGAATAGTTCGTACGGTGAAGGTAATGTGAGGAATATCATATGTGACAACAACCACATAGCTATGCAACACATAAATTATTTGGAAGATAAAAGTTCAGAATAAGAAACTTCAACGCAACAAACACTAGTTTATCATACCAATAAGTAAATAGCTTATTTGGAACTTATCCGGACATTGTGAAACAGGCCCTAAGTATAATAATAATAATTAACTAAAATATAGGGTGTTTCAACAAGAACTTTGTTTTCTAAAACAAAATAAAACAAAGAATTTAGAGGAAAATTAATAAAATTTTTATTGTATTACAAAGAGAAAAGTTTGGCAATTATGAATGAAAAATGATATCTGGCAAATGTCCACCACGACCACGCTGACAGATGTTGATTCTTTCATCAAAATTTTTAATCACTTTTTGGCAAAATGGAGGGTCTATTTCGTTAATGACATCACGGATTTTGAGTTTTAAGGCTGCAATCGATTCGATTGGCTCCATATAGACTCTGTCTTTAAGATAGCCACACAAAAAATAATCCAGTGGTGTTAAATCACACGATCTGGCTTATATTGAAATGAGTCCCTTTAGGCAAGGTCCCGAAGATACTAGAAGATACAGCGTTCCCCCTGTATAGCTAAATAATAATTATATTTGATTATTATAATATTATTGTAATAAATGGCGACGATTCGATGGACGGGGAAATTGTGACCAATTTGTGTTCCACCGTCATATACCCTTAGAAGTTGGTTGTCATCTATTTAAAAAAAAATCTTGCTATCTTAGCTTTGTAAAAATATAAAATAAAATATGGTTATTATGACATCACTTATTCCACGTCATTAAATTTGTATCGGTAGACATCCCTACGCATCGGCAAAGAAGACAGAAAAGTAAAAATAATGTACACTTATGAATGTCAAGAAAGAAATATACAATGCTTCTAATTTTACATTTACTTCCAGTTCTCAAATCAAGCGCGTAGAACGGAAGAGAAGAACGGGCATATAACTATATTTAGTTATTAATATTGTTTTTTTCTCTAGATTAAGGTTTTATAGATTAATATATATATATTGTTTTTTATATAACTTCTGGTTATGCACTTCTTGCACTCATCATTTTTTATTTATTTATTGTTTTCTTTTTTTACTAGGGTTGCCTGGAAGAGATCGCTTGTTAGCGATAAGGCCGCCCGTTGCATCCCTTGTAATTTATATGTATTGTGTTATTTGTGTTTCTTTCTAGCAACGAAGTGTTAATAAATAAATAAATAAATAACTCTCCGCCACTCTTTTTATTCGCAATTTTTTTTGGTTTGTTTTACAAAAATAAAGATTTGTCCTCTATCAGTAGGAGGCATGTTGAAATAGGAGCATGCACTTAAATTATTCACGGACAGGACGGGCTGGAAACTCCTCGTTTCGGAGGCCAAGACACTCTTTTAAGGCAAGGTGAACGAGAAAAATCAACCGGTATATATGTTAAAAACGATCATAAAGTTAAACATTTTTTTGAAGGTTCGCTTATATTCATATTTTAACGAACGAGATTATTTACAAAAATAAATTGTATACAATGTTGGTATTCTGCAGCGAGTTGCGTGTGACAGACAGCGTCAAGTGCACCCGCGGGTGATTAATAGTGCACTGGACCGCCCTTATTGCATTTTAAACACTCGCTTGCTAATTATTATGATCAAATAATAAGTCTAACATGTATGTCGTTTGAGTTTTGTGCATTAGTTTCATTGATTAAAAATAAATTAATCAAATTATCGCGTAAGGTTTATGAAACCTACCTCTACCTATCTACCTATCTACCTGCTTTCTTAAAAAGACAGATAGCTATCTCGCTATCATATTTTATAGAGATGACAGCCAAGAATTTGGCTAGACCCCTTGCTTCTATTGAGCAAGTATTAGATTCTAAGACTTTGGAAGGAATTCCAAATAATATTTATTTAAATTAGATAATAAGACAACAGAGCACCGCTCTTGCAATAAGAAAGTGAGTATTTGTGGTAAAAGCCAGTCTCAAAAAATGATTGTATTGCATCAAAATATACAGGGCATTAAAAATAAAGAGTTAGAAATAGAACTATTCTTGAATAGCCAAAAAATAGACTTTTTGTGCATAACAGAGCACTGGCTAAAAAAATATGAAGTTTTGTTTAATTTTTGTAACCACAGGGTTGGTAGTGTGTTCTGCAGAGAAAATACAATTCATGGTGGCTCTTTAATCCTAATTAATAAAAAACTTAAATACAAAGAAAGAAAGGATATTATCAGCCTCTCTGTAGAACTAACTATTGAAATTTCCTGTGTGGAACTGGAGCAATTCATTGTTGTATGTCTATATTGTCCTCCATCAGCTGTCTATATTAATGTTGAAAATGTATTAGAGGAGATATTGTGTAAATTAGTAAAGTGTAATAAAGGGCTAATTGTGTGCGGGGACTTCAATGTCAATTTACTTTGTCATTCTAATGCAAGTATACGCATACTTAGTCTTTTTCGGTCTTACAATTTAATAAATCAATTTCATTCACCGACAAGAATTACAGCCAGCACTGCAACTTGCATAGATAATATATATAGTGACATAGCCCATTTGAATGTTTGTATTTTCAATAGGTTTAAATCTGATCACACTGGTCAATGGTTTGAATTCCAATTAAGGCAACAAAAACCATGTAACAAGAAAATTTTGATAACTCCTATTACAAATGACCGTTTGGGCAGATTTAGGGAAGCATTGGTGTATAGAATGCCATTTCTGTGTGACAACTCATCCCCTAATAATTTATACAGTACTTTTTTTGGATCATTTATTGATGAATTCAAGAAAGTATTCACTCAAAAGTAATATTAAATTTCATTTTAAACATATAACTTGTAATGATATCGTTAAAACCTTTAAGCTTATAAATTTAAAAAAAAGTAAAGATATATGGGGTATGTCAACAGTCATTTTAAATTCCGTTATTGATGTAATAAGCTCTGAATTGTCTATTATTTTTAACAGATGTATCGATTGTGGAGTCTTTCCGGACGAAATGAAATTAAGTAAGATTACTCCATTGTTCAAGGCAGGTAGTGAGTCTGATCCGTCAAACTTCAGACCTGTTTCAGTGCTCCCCGCGTTGAGCAAAGTTTTTGAAAAGATAATGCTAGACCAACTTTCTTTACACTTTAATAAAAATAAACTCCTACATAATAAACAGTATGGTTTTACTAAGGGTCGCTCCACAATCGATGCCGGTGTGAGGTTGATTTCGGACATATTTAACGCCTGGGAAGAATCATATGATGGAGTCGGCGTCTTTTGTGACCTGTCGAAGGCTTTTGACTGTGTTCATCCGGATATACTAGTTGGAAAGCTTCAACACTATGGCGTTGATGGGAAAGCTTCCAGCCTGATGAATTCATATTTAAAGGGAAGGATCCAAAAAGTGCATATCAATGGAGTCACCTCTCCGGGTTCGCAGGTGTCAATCGGCGTCCCCCAAGGCTCGATTCTCGGGCCTTTCTTATTTCTGATCTACATAAACGACCTCCCATTCTTTGTCAACGAAGTTCATGAGATGGTATTGTTTGCTGATGACACTTCACTTTTATTTAAAGTGAATAGGAAAAATATATTATTGAACGATGTAAACAATTCCATCTCTCGTATAGTTAACTGGTTTAATGTGAATAACTTACTGCTTAATGAGAATAAAACAAAATGTATTAGATTTACAACTAATAACGTAAAGCGAGAAATTGGTAACCTGAAAGTCAAGGACAGTGAACTAAACTTTGTTGACAAAACTGTTTTCCTAGGCATAACAATAGATAGTAAACTCCAGTGGGGCCCACACATAGAGACTCTTTCGAATAGGCTGAGCTCTGCAGCATATGCAGTAAAGAAAATCCGACAGCTTACTGATAAGGATACGGCTAAAATTGTGTACCATAGCTACTTTCACAGCGTAATGTCGTACGGTATTCTACTGTGGGGTGCTGCTGCAGAGGTTCAATCCATATTTGTGTTGCAGAAGCGGGCTGTTCGGGGTATTTGTTGTGTTTCCCCGAGGGAGTCGGTACGGAATAGATTTAAGGAACTAAATATTATGACATTATCCGGTCAATATATTCTTGAAGCCTTGTTGTATGTACAAAAAAACTTAAACGATTTCAAAACAAATGGTGACTTTCACCAGTATAATACGCGCAATAGAACTAATTTGAGTGTGCGACCAACCAGGCTCCAGAAGATAAACCACTCCTTATATGGAAATTGTATTCGTTTTTACAACAAACTCCCAAGCGAAATTAGAGAACTGTCACTAATTAAATTCAAAGCCCTTGTTAAAAGTAAATTAATTAATAAAGCCTTTTATAAATGTGACGAATACTTAAATGACCCTAATCCTTGGGATTGATTTGCTCCAGTTCAAACAATTTGTATTAAAAACTTGGCGATTGAAAAGAGTGGCGGAAAGTTTCTTGCCAGTTCTTCTTACCCGCTCTACGCCCTTGACTTGCGAACTGGTTGTAAATGTAAATTTACAGTTAATTTAATTTGTTTTTCTTGACGTTCATAAGTGTAAATTATTACCAATATGAATAAAGATATTTTGATTTGATTTGATTTGAAACTTAATTTTTTTTTTCATTTTTCGTCCTTATATCGCTCATGAGCTCGCACGCAAGGAACGAAGTTTTTTATAAAATGAATTAAGAAGCTAATCCAAATAGGACCTACAGTTATTTATGCATTGTTATTTAATGATATATTATGAAATAAAGCATGTTATTATTATATGTTTCTTTATATGCAAGTGACTCTCTTCTATGATGATGATGATGATGGCGGAACATCGTGAAGCGCATTATATCTGCCCCATCTATTACCACTAGTACAAAACGATCACGACCGCTCAGTCACGGGTGAAGAAGAGATGTGCACAAGATTTAGCACGAGCTGCTTATAAAAAAATACACATACGCAGCCGAGGTTCGAATGCATGTTCTCAGAGTTTAAAAAAGCAAGCAATAGGCTCAAACTCAAGTCGTTTTTTCTCAAGATATATTTAAAAATGTATATATAAATGATCATGCATAAAGAGGCACTTTCATATGATCAAAGTCTCGGGGTACGACTTGGTCACGGCACCAAGAAATGAATCAAGCCACAAAGAATAAACACGAACTGATATTGCCTCATTATTATTTAATTATTAATGATTCAATTATATGGATTCACATTAGACGCCACTGCTCAGTTTTTCACGCATATATAAATGTAGCTAGATAGATCGAGGTGTATTATAAATTATTAGAAGTTACTTCAGTGAATCTAATCACGGCCGAAAGCAAAAGCTTTTAATGTATTTCTTGTCTCTGAATACTATATCCATTGAATTTTGTTTTGTATATATACAATCAATGAAGAAGCACTTCATTGATTGTATATTTAAAATATTATCATATAATATCGTTCGTCATTTCGTCAAACTTAAAATTTTAATGTAGGAAGTCGTCTTTATAACCGTTCTATAATCCCGTATCACCTCGACGTCCGCCGTTCCACAACAGTGCGAATTACAAAGCAGTTTTTGCCGCACACCTCCACTTTGTGGAACCAGCTGCCCACTGAAGTATTTCCAAAACAATTCGACTTAGGATCCTTAAAGAAAAGAGCGTACCAATTCTTAAAAGGCTGGCAACGCACTCGCGAGCCCTCTTGCATCGAGAGTGTCCACGGCGGTATAACTTAACATTAGGTTAGCCTCTATACATATATATATGTATATAATCTTTCAGCAAACATCATGCTAGATTCAACGCTCGTAGTGAACGAGGGTCACAATTTGTTCTGATTACATCTTTACTATCTAGAAGGTTTTTAGCTAGTATATTGCTATGTTCCTTAAGCCTGTTCATGTATCATGTACTTCGAGCATTGAGTGTTTCTTTTACAGTTAGTAGTGGTTTTAAGAGCTTCTAAAACACGTCAAATTATTCTGTAACAAATGTTGATAACAGTGGCTAGGTTAAACTTAACTGCTAATTCTTCTGGGTCCTAACCACAGCAGTTACCCTGACTTTAACTCATTATGTTTACTAAACTCAATCTTGACATTTTTATACAACGTAACTATTTTATAAAAGTGACGATAAACTTTAAACCGTCATTTTCTGAAAATTCCTCGCGTATAATTCACTTAGCGTTTAATACCTGCTTCTTAGAATCTCTACAGCAATATGACATTGCATATAGATAAATGTGTACCTTACTGCATTTGTTATAAGATTTACATTTCTGTGAGTGGATATTGTATTTCGTGTTTATGAACAAATTCCTTTAAGAGCTTTGTATTCGTGTTGCTAGACCAAAACTAAGTAATTATTTCTTTTCAATCATCAATTTAGCTAACTGTATTGTTGATAAGTACCCGTAACTTTATATTGTCTTCAAATATATTTAGTTAATCAATCGATAAATCTTCAATGAAAATACAGTAAAAAGATATTTCCTGCCCATATATATTTTCTCCATATGAAACTCCATATGAACTGAAAATCTTTTGGGAGGTTACTAGGGGTAACGAGACTCGTTTTTTTAAAATATTTTTGACTTGTTAGGTATTTTAACTTTCAAAAATGCCTTTAATAAATGACTTTGATTTTGAAAATTTATTTAAATTTTGAGTGTCATATAAAGGTACGTCTTAACCGTGTTAGTCTAGTAATTCAGCGTTCCGGGTCCCTTGGGTAGAAAGACTGGTGAACTCTCAAGGGCGTGTGAAGGGCTGAGGTGTTTTTAGTGGGTGGGGTCTCGCTACCCCTCTGAATAGCAGTAGACACAGCCCACAGTCCCCGTGTTAAGCTCGACATCATTGGCGCGGGACTGCGTATGCGCATTTTCACCTCAATAAAAAAAGTATTGTAGGCAATCAACTCAATGGTTGATTGCCTTGCCTATCCCTTTGAAGCTTTGAGTGAAAACCCAGACTCACCGTAAACTCGCTATCTATGGCGCGGGTCTGCGTCAGACCATTTTTAATACATAAGAACAAAATAAATATTCACCGTACGATACATGTGGATCGTATGTTCTAAGTTTCCTACATTGAACTTGTTGAAATGAATAAGACGACATATAAGAGAAACGATAGATTACACTGAAGGTCTGTTTTATAAAATTGGTAAATTAAAATGAGAACTGTGTTTGGCTGTCTTGTTGAGAGGGACTCCAAAAGTCAAAAGCAAATTTATTTCAAACTTCCAGAAAGAAGTGCATGACAAGTTTAATATGCAGAATGTGACACGAAACATTTTGTAATATATCTTTGCGTCCAAAGCCATATTTTAAACTAACCTTTTTGTGTATCCTACACATCTATGTTAACAAGACTATATATACGGAAGATTTAATCAATAGGAAACAGCTTATATATGTATCTACTTATAGAGATTTGTTTCGAAGCGTGTTTATTATAACTCTTCTAAGATCCAAAGAAAAAGAAGAAAAGAGGACAATATAGAAGGTGGATCAAATTAAAGAAACACTAGGAATGGCGGGTGCAAAGAGGAATGGCAGGATTTGGAGGAGACCTTTGCCAAAAAAAAGGCAGATAATTAAAAGATGATTGAAATAGAAACATGTTTAAATATAAAAGTATCTGAATCAAACGGATATTATTATTATGCTTCGAACCTGTTTCGATCAATATTCTCCTGATTCGTCTACCCTACCGCGCCGGTTCCACGGTTCTCATAAAATTTTCATTTACATAACACAATTATGAAGTGAGGATTGCAATTTCTAATAGAAAATAGATTTATCTAGAAATATCATATAGCTAACATATTACACATATAAAATTATTCTAAATTTACTTAAATATACTAAATACATAAGTAAAATTGACGAGTAAATATACACAGCTTTTACTGCATATTTATTAATCACTTATTATTGTCAACGCTACGCCTTTTAGGTCTCGGCCTCAGATTTCGTAGCAATTTAATAGGTCCTGGGCAGTAAGTAATCAGCCACTTGTGATATGCCGTCGTCGTTTTTGTATCTAAGACAAGCCGGTGTCCTTACAATGATTTCCTTCACCGAATGAGCGAATATTAAATTATCACATTAAATTGTCACATTGTTGAACAGCCGGTGATCGAACCTACGACCTCAAGGATGAGAGTCGCTGAGACCACTATGCCAACACTATTCACTTATTATTATATACAACAATACTAGGTCTTGCGGACTTAGAACAAACTGGCATAAACTTAAACCAATGCATATAAGCAAATAGATGATAGGGGCAATCCTTATATATCAGTTATTAATTTAGGTAAGACGATATACACTTATGAACATCAATAAAGAAATACATATTAAATATTACTAATTTTAGAAAAAGAAGATTTTACATTATCTAATAAAATATCTCAAGCACCACACAAACTAGACAGATCTTACAAAGTGCACCTTTGTATTACAAAGGTGCCTCATTAAATTCCGCTTAAACCACATTTTTAAGTAGGTCACCTTCAAGGTCATCGCCAGGCCTTTCAGATGAGGACCAATATATAATCCGACTTCACATCGGATTGCGGTCAAGAAGAGTTGAGTCTGCCTTTATCTGAGACGCTTTTGTGTTTTATTTATTTTAAGCTTTGTATTGCAGAATTAGAACGGAACTTATAATACAGATTGAGAGTCAACCCAGCTTTTCTCTGAATGCTATAGGATATTGTTGGGCGAGATAATAATTTAATGCAATATACAATTTTCCCTGTTATTGACGTCTCAAGACTTTCCATTGTAGCAGACACATTGTTGCGTTAGCTTCATTATCATTTTGTTAATATGATACTTCTATACCGGATGCGACCGATGCTTTGCAGTTGATAATCCTATGTTGCCAACAAAGTCAAAGTCGAAAGTCAAATCATTTATTACAAAATAAATATATCAAATCAAAATATCTTTATTCATTTAGGTAAACATGTACACTTATGAACGTCAAGAAAAACAAATTAAATTAACTGTAAATTTACATTTACAACCAGTTCGCAAGTCAAGGTCGTAGAGCGGGTAAGAAGAACTGGCAAGAAACTTTCCGCCACTCTTTTCAATCGCCAAGTTTTTAATACAAATTGTTTGTTTGAACTGGAGCAAATCAATCCCAAGGATTAGGATCATTTAAGTATTCGTAACATTTATAAAAGGCTTTATTAATTAATTTACTTTTAACAAGGGCTTTGAATTTATTTAGTGACAGTTCTCTAATTTGCTTGTTGTAAAAACGAATACAATTTCCATATACATATATACATATATTAAAGAGTATTCAAAAATAATAAAAATAAAATAATTAAAGTAATAATTAATTTGATTTTGTCAAGGCTCATGATTGTCCTACGGAGCAGGACCAGCATGTTTCCAAGCATTCTTATTCATAGGTGATGATAAATTTTACCGGTATTATATAATTGCTGCCAAAATTATCTATAGTTAATAAAATTAATTTTATAAGAATATATTCTAAATATAAAGTAATGAAAATTCAAAGACGTCACTTTGTTTTTAGGTGTTTCTAGACACACTGCCACTTTATTATAGGACTACTAACCAAAACGCCGTTGCTCTTTTGTTTTTTATTTTCTTCGACAATGCCTTAACATTATCTAGTGGCCAGTAATAATTAAAACCTTAAGTAAAAAGTTTAGTTCTACTTTAAAGTTTTGTTCCCGTAATTGTTTTGAGCAGTATATTTTACTAAAATAAAAAAATGCCTTTCAATCTGTTAGATTTAGAAACTAAAGTAAAAACCCCCATCCAAACATCCCCAACTCTTCGTACAGTGTTATATTTTAATAAAAATTTTGATTATATTTTTGAAATTGTTCACAACCAATTATTAATTTTTAACAACATACGCTGGTCGTACGCATGCACCTACGCATGTGTGAATGAGTGAGTATGTGGGTGCATGTGAGTGATTTTAATGTGCATGAATCAACTATATGTTAGATCTCAGCTGCTCTCTCCAACTCTGCGTAAATTGAGTTCAGAATCGACTTTCGTACATAATTTTTTTTTCATTAAACGTTTACATCGAAACTGTGATCGATTCCTTTTATGAAACACCCACAGATAAAGGCCATTTGTATGCATTTGTTTATTTGGCGAAAAAGAAAGGCGGAGAGTTTATTGCCAGTTCTTCCCTTCCGTTGTACGCCCTTGATTGAACTGGCAGTAAAATTAGAAGCATTCAATGCGTATTTCTTTTTTGAAGTTCATAAGTGTACATTATGTACCTACATGAATAAATGACTTTTGATTTAATTTGTATAGTGGGACAGAATCTATGTGTTCGTCTACTTGCATTGGAATCATCCCAAATTATTTTTTGGTGTTGAAGGAGAATTATATTTTAATATAGTAATTTTGTATAGTTGTTTGTCTGTTAAGACGTCGCATTCTGTATAATGATCGACTGTAGTGTTATAAGCTCATATTTTAAATGTTAAAGGCAGTTGTTATCCAGCTTAAACCAAACTCTTTAACGTGAACATCTGCATACAAAAAACCGCCACCGAACTCATTCGGGTCTAGACAAAAATCTAACAGTTTATCAACGACAATTGACTTGGTAACGAAAATTAGGACAAGTATCAAAGAGCGGAGAACAGTTCTCGGAGTATGCATTGACATCAGAAACGCATTTGACATGGTTAGCATTAAATACTGTATGAACTAGGGGTTTTAGAAAGCCTTATTATTAATAGTATTTGAAAAAAAAAATCGCCAGGTTGTCTAAGTGACTCTGAATCAGGTTTTGAGAAATTACTTGTGACATGCGATACGATTCCATTTACGCATCATAAAAATACCGTCACATCTCTGATTAATAAAAAAATATGTGTGTGTACTTAAGTACACGCGTTAGAAGTTATACTTCTTTGGCGTAAAAGATAAAAATCTTTTTATTTTTTTTATCTTTTGCCTTATTTTACATAGACACTAAGAATAGAAAAAAGATATTTAACACATTGAAAGTTTTATTATATTTAAATAAACTTTATTTAAATATAAAAAAAAGATAATTGTAGATAGTGTGCGGGTATGTTTCAAGCCCTACGTGCGACTGTGACAACAGAACCGACCAAACGGTGGTTCATTTACTTGTTGACCTTTGAAAGGGCCAGGTGCGATCTGGAGCTTGAGACTGGCAAGAGGGTACCCCGGGATGGGTTATTCGCCATGTTGCTTGAGCACAGATCGCAGTTGGAAAAATTCTAAGACAAGAGACGAGAGGTAACGCGGTAGGCGCCGAGCGGGCCTCAACTCGCCCATAAATATTATGACGAGTAGTTGTCGCCCGGGCTTGGCGGGAGAAACCAACTCTCTATGTTAATAATATCACTTTTTATATAGGAAAGGGGAGATGTCGACACTCCCCTGCTGCACATATCTGCCTGATTGCGTGCCTGATAGGCTAGGATGTAGGGGTGCCCCAAAAAAAAATTGAGTTTCAACCTAAAAAAAGTAAGTTTTCTTTCCATTTTTTACTTGTGTAAGTAATACACTATAAGCTACCCAAATTAATATATTATTGTATTACTAGTACAACTTCTCATGAAAATAAATGTCGCAATATTTATAACGAGACATAAATATCTTCAAACTTAAACCATAAAAAAACTGCTAAATAAATAATAAGTGTCTGAGTTGCGAAATGCTTTTACCTAGAAACATTTATTAAAATAGGCGTTTAAATTAAAACTGGCAGTTTTAAAATTAAATAAGTGTAAATAAACGCTGTGGAGATGTTCGTTTATTCTTAATTAATTAAAAACTGTCCTAGTTAAACCGTGTCGAGCTTTCATGACATCGGATGTATTTTAAGCTTTATCAGCTTTTGTTAAAAGCTTATATTTTCAAGTATTTAATTAGTATAATATACTGAAGTGGATCGTCTAGATAAATTCTAATTAAGATTATCTTAAATAGTTAGAAAATTATATAAATGTATTACGAGCGAATGATGATAGTATTTTATTTAGTTTCCCGAATGGAGACTAATACATTTAATATTACAAAAACAGGCGATTTTAATAACTTATAATAGATATTAAATAAACCAATCGTTTTAATGTATTTGGATAGCAATGGATCTTCAAATACATTTAATTTATGAATGGATGAGTAATTCTAAGTCATTGCATGGTTTTCTAACAAAACTTTATTGAACTTTGTAATAGTATCTACGTATATATGAACCTTTTGATGCATTCACTATATTTGTGTCATATTCAAAAATACAAGAGATTTGTAAAAGGTTATTATAATCCTGTAACATGTGTATAGATGAAATAAATGAATAAAATGTAAATTTTATTGCCATTAGCAATTACTACACCAATCATCTTAATCGCCAATTTACATGTTTTCCAAATAAATGTAATATAAAACAACCAATATACTTCTTATGGCATCTTAAAGTAAATAGGTTTTAATAAAAAAAAACTCTGCAATACCAATGTGAAGGTGATTCAAATAATTAATGTACATTATGATATTTATAATTATCGAAAAATGATTAAAGCCAAACTGTTTCGAAGAAAGAAAGTTTTAAGGCCTCTTAAATCTTGCTAATGGCCTGATATCTATAATTATCGGGCCCTTAATACTGCCCTCGAGCGGTTTCAAACGTGTTATGAAATAGACGCGAGTACTGATATTTTATATTTAATAATTCCGATAGTCCGATAAGATTGAAATAATTTTGTAAATATTATTTTCATTCATTTAATTCAATGTAAAAGAAATTCTGGTCATCATTTTAGGCTTCTATAAGATATATTCCTCTGAATCAGGAAGATCTTTTGAAAATTTAATTATGAGTTTCTATTGACTAAAGCCATCTCTTAGGAAGAAATAAAAACAAATGACATGACAATATGATCGTAGAGTAAAAAAAAATTAATACGAAAAAGCAAAGTGTACATGAAACAATCTCCACTTGAGGGGCAGTTCAATTGTTACGACGGCAGATTACCCCCCCCCCCCCATCTTGTCAGGAAAAGTAAGCAAAACTCCAAAATAATAGTACCTAAACGTATTGATTTGTATAAATCCTAGAAAATGCAATATTCAAGCATAGACAATGTGTGTGTAAAAAAGTAAATAATTACTATAAACACAATCACTAAATTAGAAAATCAAAGATCCCTCCCCCCTAGAATGATAATATAAATAAAATTAACACTACGTTTTCAATTTACTATTATTTAATGCAAAATTGAAATACATTCAATTTACCACCACTAAATATATTTAGAGAGAGACCTTATAAGGTCACAGGACTTTAGTTAGGAGATATAAATTCTCGAACAATATGCTTTATAAAACGCTCCGTCCCATCGCTTGATCCGATGATTAAGCGGCAAAACTTAGCAAAACTAGAAGCAATAATTTACCAAAACAGATAACAGATCCATGTCGAGATATGGCTAGTTTAAATTAGATTTGGGCCAGCTTATGGAGTGATTTAATATTATTATTAATTCAGTTTTCCCAGGATATTAGCCACTTGAAGCTTTGAGACAGACGATATTTTAATGAATTTTTAATCTTCTGTCTTGAATCACGACACCTATTTACGTAAAGAATTTTTGAGCTTTGGCTATTTTTTTTATAGAACAGGGGCCAAACGGACAGGAGGGTCACCTGAGTTAAGAGATACCGCCACCGATGGACACTCTCAATGCCAGAGGGCTCGCAAGTGCGTTGCCGGCCTTTAAATTGGTACGCTCTTTTCTTGAAAGAAAAGATTCATTTCATTTTATTCAGCTCGATATAGGTTTTATAATAGCTATTAAAAGTTAGATAGGAACTTATACTGTCTTTAAGGAAAGCATAGCTGGAAGCACAAATTGCGAAGCTACCTTTTTATACTAAAAGGATTATTACTTAAGGCCTTTACAAGTAATAAAGTAAATTTTCTCCCCTCGCGTAGAAGCGATAGTGCCATTCCCCTATAGGTTGTTTTTGGCCTATATATAAGCAAAATCCAGCGGTTTTATGAGCTCATAAACTAAATACATAAAGACACGGATTATTTTATTATGAGTCGTCAAAAATATCTAACCGAAAGGGCCTGTGTTTATTTTTATAGACATTATATAAATTTTCAGTTGGTGCCTAGAAGCTAAAGATTGCAGGTCTAATTTCTTACTTTAAAGAAGGTTATTATTTTAATCCATATGTAATATTGTTTTTTATAATCAAATAATTATGATCATTAACTATTCCAGGCAGATGTACTAACTATTCTAATTTCGTAAATGTGACCGCAATTTAAAAAAAAAGTTAAGTAAAATTCAAATTTCATCCAATATAAAATATATTTTGGGTGAATTCCAAAATATCATAAAAATTTACTATACATCTATGTACATACAATATATACGTAGGTACCTAGGGAAGTTTATATTTCAAAATTTATTATAATAATTTAAGACTTTCACATATCTCTTCAACTAGGCTGAGCTTTTTTAGCGTATTTTGCCGCGAACAACCAATATGTGGAAGCGGCTGCCCATTAAAGTATTTCCGTAACAATTTGACTTTAGGTACTCAAAGAAAACAGCCTGCCAATTTTAATAGCCAGTAACGCATTAAAAAACTCTTTGCGGCGTGATTATATTGTACAGATTCAGTTTACATTAATTATAAGCATCATGGTTCATTCAGTGTCGACTGTCATGTTGATCTTAAAATAAGTGCGGCGATGATCACAGAGAAATTCTAAATCATTTATTCATATAGGTAACAAAATGTACACTTATGAACATCAAAAAAGAAATATATATGAAATGCTTTTAATATTACATTTACCTATTGCCAGTTTCAAATCAAGGGCGTAGAACGGAAGAGAAGAACTGGCAATAAACTCTCCGCCACTCTTTCTAATCGCCATGTTTTTGTTTACACACACAACGATTGTAAGTAACTGCAACCATTACAACATTTCCGTTTCACATGACATCTTAAGTAATTTAATAATAATAAAATAAATAAAGAACAAAGATTTGTCCTCTATTACCAGGAGGCATGGTGAAATAGGAGCACACACTAACATTCTCGTGGGAACATACACGAATACGACCAGTTACAACAAGTATCACCCGTCACGAGTATGACGCATGGCTAGCCATCGGCCCCCTCGGTATATTTTAGGGAGAGAGACCCGACGCATGGATGCCGCCACAAGCAATGACATTAAAGCAAGCTTGTTAATAGAGTTGAGGTGATTCGCGACTTGGGAGTGATGTTTGACTCTGTGATGTCTTTTAGACCTCATTATGATCACATATGTAGTAGAGCTAACCGGATGCTATTTGCTATTGGAATCTATACAAAGGCGGTTTGTCAAAGCATTGTGCTGTAAGTATGGTCTTAAGCGAAAAATAAACCAATATGACCAGCGTCTTGCCCACTTTGAAATGGTAAGTCTTGAAAGGAGGAGGTGGATGAGCGACCTGTGCACTATACATAAAATAGCAAATGGCTCATTTGACAGCTACCTTTTAGAGAAACTAGAAATCAAGGTACCGACGCGTTCTGTGCGCGTCCAGGAATTATTTATGATACCTATAACTAATAACAATGTGTCCCAGAATGCTCCGCTCGTTAGAATGTGCAAATATTATAATGCTGTGTGTACTGAAGTTGATATTTTTCACAATAATATTTGTAAATTTAAAAAGATAGTTCATGGTGAATACTTGCAACCTTAAATACTAATTTGAATTAATTAATGTATATATATATATATATATGTGTGTTCTTTTCTACTTTTTTGTCATTCAATTTAGTATGTGTATGTTGTTTAGTTGATATTTAGTGTAAAATGCTGTGTACAGATATAATTGGATATCAGATTTTCAAATGTTGTTTAGTGTATAATAACTGTATGTATGTAATCAATCTGTTTTCTGTTTTTGTACCTAAATGTAAAAATAAAAATAAATAAAATAAAATAAAATGACGATCCTAGGAATGTGAACTTGGCTACGTACGAAAATAATAATACTAATTATACTGAAATAATTCTATTCTATTCTATTCTTTATTTTTAATGGCGACTTCTGTGTCAATCACAATTCTGCCAATGTCGCGTTCTAAGTGTTATCATGGTGAGGATAGATTTGATGGATTGAATTTAATCTAAGCAGAGTTACCCAAAACAAAAATGACTTCAAAAAAAAAGACAACACACACAGATATATAATAATATATACAAGAGGTTAACATTATACTATAAGTTATGGAAGGGAGAATCTTTAATTTAAATTTCAGAAAAAGAAGTTTAATTTATTAACAGAAATAAATTTCCCTAACATTTTGACGATAGGACTGGATGGCATGGAAAGAAGGGAGTTAAGGTTACATGGACGAGGGAAGTTTGGAGGAAGGAAGGAGTTTTACTGAAGTAATTTTTAAATTACAATTAGACATTAACAACTTATATTTTATAACATGTAAAATGTCTGATATTGCGTGCTGTTACCATTTTTATAAAATATATTACTTCGTTTTCCCTTATAATATTATCTTCGATATATAATACGTAGCATCAACTTCGTATTCAATCGAATTTGAGTCACGGTCACAAAATACTCTTGATTTTTGGTACAGCACCCGATCGTGCCGCGACTTAAAATGAAACTAATTCAACTCGAATACTTCCTAAACACGATACTTAAGAAGCATAAAACTATGTATTTTTTTCGTACTCCTACAGCTAACTTAAATTATATATAACAAAAATTAATAATACTAAAATTATAGCCAAAGATGGAATACATAATGTACATAATAATTTAATATCTTTTTCTTCTAACTTATATCACAAGATATCGTCTTGATCACTGTCAAATATGTAAATAGTTTAATAGCTCTGACTAGACTTGCTCTGATTTTGACTCTTTACTTTATAAATATGATCATGTGTTTAAGCGTGTGAACTCAGACGTCCCAGGTTGTGGGCAAATGGAACCTATGTGCTTGAACTCTTCCTCGTGAGGTGATGAGACCGACAGACCCAAAAGACCTATGGAAAAAAAAATAGCATAATATTACTTTCATTACTAATAGGGGGACTGCGATCCGGATGTTTTTTTAAGAAATTTCGATAAATGACTAGGATCGCCATATATATATAGAAGTTACAAAACAAGCCTAAAATGGGTTGTGCTAGAAGATTTTAAGCTGCTTTTTTATTTAATAATATGTAATATAAACGAGCTTATGAGACGCCCAAAAGGACAGTCATCGCAGGCCATGGACACCTATTTAGTGGATGCGTAGGCAGCCTTTCAGGAAGGAGTATATTATTTTCTTTAAATGATTACAGGTCGTATCTCCCAGGGAGATAGAAGGCCCACGCCAGGAGTTTCCATATTTCGCTATAATTATATTATATAATTCCATAGTTCGCTAGTACGCTAAAGAAAATGTCACACGCAGAAAGTGCAAGATTTTCAGCCATCAAATTGATGCTGCTATACAGATAGTATAAGCTTACACAGGGGATGCATACTTAATAAAATCGTTTTTTTATAGAACAGGGGGCAAACGGGCAGGATGCTCACCTGATGTTAAGTGATACCGCCGCCCATGGACACTCTCGATGCCAGAGGCTCGGCCTATTAAAAATTTTGTACGCTCTTTTCTTGAAGGACCCTAAGTTGAATTGGTTCGGAAATACTTCAGTGGGCAGCTGGTTCCACAAAGTGGTAGTGCGCGGCAAAAACTGCCTTAAAAACGCGCAGTTGTGGAACGGCGGACGTCGAGGTGATACGGGTGGAATTTCATATTCTGCCTCGACGTCCGATGATGAAACTCAGCTGCAGGTATTATCTGAACAACTCCTCTGAACACTCTCCATGGTAAATGCGGTAGAAGATGCAGAGTGATTCCACATCTCTACGCAACCCCAAAGGATCTAGCCGCTCGGAGAGAGATTGGTCGTCGAACCGCTCTTCGTTGAATACGGTCAAGTGGAAGGAGTCCCCGCCCAGAACAGTACTCCATGTGGAGTACATACTTCTTTGAATTAAATATATTATCAAATCTGTCAAGTGTAAGTCAAACGTGTCTTTTCGGGTCATTTGTTCTTGAATTTTCTTCTAATTCTCATCTCCAAGCATCTTCAAGAAAATTAATGCAATTTGTACGCGGAACACGCACGAATATTATTTTAGGTTGAAACTTGGTATTAACGCCTGTTTACTTAGGACCTGAATTGATTACTGCCACAGGTTTTATGGTCATATAAAACCACACTCATTTAAATAAAAAATTTAAAATGAAAATACTCTGACGAAGTTCAATCGACGATGTCCAAGAATACTTTTTTGTTTAAAAATTTAGAGTTTATTTCGTTATCTCTAACGTTAATACATGTTAGTGTACAAAACGTGTTTGTTATGTGATACACAATTTTTATACTATAATTTATATGTAATGAATAAAATTAATGTATTATAAAAAATAAATAAATCAGTGGCACTACAACCTCTTTGGGTCTTGGCCTCAGATTTCTGAATCTGTTTCATGATCATTTTTAAATCTAATAGGCAAGTATAAGCCTCCAGTGCCTGACACACGTCGTCTTTTTGGGTCGAAATCATGTCGGTTTCCTCACGATGTTTTCCTTCACCGTTCGAGCAAATGTTAAATGTAATGCATTATACTAATACAAACTAAATAATAATAATGGGGCATGGGGTTCAAGTGGTCAGGCTATACCAACTGGTCTTCGCTCAACGGATGTGTATCACAACAAACTTTTTAAATTTGTAATAATTTTCTGTTTATAAATTTATAGTTATTATTATTTTCTAAGTAGGTTAATAATTCTGTATATTTGTGTTTTAGACACAAATTTTACGTTTTACTTTCGAAATTCTCTTTCCATCACAGCGTGAACAGAACTGTTAAACACGGCTCAGTAGAACCAGGTATACCTGGCCTGTTTTTATAAAAACATTGATTTTTAAGTGTACATTTAACAAACCATCATAATAACATTAAAAAATCCTGCTACACAGTAATTCTAAATCCGTTATATAAATGGTTTAAAAGTATACAATCCCAGAGGATACAGTTTTATTGAAATTGTGCAAATATTGTCACGTTGTTACGTTTTGCTTACGAGAGATTAAGCGCTTGTACACTTGGCAATTTCCATCGTTCAAACTGTAGCTTTATAATTTCGGTATGTACAAAGCCTAAACTTGCATAGTTAGTAATTTATTGGGTAAGCATTTCAAAATATTACAAAAATGTATCAAGGCCTTTTAGCTTCTTCTTGTTATAGTATATTATAATACTACCGACGACAAACAAAGACATAGAATAGAAGAGAATTATGATTTGCCGCAAGATAAGGCGAGATGGCAGGAATTAATTTCCTGAGAAGACTGGCAGCTAATACAAAGAGTGGTTAAGCTGTCATCCGCACGAACTTGCTCGCCAACCCACTATTAGACAGTAGTACGACTAAAATATCACCATATTCTAGAAGACCGGCAGTAGCTCTAGGCAGAAGATGAGTAGATGCTTCAAATGGGAAGTCACTCCACATGACAGCGCCACAGAACAAATTCGCTCATAGCCTTAGGGCTGATTGCGAATTACCGCAGAAAAAAAACTCCTGGGAAATCGAAGAACAGTGTTGAATGTGCTAGAAAAAATATATTCATTCATTTATTTAATTTATCAACACATCTGATACATTGCCAGCTTCTCGTACTTAAATCTCGTGGCAATTTTAGCCCATGAAATCCATTTAAAACCATGTGACCTGTGGTGGTTGTACCTGGCTAGGTGTCAATCTCATATCAATTTTCTTTCAAGGGAGAAAGTTAGTGCACCAGTGATCTCCATTTCTTATTTATTCTTTTTGCTTGCCCAAGGTACCTTCTCTCCGTTCTTCTTTGTGTTGTGTGGTTTAGAATAGAGAGTATATAACTAGTCTTACGCATTTTTATGTTCATATATCCACTGAATATAGTCGCTGACTGCACATGTTTTGGTATTATGCAGAGTTTGAGAAAGAAAAAAGGTTACATTGCTTTGACAAGCAAACCAACCTAATAGTATCAATGTTTTAATGAGTTTGACGTTAAAGCTTCGGTTAATTAACGCAAAAGGGTACTAAAAGAATTTTACTTTTTAATGTCGATTTCAGTTAATTTAATTGTCTAATGCTGTCTGTATACTTAAAAACGTGTAATTTGATACAATCACTGCTTGACTGTGACTTGACTTGATGTTGAATATAAAAGAATAAATAGAGTAATAATATATAGAGCGAGAACTGTTCTGCAATTAATCTTTTCAGTTTCCTGATATTTTCTGGTTGTCTCTATTATTTTATTTGTCTCTGGATAAAACTCCAGACATGCTCAATTGGATGGAGGTTGGGAGTCCGAGCCTAAGTGCGGAAACGGAGTCCGTACATCCTACATCCTAGGAGTCCGAGCTGGCCAATCTAAACGACGGGTCCCTACTTTAAGTATGTACGCCTCAACGTTGCTTGAATTGTCTTCCATAATAATGTAATCTTCCTTCTGAGTTTTTGCAAAAAATTAATAAATAACCCATTGGCGCTATGATCTTCATAGGTGTGGACCTCAGAATTCTGTATGTGTTTCATGATCATTTCTCAATATAATACGCAAGTAATAACACTCGTACGCCTTACGGAGCCCGTCAACTTTTTGGGCCTAAGGCAAGCCGGCTGCTTCGCGTAAGTTTTCAAGAAGAAACTTAAGAACTTACGACCTCAGGTATAACAGTCGCGCACTAAGTCCACTAGGCCAACTCTGATGTATTTCTTCCATAGAGATTTTAATTCCCTCTTAATAAATCAACGGGATAATTGTTTTGCTGCATCGTGTATAAAACGCCTAAGGCGTGGCATTTATTATTGTTTATTTAATAATCCTATTTACTTAATGGAGATTCATGAAATATACTTAGCGTGGAGATGGAATGGTAATTTGTTTTGTAAATACGTGAAATTGCTATCGGTTACAATATGTTTGAAATTAATTTTCTGTTGTTTATTTGCTTTGGGCCTGTATGTAAATGCCCTTTGAGGTCTTGATAATATGTATATCGAGGCAGTTGTAGTTAACACCCAGATCTATTGATAAACATTTGGACTAATTAATACATATTAACGAATTGTATTATCCAGAAAGTGTTGTTTAGAATTTTTGTTACCTAATTAACGCACGAAAGACATTCATTTAAAAAGCTCATGCAAAAGTTGGCACCTCATGAATGAAGTTCGACTAACTTTATTCATAAACAAATTACTTCGTAGTAAAACAATTGAACGTATATCACATGGGGGGAGTATAGATCTTTGACAGCTATTATTATCATGTAACAGGAAGCAAACGGGCTGGGGCCTACATTAGGTTAAGTGATACCGCCGTCCATGGCCACTCACTGCCAGAAGATTCTCAAATATGTTGCCGGCCTTTTGAGGCTTGTTACGCCCTTTTCTGGAAAGACAGCTCTGGGGTCACCAGTACTATCTACCAGGTGCCAACTTAAATCTGTCAACATGAACCCCAAGAAAAAAACATTTCTTATATTAATACAATCAACCCTTCGCTCTTAATATCTCTTGAATTAAGTCTCATATAACAATTATTTATCTTAAATGTTCTTTAAAATTGTAGTACTCTAAATGCAGTAAACGTATGGGGTAGTACACCATAACTTCACATCCAACTAAAAGCAGCCATAGAAAGCCCACAGTACATACAATTTATCCAGTAATCACAAAAATTGTCATTAATGTATGTTTTATTGAGTTCAATAAAGTCTTATGATCAATGAAGCCTAGTGGCTTCTGCGTGTGATCCTCTTCTCTGAGGTCGTAGGTTCAATTCTGGGCTGTGCACCAATCACTTTCTTTATATGTGCTCATTTAATATTTGATCGAACCGGCTTGCCTTAAACACAAAAATTCGACGGCATTTGACAGGTACAGGCTGATCACTTGTCTATTAGATTGACAAATGATGGTACCTGACGGCCAGACATAGGTCCACCACTGATTTTTTTCTGGAAGGAATTGAATCAGCCGTTCTATTTAGTTCTATTTAGTATTAATTCTCCTTATTCTGATTCGAATTTCGTGTTTAAATCAAAAATTAAAGAAAAGTTAAAAGGCCGACAACGCACTCGAGAGCCATCTGACATTGAGAGGTTCCATGGGCTATACTACTTAAGATTAAGTGCCCTCTGTTCTATAAAAAATGAAAATACTAACGTGGCATGCATTTTAATTTATTTTTTATTCTTTTTATTCTTTAGTTTGAATTACTTTGCAGTGTGCGTAGACTGTGGCACGGCCATGTACGTGTATTGGCGGTATAAATTTTATTTATAAAGCAATAAAGATCGATCCTCGATGCTATTGCGTCTTACGATCTATAAATAATGCTTACAACCAGATAAAACGTCAATAATGCGATGCGATTCAAAAGTGGAAATTTGTGTAAAAAAAGTTCATCTGTTGAAGAGGTATTCTGTTGAGCAGTCTAAGTTCGATCGGTTGTCGTATCTGTTTCCTCACTATATTAACCGAATGTTAATATAGTGATAATCAAAGATCAGCTTCTGTGAGGCAATTACGAAAAATATACATTAATCTGTCCATGTGCGCATTAACATTCACTCATAAGGCTAATGTCAACACAGTGAGGAGCAGGCTTTGTACCAAAATGTTTACGGCGACACAGATGATGGCCTATCTTCCCATAAAGAAAAATAAATGTTCACGAAATCGACACTTTAATCTGTGGTTATAAAAAGCCTACATATAGTACCTTCCTTCATTCTTCATTCCTTCAAGCTATGCAATAGCTTAAGCAAAATTTCTTTGAAAAGTTAACGATCTCAGATCTTAGAAGTTAATATCATATAGGTAGTATCTTTAATTACAAAGACAGAAAAATATGTTTAATATACTTTCTTACCAATTTAAGTACTTATTTTTCAGACGAGTTTATTGCTTATAATTGATAGTATCCTCTGTGGCGTCCTCGTCGTCATTGGTAGCTGAAATAAAATTATCAAAATAAATTATATATTAAATTACAAAAAATGCACTTACCAACTTTTACGTATAGACCGTGTCTATTGTTCTCCGCGGCAGACGGGGGGGCGAGGCACGCGCATTCCAGAGCGCACTCCGTCACCAGTACGGCCCACGACTTCTTAAGTGACACACGTACATCTCGCTGCCGACGCCGCGGTTTATTTTTACGAAAAATATATACATCGTTGAGATCACACAAGTTTTATTATTTTTATATAGTGATATACGACAACGCGAACACTATACTGGTGACCCCGACGTGATATAAGTAAGAAAAAACTACACGCCACGCGGTCTTAGCACTTTTGTCATGCAAGACGATAACGGTGGGGACACGGACAATATGGAAAAAGGTGCACATGAAATTTTCAAAGTTGGAATTAAAATACCACCATTTTTACCGAATAGACCTGCACTCTGGTTTGCTCAATTGGAAGGCCAATTTTGTTTGGCGGGAATAACGTCAGACACGACTAAATTTTATAACGCGACTAGCCAACTGGACCCACAGTTCGCTATTGAAGTTGCGGATATTATAGAAAGTCCTCCCAAAGACAACAAATACCAAACCCTCAAAGCGGAGCTAATAAGGCGATTAAGTAAACCGCGCGAAGAAGAAATCAGGCAATTTTTAGACAATCAAGAACTCGGCACTAGAAAGCCTTCACAATTTCTTCGTCACCTACAACATTTGGCCGGACCACAGGTACCAGACGAATTTATTAGATCAGCATGGCACAATAGGTTACCCAATAACATTCAACCTATCATTGCATCGCATATGGATATGCCGCTAGAGAAACTTGCAGAGTTGGCTGACAAAATTATAGCCATCGCAGCCCCAACCCCACCAAATGTTTACGCCGCTACATCGTCCTCAGCTAACCAACATGCTGGAAATCCTCCAGACCACTACCTCACCGCCTTAGAAAGCTTGGCCAGGCAAGTTAACGAATTAACCAAGCAAGTTGCTTCCCTGAGCATGCATAATAGCCGATCAAGCAGATCACCACAACGTAGGTTTAACAGATCAAGATCTCACTCTCGCTCCACCCAAAGATGGAAGGAAAACAAAATGAATATCGTGTGTTACTACCACAGAAAATTCGGTGAAAACGCCATAAAATGTCTCACGCCCTGTTCCTACAAGACTTTAAACGCGAACGGCAGCCTGTAGTGGCGGCTAACGACTGCCTTACGCATACTCCTAATGACCGCCTCTTCATCGTCGAAAAGAAAACTAAACTGAAGTACTTGATAGACACGGGATCTGACGTTTGCGTTTTTCCTAAGTCGGCGACCAGAGACCAGCGTCATAAAACTAAATATGAGTTATACGCTGCCAACAACACTATCATAGCTACGTATGGCTACATAGCCTTACACCTGGACCTCGGACTTCGCCGGGACTTCACCTGGAGATTCGTAGTTGCGGACGTCACACGACCCATTATTGGTGTTGACTTCTTGGGCCACTACAACCTATTAGTGGACTGTCGTCGTCACCGCCTCATCGACGGCCTCACAAGTTTGTCCGTCAACGCGCCACGCTGCGCCAACATTTCTGTGGAAACGGTGACCATCAAAACAGTTGCTGGAAACTGCGACTTCCATGACTTACTTCGCAACTACCCAGATGTAACGAAACCTACTGGAAATCCAAAAGAAACCAAGCACCAAACGAAGCATCATATACGTACTACCCCTGGTCCACCAGTCGCAGCTCGTCCCAGACGTTTAGCCCCAGATAGACTGCTTATTGCGAAAAAAGAGTTTGAAGAGATGTACGCAAATGGAACAGCTCGTAGATCAGAGAGCCCATGGTCGTCTCCCTTACATTTAGCCAAAAAGAAGGACGACGGTTGGAGACCATGCGGCGACTACAGAGCACTTAATGCCAGAACCATCCCTGATCGATATCCAATAAGACAGATTAATGACTTTGTTTACCAGCTGTCTGGAGCTAAAATATTTTCAAAGATTGACCTGATTAAGGCCTACAATCAGATACCTGTCGCGAATGAGGACATACCTAAAACAGCCATAACGACACCATTCGGACTGTTCGAATTTCCGTATATGACCTTTGGTTTAAGAAATGCTGCTCAAACCTTCCAAAGATTCATCGATGAAGTTCTTCAAGGCCTGGAATTTACATATGGGTATATTGACGACATTCTAGTATTCTCGAAGACCAGAGAACTCCATCTTCAGCACCTTAAAACTGTCTTCGAACGACTTAACCAGTATGGCATCTTAATAAACACCTCTAAGTCCATATTCGGCATTAACGAAGTAACTTTCCTCGGCTACAGCGTCTCGACTGAAGGCATACGCCCCCTCAAAGAGAAAGTGGAAGCTATTACCAACTACCCACAGCCAAAAACAGCAAAACAACTCCGACGGTTCCTGGGAATGATAAACTACTACCGGAAATTCATCCCTGATGCAGCAAAGATACAGGCTCCTCTGAACGATGCCTTAACAGGTAACATCAAAGGAAATGCACCTATCGATATGACTAACCTTGTAACAGCTTTCAATGAGTGCAAGCGCAGCCTATCTCAAGCCACTCTTCTTGTCCACCCTGAAATCAACCTGGATCTAGCCTTATTCATAGATGCTTCAGACGACTCCATCGGCGCTGTCCTGCAACAAAAACGAAAAGGCAACTGGGAACCCTTGGGATTTTTCTCTCGTAAACTGACGACATCGCAAAAAAAATATAGTCCATACGATAGGGAGCTTCTGGCCATATACGAAGGTATCAAACACTTTAAATATATGTTGGAAGCAAGAAACTTTTGCATTTACACCGATCACAAGCCCATCACCTACGCCTTCACAACAAACAGAAGCCAGTGCTCTCCAAGACAATTCCGCTATCTTGACTATATATCTCAATTCACCACCGATCTAAAATACATTCCCGGTAAAGACAACATCGTCGCTGACGCCCTATCACGTGTAGAAGAGATTGTCACCATAAATTACGACGCACTTGCAAGAGATCAGGCTCAAGACCCTGAATTGCAAGCTTTGCTTACCAAAAACACAGCACTACAACTGAAGCAGATCGCTGAAAACCAGTTGTACTGCGATTTTTCCACCAAATCGCCTAGACCGTATATAACACCTGCCTATCGCAAACGCGTTTTTGAAACCATACACCAACTCAGCCATCCAAGCGGCCCTACCACTGCTAAAATGGTAGCTCAAAGATTTGTGTGGCCCGGAGTAAGACGCGATTGCAAAATTTGGGCAAAGGAATGTGTAGACTGCCAACGAAGTAAAGTCAACAAACATACGAACGCACCATTTACAACCTTTTCAGTACCATCAGAACGTTTCGCCCACGTACACCTGGACATTATAGGCCCATTACCATACTCTAATGGCTTTAGATACTGCCTGACAGCAATAGACCGCTTCACACGTTGGCCTGATGCCTATCCACTAGCGGATATTACAGCAGAAACTTGTGCTTCCGCGTTCATTACCAACTGGGTATCTCGTCATGGATGTCCACAAACTGTAACAACAGACAGAGGCTTACAATTTCAATCACAACTCTTCCAAAGCATCACTAACCTGATTGGCGCAGAACATCGTCCCACCACCTCATACCATCCGCAATGCAATGGAATGGTGGAGAGATTACATCGCCAACTAAAAGCAGCCATCATCTGTCACAACAACCCACAGTGGACTGAAACACTTCCCCTAGTGCTACTAGGAATAAGAGCTGCCTGGAAAGAAGATCTGCAGGCATCAGCCGCCGAGCTAGTATATGGAGAACCACTACGACTACCGGGACAATTTTTCTCAACTTCGCTTGACCAGAACCTAAATCCAGCAGACTATACAGCTCGCTTGAGAAATCATATGGCAGCATTAACCCCAACTCCTGCATCAAACCACAACAGTAAAACATTCTATTTGCCGAATGACATACATACTGCACAGTTTGTTTTTCTTCGCCGTGGTCCCGCAAAACGATCACTTGAATCACCATATACCGGCCCATATAAAGTTCTGAAAAGAAATACAAAAACATTTTCATTAGACATAAAAGGCAAAGAAGTTACAGTAACAATAGACAGAATAAAACCAGCTTACCTTACGAAAGAAAACAGAGAATACGACACGACCATTCGTTCACCGATGACCGTACTGCCGCTTCACACCAATCACGATGCACCGCTACCTGAAAAAAAGACTAGAAGTGGAAGATTAGTTAAGTTTCCGGACTACTATCGACCGTGAAACGGTCTCGGCAGGGGAGTGATGTGGCGTCCTCGTCGTCATTGGTAGCTGAAATAAAATTATCAAAATAAATTATATATTAAATTACAAAAAATGCACTTACCAACTTTTACGTATAGACCGTGTCTATTGTTCTCCGCGGCAGACGGGGGGGCGAGGCACGCGCATTCCAGAGCGCGCTCCGTCACCAGTACGGCCCACGACTTCTTAAGTGACACACGTACATCTCGCTGCCGACGCCGCGGTTTATTTTTACGAAAAATATATACATCGTTGAGATCACACAAGTTTTATTATTTTTATATAGTGATATACGACAACGCGAACACTATACCTCCTTTTAATGATAGCGTTTTATTTAAAATACATTTAAATTTAAAAACATTTCTTTTTCTATCTTATTCTTTATAGAGTGTGTGCTCTTATCCTCTTATCTCTTATCTTCTCCTCCAAACCCCAAACCTCGCTATTTCTGTCTACACATAGCCACTCAAGAAGCCCAATGTAAAGTAAAAAGCCAAGAAGCCCAGTGTAAAGTCGGAAACTTAATTTGTATGAAAATGACAGTTCGTGTCGACAAATTTTAATAAAAATTTAGTTTTTGGTATTCTAGAAACAGTAGAATATTCCTTATTCTATTTCTAAGACTCTCTGTTTTCTTAATTTTAATTTAACACACTAATAAGCAGACGACGCTTACAAAAACTTCGTGACACATTTATTTGTAGAACTTACTTCACGCTATAACCGTTAAAAGAAAGAAATGTCTATCTGGTTGGTAAATCTCTAGTCAAAAAGATTTACCAAGCAGAATAGTTTAGTTTTATGAACAAAAATAATTTTAGTATCGCATTCCAGAAATTAACGAATCCATTCCAACGATCCTAAAACTTTTCTCAACCCCATTGCGTATTAGCATACTTAACTTTGGAAATGCTATTCACAAAGGCAAACTATCAGTCACTCCCTTAGGCCGGATATCCGAATATTTGCCTCTTTGATGTCTTTTATTACTGCTTTATTGATAAAAATGTGTGTTTTGGGGAATTTAATGTCATACGGATTGTGTACTATGGACGAATATTATATAATGTTTTGTGCTGAGTTTTTTATAGGACAGAGGGTAGATGTAAACTTATGCCTATACGATAGTTATACGATTAAGTTGTTTTATTTATAAGATTTGTATTTACAGTTAAAAACTGTATCGATAAATCAAATCAAATAAAAAATCATTTATTCATATAGGTAACATAATGTATACTTATGAACGTCAAAATATACTTTAAATGATATCGATGGGACTACTCATATTTGGTCGTAAAAACCAATAGTCGTAAAAGCCGATGACGTTGTTATTAGGAAGCTAATAGAAGAAAGCAAAAGAATTCAGCCGGGACCTTTGATTTTGGTCAATATGTCCGGTATGTCTAAACGATGTCGTCGTAAACAGTTTTGACCGTATTCACACAGTATTATAATACTTTAATCATAATAATAAAAGCCTTTACATACTAAATTCCTATCATCATATTAATTAGATTTCTGTGAGCCCTTAAGTGGCCCGCAATTCCTGTTTGCACTGTGCTGTAACACCTGCTGGTCTATCTACCTTCTAAATTGTCTGTCTCTTTTGTGTTTATCGTACTACTTTTCAGTTCCTCTTGCCATGTGCACCGCCTCTAAATTTTTACTTGCTTATTCTATTATTTTTTTCCTTGCCATTCGTCTTTATTTTGTCTGTTATTATTGTCATACATTGGTCTTTAATTCACCCGTAGCCTTGTATGCAGTGTTTTAGTATATACGAGATATAATACAATATAGCTTTAATATAATACTATATGTTCTACTATAGATAATAATAAGTTATTTTAATTAGTGTATGTATCTTATCGTTTTAGAAATACTATGCCCTTACGACATGAAGTTTACATAAAATATTTTAAATTAAGCAATTGTATTATGATTAATTGCGGCCTTAAGAAAAGCAACAAATTAAAAACTCCGGAAAACTGTCAAAGATCTTAACAGAAAATATCGATAAGGAAATTGTTTTACCTAAAGAGACTAAAATTGTTTTAGACTCAAGTCATCTTTTCCATTGAGTATGTAAAATATTCTTTTTGCAGCGTTAGCCTAGTGGCTTTAGCGCCCGACTGTCATCACTAAGGTTTTAAGTTCGATCCCCGGCTGTGCACCAATGGACTTTAATCATTCGCTTGAACGATAGGAACTCATAGTGAGGCAAAGTAGGCTAATCACCTACTTGCTTATTAGATTAACAAATGATCATGAAGCAGATACAGGAATCTGAATCAACCTTAAAATGTTGTTGCACTTTTTATGAAGAAAATATTTAGTTTTTAGAGACACAAAGTCTCCGTCTTAACTTAATTGGGAAAGGCCAATGCCTGGTTATGACACTGAAAATTATGAATATAAATAAAATCCGCCCACTGGACATCAAGTGCTTCTACACTTCAAACTTTCCCTACTCAAGTAATTAAAACCGAAAATCAAAGTAGCCTGGTCAATTTAGACATTCGACGGTACATAAAGTCCCAACAAGCAGAAAATCAGTAAAACTGTTCAAAACATAATTGAAAATAATATTTATAAGTTCTCCATCATTCCCGTGTATGGATTTTTTTTCATTCAATGTTAAAGTTTAAAAAATCAGTTTTTCTCGATTTCCAGCGAAACGGTAAGTTTTATTATAAAAGTACCTTCGACCAAAATGTAGATCATAAAATTATCTATAAAAAATATATTGAAAATTTTTTTTCCTACGAGCTACCGTTTCTCAGATAATTAAAAAAAAATTCGATTCGATTCAAAAAGCTATAAAAGTTATCTTCATATTATGCACACGTTTCCACGCCACGCCACGCCACTCCACGAGGTAGTGCACTTAGCGCGTTTTTTATGTCTACAGACATTAATATTTACATCAAAACTTTTAACATCACGTGTTTCTCTGACATAATGTTTCAATTGTAATTTGATAAGTTGCTATGTCAAATAATGTCAAATTGGTTTCTATATAACTCTCGTTTATTCTTAATAGTAACATCATGACGCCTTTACTCTTCCAAATTACTTCTGCCCTTTCCAAATGCCAATTTACAAAATCGCTTGTCTTCAAAACTCACGCAGAAAAAACCTGTTTCAGAATAAAAGTGATTCTTAGGATAGTCAGGGCTGCCATATAGTATTTATTATTAGGTAACTTAGTCCCTATTGTTACTGATGTAATTAAAAAGTTGTTTGAAATAAGGCAGCAATTTCAGTGAACACTTTTGCAAAAATCATTAACAACACATATTCTTTATTTATTTTGTAATCCTATAGCTAACATAAATTAAATACAACTTAAAACAATTATACTAACGATACAGCCAAAGATGGAATACATAATCTAATATTTAAAAGTGTCGTGTCACAATGTTCGTTCCTTACTCCTTCGAAACGGCTCGACTAATTTTTTTAAATATTTTTATGCTTATTAGTAATTCTGAGAATCGGCTACTATTTATCGTTCAAACCCTCAAGTGATAAGGGTGTCCGGAATGTCCGGTGTCCGGTGGAATCCGTATAACTTTTTTTAATATACCGGCTGGTGGTTCATCCAAATTGGATAAGTATCCAGTATCGAAGGTCACAATTTCTCATCCCTGATCGGGAAAAGTTACGATTAGTTTCATCCAAAAGAATTAGATCACAGATTAGTAATAACAGTACCTACAGCTTCATGTGAAGAAAACTGGCATAAAATATGTATTATAGAAAAAACTTTGCACAGAAGTTACATCTATCTTAATAATTAATATATTAAAAAACATTATTTTCTGGATCGCTGATCATCAACAAAGTCTTGTGCCCCCGTGTATATTACAGACATAAGTTTTAATATAAAATAATATTTAATTGTTCACTTAAACGATAGGGTTTAGGATTAAATTACTAACTTGAAAATTGCTAACAAACGAAATAGGTAAATTTTCAAAACATATAATAAAAAACTATAATTAAAATTTCAAATAATTTTAATAAAATTTCGACAAGCCCTAGACGGTAACCGTGCTAAACCCTGCTCTAACTGTGAACATTCCAAAGCACCTAACTCTAACTCCAGAGATACGGTTGAAAATTAAAACATTGAAAGATAAGTAGTTTAAAAAAACTGGCGGAATAGTACAATTTTGCGACATAGATGGCGCTGAACTCAAGATAATTAACAAAAAGTTTTTTTGGGATGGGAGCCAAAAGCATGCACTAAAAAACATTAAAATTGCCTCCTGGCCCAAGCTCTTTGGCCCCAAGGTAGCCCATGGGCTTAGAGGATCACGGTAGAAAGGCTCATGAAAAAAATGTTATGGAATGCAATCTATAAATATTAGTATTTTCTTATGTAACCAGGTTCACATTTCATGTAGCGTCATGCTCGCTTTAATGTCATTGCTCATGGCAGCGCCCATGCGTCGGGTTGTCTTTCCCACTAAAATATGGCGCGGGGGCTACTCGTGGTGACTGGTGGTCGTACTTGAATTCATGTATGCGGTGCTGTTAGTTCTATCGACTATGTATTAGCGTGTGCCATGCCTCCTGCCTCATAATGGTTGCAGCTCCTTACAAACGTTGCGTAAAAAAAAAAAAATGGCGATAAAAAAAAGTGGTGGACAGTTTATAATTTCTTCTCTTCCGTTCTACGACCTTGATTTGAGAACAGGAAGTAAATTTAAAATTAGAAGCATTTCATGTATATTTCTTAAAATTCTTTTTTTGACGTTCATAAGTGTACATCTATATGATTTTTGACTTACACCTTGAAACCTTTTCAACTTGACAAGAAAATGATACAAGGTTTGCTAAATATTATTCACAATAGTAAAATCTCTCCCTCGTTTAAGTGTAGACGGTACCAACATCATTGTATGAAATAATTAATCAACATTGTAATCTTATTAAACGTTTACAATACTAGAATAAATTTATATTATCAAAATAAATCTAACGGCAGATGTTCTAAAATTGCTTGTCTCGCTTAATTGAATAATTGCTCACTTCTGTGCTAGGATATAGTTTACTCATAATGTAGTTATAAATAATAGCATTAAGCTTTTTTATGTAATAGGAGGCGAACGTGTTGTATATCCTTTATATCTTATAGAAGTTTAAATGGCGACGAAGTAACGGCTATCGCAACGTCTAAATGGCGGTGGGTAGACAACTTAGCGCGCACGGACAGGAACTGATGGACCCGCAGGCAGATCTCAGCAGAACAAAAGACTAGGACTGACGACATCGTTAAGGTCGCTCCCAGTGGATGCAGAGTCGCAAGAGGGTAGTTTAGAAAAATGGAGGAGGCCTATGTCATACCAAATAAAGAGAAGGATGATAAATAAACTTTCGTTAAAATAATATAAAATATCAATTTTGAACATTTTTCAGAGATTTCCTAAGAAAATCACGTTAAAGCCAAGGCGAAGTTAAACCTAACTATATGTTTAAATACATTCGGGCAATTAGACGATATTATAACTCTTGCAGGATTCTTCCTTCAATCCTAATCTGATAATTATGTTAATAGATATCGCCGCACATGAATACTCACATTGCCAGAAGGCTCGCAAGTGTATTGCGAGAGTTGCCTCATATCTTCTCTGATACCAATTATAAAGCTTGAATAACTGAGCCATAGTGACAGATAATGTACTGTGGTGTGCGGGAATGTGTCCAACTAGGTGTAACGTGAAACGGCCGGATTAGATTGCGTATTTGGCCCATTTAACTTGCTCGTTGTAATCATGAGGTATGGCTTGGTTGCCGCGTCACTCAATAATACAGATAATACGGAACGTCATTTTCTATGTGATTCGAACGAGTATTATTGTACTATGATGATTTAACACATAAGGTGCGCTTTTCTCAGATCCGAGTGGAGCGTTAGCGTGGGGTGATAGTAGCGGTGCCGCCCATTCGGAACCGTGCGAGCGTCCAGTTCATTTTTTTAAACCATCCCCAGCTCTCGGATCCGAGTTTTCGGCACCCAATGTGCTGTATGCCAACTATGTACTCGGATCTGAATTCTTTTGTTTTTTAATAAAAATAATAATACATTCAGACATATTTTCAAACTTCATATTTACTTGATTAAGACTAAATCAGTCGAAATCAGTTCACATTAACTTTTCCAACAAGACATCAAATTACCTGCCAGTATACATTGATAACGACAAAGTGCCGTTCGAAAATTCAGCTAAGTACCTAGGTATGACGCTGGACACTAAACTCCGATGGAAGGTCCATGTTAAAAAGAAGCGCGAAGAGTTGGATCTCCGTTACACTAAATTGTACTGGTTGCTCGGAAGGCATTCCACTTTATCAGTACACAACAAATTATTGATATACAAACAAGTCCTGACACCTGTATGGACTTATGGTTGCCAGCTGTGGGGCTGTACCAGTAATAGTAACATCCAAGTGATCCAACGTTTCCAAAACAAAGTGCTCAGGGGAATAGTCAATGCTCCCTGGTACATTCGCAATTACGACCTCCACCGGGACCTTAATGTAGAGGACGTCGCTACAGTAATAAAAAAGACTGCTGGAGCACACGAACATAGGCTCCACCATCACGTGAATGTCGAGGCTATCCAACTCCTTGACACTGAAGAAGACTGAAAAGGACAAAACCATTTGAACTAGTGATTTAGTGATAATGTACGTAAATATCAAGTGCTAAAGAGTGTCTGCAAAATAGAACACAAGAACAGAGTGTCTTCTTCCCTTTAATAGAGACTGTAAGTAGTGTTATTGGACACTCACTTATATAATAATCCTTTTTAGTAAATTAGGTTAGACTTAAATTACTTATTAGTCTTAAGTTAGGCTAGATCGTAATGTTCCATGATGTCTTAGTGAAGACACATGTATATAGAAAAAAAAAAATATTTACTTGATCAAAATTTGCAATAAAAGTTTTTAGTTTCCTGCTTTGTATCAATTGTTCAAGCATTCAATGTGTTAACAGAAGAAAAACGTGGGCCAAAATCATCAAAAGTGAAACGATTTTCGTCTTTGATATACGGGAATCATACTTCGCGTTAACCTAATCCTAACTATGCCTATGTGGCAGGTCTCAGGTTAGGTTGGAACTCTATAAATAAAACAGTTATGTATTTTGATTTAAATTATAATTCTGCATATTCCATACAGCCACTAGGCTCTATTTTTTATATATATAATTAGGGTGGATTTATATCAAACGAACCAAGAGCAAGAGATATAACAATTGCTAGATGAAGAACGCTTTGAAGAGATCGCTCAGGGCGCGAGGATGTCTGAACACGCAAGAACGCTCTAAACAACTGTTCGCGCGTTCTAGCGTAGAGCGAGTATTCTTAGAATATTCCATAGAATCTTTGTGAATGCACTGAGAACAATGAAAGAAAGCTCTTCATCTGTTTACACTAAAACAAATAAATATCTTTGTTTTTTTTTTTATTATTTACAGTGGGGATATAATGTTTAAAGGTTTATACTTAAACATGTGATCGTCATCCCTCAGTATTTGCTGTACACCAATGGAATTGTATTTCTATGTCCGCATTTACCACTTGCCTCTTACAGTAAAGAAACATCGTGTGGAACCCGGCATGTCTCAAACCCTATCTATGTCAGTCACAAAAAAATCAAAATCACTTATTTATATTGGTAACACAATGTACACTTACGAACGTCAAAAATAAATATATACTATTAGATGATTTTAATTTTACATTTACAACCAGTCACAGAAGGCCTACCTAGTCACCTACTTATCTATAAAGTAAAACATAATCAAAGAAACGGATGCAATTTAAGGCTAAGACCCACTTAGGAACGTCACAGGATTAAGGGACATGTCCAGCATATTCCTATTTAACCGCAGTTGAATTGCGAGAGAAAAAAACATTCTTGGATATCGCACTAACTTCGAGCGTCTAAGTCAATTTACTCTTCCGAAGTGTGGAGTAACTTCGATCAAGTAAAAACTCCGGATTTTCTAGAACTATCTACAGATAGATTACCGTTAATCAGCTTTAGTTACAGAACTTATAAATTTCAGGGGCGAAAGTAATATTTTTAGACATTAATCGAAAATTTAATTTATTAGATTTAAGGATTTTTGCCGTGTTAAAATAATTCCAATTTCTAGACTAACACATAAAGATCTGTTTATGTTTTATGGTATTTTTTGTATTTTAGGCATTAATTCACTGAACGAGGGAGTTTTAAATGCGCTCCAACAATTGGTGGATTCAATTGCGTGACCCAAAGTTGACAGTGACGCACAAATCCAACTTTGCTCAAAAACTCATAATTGATCTAAAAATAAATTTATTTTAAGTCTCCATTCAGACAACATCTAACTAATCTAATCGAACCAAGCCCTTCATATTTTAAGTCATTTACTTAAAGATATATTCCTTACTATATATCTAAAAAAAATAAAAGCTTAAAAAAGCAAAAATATAAAAACAGATATATACCTAGAACCAATAGGTTTTTTTTAATACACACCACCAATAGCCTGTCGGGCACGCGATCAGGTCTATGTGTCCGAGTAGATACCCAGCAGGGGAATCTCCCATTCCCTTTCCAAAAAAGGGACTTTAATATTTACTATTTTTTGTGTGAATCCCCTGATCATACGATCCAGTTTCCTTTTTATACGTACTGCTGCTGGCAAATGACCGCGGCGTACAGGACTATAGGATCAATCACTGCAGTGTATAGGATGGACTCAAAGTCAAAATTAATTTATTCATATAGGTAACATAATATTATACACTTATGTACGTCAAAAAAGAGAAATTTACAATAAATGAATCTAATTTTACATTTACTGCCAGTTCTCAAATCAAGGGCGTAGAACGGAAGAGAAGAACTGGCAATAAACTCTCCGCCACTCTTTTTAATCGCCAAGTTTTTTTTTGCACAATGTTTGTAAGGAGCTGCAACCATTACACCATGTTCCATATGACATCTTGAGTAATAAAGAATAATAAATTAAATTAAAAACAAAGAATTGTCCTCTATCAGCAGGAGGCATGGTGAAATAGGAGCAACAGTTACTCGTGAGAACAACACGCAAACACGTAGTATAAACCTAATGCATACACGAATTCAAGTACGACCAGTCACCACAAGTAGCACCCGTTCACGAGTATGACGCATGGCTATTACTAAAACCCCGATCCTTTAATATTTAGATTGAAATAAAATATTATTTAAACATGTTATTGTGACGAAATGTCCTTTAAGGAACCAGAAATTTTCCCATCCAACGACGGCACGTGACTAATATCTAATATAATTGTTAGGTAATTGCTAGAAAGCTTGCTATTAAAAAAATCCACGCTGTTTCTTAGTTATCGTCTGTTTCATCACCATGTTCTTTTCGTCTACTGTATGCTATGTTTGCTTGTAACATTAAAAATTGTATTTTATTTTGTACCGATGAATCAGTATGTCTAACGTTGGCAAAGTTTCATAAATGTTAGGTGTCGGAAGTTGGGCTCGCAGACGCTCTTGACAAATCTACACGGGTAAATGAAAACTGTTCCCATGCCCCAATTTATTTATTACATATACATAATAAACATAATTATTCATATAAAAAATAAGCAGATTACATAAGTTATTAGGCAGCCTTATCAACAAGCGATTTCTTCCAGGCAACCCTAATTTGGAACAATAATAAAAGAAAAAGGTAAGAATAAAGGTTGGGTATTAATAGAAAAATATCGTCTAAATAAAAACAAAAATCCTATTTGTTACAAAACAATTTTATGACTAATCGTAGTTCTATAAAGTTCAGTTCTAACATTTAAACTTAGCTACATCTCTGACAGCATCCTTAAAGCAATAAGCTGACTCGGCAAAGGAAAACACAGAAAGACTCGGAAGATCACGTTTGAATTTCTTTTAATTTCACCTCGCGGGAATTGTACATCGTTTATCTGAACTTTAAAATTTGTTTTAGAGATTAGTTCTTGAAATAAATAGCTTTACAGATGTGAGAGGTTTGGTAGAAGCTTTAAGAACTTCATATCTATAGATAATTATAAGTAGTTGATGCCAGAATGACTTATGTATCATGACTTATGTAATGGCAAGCGGAAAGTTATTATACAAGTTACACATTTCATTAACTCACTCACTCATACACTCACATGCACCCACACACTCACTCATGCACTCAGGTGTGTGGGAAACAGTTGAAGAATAAAATAATAAATATTTTAAATTGTTGTCAAATGAAAAAACAAATTTTTATTTTCGTTAGTGTATTTTTTTACTCACAATTGAATCGATCGATTGGCAAGATTGTTTATACAAATCATAATATATATAAATTACGTGTCACGTTGTTTGGCTGCTATAGACTCCTTATATAGCTTACATCTCAATTTATACCCGCAATATTATTTTATTGCAAATATTTGTTTATTATTTGATACAATTCTAACAGATGGCGCTGTGTTAAAAGTACCAAAGTTTCACATAAGCTATCTCCCTTTCACATAAGTTCTCCTACCGTTTCCCTTGAATATTTTACTACTATGTATAACAAAACCCACAGCAACGCTTGGCCGAGTCTGCTAGTTCACTATATAAACTTAGACCAAAACTTAGCGAAATAATTATTTCGCTAAGTTTTAGTTATGCTTGCAATTTTATAGATTGAATAAATCATATGTATCGATTATTTCTATTATAAATTTGTAGTACAATAGTTCTTATCGTAATGAATATGAAACATTTAGTAATTAACTGTTATAAATAATCTACTTACCGTAAGCTCGAACTGTCAACGGAACGCGACAATTCGCTGACATCTGCCCTCGTTTGTTTTATTTTAAGTTGTCTGCGTTGCAATAATTAATTATAATTACTGACTTTACTCGAAACAGCCAAACCAATTTAACAAATGTACCCATTATTTATAGGTCATTAAAATTTAATGATTGGTCGATCACCTAGATATTTTTGTTAACACTTTTTGTACTGTGTAAAGTTACAAGAACACAGGAGTGTTAACATTCACAATTTTGTTATTAAACTAATGTTAAACAAGAATAATTTTGGTTGTGGAGAGGTGGTGGGTATTTAGGTATATATGGGTTTTTTCATATTTATATGTATCGAAATCTTGGGCGACTACTATAGCGCAGGTTACAAAGCTACTAGTGACAAAGATCGATGGTACGATGTATGATAGGGGAGAAAAGAAGAGACAAAATAATTAATACAGCGTTAAGAAAAATAACTAAGGTAACTGATGCTACAATAACAATAAATTAACTAAAGTGAAAATGGGGGCAAATGGCAAGAGAAAGAGAGAAGCAAACGAGAAAGAGGGAGAGCAGGTAAATGGCAGAGAGTGGCACAGTGCAGAGAAGAATGGCGGGATTTGAGGAGGATTTTGCCAAAAAAGGACACACACTAGAAGAAGTACAAGAATAAAGGCTATTATTATTATTAGGAAAAATATTAATATAATGATACTATGGACCTTATGACATGCAAGTTACAAGAATATAGTAATATGCATGTACAATAAAATTCTTCTTTTATCATCAAACAGCGTCTATTTTCAAAGCAAACGAACGTGACTAATTCACATGTGACAAATTGGTTGCCTTATTTGTGAGGCTTCTATGGTACTCGAGTTGTTCGCCAATTTCATGGAAATATTTTCAGTGAAAATTATTTTCATTTAAAATGTCTCATTAGCTGTAATGTGGCGTTTGGCACTTTTAAATAATTTAACGTATTTTTTCTTTAAATAATACTGAAATTTTTATGATATAATTTCGTTATATAATTCAACACAGTTTAAAACGTTCTGAAGTACAGTAATTATATCAGACGTAATTTTAAATGTATTGATCAAACTGCTTAATTATACACCTTTCGATAAGTAATAAATCACTGCATAAATAGAAAGTGATTAGGTCTTTTAAAGGCATAGGGACTCTATCGCATGGGGGAAATACAATACTTACCTTTACATTGGTAACCTAGCTTATTGTTATTATAAACCAGCATAACTTTGTGTAGCGTTAATAATAATAATCAATGGCACTACAACCTCTTTAGGTCTTGGCCTCAGATTTCTGAGTCTGTTTCATGATCATTTTTTTTCAAATCTAATAGGCAAGTAGGTGATCAGACTCCAGTGCCTGACACACGTCGTCGACTTTTTGGGTCTAAGACATGTCGGTTTCCCCACGATGTTTTCCTTCACCGTTAGAGCAAATGTTAAATGCGCACATAGAAAGAAAGTCCATTGGTGCACAGCCGGGGATCGAACCTACGACCTCAGGTATAAGAGTCGCACGCTGGAGCCACTAGGCCAACACTGCCGTTGCGTGAACAAGATTTTAAACCTATCTTTTTAGTAGGTATATACCAACATATGTAACATTTTTATAAAGACAATTCACTTCCATCCGAAATAAAAAACTAAGTAGTAAATAAACCTAATTTTTATATATTTTCTGTACATAAAATCCTTTCCTCAGAGTCCGAGGAATAAATAAAAAAATGTTGAAATTAGTCCGTCTTCGCTTTCCGCTTAGGAACATATATGTTGACAAAGAGTCATGTTAGTTTTTTTTTATAACAATTATTCATAAAGGTAACACAATGTAATACATAAAATACACCTAATAATTAACCTTAAAATTTAATAATTAAAAAATATTATTAAAAGGAGTCCCTTGAGGCAAGATTCCGAAGATACTGGCAGCGTTCCCCCTTTGAATAGCTAGAGTAATTCTTTGTGCGAGGTAGCTGCCAGTTCTTCGTTCTCCTGTGATGTCGACTAACCTTTTTGATAATTCCCTAAAAAGGCTTAACGCACTAGGACCCCACGTTAAGGTCAGTTTTATAAGTATATATTTCACAGCAATTTAATAATAAACGTCGTCTTCTACAGTAAGTAGGATTATCAATTATGTATACAAAATGGCTGACAATAATGTAATTCAATTAAGATACAATAAAGTATTTTCCAAACTTTACCTTCCTTAGAAACTATCATTGAAAGGGATGCATATTTGAAAATGGTAAAATAGCAAACGTGAAATATTGAGTACTAGCAACCTCAGAGGACGGAGCTGTAGATCACAGTTTGGCTCGAAATACGAAGTCTCCCAAAAGACCTCATTACTGCGTTCTATTTTTAGATTATCTTTAGATAAATGTATGTTCAGTACTTCGAATATTCCAATGAATTGGTTTATACGGTTTCAAGGTGTTATACAATTTTCTACGTTTCAAATGAATCTTGTCAGTCTATAAAAACAAATTAGCATAGTTAGTTTATACAAAGAATCACAATTAAGTTATCTACTGTTACAACAATTGATTTCAACAATTTTTTTAACTTTAATAACGGCGCCAGGATTTTTGGTTTTTCAGACCAAACCGATTTGATGTGGTAATTTTTAGTGGTACTTTTTATTACTATTATTGGACACTTAATTTGAGGAAAAGAACAACATTTCAAATATCTTGAAAATAAAAACAATTAATAATTAAGGAAAACTAAGAAAATTAAGATACTATAAAGAACAATTTACTACTCAAAGCATGCAATAAAAGGGAATCTCCGTCCGTGTCTATCTTTTTTCAACTACCCTCAACCTATAATTAAAACTTTGTAATAACCCTAAAAACCTAAAAAGGGAATAAGAATAGGGTGAAGTGCAAGTGCATAACCAAATTAATAAAAATTTATTTATTTATTTATTTATTTCAAACATACACATTATCTTTACAGCCTATGCCAATACGACAATATGGAGAAACATTTAATAAAAATATAATAATGTACATAAAAATTAGACACATAATTTACACAATATCGTTACTGTGAATTCACTCTGCGAACATATAAATATGTCGATAGTATCGGAGACAGCATTTAGTAAGCGCAACGTCCTGGATAACGGGGATCTGTGCAACAGACTAGTTCTTGCCTTTGGTATCGCAAATAACCTTCGCTGTCGCCGTCGCACATATCCCATAGGTACTAAGAAGCCCAGTTCCTGGAGTACACTCGGGTTACACACTATCCCCTTCAAGACTTTCAGTACGTAGTAGGCCAAATGTAAGTCCCGTCTGGTTTCCAATTTGTTGTACCCCACCATCCCTAATACAAATAATGTTGGGTACATTAAAGGATAGTAAGGATAGATATAATATTATACAAAGGAAATATATAGTATTTATAATGTTCCTAACCTTCATAGTTAATAATTATAATAGTTAAACATGGGAAAAACTTTATTAGTAATCAACAGCAATCAAATATTTTACAATTTTTATTTCTATTATTATTTACAATTTTCTTAACCCACATAATAAATAGTAATAATAAAGATAATCAAAAATTTATAAGTAGATAATTAAAATTAATTTCAGAAGTGGACCAACACTTTGGTACACTCTATGACAGTTTACCTGTAATGCTGGAACAATCGCTGTATTGCGATAATTATTCGTAGAGGGACGAAATCATCAGCTCTGAGATTACCGGTACTGGCTACCCCGCACAACTTAAATCTCTGCGACCGCGCCAACTTTTGTGTTCCTCCGAGGGAAGTAAGAACTGTGACGGGCCTAACGTGCCCACTGCCCACACAAGTAGCGCACCGCAGCCCGTCCCGTCCGCTAAGGGAAAGTGACAAAGTTACAAATGACACTGAAATCATATGTCACTGTCACAAAAGTGACACTTATCCTTAACTAAAATATACAAGAAAAGTAAAAGCTACGGTTCATTTTGGTTCGGTCTCTGCTACGTTTAGCCAATAATTTTTCCACTGTATTCGACAATTTCTACCTCTCATATTAACAGTTTCGTAGACGTGCAATAACCGTCTTATATTACTCTCTCTATCTCTGTTATGGTAAGAAATTTTGTCATGTGTCTTTTTTTATCACTGCGTAGAGAAAATTTGACAGAAAGGGACGAAAGAGTGCTGTAGTTAGGAGTGGAGTTGGACTGATTTTTGTAAATAAGGGGATTGTTTTCTTAGTCCTGGAGAAACTTTCAAATAAATCGATTTCATGGAAAAAAAAATCACGTGGGAATCGAATACAGGTGAAGGTCATACACACCACGGCGATAGTCAATGAATACATACATATTTGAGGATAAAAGTAATTTAAAAGTCTCTTCGTAAAAATAGAACGACCAAATAAATCGTTTCAAGATACAAAGTTTAAAGTCGTTAATGTCAGATGGACCCTGGAGACAGAGGGTCGAGTCTACTGAATGATACAAAATTAAAGAGTACCTCAAACCCCTCAGGTGAAACTGAGTTTTCCTGTATCATTTTAAGAACAAAGCTCTAAAGACCATAATTTAATTTATAATGTGTTAATAATTTAACCAAAACTTTAAACTGTTTAAAGTGAAACTTCTTTATCGACGTATGGGAGAAATTTTGTAAGAAAACGTCACGTTTTTCGGTTACGCGCCATGTTGCTTTTTTATCGAAGCTTAGTATAGTGACGTAAAGAATATAATGTAATATATGATAATAATAACAACAATATATTAGTTTTGAAGTTTGGTTTGAAATAAGAATAATAATATATTAATTTGAAAGTGATAAAATAAAAAGACTTGTTCAAATTTAAGTGAATTTACAAGAAAAGTGAGAGTGATTATACATTTCGTTTTATAAATTCAACACGTATGAGCATGATTTTAATATTTATTTGAGGTTAACCTCACTTTTTGATTGTAAATATCAGTGAATGTATATAAATCTGTTAAAATTAGCAAGTATTAATAAATATGACTGAAAAAAAATTTTTTTTTCTTAAGCCTTATCTACCCCATTTTCGTGAAGTTGCAAATAGTAGAAAAATGATATGTCGTAAAGAAGTTTCACTTCTTACCTGTGTACACACACATATTTTTTTTAAAACGGTTTGGATTTACGTGTGCAATTCATACATCAAAGCTACTAATGCCTAACATGTACTTGATTCATACACATTACACATGCATTAGGTTTAAAGGCATTTATTCTCATAATAGACATAAGTCACTTACATGAGAACACTTATATGCTAACGTTACAATTTGAAAAAATAGGTAAAAAAACTTTTTAAGTTAAACGGTTTTATGTTAAACATACATTGCAATGTTTAAGATAAGTGTACTAACAACCAAAAAATAATAAAATAGATACAGTCGTGGGAATTATAAACATATGCATAGACTAGACTAAAATAAAACCGTGGGGAATTTCCATGAGCAAGAAAATAGTAAGTAATTTCCTCACCGTCTGCGGGCCAACTGCCTATTTTAACGACGAATTAAACGATTCTTCTATCGCACATTAAGTCGATAATTTGTAGACAATTGACGTGCCCCACGGTTTTATTTTAGTCTAGTCTATGCATATGTTTATAATTCCCACGACTGTATCTATTTTATTATTTTTTGGTTTTTAGTACATTTATCTTAAACATTGCAATGTATGTTTAACATAAAACCGTTTAACTTAAAAAGTTTTTTTACCTTTTTCTATTTTCTAGTTTTTAGTTTTTATTTCGCATTCTGTTTAATTCATTTAGTGCTTCATTACTGCAAGGTTTCTTGCCGTTATTTATAGTATATTGTATTCTGCTTGTTGAGCCCTTTCATTTGATACCCATATTGATGGGATTAATAAAACATAAATTATCCGCCATTTTGTAGCGGCGGCCATCTTGAATTTATAATGATAATGAATAAACATAATTGTATTGTCACCAAAATCCAAAGTGTATTCAAAATTTCAGATTAATCGGTTGACAGGAAGAGGGTGAAATTTGAGTTACTAAATTTGACCCAAGAATAATAAATAAAACAAACGGGGTGAGCTAAATAAAACCGTTTAAAAAAAAGTAAACTTGGTAGAACTTTCATTTCCGTAGATTGGGATCACTCAATAGATGGTCTTTTAATCTTAATTTAAATATTGCTAGGCTGCCTGCACTTTTTATATTTCGTCTATTATACCGCACTACTCCCCCAACGCTCAATGTTTTTTTGCCGTAAGTAATTGGTTCAATACTTAGGTATAATTAAATTATCCATTCACGTGAGTTACGCTTCGCCTGTGCTGTTAAAAATAATAAATAAATGGTAGTGATAAAACAATAAATTATAAGCCCATGATTCAAACTCACTAACTCCTGTTGAGTCGGGACTGGCAGGAGAAAGAAATTCTGTAACACTAAATAGCTTATTAACTATAGCAATAATAGATGAGTGTTGCTAATAAATACCAGAGAGCAATAAATAAAAGCCAACATTTAATACAATTGCAAGAGTGATGACATCATCCATCACACTGTTTGTACATTGCATTAAGTCGCTGTAAACGACCCTATTACTAATGGATTAATGGCTAGCTTCTGAGTATGTGTTTTTGTTTTACTTTACTTATGAAAGCATAGTCTAGCTATATATATAATAATGTATGTGAAATTATAACGAGCAAGAGTTATATAACCAAACATTAGTTAAGTTCATAATTGGGAGTGAAGATGCGCCCACATGGAGTACTGTTCGCAACTCTAGGTGGGTCTCCCCAGTACCGGCGCCTTCCAATTATTTCTTTCTTCTCCGAGCGGCTTGATCCCCTGGCGTTGCGTAGAAATGTTGTCACTATGCATTTCCTACAGAATTTACTATGGAGTGTTCAGATGAGTTGTTAGGTTTAATGCAGTTTTGAGAGTGACCATGTGTGGCGATATTACGTAACCTCAGGTAAGCTTCCTGCCCGTTTGCCTCCTGTTCTAAAAACAAGCGTCTTTGCCGCGCTCTGTAGAAATTTATTAACGCCGGGCGTGTAGTTAGCATTTTGGTTTAACTATCAGACTTTCACTTTGGTTTAAATTTATAAAAGAATTATGTATGTACATGCATATAAATCAATAATAATGTGACATAATAAGAAGCAAATAAAGATTATGACCGTCTATATCCTTTTTTTGTAACAGGGCCAAGATTTATGTTCTTAAAGTACCCTAAATAGATTTTTTTTTAACTTCAGTCGGCTATATTATCGTAAACGCGTGTCTCGTGTTAGAGATAACTTGTTTAACCAGAAATTATCAAATACAAATACCAATGAATAAAAGCATTCCCAAAGCGGAGTCATATTAACTTTAGGCCAATAAAAAAGCGAATGCTAAACTGAGATTACAGTTTAAGCCACTTTCGAAGCACTTTGCTTATCTCCCAGCTATTAGTCTGTTTGAGAAACATTTTCGCTAAATGCAGCTACAATTTACGCTTAGAGGTGACCAATTTCCGTGGATTATTAGCATTCTTAACTTACATGTAACTATTGTAATATATACTTGAATAATATAGTTTTATGCACTGTATGCTTTCCTGTAGTGACGTCTTAAATCCTAAGTGCTACATATATATATACTAGCTACCCCCGCGAACTCCGTTACTCCTTAATGCCTAAATCCTTCAATATCAAATAACAAATAGAGGTTAATTGTAAAGGGTTGAAAATTCAGGGTTATATGTATTTACTAATGTTGTATCATAATTTTTTTTTTAAATCTAAAATTGAAAAAAAGTTAGGGGTGGATTATCCTTAATATTAAGGGGGATGAAAAACAGATGTTGTCCGATTCTCAGACCTACCCAAAATGCACACAAAATTTCATGAGAATCGGGAAAGCCGTTTCGGAGGAGTTTAACCACAAACACCGCGACACGAGAATTTTATATAAATACTAGCGGACCCGACAGACGTCCTGTCTACACGTCTTTAATTTGAAAATTTCAAACTTTTTTTAATAAGCTAAAACATTCTGGACCATTTTGATGAAAATTATTATTCAAATGTTATGACAATATCTAACGTCATTACATGTAAATTTATTACAATTAGACTAATCGATAGCGTGTGAGTATGTGTAATGAAATCTTCAACTTGTTTTAATTAAAGGTAATAAAGCTTACACTCAAACTATTTTATTGAACAAATATATTTTATAATTTACAAAAACTTAATTTATCGTAATGCCATTGGATGTACAATATTTTTGGTTAAACCCTGAGGTGTATAAATAAATAAATTCGATGGTTTTCCAACTCTGGAACACGCAACATATAATTGGCCGTGAGAAAAACATGGGTTTTCTAAATCTAAGCCACAAATTGTCATTGTTTGGCGTTGTGACTTATTTATAGTCATAGCATATGCCAAGCGGATTGGAAATTGTAAACGTTTGAATGGTATAGGCGAATCTGAAGGAATCATTGGGATCTGCACTAAATTCGCAAAATGTATAATTTTTTAGGCACACTTCAAAACTCTTCTCAAAACACTCAGTACCTTTTAATTTAATATTTTTAATTTGATCGCAGCGCTAACTGTCGGGACAGACTAAAATTAAAATTCGAATATTATTTAAAATTTGACACTGTGATGGTAGCGCCATCTGTCGGATCCAATGTAAAACATTCCAAAATAAACAACTACTAATAAATTAAAAATTAATTAAAAAAACATTGTCCAGCGGACAAAATTGTGAATCTAAACCATTCCCAGATCCCCTTGAACACACACAAAAAATTTCATCAAAATCGGTCCAGTCGTTTGAGAGAAGTTCAGTGACATACACACTCACAGAAGAATTATATATATAAAGATAAGATAGCTAAAGTATGTACTTCAGTTAACCTTTCATAAAAGAAATAACTTACCTACATGTATGATTATTAAAAAAGTTTGCGTATGCAAAAAGCATATAATTGTGTTATATTTAATCATTATACCCGTATTATGATTTCTAAATCTTAATCAAATTTGGTATTTGCAATATTATTAACCTATATTTCAAAGTAATAATAATGATTTAAATTTGATGAATTGAAAATGTAATAAATAAAATAATTAACTAATTTTATTTTATTTAGTAAGTATTGTACTATAAGATGTAAATTAAATTTTCTTTTTTTTTTAAGAAAAAATACATTATGAAAGGATTTTAGTGATAGATAAGGAAGGAATTTAATTATTAAAATAGACTCACACACACAAATTAGAGTAATTCCTGTCTAGTACTAGTAATCTCTGAGTCCCCAGGATGAATAAAAGTATAAGAGCTGAACGAAAAAATACATTATAAATCTTATTAAATAAAAAACTTGGATTAGCCGTAACGATCGTTATTTTTTTCAATTCTTATTTCACCATAAAATCAATGTCTGGTCTAAGATATCATTTTTATTTATTAAACTCGAAAATCATAATATTATTGATATAATTATAAAATATAAATAATAAAAATAAAAAATATTATTTTACGACCAATATGAATATTATTATACAAGGCTTTGCTGAATTGAATTGCTAAAAAGTATATCTTATTAAAATTTTAACTGAAGTACTCAGATTGATTTAATTTAACACAGTTTAGTATATAATAACAAAAAAAATATATAGAATTTACAATTAACTTAACCTATATAGTAATAATAAAAATAATTAAAAATGTATAAAAAGAAAATTAAACCTTTAACACTGCAGTATTTCCTCGCTATATTACGATACTTAATTGAGATTATATGATTTAGAAGAGCTTGCTCGAGTTCAAGGCAGGTAAAAGTTGTGAAACTTTTAACAAATGCATGGCCCAAGTTGGCGTGACCTGAGACGGACAATACGGTCGCATAACGAAAGTGACGTAAGCGCCAAATTAATTTTAATACCTCTTAATTAAATTTCTGGTAAGCTCTAGACTAATGTGATGTAATTATATATTTTTAGATACTGCTTATAAAAAAAACAACGAAAATTATAGGTACTTTGTGATTTTTTTAAACAATACTCTGATCAAAATCAACCATTGGAATGATAGTGAATTTATTCATATTTATTGTTTTTTATTTCAACATCACACACTTAGATAAAACTCAAACCTACAAGTAATGGTGATGTATGTTCCCGGTGATTTTCATCGCATCTGCACAATGAATGGCCGAAATACAAGAGACAAGTATGAAGTGATTTAGAGATGTACAACTATTCAAATATCCCATATTGTTATTTTGTAGAAACATAAAAAAATAGCAATGTGTGTGTGTTAGTAATAAATGTTATGTCTATGTCTATATTAAAAAGTATGAAATGAATCACAGATTCAAAATAATTCAACAGATCTTAGTCTATATTATTTATTCTCTTCTTCGATTTAAAGACGGGACGTTTTCAATTTGTCACAGAGTTCCCGTAACGGTCTGTAATATTTATTGCGATGGAATTTGTGAAATACCATTCGAACTAGAAAAGGGTAATACAAGTAATGCTTAAAAATTATATGTCTACAATATTCTTAACCTACATAAGAAAAATAAAATTAAATTAAAAAGTTTGGTTCCTGTGCAGAGTACCTTTAACGCTGGCAGTATTTCCTCGCTGTATTGCCATACTTATTCGCTGAGTGAAAGCACCAGATTTTAGGTCATCCACTAGGCGCACATTTAAATCTTTCATTAGTACCTGTGCACTTGAACCTCCTGGTCATAGAGTCTACTCCTTGAACTCTATCTATTTAAAAGTTTAATTCTTGATAGGTTCAAAGATGTACCTTTTGGTAACTAGATAACGAAACGCCCAATTTTGGCACTCACATTTGTACCTAGCTTGCAGGATTCTCTAGGAATTTCTCGGACAAAGATGACTCTAGTTAGGAGGGAGTCGAATTCAGTAGCAGCCATATGAACGAAAATATACTCCTATGCTGGTAAAAGAACATGCACCTTCACGGCGTCATGATATATAAATATGATTGTCACCCTTCCTTGTGCACAACTGCGTTTTTGCTACGTTGAGATAGGAATCACTTAGCTACGGAGAAAGTAAACGAGTGTTTTAAGGGGTAGAACAGACCGAACGAACCGAAGTATATGTCTGGAAAGTATTTTATATCCCAGCAGGGCAGACAGCAGTCTATGTAGAGCTAACGAACTCACCGGCAGTCACCAATTCCGCTGGTTAACCATTTCCCCAGTTTTGCATCAAATATATGTGACGAGTTTGGTAGGACTGTGATACGAATATATATATTTGTGTATATAATTAGTTAGTCGTTTAAGGTAATATGTATATAGTATTATAAAAATTATTTGCAAAAAATATTATTTAAAAAAAATATATGATTCTTTCTGCCTATCCTCCAACACTCCAAGACGCGTAGGAAGAAGTCGATTTTTACGTAAACAGTATGCCAAAATTTGAGTTGATGCAAATTGTTCTTCACTTGGGTCTTAGTTTCCTAATAAATTATGAACTTCTAATATTTTACCCATCAAACTGTGAATAACAGCTTAGATAATAGAATCAACAAGAAAACAGCATAATTCATCGCTGACAGGTGGTTCCGATTCGCCACAAACTTTAGAACTTAAAGCTTTACAATAGACTTAAAAGAACAATGCCACTTTACAAAGTACTCTGCCAGTCGCTAAGCCCTCAACCAGTGTTTTAAGTACAATTGAATTTGTCTATTATATTGTGTGTTTGTTCATTTACTCTATAAATAAACGTGTTCGTTTTGTAAACATTGGTAAAGGTGAAGATTACAATTCACAAGAGTTCTAAGTGATGATCGTGGTTTTTGATATGTGGATTTCGATGATTTATTTCAGTATAATTAGTATTATTACCATTTTCTTGTGACGCGAAGTCCACATTTCAATGATCGTTATGCTCACTTAATTGTCATTGCTTGTGGCTGGCTATGTGTCATACTCGTGAACGGGTGCTGCTTGTGGTGACTGGTCCTACTTGATTTCGTGTATGCGGTGATATTAGTTGTTCATACTACGTATTTGTGTGTTGTTCTCACGAGCATATAAGTGCGTGCTCCTATTTCACCATGCCTCCTGCTGATAGAGGGCAAATCTTTGTTTTTAATTTATTTAAATATTCTTTATTTCTCAAGTTGTCTTAAGGAACATGGTGTAATGGTTGCAGCTCCTTACTAACATTGTGTAAAAAAACTAGGCGATTATAAAGAATGGCGGAAAGTTTATTGCCAGTTCTTCTCTTCCGTTCTACGCCCTTGATTTGAGAACTGGCAGTAAATGTAAAATTAAAATCAGAGTCATTTAATGTATATTTCTTTTTTTTTTTTGAAGTTCATAAGTGTACATTTTGTTACCTATATGAATAAATGATTTTTGATTTGATGATATCGGTGTTGGCTCAACGCAGAGGTTTAAAAGTACGTATTTAACACTTACTCTTACGGGAAAGCCGAAGATCGTGAAGGAACCGACATGTATCAAACCCAAACATTAACAACACGTGTCTGACACGGAGAACTGACCTACATATAATAAAAATGTTCCATCAAACGGCAATCTGACGCCAAGACTCATCATCTGACATCAAGACGTTACGCCCCTATTATCACGTTACAACTCAACATGGAAGTCGCTATCACTATTGGAAGCTGTAAAGCACCAGGGCTGTTTCACAGAAATCTGCATCATTCGAAATATTTTTATTAATACAGTGATTTTCAGAAATAATTGAATAAAGCTCTCATTTGAGTTCCAAGGTCTATAACATCATTAAACGACGTATCAACTGGTTTTACATAATATTGAATCATGTTAACGAATGTTCAGATATTATTTTAGTATTGAAGTGAATGATCAGTCATATTGTGTCGAAACAACATTCCGATATGGAACTTTTTTTTATTAAAATGGAATAAGTGTGTCATTCTATAATTTGTCTATACTTAGTACATATCTATTACACCACATCATATATATAAACCAGGGTAGAAGCCTTTAAAAATAATAAAAAGTGAAAAAGAATAATACATAGTAGGATCGAAACCCATTAGAAAAGGAGGAGAATATTATAAAAATGAAAGGAAAAATAAATTTCGGGCGATCTGAGGTCGGGAAGGGGATGGGGGTGAGGGAGGAAGGGTAAAAAACGGTTTTTCTCGATTTCCGGAAAAACTAAAAGTCCTATTGAAAAAAGTCAAATCGCAAAGTTGTAGGTAATAAAAAGATCTAAAACTTTTGTTTTTACACTTTTTTCACATAACCTCGAAATTTTATGTGAAAAATTCAAGAAACCAAGTTTTTGGTTTATTATTTTTATCTTTTACAAAAATAATTTTTTTTCAACGAAATTTTGTGAAAACTTACTTACCTTTTTATGTCCCAAATACGCTGTAATTTAATTGATCGAAAATATTTATATTTCCACCTTATTTTGAATTAATATCGAAAAAACACCCTAATTTTCAATAGAAAATTCACCCGTCAAAATATCAGCTTTTTTCAAAAAGTTGGTATGTTTTCTGTTCGTTGAAATCCCTACTTTCCGATGGTGAAAAAAAATATATGTTACTATTGTAAATTTTCTCAGAAAATGCAAAAACTCGAATTCGAAGAAGAATTACGTTATCTTCAATTCTAATCACTTATCCATTAGTTTTTGTCTTTTTGATGGCATATTAAAGAACTAAATGTCAAAATGTATAAAAAATATAATATAAATCTATTTAAAATGTATAAATAAAATAAAAAAAACAATCTTATTACATCACTCTTTTTTGATGTTTCTGCTTCATGGTAATCTGCTATCCAGCAATAAGACACGTGTTTCTTTGATTTCTCATTACATCACTAACGTTCAGAAATTATTACTTATATAAACGAGACACTAATTACTTAAACAATTGCGCAGTTTGTGAACAACCTATTGTCAAGTTGAGAGCAATGTTTTTAGAACGCGGTTTTTTTTTAAATTATTAACTTAGTATGATAGTTTTAAACTGCCACCGCGAACTTAATGTTACTTTAATATGATTTTGAAGTGATATCTACTTTTGTGAGGGTAAACCGCTTCGTTACGTAACGTGTAACGGCGCCAGACTGTCTAGCTTCTCTCACGCATACAGGTTCTTTCTCGCATTCATACCCAGCACTAGCCGTATTTTGGATAGCCTTTCCCCTCTCCATGTGTGCGATGGACATCGATTGTTTAATTATGTAACAGCTATAATAATCGTTGACGAAATAAGTGCAAAACTTTTATTACAAATTGATTCACGGATCCAAATCACTGGATACTTTCAAACACATATTGGTGGTTTTATTAGTAAATCATATATCATATTAATATAGAAATAATTTAAGTAGCCTTTAGCCTTTCTCAAGTCTAACAATTACCCAATTTTGCTCTCCATAACTTCTCGGGAGGGGAACAAAAATTTTTTTTTTACTTGGGGAAATGCATTGCGCATACACTTCCGCGGCACGACTGCTTGGTGCAGAAGGGTATGTGGGACACGCTATTGTGCTTACCCACTGAAACCCCAAGGTGCCAACAACAATCGCCTTATGCGGGATGTGGTAACAGAAGAGCCTTATTCGCTTCCCGACATGCGATGCTGCGATTGCGTCCGCCTCTTCACGCCCATTCTGTTTGTGAGGATGCTTAACACAGCAAGCATCTTTCACAGACCGGGCCATACGCATTTACAGATAGCTAGGGGAGGAGGGGAACGAATATTAAAAACTTAGTCCAACTGTATTCGGTAAATCCTTTACATATGCAATTTGTTATTTATTTTATACGTTATGTTTACAGCAAGTAAAGTGAATCTCCGATTCATTATTTATGTGTTCTTATCTTCTATCAATATCTAAACACAGTTTTGCAAATGAAGATAATTAAGTAGTAAATGCATGTATCTGAACTATTAATTCGCATCACTGATTGCGAATTATGTTCGAATTTGTTTGCTTTATATTATTATCTGTTGGTTTCCTATTTGTTTTGATTTGATTTATTAACGATTGTAATTCTTCGGAAAAGCTAATTTCATGTCCGGCTCAATTATATATTTCAATCAACATAAATTGAAAGTTTATTTATTACAGCTTCTTAGATAATACAAAACCTTAAAAATATTACCGAGACTTTTATACGCCGGCTTTTTCTCTCGGCCAACACCCTCTGTCTTCTTTGCCGATGAGTAGGGATGCCAACAGGCTCGAATTTAATAACGTGGAATAAGTGATACCATGATGATCTTATGTTCCAAAATAAACGTATTTTTTTATTTTACAATACAGATTACATAGATAAACATGATATATGAAACAGAAAACATAAGTTAAATATTAATAGACAAAAATAAGAGTGTGTGTACTTATGTACACTCGTTAGAAGTTATACTTTTTTGGCGTACGGAAAAAAATAACTAAAATCCAGTAGATAGTGATTAACGATAAATATTTTATTTAAATAAATGCATTTATTAGTAAATACTATCACCGTCGTATATTATGAAATTGATATAAAAACACCAAAATAATATTTATTTATTCACACTGTTGAATTGTACTGTTACGTGTACTAAATATAAAGATACTAGAAGACACAACTTGATCATAGTTATCGATTTCCATGACACCTAGACCTAACTTTACGATGTCCAATTTAGGTGTTGGTGCGCGCGCATCTTAAAAAATCACTCTCATCATTTTTATCCATCGCGCCAAAAGAAGTATAACTTTAATAAGCAAATGAAAGTAAAATTGAAATTAAACTTTTGACAATAATTAGTACTTATTATTGAAAGGTAAAAACTAGATTGTTTCTTCCAAACAAAGTTATTTGTTCTTTAGTGTAATTCTTAGATAAAACCGGAAACATGGGCGTTTCAAATAATCATTTCCAAAGCACTCTTAAGTTAGCGCTAGTTAGTAACCATTGGAACGGAAACGAACTTCTACGAACTTGCAAGAAGCTTTATAGTTAATGATTGGCCTACAGAGCCTAATATATTAATTACTAAGCATGTTGGTAATTAATTAGTTTGTAATCGTTGAATTTATTTACTTAAAAATTCAATAGAGTTAAGCTTAAAAAATATAACAAAACATTACAAATTGTATTACAGTTTATTTTATATATATCACATAGCAAACTATACTATAAATACATGGGTAGTAAAATATTGTGAACAAAATGGCGCCAAAATTCGAAAAAACCATAGAGTATAATCTCGATATGATTAGAAACTCCTTGGTAATGACATTTGACCTCTATCGTTATTGTTATTCTCAGTATTATTGCAACGCTTCGTGTAATGTATTGTGTCAGATAAATGTCATAATAACCAGCATACGACAATTGACAACGTAAATTTTGTGAGAGTATACATAGTTATAAATTTTTGCATAAGCATGAAGAGAATTGCGCCGCTCTAAATAAAGTAAATTATTGTCAGCACAGAATGGGTTGTCTATGAGGTCATTAAATTTATAATTTATGAACATGATAATGTTGCCTTGCACATTGGATTTATGATATATTTTTACGGCTTTCTTTATACCTGTGGTACTTATTGCCAACTCCCGTCACCCTCTACATCAACTCACCACTCGGATTTCAAATTTAATTAAATTAAGAAATACATAGTAAATTTTGCAAAATTTTGCAACCATTAGGTTGCAGCTCCTTACAAACATGTTCCCCATGATATATTTAAGTAATTAAGAGTAAACTAATAATAATAAAAAAATTAAAAACAAAGATTTGTTCTCTATCAGTAGTAAGCGTGTTGAAATAGGAGCACGTACTCGCGGGAACAACATGCATATACATGGTCGAAATAACTAACATCACCGTTTACACGAATCCAAGTCCACCAGTCACAACTTATTAAACCATCAGAAATCTGATATCTTTTGATGGTTTTTAGGTACATACGTATTAACGCCACCGCGGCAAAAAATTTAATGGTTAGCAAGTGTGGACAACCTTAACCGTTAAGGCTTCTAAAGTGTTTTGATTTAAAAAAAGTGAAAAATGTTATATAATATAATCATCAATTGAGGTTTAGGTTGTCCACGCTAACCATTAAATTTTTGTTGCGGTGGCGTTAATACGTGAGTACCGTATTTTTAAAGGAATCGTTGTTAAAATTTTTACTAAATTTTGTTTTACTTTTTTATATGTAGGTCCTCAACTTAGCCGGTTCCAATTGTTCTCGAACATTTGGAACCGGATAAGTCTTACAAATTACATTTACAAAGTTTTTTTTTAATTTATATAGTTATTAAATTACAGTGGTAGACAAGTTCTATTAAGAACCTTGTGGAACTCTTTTTTTTTCAAATAATTAATATTTCCGTCCAGAAAAAACTTCGTTAATATATATATAAGAGCAATATAATATATATATCAGTATTTTTTTATATTTCACATAACTATTCGTGCGTTAATTATTTCACTGACAAAGATCCTGACCGCAACTTTTATAAATATCAGCTGAATTGTTGAAACGACAATTCCAAAGATTTTGATTGAATTCCTAGAGCTGGTGCTGTGGTTTCGCGACCTATTTCTCTTCACAGGATTTAATAAGTCTTGGAAAACAACGAACATCAGAAATATAATTAATCTCATACAAACCATGATGTTATTATATTAATTATGTGGTTGAATATCGGCATAAAAATAATTAGTTGTGGTTTTAATAAAAAAGGTTAAGTTTAAAGTAAATTCCTTTTTGTCTATTGTAGTTGTCAATTTTGACTGTTCTTATAATCGTCGGTTACGCCTCTACAGATTAGCCTGTGAATTCTCACATATATTTTTGTAAGTAGTGACCTTTTTACAACGATTATAAGATGTCGTTATTGAAAAAAATATTTGGATTAACGAAGGAACATTTTTCCCGCGTCAAATACCTTATTTCCATTTGTTTCCTTATAACAAAAAAGTCAATTCCTATGTGCAATCTATAATATTTATTTTGAATGTGAAAATTTATCAAAGTTAATGTTATATTATGTAATTTCCTGGCAGTAAGAGCTGGCTGCTAATACAGAATTTCTCACAATCTAAGTAATGTTAAATCTGACAAAAAACAGACACCCTGAAGTTAGCTATAGTCAACTTTTTTTTAATATTTAAATTACCTTTATTTAACAAGCTTTATAATAAAACTTTCAATATATTATATCAGGAATTTAATATCTTTCTTTCTATTATTAGTGTCGTTTCTTCTACAAACGTAGAACAATTTAGAAAAGATTTTTATCTTGTTACACCAAGTATAACTTCTAACGGGTGTATAAGTACGTTTTTTTAAATCTATATTTAAGTTGCTTTAATCTGATTTCGGTTTCAACAATAATAATTATGTTTGTTTTTGTTCTAATGTATAACCTAACTTAACAAATAATAAATATATTAAAAGTTTCTGCTCATTTCCTTGTGCATTATTCCAAAGTTCACCTGCTAACAAAATATGACTGTGTATTTTGGCCAGCAAACTTGTAACAACACAAAGGCATTGCAATTTCGTGGCTGCGGTCATGCGTGCCAGCTAACTTTCACCAAAGGACACTAGCTTATTATATTTTTCCACTAAAATATACAAGGAGAGCTTTTGTTGTAAGTTTGTTTTATAGAAATTGGCATCCAGGCAGTAAGCTGAATTTTATTTATTTATGACAGAAATTCATACTTTATTCATGCAGACTATGCCATTATGATATCCATAAATATAATAAAGTAATATACACAATATCGCTACTGTAAATTAACTCTGTGAATATATATATGTCGATAGTGTCGAAGACAGCATTTAAAATACATATTAAATATGTATATAATTCTCGTGTCACAATCTTCGTTCATACTCTTCCGAAACGGCTTTTTCGAACCGATTCTTATGAAAAATGATAGTTCTTACAATATTTTGCATACATTGAGATGATAATTATTTTTGAAAACAGAAAAAATCTACTATACTAAATTAAAAGGTGCGCATGATTATAAAAACAATGCAGCAGACTAAATTATCACGTAGATACACGGTGCACACATATTTACAAATGTTACACAATAGCTTTACATTGACTTACGACATTAATTTTGATATAAGGAATTGATAAGCTCGTATCTTGTATGACTTAGTGGTATTGGTTCGGATATACTTTGGTGGGCATCTAGTTCTACAAAGTGGTGTTGCGAAAGACTTGAAGCGCTCCATTGTGAAATGACTGCTGCATGTTCATGTTTGATGTTCAATGCAGATGATTTAATGCTCTGCTATTTTTACGTACTGATTTTTTGTATTAAAAAATAATATTCCTAAATAGCTACTTTGCATGTAGAACTGCGAAAATTTAAGCCATTGTAACTATGCAAGAATTGGAGTCTGATGAGAGTGACACAGAGTAATGAGTGACAGATTTGCTGTGTATGCTTTGGGTATCAAACAAGAATTTGGGAGAGCTGGATACACCGCTCATGACGGTTCAAAGTAGAGCGAATTAGTATTGATTTTCACGCTGTAAATGAAAACACTAGAAACCGCAATCGGTTCATCTTTCAAGAAATAAAGTTTGCCGAATCATTTCCAGCGAGTATAAGATTTATTTTCGATTTGTAGAGTTTCTCGCGTTTTATTTATCCACGTATTTCTTCTGCGGCAAATAGTTTATTTTTAATTTAAACACTACATAGTATAAAACAAAGTCGCTTTCTCTGTCACTATGTCCCTTTGTATGCTTAAATCTTTGAAACTACGCAACGGATTTTGATTTTGCGGTTTTTTTTAATAGATAGAGCGATTCAAGAGAAAGGTTTATATGTATAATAACATCCATTAAATAGCGGAGAAGTACTGTTATTTTTGAGGTTTCTAATGTGATGTCGTAAATAATTACATTTTTTCCGCTTACATTGCAAACGCAGGCTGAACCCTACGAGTTTTATAAAAATAATGTACTAAGTATTGTAAACATTGAAAAGGTCAACAGAAAAGTCCGTGATGGTATATGTCTATCTCTTATGGATAACCCACAATAACTTTTTTTTGTCATTTACTTTTTACGACAAATAATGGCTAATTTTCGAAGCGATTTTAACCAATACAGCATTAATCCTTAACCAATTAAATACCTTGAATACATTGTTAATTTTATATAGATCTATACAGCCCATTACAGCTTATTTAGCAGCAATCGAACGCGTATATTATCGGAGGTTTCCAGCGACGGAAATAACAATACATAATAAAACCTGCTTTTCATCTGCATTGCACCCGTGCGAAGCTGGGGCGGGTCACTAGTAACGTATATAGAATAAAAATCTTAGGTATTATGTTGAAAGTAATACTAGAATATACTACTATCTAATTCGTAAGTATTGCAATACAGCGAAGAAAAGCTTCCAGCATTATATATACACTGGCTGAGGGACCAAACTTTTTAACTTTATTCTTATTTTCTTTTTATTAATTTTTAATTAATATTATTACTATTTAGGTATATTATATTCTGAATAATATTTATTTATGTGGTAAAAATAATTATCTAGTTAATTTAATTTAGTATTAGTATTAGTGATTTGTTATTACACTTATGAAAAAGATGCCATATTTTATTCCATTCCAGATACAACCATTACGGCTACGATAAGATAAGGATCTAAATTAATACTGCACAATAATAATTCGTCATTCGAATCTTTGTTTTAATTTATTATATTATTAATTATTACTTAAGACGTCATGTGGAACATGGAGTAATGGTAGCAGCACCACACAAATGTAAAATTAGAATCATTCCATGTATAATACTTTTTCGACGTACATTCATTCGTGTTCATTGTGTTAGCTACATTAATAAATGATTTTTGACTTTGACATTTCCTGATAATCGCAGCAATTCCTGACGTATTATATTTAATGATATACCTGGAAAGAGTGATTTCGTAACGAATAATCAAACTTATCCCTTTAATAATAATTTATATATTATGTAACTCTCTGTACATAGAGACAATACATTTATGGTAAATTACATAATTATGCGTGCGCAGTGTGAATTTTCGGAAATGTTTTGCTTATTTTTTCCTATTTTTTTTATAGAACAGGGGGAAAACAGGCCGTGCCGAGCCGCCCAATAAATTTTAACTTTTATTTTTCTCGTGGTTGCTGTTATTATGAAGTACATAAAGTGTCATTATTACTGTCAATTATCTTAGTCATTGTATTAGTTACAAATAAATAGACGTTGCTCACCAGCAACATGGGAAGTTGGACTAAAAGCATAAGGTATTTGAAACTGGTAGCGAAGATGAGAGAAAAGTGCAAGAATATGGAGAAGCCCTTCACTGAGTCAAAGACCGTGTACTAATGTTAAATGTGGACATGGACTTAATTTAATCCTCATCATGAAGAACTTGAGTAAAGGCTATTTTATTTTTATCAGTATACGAAACAGTCAGTCTACCCAGGGCTCCGAACTGCATTTGGCAATTATAAATGACTATGGTCTATGGAAGAAAAATGTCCAATACTATCCAAAGCTCGTTAGGTCACAGCAGCAGTTGGGCTTGAAATAAAAAGCGAATAAGACGTAACAATAAATTTTCACATGACGAGACTCTCATAAGGTTTCCGGGACGATAAAGGAGGCCCGTAACACGTGTCCTTGTTGAGGGTTGGCACAAATTTTATAATTAATCATTTTCGTATCAACTTGAGCAAAAGACTAGAAATTAGAATGGGGGGGGGGGGTTTAAACGCGATGGGACACCCAAAAGGACGTCGATTCTAATCCTAATCAGGAACTGTCAGCGAAAGACAATTAAAATACTTTATTACGGAGATATTATTTAATTAAATTTTATTTAAATTTTGAATCAAGGAATATTTAACTGAATAACTTGCGTTTTATATGCAAAAGCAAACATATTTGCGGACGGATGTTGGGTGCAAGAAATTTCAACTATACCCTATGAAAATGACCGAATTATGTGCGCTGAGACACGAGGGATCTTGCTGGACATAGTACGTGACCACAAATTTTCCCGCGAATGCCTAATAAAAACCTATTTCTCAATGAAACAAATTCAGATATCTTATATTCTTTTTTAAAGAAGTCAGACTTCAACATTATCAATCTTCTGTGTGCCAGGTTTAGACGTGCTATTTTTCACGATATTAAATAACTGGCACCTTTGGTGTTACTGGTCGTCTCTTATTTACTGGCATCAGCAATACTTGAAACACCGTATTTTTTTGAGGTCTTAGATATATCGCTTTCCTTATGATGTTTTCATACTGTCCTATCTATATCTATGTTACAGACAAATACAGAGATAGAGGCCAACAGCATATTAAACTATGCTTCTTACATTTTAAATTATGAGACAGAGATGGTATAACATTAAATCGTATTTAAACAATAGTTTTATTTAATTAGACATATTTGGTACAGCCCTATAAAAATACAATTTATAACCTCGCAATCACTCGTAGCACGTTATTACGGCTCCTACAGTGCCATTATTGTTACGGATTATAACTTCCTACGCGTTTGAACACGGTGTGTTCTAATGTTATTCATTTGTTATCTATCGAGTTCGACGAACAAAAGCTATTGAAATAACACATATTTATAATTACTTATTCTAATTTTATTAAAATGTGTCTTTGATGAATGTCATAGATGGGGCAGATTAACAGTTCGTTTCCATCGCGTTCGATATCGAGGGAAGTTGGGGTCGGCGTTAGTGGGAATCGCTGATGGAGAGAATATAATTAATAATAACATATAATAAAAATACGAAATAACGCACAGTGGGTTTATCTTCTGCTTACCTGAAGTATCAACAACGATTCAAGAAACCGAAGCAGTTAGATAATATATATATGAAATTAAATTTGGTATACATTGTACAGTTTTAAATGAGTTATGATTTATTTTCCTTCATTTTCCCAAAGCAAGTATATTAAAATGTTGTCTCTATTTAATTAATTCATGCCTTTATCCCAGGCAGAGATGACGGATCTCCACTTGCTATTCCTGGAATACCTCTCTTGCTTTCACCACTTCCTTGACTTGTTAAAGTTGTAGTTCTTTTGACGCGTTAGAGAAGAACGATGAGAATAAACTTTTACGATGCGCGCGTACGCCGTCACAAAAAACCAACACCCTGAAATTAGCTATAGTCAACATTTTAGTTTTTTCTATTATGAATGTAGTTTATTCTTTAAACGTAGAATGAGGCGAAAGATAAAAAAATTGAAATACTTTTTATCTTCTTACGCCAAAGAAATACTTACTCGTATAACTTCTCACGCGTGTACACACGGCTTTACAGTTCTTAATTTCTCTTGAGTTTTATTTCTATATTACATATATTATTTTTTAGCAGTTTTGGCCTAGTGACTTAAACTTGCGCTATTGAGCCCTGAGATCGTGTTCGAATCGCAGTTGTCAATTTTATTCTAATTTTGCTGTTGGCTTTAAGAGCTCAGGCTATGATTTGTGAGAAATAAATAGCTGAACACCAATGGATTTTTCTTTCTATGTGCAAAACACTCACTCGTACGGTGAGGGAAAACATCGTTAGGAATCCCGCATGCCTTATACCCGAAAATTTACGGCCTGCTTCAGGTACAGCTCATCCTTGCTTATTGAACAAATACACGAAACAGATACAGAAATTTGAATTTGAGACTTTAGTTGTGATATTTCTGCCTATATTTTCCTGTATATATGTTATTAAACCCTGATGCCGTAAGAGAGCGGTGTTGTGTGTCAAGACTCTTGGGTGGTACAAGAAAACTAAGTTCTTAATAATATACGTATAATTTAATTAATATATTCCTATTTTTTAAAATAAAGATGCTTTTATACTGTGGAAATGTATTTGGTCCATACTAATAACTTATTATTATGAAAATATAATTAATATGATATTTAGATGCCTATTTTTCTATGGGTCACTGTGCGGTTATTATTACAATAAATAACTTTCTTTGAAAATATTTTTTTATATATGTATTTCATATAATATTAGTCATATAATATTATTTTTCTGATATATTTGAATTATTATCAACATAGAATTAGCATTCTCGTGTACAAAGTTAAACAAACTATTAATCATCAGAACGGGAGATTCGGGCCTCATCAATCTTCGTTCTAATTGGAATCCAGCCTTTGATTCACCTCTGGCCTGTTTAACGTTGCTATTTGTACAAAGTAGTCTATATTTAGACCTAAATTCCCTAAAACAGGCCTATTTTGGGTCAATTTCCCAAAAAAATGGGAAAAAAATTAATCTTTATAATAAAATTATAATATTCATGCTTCCGTTTTTTATGGAACTTACTATCAAGTTATGGAAGATTTCCCAACTATATATTTATTTTATAATATACTTTAAAATGTTCCCAAATCTTACACATTATAATGAATTGTTGAAAAATTAACAAATACATCTTTTTTTTCTATTACAAAAATAGATTTAAAAAAAGAAAACTGACATTAAACCTTAATTTGTTCAAGGCTTAATATTTAAAGTTACATACGTAAAAGAAACATTACACGTTAATGAATGGAGGAATATTTTTAGATATTTAATGATTTTCTTACAAGGCGTTAGTAATGATTGTACGTTATTTTCTGTGTATAATCGACTCGGTGTTTTGTTATCACTTTAAATGATACTGAGAGTGTTCAAAGCTGTTGTTCGGATTAAAAAAGCAGCTGAAGTTCGGAGCATCGGACGTCGACGCAAGCAATAAAACATTTCTGTATTTGAAAAAAAGTATTATGTTATAGTTAAGGCATTCCTAAAAACCCAGTAGTGCAAAACGATCCTTTCACAGTCGGTTAAGTCCAACATTTAAACTCTTATTAAAAACGAAAAAGAAATGACCATAGGGGCTAAGCAAGAGGTAGATTAAACACAGTACAAAGGACTACACTTGCATAGAACAAAAAAATAGTTGAAAGACATGAAACAAAAAATATGGTATGACAAAATATATTTATTTTTTCACGGACTGATCGTTAACAGGATAAAACAATATTAATTATCACTTACTAATTATGGTGGAACAAAATTTAGCATGCATCGTTCAACTATTGAGCGTTATTCAAGGCCACTATGTAGAACCAGCTACGCACTGAAGTATTTTCCAACCAATTCCAAAAATCTGGTGACATACTCGCGAGCACTCTAGCACTGAGTGTCCATGGGTATCGCTTAACATCAGGAGAGCCTCCAATATTTATGGTAAGTATCTAAAATACTGTAGAATGTATTTAAAATTTCAAGCATTCAAATTGAAATCATATGTAAAAAGTTTTACCCGACCATATTTATTTCTACCATAGTGAGAGTAATCTCTCGCCTCAGTATTAAAGTGCAGATTTTCTTTTATCATTAAACTGTACTTGGCGGCTTGATAGTTTTCTTTGTTCAGCCATTTTTTATGAAACCGGAAAACATCAAAACCTACGTATTTAAAACCTCTATTTAGACTCTCAGAAGAAGACATTAACGGGAAGACAATAAATACGACTGCGTTATCTACAAGAAACTGCTATTAGCCGTTCAAATATTACGTAATCACTATTGATATATTAATATGATTGAGAATCCTTGAAGTTCATATTTGGTTCCGTCAACAGTCATTATTTACTTTTTACACATATTTCCCACACATTGTCTATGCCTTATAAAGAAATGCATTTTTGATGATTCTTACAAAAAATTAATAGCTTTGCTTACTTTTGGCAACAAGAGGAGGGGGGGGGGATAACTTGCATACATCTTATAAAACATACAGTATACCCAAAACAGATATCATAGATAAACAAAATATACGAAACAGAAAATATAAGTACAGTAATAGGCAATAGAAAAAAAAAAAACGAGAACTCTTGTTAAAAATTATAGAAACGACAATTAATATTCCAAAGAAGAAACTGAATTGATACTGCTAAAAGAAGTCAAACCCGCCTCTTCGTAAAGGTGGAAAATATCAACATCCTTACAATAAGTGTCATAGTTAGCTAAACCCAAAACATTTGGGAATCATGCAGGTAATTCTTATTCGTACAAAGCACATGGAAACACTGTGAATATCTTGTCTTACAGAATTATTATATAATGTTCGTTTTTTTATAGAACAGGGGGCAAACGGGCAAGAAGCTCATCTGATGTTAAGTGATACCGCCGCCCATGGACACTCAACGCCGGAGGGTGCGCGAGTACGTTGCCGGCCCTTTAAGAATTGGTACGCTCTTTTATTTTTACCAAATTCTGTAAAACTTTGATAGTCACATTATTTTTACACTATACCTGATTTCTTACCTAACTAGTGATAATTGCGCTACGGAGAACGAGAACAACGTGCTACACGACTTAACACTGGCCATACTATTTAATATAGACAATTAAATAAAATCTTCACGCCAAAACCATAACACGTCATGGCCGTAGATTTGTGGCCGTTAAAGTGGACTCAAGCATGATCATTTCCATATTGTGGTTTATAATGTGACCAGGGATGGATTCTGGGATAAATAATATTCGAGTACGTTTTAAAGAGTAAGAGACAATGTAAGACGCGTTCTGTTTAATTGTGCCTTTGAGCACCTGAATGGTTTTCAGCTCTTTGACTTCACTCCAGTTTACAATTATCAAGCAGTTGTTAACATTCTCGGTACGAAGTGTTCAAGTTAAAAAATGTAAAAGCTAATAAAACTTCCAACATAATTTTAAAGTTCATGTATGTTTAGAGGGTTTGTGAACATTTATTTCCCTGCAACGTGTTCACTTCATAGCTTTGAGTTTTTACATTACAGCTGCGGAAAATTGGTAGTTGGATGTTTGTAAAGTAAACTCTTAAATTCAAATAAACAATTTACTAAAGATATCTTTCGGACAAAAGGCGAACAAGTCAAACAAAGTTTTATAATGCCTCACGGGTGTTAATCCACTAAAAATTGTCTAAACTGTGGAAAACGCACAAATATGTTCCGTACAGTGGGTGACAGAGAGGTTCCAGCTGTTTGTTTCGTAGCTTTGCGATGGTCTGTCGTGAAGTGTGAGCTCGCTATCGCCTTGTCGTGGAGGCGCAATGAGGAAGAGTTATACACCAGTTTTGGTTGTTGATTTTCAATTGTTGGCAACGTCTTCCGTCACTGTAGCCCCTCGGTAAGATGTCATGAACACGCTCAGCACTGGTCTAAACAGTTACTATTACCTTCCTTTGAGTAATCTTTCTGTTAACGCATTAATTAGGTGGTGTAGGGTTCACCCACTGAGAAGAACACAAGTGTCTGTCTGTCGTACAGGATCCACTTTTAATCCCATTCAATTTCGAATTTCTTTCATCAATCCATGGTTCAACACGAAAGTCCGCCGTTGGTCGATTATATTACGGGGCATCTACTTTTTTAGCTTCTTTATCTTTCTGATTTGTCACAAGTACTTTGACAAGTACCCCAAGGTCTGCAGCAAGTTTAACCATATATTGAGATAGGTCCACTGTTGGTCACTTACATTATGTGACATCTACTTTTCCAGGTTCTCTATCTTTCTGATTGACGCAAGTACTTTGACAAAAATCCCAATTATATTGAGGTAGGTCCGCTGTTTGCCATTTAAATTATGTGACATCTACCTACTTTTCCAGGTTCTTTATCTTTCTGATTAGACGCAAGTACTTTGACAAAAACACCAAGGTCTGACACAAGCTTAGCCGTATATTGATACAGGCCTGATCCTACTAACCTATCTGACTTCCGGCCCATTTCCATTCTACCATTCCTATCTAAAGCTCTAGAGCGCCTTATACACTCGCAGCTTAGCGGATTTCTGAATAAGAACTCCATTCTAGATCCGGGGCATAGCACGACTACTGCATTGGTTAAGGTCTCTGACGATATTCGTCGGGGGATGGATGATGGGCAGCTCACTGTTCTCACTCTGCTTGACTTTAGCAATGCTTTCAATACTGTGAACTTTGAAATTCTGCTTGGGTTGCTTCGTTCTTTAAAAATCTCTCCATTCGCTATTGCTTGGTTCGATAGCTATCTCAACGGTCGTCGCCAGCGTATTAAAATTAATGATACACACTCGCAGTGGAATAACGTAAGTACTGGTGTTCCGCAGGGTGGAGTACTTTCGCCTCTTCTATTTTCTATCTTTATTAACACATTGACAGCACGTCTTTTGGTTGATTATCACCTTTACGCTGATGACCTCCAAATTTACGTTCAGTCTACACTGGATCGACTTCCTCTTGCGATTCAAACAATAAATGATGCTCTTCAAAATATAGCCAGCTGGAGTAAAGACTTTGGTCTTAAAATTAATCCTACTAAGAGTCAAGTAATTATCATAGGAAGCCCTTTCTTTATTTCAAGAGTCAAATGGGCTCAGATCCCTGGCGTTTACCTTGACGGTGTGGCTTTGGCTCTTAATAAAAATGTTAAAAACCTTGGGGTCTTCTTCGACCAAACGCTATCCTGGGGTCATCACGTAAAGGAAATCAGCCGTAAACTATACGCCGCGTCAAATTCTCTGAGACGTCTTTCTAATTTCCTTCCTATCCGCACTAAAACTATGTTAGCGCAATCTCTTCTGCTTCCTATTCTCGACTATGCGGACTCGTGCACCTCCGATATGAATGAAGAGCTACTCAACAAGATCGAACGCCTGCAGAACTTCTGCATACGTTTTATATTTGGTCTTAGAAAGTATGACCATGTGTCTAAGTTCCGCAGGCAGCTGGGGTGGCTACCTATTCGACTCAGACGTGACGCTCATATTCTTCAACTTCTATATTCAATTCTTTTCAATCCCAAAACCCCTTCTTATCTCAAAAATCATTTCAAATTCTTAGGTCCTTCTAGCTATACGCTACGCTCTTCCAATAGATGTCTATTGGAAATTCCATCCCACAGCTCATCCTTCATAGGCAATTCATTTAGGATTTCCGCCATTAGGCTGTGGAATAAGCTGCCTGAGTCTATACGATTGGCTTCCTCCCTATTGTCTTTTAAAACTCTTCTATATAAATATTTCCTAACCTTATCATATCCTGATCAATCGTGACCTGTGTGATTCTTGTATCTCCTCTTCTTTTTGTATATTATGTAATCCACTATTTGCTGTTCATGAATCTGTAAGATTAGCTTTTTAGTTTTATTTAGTTATTAATATTGTTTTTTTTTCTCTAGATTAAGGTTTTACAGATTAATATGTATATTTTGTTTTTTATATAACTTCTGGTTATGCACTTCTTGCACTCATCATTTTTTATTTATTGTTTTCTTTCTTACTAGGGTTGCCTGGAAGAGATCGCTTGTTAGCGATAAGGCCGCCCGTTGCATCCCTTGTAATTTATATGTATTGTGTTATTTGTGTTTCTTTCTAGCAACGAAGTGTTAATAAATAATAAATAAATAAATAAATACAGGTTGAATGGTTACAGGCCTACGAGGCTCGTTCTTCAACTCAAAACTTCCAAATTTATAACGATTGAACCAATAATGGACCGTATTCATACAAGCAGTGTAAGGTCACACGTCGTTAATGCTCTTACGAAAATTGTACGAGTTTTCAGTTTATCCACGGCGCCAAAAACTAACACAAAAGCAGCAAAACTACCCAAAAACAAATGACTGAATTTTAAATTAAATTAACACACCTTTCGAAAAATTTATTTGAATATAGAATTGCGCGCCAATCCATGGGTAATAAGATCTGATGTTTCTGGTTATAGAATCTCCATTTATCACTAACGAAACCACTTCCAGAGACCACGGTTAGTTTACCCCTCAGAAGCTACTATAAAAAGAAGAATAAAATAGATTTTTTTAGTCAATAAATAGAAAAATATTAAAATTTAACGGTCTTAGTAAAGAAATCTTGGAAGATTTGTGTGTTAAAGTATATAGCAATAAAAATAAAAAAAAGTAATAAAAACATAGATAATAAAGCTCTATTATTTAATACCCATAGACTAATCATAAAATGTAACTCTTAGTTACATTAACACGCCGATCGGAAAACGGATTTTTTCCTTTATTTAAGTAACTGGACGTTTTGCATGACAAGGCCTCCGCTGAAAAATCGTTTAATCGCGTTTATATCGTTACAGAAATAAACTTTATTAAAAGTACACAAAATATTATGTTGATATGTGGAACTGCGATCGTCTCGCGGATTTTTTCCTTTATTTAAGTAACTGGACGTTTTGCATGACAAGGTCTCCGCTGAAAAATCGTTTAATCGCGTTTATATCGTTACAGAAATAAACTTTATTAAAAGTATACAAAATATTATGTCGATATGTGGAGCTGCAATTGTCCCGCTAGGAAAATATGTCTACCAGTTCCTTCCCAAGGACATACTGATAACAAAGTATTAAGTAACATTCAAAAGTTATTTTGCTTAAATTCTCTATTGTAGGTTCAATAATGACAGCCTTAAAATACCTTGAAAAATTATTTTGTTGCTCCCTGTCACATTTATAATAATAATGGTTTATAAATTTTAAATGTTAATACGTCCCCGTCATCTGCTATATCACTCTTCAAACTCGAAATTTAACAGTACCAAAATAGTATCATAATAACAGAACGCGGTAAATTGTGTATGATTGTATATTATAAGGGTATAATTACGAATCATTTTCATATAAAATGCTGTTTATGCAATTACCAAAGTTTGATCTGATAATATTTTCGTAGACTGGTTTATTTACAACTCCTGAATTTAAGCCCTAAGTTGTATTACATTTAGGGCCAGTTTCATAATGTATGGATAAAGTGCCAAATAGCTATGCAACACATAAATTATTCGAAAGATAAAAGTTCCGAATAAGATACTTCGCATTTCATGACAAATAGCGCTATCTGACAGTCGTGAAACGCAAAAATACTGTTTATCCTACAAATAAGTAATAAATAGCTTATTTGGAACTTATCCGGACATTGTGAAACAGGCCCTTAGTCAACTTTTAATACGTGATTTGAGCTGAGATTGCTTTTTTATGTAACAGGATGCAAACGGGCAGGAGGCTCACGCTATATTAATTCATACCGCGTTGACACTCATATTGCCTGAAGACTCGCAATTGCGTCGCCTTTTAAGAATTGGTACGCTCTTCTTGAGGGACTGGGGTTCCACTGTACGGATAGGAACCAACAGACAACTTCTTTGCTGTCAACTCTCGCGGATCTCTGCGGTTGAGGGGGTTCCTTGGAATCACCGTGAGACACCCTCTAGTTCTCCATTAAATCAGTGACAGTTGCCTCACCAAAGTCCTCCACGCGTCACAGGATTCGTTAGACCAAAGATAAGTTCCATTGTATTCCATCCATACAGTTCCCAGCACACATAGGTTTTTTTCAACACGAGAAAGCCTCCCTGTGCCGTGAACAAATAAGAGAATATTAATTCTTCTCTATCTATGGATACACTATAAAACAATTTGATTAAAAAAAGTAGTTTTTTGAGATACCGGTACTTGTTAAAATGTGGTGGACTTCTCTGTTATTTCGCTCCCAGCCTCATTTTCTCCTTACTTGTGTTCGTAATTAAATCTTTGTTTTTAATTATGGACAGATAGGGTCGTCACATATTTCTAAAAGGTGTCTGTAATCGAACACAAGAAAGAAATTAAAATTCAACAAAAGCAATGAATAGCCATTCATTTTTCAATTTTAACTGTTTTTGATAATCTAAATTCAAAATAAACAACGACGGATAAAAATCACCGCGAATGGAAACGTCAAACTGACAAAAACACGGTTAACATAGACAAGTTTTTTTTTCTTAAGTTTATCAACGAATTGCTACATTGCCGTCTTGAGCCTATGGCATAACGGGAGAATAGTTTTATACAAACGAAGAACGATATTATAAGTAAGAAATTATGATCTCCCGATTCTTAGCTTATTTTAAGCATAACTATTTCTAATAATAAAGGTTAGAATAAGTAAGTTTTCATTTGTGCTGTTAGGGTCTAAGGCAAGCCGGTTCCCTCACAATGTTTTCTTTCACCGTTCGAGCGAATGTTAAATGCGCACATAGACAAAAGTCCATCGGTGGACAGAAGGAGATCGAACCTACAACCTCAGGGATAAGAGTTGCATGCTGAAGCCACTAGGCCAACTGCTCATACGTAGGCATACGTCGGTACCGACATAAAAAAAATCTAAACTAAATTGTAAAATAGTGGTAAAATCGTTTAAAAGATATACAGATAGAAAAAAAACAAGTTTAAACAATCTAAAACGAACCAACCACTAGATTTTGTAGAACGCATTCTAGTATTGAAAACGTTTAACACGGATTTCAACGCAAAATAACATCTAGTATTGTAAAACAGATTACTAGACGTAATAAGCCCGCGTCCCAATAGAGCTGTGTCAGCGACGTACTTCTACGATTGCATTTTAAACTTTCATTACCCAGGAAATGTTTGTCTACATCTAACTTGAGTTAACCAATTCGATTTACAACCCCTTTAATTATATAGTAGTATGTAATTAAACTTAGATCTTGAACCTAATTATAGGTCTTCGTTATATTATTACCATTTAAAATATTATTTTCACAAAATTTCTTTATCACATTTACACAACACAATATGGATTTTTATGTGATTATTGTTTACCATAATTGTCTGACTTGTAATTTCAATTTTTTATCGATCACAATTATATTACATTTTCTATCATAAATAATAAAACATTATTCTTCGAAATGACATGGAACCATAATTCAATCGGAAAAATTCACTGAATTATGATTTCATGTCAAAGAGTTCTTGCGCCGTATAGAACTTTCTCATGTAAACAAATAGTTTCTTATAATTTATGGACGTGAAAGCTTCCTTACTCCATCTCTAGGATTTTTTTTTATATCAATTTATTTATTAGCCGGATACAAAGTCCATTGGCACGTGATTGTGTTAAATTAAAATGTGTTTTTTTTAAATTTATAATAAGTAAATGTTGCTTTACACAATACTCATAATTGCATTTATGATCAAAATCTATTTATTTTAAAGAAATATGTTGTATTATATGCAATCGACTTGGGATTGTCAATTTAACCTTAGAACGTCATGGTTCTGTGGTTTATGATTCTTAATATACATTTTTGTCTATATTCAAAATACCCAATACAAAGATTTACTACAATCAGTTTATCATGGATTTGTATAGTTTGTGGGTCAGAATAATAATTGTGATAGGTTAACATCGGAAGTTTAAACATTAGGAATTCCCTAAGAGTAATCAACGTTAAAACTCTAATTTCTTACTCGGCTTAAGTGCTGGAATAAATCGTTGAAGATTTATACACTACGTTAGCGCTAATGGCTAATATTTTTCAGTGCATTTCTGCATGTGAACCGGTGACTATAGGGTTGACTTGGAATGAAATATAGCGGGCAGCTGCAGGGTTAATATATCAATGTCATCTCTCGTTACGCACGGTGTTAGGTGGTTCTGAGTTTCCTTTAAAATTTATTTAGATTTTTGTGCTTAAAGTCACATAATAACATAAATCTCTTTCGTTAAACTTATGTCACGTTATTGCTTATTTGACTTGAAAGTTCAGAAACATGCACAGTAGGTATAGCTTAAGGGAATTTGTCGCCTTTTTTATAAATTAAATAGCTGGCCCCGCGAACTTTGTTTCTCCTTAATACCTAGCCTACCTTTTTAATACATTCCTACCTAGCAAAATGTTCCATATTTTGCTGTGCTACCCCAGAGACTATTCGGTTTTCCGGGATGAAAACTTTTTAGGTTGTTCTGGTTTTAACAAATAAAAAATAGGGGTTAATGATAGAGGGGTGAAAATTAAAGATTGTATGTATTTTTGTATGCCGTATCATAAAAACAAAATCAAAATTTAGGCTGGACACCCCGTATCGCTTAGGTGTTCGAAAGATAGTAGCCGATTCTCAGACTTAATGAATATGCATAACAAATTTTATAAGAATCGGTCGAGCCGTTTCAGAGGAGTATGGGAACTAACATCGTAACACGAGAATTTATACATAGATTTGATACTATTGGCATAACAGGAGTATACTATTAGTGACTAGTGGTGGAATACCTCCTCGAGGGTGTCTCTTGGGAGACTCACACGTTGGCTTGGGCCGTCGTTCGACACTAGCCCAAGACGCAAGCTCACTGGAGTGAAGCGCGTAATGGTAAACTCCTCTTTCTGCTAGATTCTATTTTGTGCTGTGTGAATGTTTTGATATGTCCAAAAGAATGTTTTAATGTTGTTTATTTTTCTGTATAGAGATGTATTTGTTTAGTTTCCTTAATAAATTAACATGTTTTCTACGAGTCTTGAAATGGTGTTCGTCAAGCACACGTTCGGGCGTGGTGGAATACCTCCTCGAGGGTGTCTCTTGGGAGACTTACACGTTGGCTTGGGCCGTCGTTCGACACTAGCCCAAGACGCAAGCTCACTGGAGTGAAGCGCATAATGGTAAACTCCTCTTTCTGCTAGATTCTATTTTGTGCTGTGTGAATGTTTTGATATGTCCAAAAGAATGTTTTAATTTTGTTTATTTTTCTGTATAGAGATGTATTTGTTTAGTTTCCTTAATAAATTAACATGTTTTCTACGAGTCTTGAAATGGTGTTCGTCAAGCACACGTTCGGGCGTGGTGGAATACCTCCTCGAGGGTGTCTCTTGGGAGACTCACACGTTGGCTTGGGCCGTCGTTCGACACTAGCCCAAGACGCAAGCTCACTGGAGTGAAGCGCGTAATGGTAAACTCCTCTTTCTGCTAGATTCTATTTTGTGCTGTGTGAATGTTTTGATATGTCCAAAAGAATGTTTTAATTTTGTTTATTTTTCTGTATAGAGATGTATTTGTTTAGTTTCCTTAATAAATAAACATGTTATCTACGAGTCTTGAAACGGTGTTCGTCAAGCACACGTTCGGGAGTCATAACCTCCTGTTTGTGATTTAACAATACATAATAAAATATCAAGTATATCATAAAAACATATACTGTATATGCAGACAGAAACCCGTATATTACATTATTATTATTCACTAGGGTAGGCGGTTGATGGAAATTTTATAACGGTAGTCATTAAGGAACGCAATTTAAGATAATATTGTTTCTGAAACAATAGCCCTGTCCGAATTTTTAATAAATTATATTCTGTTCTTTAATTTGGATGTACTTTACTGAGTATTTATAAACAATAATTAAATAATAATGTTTAGCTAGTCATTTAGCTTTTCTGGTTTCTTTTTTGAGTATGTAAGCGCATGTTCGTATTTCACCATTCCTCTTGATGAGAGGACAAATCTTTGTTTTTATTTTATTTTATTTATTTATTACTCAAGATGTCATGTGGAACATGGTGTAATGGTTGCAGCTCCTTACAAATGTTGTGTATAAGGAAAAAAAATGGCTATTAAAAAGAGTGGTGGAGAGTTTATTGCCAGTACTTCTCTTCCGTTCTACGCCCTTGATTTGAGAACTAACAGTAAATTTAAAATTAGAAGCATTTATGTATATTTCTTTTTTTGACGTTCACAAGTATACATTAAGTTTCCTAAATGAATAAATGAAATGAAATCTACACTTAAACTAAATAAACATAAATAATATGATATGTAATCAGAAATAATTTAAAAATCAGTTTTTCCATACATTTAAGAATTTACGCTGTTCATTAGATTTCACCTTTTACATTTGAAAAATAAAACGTATTTTGTTTACTATTTTGCCTTGTACCAATTATAAAGCCCGATCGCACCAGCGTTGGTAAAGCATTGTTGGCGCAGCCCTCGACAAGCGATGAGAGCTGTTACAATATTGACGGAAAACGCTAGATGTAGTTTATTAAATTACCAATACTTATTAGAAGTAGTTTTATTAGAACTTCGATTTCCACTGGAGATATTGAAGATATAAGAACGACTCTTGGCGTATCCTTGGGTATTAATAGAAGACTTTGAAAACGTTCAAACTAATTCTGACGTGCATTTAAACTTGTGAATCTTTTCTTCATATCATAGTAAAAATGCTGATGTAATCGCATTAATAATTATTTTTACTATTTATTACCCAAATATAGGATATATATATGGGAAAAAAACATATGACTATCTCATTCGAAATTTAATACATTACATAATGGGGCTTCTAAACGGGCCATGTTTTGCTGCAATTGATGGCTGCACTATTGGCAACTAATTGCCCGGCCATCACAAAAATGTTTTAATGCAGCTGATGGCCGAGCAATCTATGGCCGGGCCATGTGTTGCAATATGACAGCAATTGTATGGCCCATGATGCAGATTCCTAAACGGGCTACACATACCGGCAACAATGGCTGACGAAATCACACTAGTCACAACAGCTTTTATTGTTTTAAAAAACAAACAGAAAAAGAAGAGATTGTGGATTCGACCGGCCATAAGTGGCTATACAAAACATGTTTGGCCATATGGCCGGGACATTACAGCAATATTCCATAGTGTGGCTGCTATTGCTTGCAATGTTGCCGGGCAACTGTATTGCAGCCATCATTGCAGCAAAACATGGCCCGTTTAGAAGCCCCATAAATCAAACAATTATAAATATTATGTATGTATATTTATAATATATGCATAATCAGACATCATCTTTATTTATATCTCGTCAAGAACAGGTTTCTTGCACCAGCTATCTATATAAAAAAATAAAAAAAAACTTGAGAGGTGTCAAGGGGTATCCGAATAAAACAAAGTTCCTTTCGATAACCTGTATAGGCTCAACAAAAATAATCGTCTAAATATGTAGACAAAACGAAAATAACAGGCTTGCTTTCTATCAGTGAGAGAGAGAGACAGACAGAGATACACGCGCACGGCTTACAACTATAGAAAAAATTTCGTTACAACTTTGGTCTTTTTTCCATCTAGTCCCCTTTAGCACCGCGGTTCACTTTACGGTACCCATAAATTATTTTATAGAAATCATCGTTTAGCATGTGTTAATCCCAAAAAATCCATGGCGTATCAGGTTTACGAATAAAAAATACTAAAACAGATCAATGTTTCTAAGTACATTTAAGCAATCTATCTATAGCTAGAACTATATTAAAGATTAGCACAACCATTTACCATTTTTTGTTGATATCAATAATCTCATTTTCTTGGCTCTTCTCTGATCTTAGTAATTAAAACGGCAATGTAAACAACATTTAAGAGTTGAGATCCAACTGATAGGTCACATCGTAAACTTGACTGAAGAGGTGAGGTTCCATTATAATATTTCCGTCAAATTGCTTATTACTAAATCTAATTTTAGTGGTATAGTCAAAGTCAAAAATCATTTATTCATATAGGTAACATAATGTACAATTATGAACGTCAAAAAAAAAAAAGAGAAATAAAGATTAAATGCTTCTAATTTTACATTTACTGCTAGTTCTAAAATGAAAGGCGTAGAACGGAAGAGAAGAACTGGCAATAAACTCTCCGCCACTCTTTTTAATCACCAAGTTTTTTTACACAATGTTTGTATGGAGCTGTTCCATATGACATCTTGAGTAATAAAGAATAATAAAATAAATTTGAAAAAAAGATTTGTCCTCTATCAGCAGGAGGCATGGTGAAATAGGAGCACGCACTTACTATAGGCCAGGCAATGTATATTTTGACCAGTTTAGGTGTGTTGCGCACCCAGAGTTGCACCGGCTGAATTAACAAGAATTGCAGTATTTTTAAATAGTTATAAAAAGGTATAGGTTTTATGATGAAATTAAGAAATAGTTCAGTGTTAAACTGTAGTGGACTTTATGAAGAATATCACACACTAAAATCGTTTTTTGTTTAGTTTTTTGTAAAAAAAAATATTAGTAATTTTTTGTCTTTTTTAATATTTGTATAGGAGCAGTGTTGGCCTAGTTGCTTCAGCGTGCGACTCTCATACCTGAGGTCGTAGCTTCGATCCTCGGCTGTGCATCAATGGACTTTCTTTCTATGTGCGCATTTAACATTTGCTCGAACGGTGAAGGAAAACATCATGAGGCAACCGACATGCCTTTGACCCAAAAAGTCGACGACGTGTGTGCTGCTGCTTTTCAAAGAATTTCAGAATGGTCCTTCAAAAAAAAATCTAAACCAATTCCTAAAACGCCGCACTTGCGAGCCCTCTGGCTATGTAACTTTCATAGGCGGCAGTATTTAAAAAAAAACAAATGTTTAATAAGGAAAGAATTTTGGTTTGATTCGCAGATAATGGATTGGTGAAAAAATGTTTACACTCGGCATAGTAGTTTTAAAATCTATCCATTACAAACAAAAATAATATTGAAGATTAAATCGTTTCGCATTCTCACGGGAAAAATGTGTGTCCGCCCTCTTAAACCTGAATCTTTACGCCTTATTGCTCCCGGGGTCTCAACTTATTTCATTACACTTCAAATGAGGGACAATTTGAAATTCAAATGGCTTAATTTTTCCCCTAATCACACGTAAAGTCGCGAAGTTACGACCGATTATCACAGCTCAGGGTGACGATCATTTAATTTTGCTTTGGCGTAATTTCTGTTTTTTGCAGTTGTCGGCGTAGACAAGAAAGTCTTATATTATATATAATTATAGCTTATTTTCATTAGATTGACTTAAATATCTATTGAAGTGGCACGTTCAGCAAGTTCTTAGGCGCATGACGGTAAAATTTATACGGGACGTCACAAAAATGTGCAGTGTTTTTGTCGCAGAAAAGGGAGTGAGTGCTTAAGATCGATTGAAAGAGAGTGCGAAAGGGTGATCGGGAAAAAATACACGCTATTAGTTGGTATATTCGTTTAGAAGTTACATATTAGGACTTTAGATGGAGACTCTGTCGCATAACGTCTTGTACAGTAAATATAGATTTTATATTATCATTACCACGTATGCAGTGTATAAACTACGTGAGTATAGATATACAATTACATGGAGTGATCATATACTGGTGCATGATCATCTATTGGGGTTTTTTACATTAGTAATAATCAATTTACAAAGAACTTTTAACATTTCACGTCTGACATGTATTCTTTGTACGCACGCACTTTCTATTCAACAGGTATAGTTATTATTTAAGAATTATTTATGACATTTAATTCGAGGCTGTTTCAGCGCAGAGGAAGCAGTTAAGTCATCCACGTAGTCCTGGAATGCGTGGCTGTGGCTAACTAACGTACTGAAATCCTCGCAGCAGCGGTCACTCCGTGAAGCCTGTGAATTACCCAGAAGCCTTCTGTGCTCATGAAAGAGGCTATGCTGACTGTTAGGCAGAACTTTACGCACAATAGATCTAGGCAGAGTCTAAGTGTCCTTTGAACTTTTTTATTGAATGATACATTTTATAAAGTATTCATAAAACAGCAGTTAAATAGCACAAAAAATGACAAACTATAATAAATCTATTCTTATTATTTTATAACTTATTTCTTTTAAAATAAAAAAAATCTTGCCCACCTCAGTCTTCTCAAACGTGTCGCAATATAATTTGTTTTATGCAGAACTGGTGGCGGAGGACACATTTATTTATTTTGTAAACTAGACTTATCTGAGACTAGTTTACATTGTAAACTAGATTCAGATAACATTTCATGCCTCCGGGATCCGAAATACTTTTTAAGAATGTCGATAGCAAGCACTATATACTATGCAGTATTGTCTATCCCGAAGTAGATTACTGATGGCTCTTTCCATAGTTCGCATGTCTCATATCCCGTGCCCAGCAAAAATGCAGACACAAGAATACTTATATATTTGCCGTTAAGTTGTCTTAAAAATATTTTTGTACTTTTTCATGCATCAGTTTCGTTCAAAATGCATACTCACGCCCGAACCCAATAACCTATATCAATCGATTTTTGACCAATTCAGATAGACATCTTAATCCAAAAGTTTGATAAAATTGTGCCAATAACTATAAATAATCGACGGATTATAAAAGTTATTAGTTAGTTGTCGAAACAAGCTATATATGGTAGGTCGGATCGGTATGTGTTATTTGTATGAAAATGACAGTTCACCTGTGCCAATATTCTATCTTACGATTTTAACTTACACCAGTTTTTAAAATTATATGGACATCTATATTTTAATATTATTTGAACAGATTTATTTAATTCATTTGGTTTATATATATATATATATATGATATATTGATTATCAAATATGAGTGAAAAGAGCGAAGACTTTGCATTCTTGGTGACTGGTCGTACTTGAATTTGTGTATGCGGTGATATTAATTGTTTATACTACGTATTTGCGTGTTGTTCTCACGAGTATGTAAGTGCGTGCTCCTATTTCACCATGCCTCCTGCTGATAGAGGACAAATCTTTGTTTTTAATTTATCTTATTATTCTTTATTAGTCAAGATGTCATATGGAACATGGTGTAATGGTTGCAGCTCCTTACAAACAATGTGTATAAAAAAAAACTAGGCGATTAAAAAGAGTGGCGGAGAGTTTATAGCCAAATCTTCTCTTCCGTTCTACGCCCTTGATTTGAGAACTGGCAGTAAATGCAAAATTAGAATCATTTTATGTATATTTCTTTTCTTTTTTTGACGTTCATAAGTGTTCATTGTTACCTATATGAATAAATGATTTTTTGTTTGTTTATTCTATCCGTCGCGAAAAATGTATTGTCTTCGTAGGGTTTGGTTATTTTGATGCAGATAGGAGATCGATCGACTGTCACGTGATCTTAGATTGAAAACAATCTGAGATTTTAGATTATTTATTGGGTTCAGGCGTAAGTCGACTTGATTTCTCTGTCTGAGAATTAATTTGTGATGCGCGTAGCGAATCAAAGATATCCAGTATCCACCAACGAACAATCTCCGTCATGGACATCGTTCGTTCGTCGTTCTGTAAGGGAGTGTAACTTACTAATAAGTAATACTGCTTATATCAGTAAGGAAAATTGTATAACACATCTATTTAACAAACACAGTCAATCTCAAATCAAATCAAATCAAAATATCTTTATTCATTTAGGTAAACATGTACACTAATGAACGTCAAGAAAAACAAATTAAATTAATTGTAAATTTACATTTACAACCAGTTCGCAAGTCAAGGGCGTAAAGCGGGTAAGAAGAACTGGCAAGAAACTTTCCGCCACTCTTTTTAAACGCCAAGTTTTTAATACAAATTGTTTGAACTGGAGCAAATCAATCCCAAGGGTTAGGATCATTTAAGTATTCGTCACATTTAAAAAAAGCTTTATTAATTAATTTACTTTTAACAAGGGCTTTGAATTTATTTAGTGATAGTTCTCTAATTTTGCTTGGGAGTTTGTTGTAAAAACGAATACAATTTCCATATAAGGAGTGGTTTATCTTCTGGAGCCTGGTTGGTCGCACACTCAAATTAAAGTCACCATTTGTTTTACAATCGTTTAAGTTTTTTTTGTACATACAACAAGGCTTCAAGAATATATTGACCGGATAATGTCATAATATTTAGTTCCTTAAATCTATTCCATACCGACTCTCTCGGGAAAAGACAACAAATACCCCGAACAGTCCGCTTCTGCAACACAAATATGGATTGAACCTCTGCAGCAGCACCCCACAGTAGAATACCGTACGACATAACGCTGTGAAAGTAGCTATGGTACACAATTTTAGCCGTATGCTTATCAGTAAGCTGTCGGATTTTCTTTACTGCATATGCTGCAGAGCTCAGCCTATTCGAAAGAGTCTCTATTTGTGGGCCCCACTGGAGTTTACTATCTATTGTTATGCCTAGGAAAACAGTTTTGTCAATAAAGTTTAGTTCACTGTCCTTGACTTTCAGGTTACCAATTTCTCGCTTTACGTTATTAGTTGTAAATCTAATACATTTTGTTTTATTCTCATTAAGCAGTAAGTTCTTCATATTAAACCAGTTAACAATACTTGAAACACGGTGCTTTAAAAACTATTTTATTATTCAATAAATTCATTACCTCTAAATTGGGTGTTTCGTATAGCAGAACGTCAATACGTGTTGCTATACGGGTATTGTTTTGAATATAATTCTCTTGAAATATAAAATGGAACGTTTTAAACACGGATTACAATAAAAAAAAATATATATATTTGTAAAAAAATGTTTAATTATATATATATATATATACATATATACTAGCTGCCCCCGCGAACTTCGTTTCTCCTTGGTTTCACAAAATGAATTTAATTTATACTTAAGCCTCAATAAGCTTATATGACACGTTTGTTGTTTATCATAGCAGTGCCATCTATTGATTACTTACTCAATCCAGTCGAAAAGTATCGACATCTGTTAGAATCTTTTAGTGTTAACAGATAATTGTGATTGTCAATAAATTATAGACAAATAATTTCCAATAAAATTAAATTGCGATTCTAATTAAAAATCTAAGCTATCCTATCTCTTAAGTTGGACTGTGTGCTGTGTGCCAATTTAATGTAAAATCGGTTAAGTGGTTTAGGATTACATCGCGGACAAACACCGTGACAGGAGATTTATATATATAAAGATATATACAACATTTAAATATTATTCGATTCATTCTTTCATGATTCAGTCCCTGGCGCAACTAATGCTCACTCTTCTATTGCAATTGATATCGTTTTGTGTGACAGTGAAAATATTTCAGTAAAGAGCAAAATTGTCTACATTGAATTATAAAAAAATAATCATATTCAATATATTATGCAATTTTACAATTACTTCGTACAAAAAGATTTTCGTACCGATATTCAATGACAACAGTTAAACATTCTCTTATTTTTATTATTTCTACGAAAAACGTTTGAACAAAAAAGTTTTCAAATGACTAATTGAAGGGACAAAAAGAAATAGCAATTCCACACAGACGCCTGCTGCTTTTGTAAAATCGCGACCAATTTATAAGAAAAACTCAAAGCTTTATAAATATTCATGATTAATGTGTGGATTTTGTATTTCATTAAAATACAATGGTTTCAAAGTTCTATTTCGAGGAAATTTATAATTGGATATGAGGAAGTAATTTAAGTAAATTGTTACTTTATTATCCTCCTTTATGCATCTACCATAGGTATGCTTTAGGAAAACGATATACCAACTGATTATAGCGTGCGTACTTTACATATGTGAGAAGTGAAACTTCTTTGTAAATTAATTATTACTAAGGTAAAAGCGCCAATACATGATCATGTACCAGTATATGATTACTCTATGTATGTGTATATCTATATTCACACTATTTACACACAAATAAATAAAAAAATCTGCGTTTACTGCACAAGACGTTATGCGACAGAATTGCCATCTACAGTTCTAATTTGTAACTACTAAACGAATACATCAACCAATGGCCTTTCTCACTCTCTCACTCTCCCTCTCAATGTCAAAAGAAATGTCTCTGGCAGTTCGGTATAGAGAATTGAAAAAAAAATCAATTTTTTCTTCTATTTGTACTGTACCAAGTCCTTCAAGAAAATAATGTACTAATTCTTAAAAGGCTGGCCTATAATTGAAGTCGTCAACGATTGATGAATAAAGACTTATGATTATTGGTCATCTTTCATCAAACGATATTCCAATAATTTAACGTATTTATCATAATATAACTTAAATCTGAAAATGCAGATAAAATCCTTAATTCAGGATCAACTATTTGTTTATTCCAATCATAATCGATGCATTCAAATGTGTGAGTAATTTCTAATGCACCTACAGATTCTCATAAAGTATGTAAAAAAAGACATTAAATACTTTTTAAATTTAGTTTATGTATTAGTGGCTATGGAGACAATTTAAATATGTAAACCATTTAAATTTGTAAACTATGGTTTTTATTTGTGACCTTCATTCTAGTATTACTTTTCCAGGTTCGTTTCCCAGATAGGCCCATTTTTGCACCACATATATATGGAACCAGCTACATAGGCTTCTGTTAAAAGATACCTTAAGGCGGAAACCTCACGTTCTCCTGGTACTTTAGGTGCCCATGAGCAGGATAGCCATCCCATAAAAAAATAATCATTTCAATTTTTAAGATCAAACAAGGGAAGTTGCTAAGTTGACGACGTATTTACCACCATGCGTCTGATGAAGACAAGCAGTTGGTCCAGCGCTCGATCTTGTGCTGGACATGCGTGCCGTCACTGTACGAGTCTTATGGAATAGAGAAGACACTTGTGTCTCTACATCTGTTCACTATAATGCCTCGTACATGGCAAGTCTAAGAAAAATTATTAAAAACCTTTTATTATCCTTATTTACCGTTTGTAATACGAAATATCTTTCGTCAAAAGCTAATTGCCATATCACTGTGTCAGACTTTATATTTCCAAGAAATGTAACAATGATGTAAATGTAAATATATTATGTAGACGCTTCAAAGTGAATTCTAGATGAAAGGAAAACATTGTAGATATTCTGTTGTATTAGACGAAGTAATCTGTATCACAGTTTGCTTAAGCAAAGCACACTATGTATTCCGTTAAGATTTTATTCCGCTTTAATAATAACCATGAATCAAAATGAATAAAAATTGTTTTTAATGCTGCTTATCCATCTTTCTCTAAATTAATAAGTTACTCTCACTATAAGCCCTTTAGTTTTTACTACACTCATAAATTGTAATAAAACATTCTCGTTTCCGATAATTGCCAATAACATAAGTGTCACTTAGATTTACGAACTCTTCAATATGTTAAGTTTTTTGTAAATCCAGCGTCGCAACTCCACTACCCTGTTATCTTAGTTATAAGCTCATGTTTTAAACAATTAAAGCCAATTATTAATGTATTTTCAAGCTGTAGCATATATTTTTTAGCGGACTTTGAGCGCGGCGACCGAATCAAGGTGCGACCAATACGTGTCAGATCGGACAGAGCGTATACTGCGTCTCACATCGGTCTGGTCTGGTGGTGACGTAGCGCAGGTGCGTTGAGTGGGACGTAGGAGTATGCGTAGAACGCATACTACGGTGCAGCCGGTACCCGTTAGAATGAGACAGACTATATAGGCGTGTTAGTCTAACGGAGTCTGGAAGAGTGGTAGATTGAATTAATTTCAAAGAAAAAAAAATACTGCGTACATAAAAAGTAATTAAATATTAAATAAATAAAGCTCTACGCCGGTTCCCGAGTGCCACATATTTATTTTTATTAGTACGTTAATAATGGTACGCTAAATAATAGTACGCTAACAACTCTATTGTAGAAATTATTGTGCTGTCAAAGATTTCATGAAATTATCAATAGCAGCAATTATAATTTGTAGCAATAGCGAACTCTATTTCATTACTCGATTGTACTGCGCCCAAGTTCCGATATGAGGGCCGAGAGATGTTGAGACGATGTTCTTTCAATATAGCTTACTAATAAGTTACCTATTACAGAAAGAGACCTGCGCAGTTACGGCGAGTTTAAGTACCTCAAGAAATATTTGCGAAAAGCCTCCATGTTTATAATATGTCACAAAAAACTACTCATTTCACGTGTCAAACATGACAGAATAAAAACTTTTACTATACTTTCAACTACATTGTTTATTTTATTATTATTAACAACGAAGCTAACTATTAATACCATAATGCCTATAAATGCCTGTAAGTTCTTATCTTGTATATTTCAGTGTGCCGGTGCGAAGCTTTTGTAAATAAAATAAAATAAATAAACGATTTTAAATATTCATGTTCTTCCAGCGAAAGTATCAAAAAATATTTTGATAATGTTTGGTATAAAGTTTCAAATATAGGGCAATTATAATGTGGAACAACAGAAGTTACGCAGTTATAACGAACTTAGTTACACATTTTCACAATAACGATAACGAACAATAAAGGTATCCTTGTTGTGTGTTATTTCGATTAAATTGAGACATATTCGCACGTTGAATTTTCCATCAGATTTTCGATTTGAAAATCACGATCCTAAAATTTCAAAAAAGTTTTGTGATGATCTTTAAAAGGCACAGAAGTGCCAGGTCCTGAATGTGGCGGATCACATCCAGCTCCTATGCCTGCCGTCGATGGGTTGAAGCATGCCAGTTCCTTCACAGTATACCCATCACAGCAACAGTCCATGTACTTATCCATTGGTCAAGAAAAGAGCGAAGCAATTCTTAAAAGACCGGCAACGCTTCAGATGAGCCCCGTTTGCCACCTGTTCTATAAAAAAATTGGTTCACAAGGGGCCTTTGACCACAGGGATGAGAGTCAGGTGGCCAAGCTACCAAGCCAACACTGCAAGAAATATAGTAATTTAATATTAAAAGAAATGTTATCCATTTAGGGACATAAGATGCTGTAATTGGCTAGCTACATATTATATCTTGATCCAAAATACAAATTTGGAAGTAATCAATATTTAAAATAACCCGTCTTTATCACACAAATATGAATCTAGAATTTTATTGGATACATAAGAGAGAAACAAAACCAGCGTACATTACTAGTTATGTATCACCGTATCACCTCGACATGCATCATTTCACAAATGAGCACTTCTTACAGCAGCTTTTGCCCAACCCCACCGCCGGCTGCCATTGAAGTATTTCGGAACCAATTCGACTTTGGGTCCTTCAAGGCATATCACTTAATATCAGATGGCAGTCCTCCACTATTGTCTTTTATTATACAAAAAACATGTAAATATAAGAAAAACATATTTAATATAAAAAACCTTCACAAGTAAATCGTCGAGACTTCCCAGAAAGTAATCAATGGCTACGTGTGTTGGGAAACGTCTGTGTACGTGAACACATGTATGCTGTGTGCGTGTGTGCGTGACTGTATTGAGTGGAGGGAGGGGTTATGTCAGAATTGACCAAATATAGTAATTTGTATTATGTGTTATTAAATTTAGTTTTCATACCTTAGATTATTATCGTATCAAAAAGTCAAAGGATAGGCGTAGCTGATTTGAAATAAATTCCAACTTTCATATTATAATAGATTTCCTTTTTGTGACAAGACAGACAGCAGTGACATATTAAACTTTTCTTACGTACAAATCCTTGCACATTTGATATTTTAGCTCTAAGAAAAATCTTGCATTGGATAAAGGAAAATAGCACAATGGAGTACAAAAGCGGGATCTACTTGCATTTTTACTAGCGCGGAATAAGACCCACCGATTTTCTGATAGCGCTGTTTATCAGAATCTCTTAAATAATTTGTCGCTAGTTTTGATAGCTGTTACTATATAAAATATATTACATTTTAAATATATATATATATATATACATTCAATTAGTATTTTCAAATATTTGTTTATTCTACACAACAGCTACAAGGCTACAAGCTACAATATTTTAAGCATAGGTACCTTGCTCATTTAAAATAATTAAAAAAAATTACCTATGTACAATAGAATTCAGATTGAGGCCTCCCTAGTAAGTAAAGGACGTATAACAGGAAAGCATCGCTCTTCGCGTTGGGTTTAAAACTAATAAAGAATGCTGTGTAGCTAATAATAATTAAGATAAACTAGACTTAAATAGTGCTTCAGTGATTAAGCGGCGAAAGTAAGTATTTACCGAACTTTATTTATGCGTTTCTTCAAACAAGACCTACAAGAATAGGTCCTTCTTGCCCTCAAATCTCTGTATCTAATATATTGATTATTATATTGACAACTAGATTTCATCATCGGGTGTTGAGGCTGAATACGAATTTACAACCATATCTGTCTACCGCTCTGAAGTATTTCGGAACCAATTCAACTTTGGGTCTTTTAAGAAAAGAGGGAAACTGATTGCGTGCTCGTATCTCGTTGAGAGTGTGCACTTATCATCAGGTTTGCCTCCGACCCGCGTAGTACGCGCCCACAAGAAGCAATGCCGAAACGTCATCTTAACAAATTACTATACCATGACACATGATCAGTGTAACTCCAGCAACGACATTGGTCACGAAGTGCGGACTGTAGGCAATCCAAAATGGGTATGCCAGCAGCTAACCCAAAAATGAAAAAAAATACTACTAAACCTTAACAGAACTAATCTAAGAACAATGATAGGTACAATCACGGGCCATTGTCTCCTTAATAAACATCTTTTTGTCCTAGGCGCGACAGATAGCCCCATGTGTAGAGGCTGTTTTAGCGCAGTAGTCCTGGAATGCGAGGCTGTGGCTAAACAACGTACCGAAATCCTCGGAACAGTGAGGTCGCTCCGTGAAGCCTCCGAAGTGCCCAGGAAGCTTCTGTGTGAAGGAGTTGGGCTGGCTTAGTTAGCTAGGACATAACACAACACAACGGACCTATTGAGAGTCTAAGTGCGGAAACGGAGTCCCTACATACATACATACACCATGTCACATGACGGCGTCGCACCGCAAGCACGCCGGATTTGTGACATGTGAGACGAGGTGGTGAGGGGTAAAATATATTATCACACCGCAACGCCCGTGTGTCATCCTATAGCTCGAAATAATTGCGCTGCAACGCCACACCGCACCGTTACCATTGTGTGGCTTTAGCCTTCTAGTATCGTGTGGCTAAAGCCTAACCCGTTCTAAAAAGTACGTTGTCAGTTTGTGCCTGACAATCGACGGGTTTTTGTGTGAGAGTTTCTTTATCTAATTGCGCAGATACAAACATTCATTGATTCAATGCTAGATTCAAACGCCGTTTATCAAGACTTATAACTCCTAGCCTGAAAGTTTTGTACATAGAACTACAATTATAAACTTACAGTTAACTAACAGCCGGTCATTACGAAATAATTTCAGTAATTACAGGGTTATTTTGGGCAACAAAGACTGTCTTCAAGGCCATTGTAAGGAAAAACTTACTATACTTTTTCAGGCAATTACTACGAAATTATTTTCGGCTATTTTGATGTTTATATTACTTATAAGGTGAAATCTTTGTCTTCTTTTTTTTTTAAATGTATCTTTGTCTTTTAATTCGCTTGCTTGTTTTTTGTTTTTTATACATAATTTGTTAATCTATGTAATCTGTTTTGGCTTTCTGTATTGTATTAGTATTTTGTATAATAATATGTATTAAGTAAGCTGTTAGATTACTTATAATTAATCAAATAAATAAATTTTTATTATACTTATTGATTTACAAGATTACTTCATTTTAATCGAAGTTATTTATGGAAAATGACTTGACTTAACAGATTTATTAAAACCGTATTTATACTGTAATTATTTATGAATTTCCACTGCGTGGGGACATTTTTCATTTTCAAGGACAAAGTGTCCTTGAAAGAGACAATACTGGATAATAACCAGCCATGTGCGAACGAAGCTATCATATTCATAAAATGGAACCTTTAAAGGTGTTCGCCTTTTCAGCAGAAAATCGAAACGAAATACAAATATATAACAGGCACGTATTTCATTGACGATAATAGAGGCGCTAAAATCTTTTCTTTAAAAATTTTTTTGTAGACTTGTAGGTCAGACTTCTGCACCTAACACGTGACTGACAATCCTGAGATACAAAACAGATTTAACTAGGCCATTTAACCCATATACGATAATTAATAGAAAAAATTGCTTCAATTTGATACATAATTAATAAATGTACGTTATGAACGTACAATGTATCGAAATCATATCTGTTAACACCTGGATGCGAAGAAATACGGCCAGGTGATCAACGGCACCCGAGATTTTTTTAAATCTTTATAAAAATTGCCGGCATATTTACGATATTTTATTTAAAGAAACGAGTGAACGTAATGTTTTCCCAAAAATCAATTCAAAATAATTTCACTTAAATGGAATGGCCTGGAAGAGATCGCTTGTTAGCGATAAGGCCGCCCGTTGCATCCCTTATAATTTTTATGTATTGTTTTATTTTTGTTTCTTTGCAACGAAGTGAAAATAAATAATTAAATTACTAGCCAAATTGTGATAGGCAACTTGGTAGATATACACTTTCCTAATTATAAATATAAATAAAAATTTTGTTTTTAGCAAATAACCGATGAGTGCACTAATCCTGCAGCCGTATTTTATACCAATATAGTTTTTTTGTTTTTTTCGTATATCTCACTTTAAACCTCTAATAAAATTGTGCGATAAATGAATACTATTTTATTAGCTAAAAAAAATATTACACATATATAAATTTTTATGTAAAACATTGCGTCGCTTTTTTTGCGTGTTTCATTCGCTTTGTCCGCCAATTACTCTCATTTTTATTTAATTATTTTAATTATACTGTATACTTACAACGAAATCTTATTAAAAAAATTTAGTAGGTTTTTTAAAGAAAACAATGTTTTACCGGATATTATTTATTATAATTAATACAATTTTAAATTTATCCCGGTGACCACGCTGTAAAGTACTCGAAACGTCAGATAAATTTAAAAATCATGTTAAATAACTATAAGTTTACAATAATACATAGCTTCAATCCGGTAAAAAATTGTTTTCTTTAAATGTGTAAAAGCTATATTTGGTTGCGCCGAATTCGCATGTTTTCTTAATGGTTGCTCAATATATCCTTCCTTAATGTCCTATCCTATGTAGGTACTAGTACCGGAACGGGCCGTAGTTGACGCGCGATAATGCGTCGACAATTAAGAAAAAAGGGATTGCGGGTAGATATAATTTGGACGTCTCGCGATTAGTTAGTATTTGTTCGTACACCGCACGCTCGCATCGATTTATTTAAACTTTATCTATTGAATTAATTGTTTTGCCATAAGAATTCTATACAGTGCAGTTAATATAAAAAACTTAAATTTAAATTATCATCAGGTATTTAAATAGGTATAAATATATAATTAACAACCCGCGCCGCCAATGATAATAAAAGGAAAAACTAGCACACTTTCTCATATTTAATTTTATTAACAGTAAATTGCGAGCAACGGTATTATATACGTGGTTATAATTTACATTATCATAAAGTGCGGTATTAGTATTCTGTTTTTCAGTGGGTATTGTGAACGGTTTGTGGTTTTATTGTTGGATTTTGCTGAATTGCATGAAATATATAGACTCAATCTAACGCAATATGTGGCCCCCGTAACTTAATGACTGGATGCGGATCAACCTGGAAGTGGTGTGAGTGAGCTGGAACTCCACTGGATTCTGTAGCTTGCTAAACGGGACTAATATTTGTATATATGGAGAAATAAAGTACGAAAGAAGCCAGCCATTTCTATTCAGTCTTATTATAAATTATATTATTATTTGGTCCTGCTCTATAGGACAATTCAAATTGAAGAAAATCAAATTGTTTGCTGATTTAATTTTACATATAATTATTCATGTAATGTATACAAATATTGTAAATTCTATTTTAAAAGAGAAGTGTGGAGTTTGTTGCCCATTCTTCTCCACAAGAAACTACCTATTGGAAGGGTCAACTAAAATTATCTTTATATATATATCATAGACATCTATATATTAATATATATAATTAGGTTATCCAGCTGCTTCTATTATTTTCTATTTTTAACCCATCTTGTTCTGCCTTTCTGTTTTCTAGTGTTCTAATGAGAGATAATGCATTGTGCTAATAAATAGTATCTGAACAAAAGAGTGGTTAGGGGGAGGTGCGTTTGATTAGATTTGTGATGATTTGATTTGATGGAAAATCGGTTGGAGCTTTTCCTTATTATTTTTGTACATATAGTTTTATCATAATTGTAGTTGGTTTTGTTTTCAATAGACTAGAATAGATAAGACTAACCTATTCTATACTAATGAACAACATATAAATATAATTCCAGTTTCCCTATATGCCATCCCCTATATATATAACCATTTATTATCTATATATAAATGTATCTATATCTTATCTATATATATATATATATCAAACTTTTGACGTTTTCTTACCTAATATTTGACATCCGAATATCTATGACAGCCTGATCCATATATCAGTATAAAAATAAGGTCCATTCTCAATCAAAACCCTACTATGTTTACATGTGTGTGTACCTTACACATTCACACGCGTGTATTGTAACACGAAGGTTATATTCGTGGATCAATTCGGGATAATTTTTGTCTCCGTATCATATATTTGGCATGACACTTTTCTTGTAACAGTTTATCTAATAAAGGGGAGGTAGGAGGGGGGAGATAGGATAAAGGACAGGGGGAGATGAGGAGAAAGAAAAAGGTTACAGAAATGAAATGTCGGCTAATACAAATTATTTCTATTTATGCCATTGTTAGAATTCGTGCTATTCTGATCCCTGTGCTCGCATTGAATTTGACTTTTTATTTTTAGTTTTTATTCATGTAATGGAAGGCAACAGGCTCAACTGATCTTAACCGGAACCGCCGCCCATGTACATTGTCAGAAGGCTCTTGTCTTAAAGGACCCTAAGTTAAATTGGTTCGGAAATACTTCAGTGGGCAGCTGGTTCCACATAGTGCTGGTGCGTGGCAGAAATTGCCTCATGAATCGATCAGTTGTGAAACACAATATGTCGAGTTAAGTCAAGTTCATAAGTTCTCATGTTATTCTTAACAAGTATATCCTTTTTCTAACACATCAACATAAATATCTGATTGTCCTCCTTGTAACATGTGTGATGTTTGAGATTTATTTTAAATTTTCGACTTATTTTTACGAATTAGTCGACTTAGACCCCTGTTTTAAAAGGCCGGTAACACACTTTTGCAAGCCTTCTGACATTGTATGTCTATGGGCAGCAATGCACTTTAGATGAGCTCGTGAACTTCCATTATAAACTCCAAACCTGATAAAAGTACATTAGATTTGAATTGAATTAACAATGGTAGTTCGTATAATGAAGTATGCATTAACTAATGTCGTCAGAGTCGCCTAGCCATATACAAATAACTCCCGTAGCAAAAATTAAAGGCTAATTTAGTTAATATTAGTAAAACACAATTTGATATTTAAATTTTCATTTATTTCCGTTCCCAATCACAAACGTTCTCGCTCTATTGGTCCAGACATAATTCATTCCAAAATTTCATTCGTTCATAAACCACTTAATTATAAATTGTATTATATATACATTTTTACAATTGATAAAGCGTGACATATACACAGAAGTTTTAAGTTAATGGATATTTAAATTGGTTACATTTTATTTACAATAACATTTTGACTATGGAGTTTAAGTTATACAAATATGTCAGCCACACTGAGTCGATTAGCAGTCTAGTATGTAGTCAGTGCCGGATTAAGCCTGCGCGGGGCTTGTAGCAAATTCTATCATAGATAGACATATCATTTATTACAAACAAAAATCAAGGACCCTTCTTAAGTTTAGGGTATTAAATAAAACAAATAAATATTTTTGGATTTAATATCGGCAAATATAGAAAGAGTATTTTTTTATTTATTACTCTTATTTAAGCAAAACATGATATATATTCCAATTCACTATTTTGAGACAGGCCTAATTGTATACTTGACAGCGTGCACACACTCGCTCACACACAAACACACACACACCACACACACACACATATATGCACACATACACACACAAACACGCATTCATAGATTAAGTTTATAGCTATTCCTTTTAAAATTTGTATAGATAAGGGAAGTAGCGAGTCAACCCCAACACAAGTGTCTCTTGACTACTTACAGGGGTTGTCTCATACTCATTTATGATGTAAAAATTTGAGAAACAACAATAATTTTTTTTATTTAATTTAATATAAATAAATAAAAATCTAGCTAGTCTAAATATATCGAGTATAATTAAACTTTAGAACATTACGTTAAAAAGTTTGTAAAATACCTACTTATTTTTACGATTTAAAGTGACAAATAGTTTTAGATTTTTAGGTGGAAGTGAGGCAAGATATAGTACCCTCTTATGTGAATTGATATTTTTTATTACGAGTATGTTGGAGCGCGGGGCCCTTAAATCTGCGGGACCCGTAGCAGTTGCTACTCTTGCTACGTGGCTAATCCGGCACTGTATGTAGTATAAATTTGAAAAAATCCCCATTGATCCAATCGAAAGTCGCAAAAACAAATTCAATTGGTATACACCTTTCATTAGTAGAAGGGTCTGTTTTACAATATATGGATAAAGTACCAAATAGCTATGCAACACATAAATTATTTAGAAGATAAAAGTTTCAAATACACTTCGCGTTTCATGACGAATAGCGCTATCTGACAGTCGTGAAACGCAACAATAGTGTTTATCCTACCAATAAGTAATAAATAGCTTATTTAGAACTAGTCCGGACATTTTGAAACAGACCCTAAGTGTGATTGGATAATCAGATTACAACTGATTACAAGTCATTACAACTGATTACTACTTGTACATAAGTTTTATTTTTTTTAATGATTTGATAAATAAGAAACTAGTTTTGGCAATATTTTCTTCAACAGTTAAAAAAAGTTTAGATGAGTTGAAATACAGAAAATATTTGTTAAATATTGAAGTGTCTTTTATTTAATAAAGTAGAAGTGTTTTTACGTTGAATACAGATATAAAAATTAACACTTTATATTTTTCCTCAAGTGTGGGATGATATATTTTTCATAATTTTACAATAGTCAGCCAGGTATTATTAGTACACTAACTATATATGCGTTAACATACATAAATAATATTAGAACATTTTTTTTATAGAACAGGGGGCAAACGGGCAGGAGGCTCACTGGATGTTAAGTGATACCGCCGCCCATGGACACTCTCAATGCCAGAGAGCTCGCGAGTGCATTGCCAGCCTTAAACAATGTCTCTTTATGCTTCCGTTTAGTCCGCACAGCACTGATAGTTTTTACCATAAATTTTTATCGTTTGTCCTAAGATAGCTGGAATATTTAATGAAATATTTCTTACCGAGTGTAGCTTATTATGGTTGGTCAGTTAGTCATAATATTTGTACATTAAGGTTCAACCACAATCAACGCAAACGCGCCATTATTGTATCTTTATGTTATAAACCAGAAAGTTTGGGGAACTATATCACAAGCTATATAATTCTAAGGAATCTCTATTTAAGTAACAAATGATTTTGATACATAACTAATATATTTTTTAAATATTTTAACAATTCCATTTTATTATATGTTTCCTAATATTAATATTTACATGTTAACAATATTATATCTGTATTAATATATCGTTAAAAATAGGAATGTTTTATTCGAACACCATAAGATTCTTAATGAAGAATATTTAGCCAAAATTTTTTTTTCTGGCTTCTATCATTTTCTATGTAAAGAATTATCATATGTACAAGTTGGAAAAGCTTTTGTGAGTTAGGATAAGATTCGGAAGCGAAGACTTCGCGTGAAATGTAACTTTTCTATCTCAAAATCCAATGCGATTTTCACATAAGGGAGTCTAGTTTCGGAATCTTACAGTTCCAAGTTCAAAAACCACAGTAAATCCGCGGAAATCTTTTCAAAGCGCAAAAAAAATCTTTGACCTCTTGTTTTTATCAAAAGAACGTTTATAAAGAGAATATCTAAGACAACGATTTCTTTTACAATAACATATTCTTTGTATTAGATCTTAATTGTATGCTTCCAACAAGTACATTAGTACATAATTCACACTTGTGTTGCATTGTCAACAGCCAAGTAATTATTTAAGTCACACGAATTTCTTTTCCTATGCCCACTTGTTCTTAAACTAGCACCAACTATGTTCGCTCGCACTCTATCCTTAAGAACTTCATTTTCAAGATTAATTTTAAGAGTCTTCTCTGCTCTTTGGGACACCAGCAACTGATTGTGGATGTTGGGGGAACTGACACTGTTTCTGGGTATCGTAGCATGAGGTGTTCCAGGTGCTGGCGATGGCGCTGGTTCTTCCTCAAACCTCATCTTCACAGGACCGATATCCATATCACTCTTATTTAAACTGTAGTATGTTCCTCCAAATATCTTTGTATTAAAGTTTTCGTAATATGGTATAACGCCGTTGAGGGTGGAAAAAGGTCGTAAGTCACTCTCATAAGGTAATCTTCTTGGTAATGTAACGTATCCTTTTGGGCTCATGAAGATGTTGGCAGCTTGTAATCGGCTGTACAATGCCGGGCTAATGCTTATGACGTCGTAGTTGGGTGATTTTGGACTCTGTCTGTCATGTGATGCAGATGAAGAGCTCTGAGCGGTTGATCTAAGAGGTATTGAGAGTAGATCTGGTGGATATGTCTGTGGGTCCTTCGCTATTCGATCTATTAGCAGCTCCTTATGTATTGGTAGTTCCTCTTGCCGGTGATTTTCTTCTATAGCTGTGAAAAAAAAACAATTTGTCATCATCACGTATGTTTTAGCTATCAACACTAAGAATCTTATAGAATTTTATATTTGTAACCAGACCTAAGTAATGATAGTCAAAATAAGTAATATTTTTTGGTAGAGTCGCTCTCGAATTACTACTATTGTTAGACATAGACATAGAGAAAGACATAACATCAAAACACACACAGAGAAACACACCAAATAACAAAATAGAAAATGCTAAAGACTGCGAGATATTTCTAGATTTTTTCTTTTAAAGAAGAAGGGACGTTTTAAGAGTGTAATGCGTGTGTGATGTGGTTGTAATTGGCCCTGGCTCAGCATTATACTGAGGAGACGGTTCCACAGCGCTGATCATTCTGCCAGACACCACAGCAGCTAGTTTAATATTATTAATAGCGTTAAACATAATTTCAAATTTATTGTTTTTAGCTAATAAATTAAAGTAAAAATGGATACTTATGTATTATAAATATGTAATAAATAAATGAATATATAAGTTTAAAGCAAAGAGGAAGAATGTTTTACTAAGTTAATAAATTGCATTTAACGAGATTTTAAGAAAACACAATACTTTTTTAAGCGGAAACTATTTTAGCCTAGTTCGATTTGCTCCAATGGCTTTAATAATGCGCATACAATGAAGGAAACATTGTGGGAAGCCTTATATTAACAAAATTACGGCTATCAAGCAAAGATATCACAAATTTGCCTATTAAAACATATCACGAAACAGACACAAAATATGAAGACCAGTTCTGTAACGCCACTACCTATTTTACCGACCTATTTTAAGTCCAATTATCCTTCGTATCTTTTTGAATATCACTGGAATGCCTTAATTTTAATAGTGAAATACGGAGGTTGTCAAATTATACCCGACATTCTTTATAATTTATAGCTCGCTAACTATTTTCAATGAAACATTCTTAACACTGACGTGCTTTAGTCCATAAAATTTAATGAGGTTTGCGGTCCTTTGTACCGAAACCTGATTGAAGTAACAAAACAACAGGCGTTCCAAATTTACGGTACATCAAAGGGTTGGAATTAGTTTTGTCTGAAAAATTCTTTTGTTTCCATAAGTATGTTGTTGTGAAACGCGTGTCGATTGGCACTCCTATTTTGAGACACTTGATGATAGGGTTTTGAAAAACAATGAATTACGAATAAAGTGTGCCAAAATACTAATACTGAAAAAAAAAAACTAATATAAATAGTTTGGTCCCTGTGTACCTTTATCACTGGCAGAATTTCCTCGCTGTATTTAGTTAGTTTTTTTTAATTAGTTAGCTGATTTATTACAGGTCAGACACCGCCCTCTTTTCAAATGCCTCCAACTATAGGAAAAATACATTCATGATTGTGATGAAGTGTACAGACCTACAGCCAATATTCAACCCAGTTTGACATCGATCTTTTCTGCTCATCTATCGAGTTTGTGAGACGCACACTCATATTCAGCTGTTTTCAATAGAATAGTTTTCTGCTTTTTCATATTTAATTTCAATGTTTTAATTGTTTCATAGTTTTATAAATCCACAATTGTTAATTTTATTCTTCCTATCTCCCTAAGATATTTATGGTTAATCTGTAGGTGGAGATTAATATATAGATAGATAAAAAAAAATTATGCTCGATACTTATACGTTGTACTTATTTGTTTTGATTTTATTTTTAATAAATTTAAAATATTTTTTTTATTACCTTATAGGTTAAGAATATTGAATATACTGCATTCTTTAAAGGATTAAATAAAAAAAATATTGATTAGATAGATTAATAAATTATTAAAGGTATACTGATAAAAGGAAGACTGACAAGACAATCAGTCTCCAACATCTATGAACATCATGGATCATCATACCTCCACTGACGAAGAGAAAATTTATTTTGGGTGAAACTCGACCAGAGACTCCGAATTTCACCCAAAATAAATTTGGGGTTAATTTCACATACGGAAATCATGGCTCATGCAAGACCTTGGATCCTTATAATTGTGAACTTCGATTTGGAAACCAGCTCCAACAGTTCCAATACGCCTGGCTAAATGACCCATGCTGTCAGTTTTACCCATATAAAAGTAAAACGAGCGTAATATCTTTGCTTATATATGCTTTACCCTTTTGTTTTCTGGGTTAAATGTAAAAAATCTCACCTATATATGGCAATTGTCTTTATTACTGAATAAAATTATATGAAAAGGGAAAAGTTTCTGGTGATTTCCATTTTTGCGAGGAAAAATGCCTATAAAGAACCGAGTAATTCCAAACTTATACCATTCAGAAAGTTTCATTACAAAAATCGCTTTGATAACGATTTCAATCTATTATCAAATTATTTTTGGAGGTAAATTGTTAGATATTAGAAGAATTATTTGAAAAGAAGCATAAATGAAATTTATATTGTTTTGGAGATATATCAAATATAATTAATAGTTTATTTATGCAGTAAATCATTTTTGAAAAAATTATCAGTATTCTTACTTTTTATTATTTTACAGTATAAGAGCAGTTTCTCATACCTGAGGTCGTAGGTTCGAACCCCGGCTTTTTAATGGACATTCTTTCTATGTGCGGTTTTAACATTCACTAAGCGAAGATAAAGTCCAACCCAAAAAGACGACAGTGCGTATCACCTACTTGTATATTAAAATGAGAATTATCATGAAACAGAATACAGAAAAGGCTTAGACTTACAAATCTTGTAACGTCACTGTTTTAATGTAATAAATAAGTTATTTCGAGAAAATAATCAAGAAACCAAATTGCAGGTTTGTTCTAATTATGAAATGATACGTTTGTATATGCTATAATTACGTCTATTTCGTTGTTAATTATTAAAATCCCAAACAATGGACTGATGGTGACAGTATGTTGCCTAAATTCTATTTTTACATTCAACTATATTAATTTGAATGGATCTTGGTATTTTATAACATCACTAGCTGCCCCCGCGAACTTCGTTTCTCCGTAATGAGATTTTACTGAGCCTACCTGTTTAGTACATACCAACATGGAACATTTTGCTATCCCAGAGACTGTTCGGTTTTCCGGAATGAAATCTTTATAGGTTGTTCTGTGAATTTTTCTCTGTATAAACCTCAGAGTTCACAACATAAGTTTTTAATAATGAAACAAAAAATATTGGTTTATTCAAAGGATTCAGGGTTATATGTATTTAAAAATGCTGTATCATAATTTTTTTTTTCTAAAATTGAAAAAATAATTTTAGGGGTGGATTACCCTTAACATTTAGGGGGATGACAAATAGAGTTTGTCCGATGCTCAGACCTACCCAATATGGACACAAAATTTCATGAGAATCGGGAAAGCCGTTTCGGAGGAGTTTAGATTCTTGTATAGGCTAAGACGACGTGTACAATTGGATAATAGTTATATTATTGCTATTGCATTGTTCATGATTTAAGTAAACATATTTTTTAAGGAAAAACGTTTTCGCGTTACAAATATTAGTTTAGTTGAGAACAAGAAAAGCTTAAAAATATCTGAAAGTGGATTTTAGAGTTCATAGAAGTCGTTTTTCTACACTTAACAATGTAATCGAGGCGCTGGAATAGCGGAAAAACTTAAGCGGAAACTGTGATGGAGGTATAAATTTACATTATTCCAGGGTAATGTAATTTTTTTATGAAAAACCATCCCAGTAGAAAAATACATATCTTTATTGTTACAGGTTACGTAAATAGGTATTATAATATTATGCGTGCCGCTTTATGTAGACAATTTACTAAGGTAGTTTAATTTTTGGTTATCTGTTAAAATTGTATTTAGACAATAAATTTAGAACTAAATATTCGCAGATATAAATTTTGTTTGTTGATTGATATGATTATACTATTTTCTTTTATCAGTTCAAATATAAGAATAATAAGTCTTTCCTCCAGTTTTTGAGACTGTTTGAGGCCGTGGAGTTCAGCACAGTGCAAGTTCACAATAAGTGGCGCTAATTAAATGTTTAAGTTAGCGCTGGATAGATAGTACTGGTGACCCTAGCTTTACCAGGCTGGTGCTTTTCTCGCCCAATGAGTATCGCAATACAGCGAGAAAATGCTGCCAGCGTTAAAGGTACAGTGGCACAAAGTTTTCATTTTCTTTTTATTAATTTTTAATTAATGTCTAAATTAATCATCATTTAATTAAATAATTTAAATTCAAAAATAAATTATCACTACATAGTTTAAGAAAATATTAAGTATGTATTACCTAAAACAGTATCGCTATCCAGTAGGGTCTTGTTCAATTCCGACATTTCTGTTGCTTGATTTGTCAATGCCACGTCGTATTTCTTATTAGCTTTACAAACTATTTCACTTTTAACTAGTTTCTCAGGCTCAGATGCGACAGAGCCTTCTATTAGTACATCACCATTCGATGAACGTGTATCGGTTTTAATCAGTCTTTTCATTTCACTGCTATTTGTTGTACAGTGGCAAAGAGTTATAACTGCCCCAAAAATTATTATTATTGCAGTGACACACCCAACCATTATGGCAAAAGAGTCTGCCTCCATGCCAGCTATGGTTCCTGCTCCACTGTACTTAGATAACACTAAAGTCAATGTCTTTTCATCTGCACCACCTGGGTTTTCAGCTACACACGTGTAATTTCCTCTGTCAGTATACCTAGCGTGGAGTATCGTTAGATTCACCCATCTTATTAGATCTAGCGTGTTGTCGGCGACAACATACCGGATTTCTCCAAACGACCTCAGCTCAATAGTTCTCCCATTAAATTTCCATATGACTTCTGGAGTAGGGTTACCGACAACTTTACAAATCAGAGTCACGTTTTCGTCATAACTTTTGAACGTGGAATCTGGCAAGGGCTCTAATATTGTAGGCCGACAGGCGAAGTTTGACGAATCTAATTCGTTCCAAAGTTTGGAGCGGATTGCAGCAGGTTCCGCACATGAAGTCGGGGGAGTATATAAATTGTGACTTATCACCCAATCCCGAAACGTTTGTAAATTACAATCACACCGCCAGGGATTATTATGTAAGTCTAGGCCGGACAAGTTCCTTAATGCCATTAAAGTTTCGGGTTTCATGTGGCTCAGATTGTTACCGTCGATTCGAAGAATCTTTAACTGCGGTAAGTTTACGAAGGCTTTTGTACCGATTCGAACGATCCTATTATTGCTCACTTCGACTTTCTGTAAGTATTTTAGGTTTCGAAACAATCCGTCCTCCAATTTGTCTATTAAATTATTGTTTAAGTTTATCAATCTTAGTTTCTCGGTGCTCCGGAACGTGTCTGGATGAAGGAATCGTATTTTATTTTTAGATATATCTAACTCTATCATAATTGCTAATGTGGCGAATGCTGATTTATGTATAGATTCTAAGCTACAGTCTCTTAAGAAGAGTTTTTTTAGATTACTTAGGCCTACTCGTTTGAATGCGTCTTGGTGTAACTGGAGGAGATTATTATTAGAGAGATCTAATATTTGGATATCGCTACTCAGGTTGGCGGGTACGACTTTTAGGCTTGAGTTTGAGCAGATAGCTGCCTTATTGCCTGATTGCCACCGACAGTCACAAGGGCGCTGGCATTCTGTCGTAAAGTCAGTGACAGTCATGGAGATGGTGAGCGATATAAGGGATATCCTCAGCCATTTTTCCCAACATTTGTCAGCCATTTTGCTATGTTGGTCATTTCTTTGTGTCGATGCATTCCTGGTGAATGTTCTTCCTTCGTAGCATAAGGTATCTGGAACAAGGAAATGTAACCATTAATTTAAATTGAATGTGCAGTGTTTTTGGAGGTTATCCGTTTTAGGAGGCAGAAAAACATTCACCTTGAAGATATTTTACTTGCTACTTTGAATACACGCTATTCAAAGTAGCATAGGGTACAGTTTGCACTCAAGATCAAGATAACACCCCAACGCTTGATGGAAAATCCATGGAAAACTAATATCAAGTATTCAAATCAAACTTATTGAAACCGTTCGATCTTCGGTGTCAAATAGCAAAAATTACAAGAACTGGCACTTATTCGAAAGGAAGGTGATGAGATTAAAAGGAGCAATTTTAACAGAATAAGAATATAAGTTTGTATAAATTAATTATATAGATAGAAAGAATATTTAAGTACTGATAAATATAATTTACTGTAAAATTATAATAAGATTCTATTAGAATTTACATAAGTGCCTAACATACAATTAATTTATAGGCTATTATATTATATAAAAATTTGCTAGCTTCATAATTTTTACACATTACCTAAGCATCATCTAGTCTAAATTTATAAAAAAATTATATTTAAACAAATCAAATCACTTATTCAAACAGGTAACACAATGTACACTTATGAACATCAATAAAGAAATACCAATTAAATGCTAAATGCTTATAATTTTACATTTACTGCCAGTTCTCAAATCAAGTGCGTAGAACGGAAAAGAAGAACTGGCAATAAACTCTCCATCGCTCTTTTAAATCGCCAAGTTTTTTGTTTTACTCAATCTTTGTAAGGAGCTGCAACCATGTTCTACATGACATCTTAAGTGGATAATAGTTAATTAATAATAATATAATAAATTAAAAATAAAGATTTGTCCACTATTAGGAGGCATGGCGAATGGTAACTGACCACAAAACACGCCGCCGGCCAATGACGTGCGCTTCCGAAGCGGCACACTTTTACGAAAATATTATTTTATTTCTTCCCTGCGTCATCAATCACACCATATATCTATTTGGCTGTGTAAAGTCAACGACTGAATGAATAGGTCGGCTCATTTAGGTTTTTACTTCTTAACGTAGATTTTGTAGTCAAATCTGAGCTTTTGAGTTTCAGTGCTGTTTCAAAAGCTAGCGCCTTTTTAAGCTTTTTTACTAACAGATTAAGTTTCATTAGTAGTGACCTAATTTTTGAACTAATATTTTATTTAGATATTGTGCTAATTGCCACCATAATACAATGATAATTATCAAAACTTCAATAATCTTAATATTGAAAATTTTATATTATTAATTTAAAAAAAAATTATAGCCTTTACACACAATATACATTTTTTAACAATATCCCTAACATACATAGTAATAATAATTATCATAAAAATGTAAATATAAAATAAAATCAATTTTCAAAACTTTGGTCTTTTGGCAGTGTGCCTTTAATGCTGGCGGTAATTCCACGCTGTATTACGATACTTATTTTATATGTATTGTAAATGTGGAAACACTTGACTGAGGCTCTGGCTGTTCAGAGCCAACTACTCAAACTGTATTTGATATAAGTAATGATGTATGTGATAATTAAATATTTATAAGTCGAGCACTGCGTTACTGAATTATATCTGAGCCAATTTGACTAATGGGAAAAAAAAAACAATAAAAGAAGCTACGCAGATGCTGCAAGTGATACCATCGGTCTCAATGAGCCTCCTATCCGTTTATTGTTCTAGAAAAATAGTCACATGGAGCAACTCCAAGGTACAGCAGTTTTTGGACGACCTTACAAGTGGTTAAATTAGCATTAGTTTTAGTATTTATTTAACAACACAATATTACATTTAATTTTGGATAGCACGCAGTTTTTTCTATTAATATATAGAACTTTTAACTAAGAACAGTGTTAGCCTAGTTCAGCATGCGACTCTTATACCTGAGGTCGTGGGTTCAAACCCCTTTCTGTGTATGGCGCGTTTAACACTCGCCCGTACGGAGAAAATCGATGGCGTGTGTCAGGCACAGAAGGCGGATCACCTACTTGCCTATTAGACAAAACAAATTATTACAAACAGATACAGATATCTATAGCCTAGAGTTTAAAAGTTGTAGCCCCACAAAATATCTAAAAACGTTTCACCCAGCTCAGTGTTTATAGATATACACTCGATATATTAATAATATGACTTATTATTATATCGAGTGTTTATAGTGCCTTCGAGATATCTTAATAATTTTAATTGCTTGACCAATGAAATTGCATTTATCAAATTGTGGCCATAGATATACACCAAGTGTCATTATATACTTAAAATAAGTCTGGAACTTTATTTTTCATGATATCAAATAATAAAAGCAAAGGAACGTGATGTTTTTATGGATATTTCACACACGAATGTAACCGCACGCGATAACTCACACGAAATGTGTCGTTGGCCTTGATAGTAACTGAAAGGATATCTAGTAGTCAAACTATATTAACTTATATTTAATAAATAAAACGCTAATAAAGTTTCTTTTGGAGTAGAGACTCTTGATCCGCGTGGTTCAAGTGCACAAGCACTTTTATCTAGATCTAAGTTGGCGTGTGGTAGGTAGAACCAGTGATCCCAGAGCTGGCACAACGAATAAGTATCGGAATACAGCGAGGAATTGCCATGCTGAAACATTATTATTTTACATGATAATCCTTGAAACCCTAACTGCAATGGATCCGACTGCCTAACTCCAAATGAATGCCACTAGCCTCCTTTGAGATAAGAGCCTACAAAGCCTATTTTGCGTCTGTTTTAGTGTTTGACATCAGATAAGCCTTTTGCCTCCAAGAAAACGCAAGATAACATATTAATATATAAAAAAGGGATTACTTTTGAAAGGGTGAGATATTGTGGTAATGAAATCTCTTCCATCCGTTTTTCCACAACTGAGCGTTTAGTAAGGCAGGTTTTGCCGCACACCACTATGTGAAACCAGCTGCCTTCCAGGGATTTGGAAAAGCGCGTACCAATTATTAAAAGGTTGGCAACGCTCTAGCAAGGGGTTGCGAGTGTTCATTGCTGGGTCACTGAACACGGGTGACCCTTCTGCCTGTTTGCCCCCTGTTCTATTAATTTTTTTTTAATTCCTGAATTCAATCTAAAATGTTTTAATTTACTTGTTGTTGCCTAACCATACACCTGCAGTTCTTTCGTTTTCTTTCCGCGACCCAAACAGTGTTTTGGCTTCCAAAGTGAAAATCTTCCTGTGCCATCTGCCAACTGCTGGCATTCATCTGCAGCAGGTACTTTGTCTAATTACGTATATTTTTAATATACACATTTTTGTTAACATCAATTTATGGTAGTTTATTAAGTTATGAATTTTGATTGTCCATAATAGCGTTTAATTTAAAGTAATTAAAATCTATTAAAGATCCCTATATTAAGACCAACATTGTCAAATTTATTGAACAATCCGCAAACTACGTTTCGCCTTAGAATATTTTTTTACTTAGGCTTATATTCCAACATATGGAAAATTTTGCTACGCTTTTTTGCTTGCAAGACTTTTCCGGAATAAAAACCTAAGTAGTCAATAAAAAAATTCTTCCTTTTTTTCCAATCTTTCCCTCCAGAGAAACCTTCTTCAGAGAGCATGGAATATATAAGAATAACAATTACTCGAAGATGGCTGATCTTCGAGCTTTGGAACATATGTTCCGATTGATTTTTATTGATACAATTTTTTGCTCAAAATTACGGATTAGTCTGAGCGTGAAGAGTTTTCATTTAAAAAAATATATTGGGCTATGCTGTCAACATAATCTTTTATGGCATCAAATAACACGATAAATTTCTTTCTATTAAATTATTTTACACATAACACTGATAAACTCATTAAGAGCAGATAAGATGTATCAAAGATCAATAATTAATTAAATACTGCAAATAGAGCAATTTCAATATATTCCAACAGAACATATATATTGCTCAAGTAATTGATATTTATCACTAAGACAGCATTCCACAATATCCACACTAAAGCTAGGTTTCTAGAGTAACTGAAACATGAATTTATATGTACCAAACCGCGAAGTATGGAGCCAGACAGGTACCCCAGGGAATTCCAGCTCACGTTATTAAAATGTCTTTATTATGTCAGCATTTCGCTGGTGGAATTTGGATGCCAGGTGTTAAATATAGTTTATATTAAAATAACCTTTTAGAACTTAAATCAGTCACCTTGATGGCTGGAAATCTTCCACAGTACGTTTCACAACGCATTTTCTATTGCGAACTAGAGAACTGTGGAATCGATCCCTGAGAGATACGACCTATAATTATTCAAATTTCGAGCATACTCCTCCCTCAAAGGCCGGCAACGCACCCACTAAAAATGGGTGTCTATGGGTGGCGATGACTGTACTTTTCAGGCATCCCGCAGGCTCGTGGGGGGCAAATTATTTTGTTGAATATACTAGTTATACCTCCTGGAAGGTCTCCAGGAAAAATAAACGTGGGAAGACCACTAAAGACCACTTAGTTTCTGGTGAGAAATGGATAGAAGAATCTAAGAACCACTATGTAAAGTTCAGGAGGTGACTATTACCCAAGCGGTGTTCAAACTGCAGATAACACAAAAAGGAAATAATATTATTTCCTTTTTGTGTTATCTAACTAACACCCATTTGATATTTAACTTTTAACACTACAGTATTAAAGTATCTAATTATAAACTAATTAAAACAAAAATTATTGTACTTGGACAACAGGACCTGAAGTAAAACATTTGGCGATATCTCATTTTGTTTGTTTATAACAATTGAAAACACTACATTTTGTGTTTTGTTTTAATTTCAGACATAGTACAGTTTTACTACATAAAATTGGCGTTTTTGGGAGAAACAAAAAGTAGATCTGTTTAAAAAGACTAAAACTAATTAATCAAAGAATGTACTATTGCTATCTATGCACTTTTGCCATCTTATAGGTACATAGATCCCGTTAATAAAAAAAGCATTCGGACGGGAATCAATAAAATCCTTGGAGGCGGTTTCGACTGCCGACTGCCGAATATCCAAACTTTGAAAAAAAAATCGGTATCTGTTGAAGCAAGGTCCAGGTAAGGTTGATGTCTTATAAAAATTTAATTCGGAATAACTAACCAAAGAAGAGATATTTGAGCTCAAAGCAGCCAGATTTTTTATATATTTATGTTTTTTTTTAACATTTATGTTTACTACATATGGTATCGTATTTCATAAAGGTAGTAACATATACTGTAGCACTATACATGATGTTCGTTCGAAATAAATATTCAAAATGTGCAATGCAGATTATCGAAACATTTATACTTAATAAATTAATACAAAGAACAATAATGACTTTGGAGCATTCCCGTAATGAATTGCAAAAGTTATAGCATTTAAATCGGCTCTTCGATAAATTATTGTGTAAATTGGATTCTCTTTTTATTGCAATTTGATAGCTTAATCAATTTTAGTGTTAATGGTTAACAGCTCTTAATGTGTGCAACCTACGTTTGTTTGGTTCCGTATAATTAAAGATACTTAGGAATTTATTTCCGAAAATTTTACGACGCTTATGCCGATTTAACTCCCAAACTTCCAAATCTCGTTCGTAATCGCCGTTTAAAGGGACTTTTCCTAATAGTAGACAATGTCGTTTTATGGCCAATAAACTGGATTTTTTTACATATATCACTTTTATTGATAGTGACTTTTGATACAGAAACGACTTCTGCGTTATCGTTAGAGCGCAAACTATTTGAGAAATATGTTGCATATATCCTATATATTTAATCGTGCAAATATTATAATAATTAATAATTGTTTATACTACGTATTTGCGTGTTGTTCTCACGAGTATGTAAGTGCGTGCTCCTATTTCACCATGCCTCCTGCTGATAGAGGACAAATCTTTGTTTTTAATTTATTTTATTATTCTTTATTACTCAATATGTCATATGGAACATGGTGTAGTGGTTGCAGCTCCTTACAAACATTGTGTAAAAAACTTGGCGATTAAAAAGAGTGGCGGAGAGTTTATTGCCAGTTCTTCTCTTCCGTTCTACGCCCTTGATTTGAGAACTGGCAGTAAATGTAAAATTAGATTCATTTAATATTTCTTTTTTTTGACGTTCATAAGTGTATATTATGTTACCTATTAGAATAACTGAATTTTGACTTTGACTTTGATAATAAAAATACTTACGCAATTATTACCTATTATATAGGCTGTTTACGCAAAATTTGTGTTGACAGTATCATACATTTTACTTTAATTTTTTTTGTTCAGAAATCTACTATTTATATCATATACATAGTTGTATGTGAATTATAAGTTAAAAAGAGAAATGGAGGCAGTTCATGTAAAAAGATGGTCGTATGGTCTGCATAAGAGGAGGCTAGAAGAAGATAGAACAGAATGGGCACAAATAGGAGGCCTATATCAAAAGAAGATATATGACCTGCCGTGTCCTTGTTTATAAATGATAGAAAATATAGGCGTTTTTTTGTTATTATTTGTTATTTGTAAATTTCTATTTTAAGTCTAGGATTTACGATTTACGAACGTACCGACGATCGCAGAAGCGGTGACGTTTCGCTTGCGGTGTTTTTGATTAGATATATTTCAGCGGAAAGATTTGAATCAAAAATATAAATAAAACTTTAAGAAGTACGCCGCCTTATATTTTCATAAAATGTTATTGAAATGATTAATAACTTTAACATCATAGTTATTTTGTGATTAAAGCACGTCATTAGTCTATAAAACCTAACATAAAATCCAATATTTCGTGTTTAATTTTGACCGCAGTTTCATCGAAATCTCCACGTCTAACCGCTAATTATAACATCATTTTGCACTTAACACTGTAGAGGGGAAATTAGAAAGGATTAATTTGATGTGAAAAATGATATGAATGTTTAAAAGTCATACGTGGTTCAACGACCTCGTCACTCACCAAGCGCTTCCTTTCAGGGAATCCAATAAAGTAAAAATATCATTATTAAAATATGATATGAAGAAGGAGAAGAAGAAGATGATAAATTTAAAAACTTTGTTTTCTGTGGCAGTGTATCTTTAATTTTGCCAGCATTTCTGCTACGTATTTGCGTGTTGTTCCCACGAGTATGTAAGTGCGTGCTCCTATTTTACCATGTCTCCTGCTGATAGAGGACAAATCTTTGTTTTGAATTAATTTTATTCTTCTACTCAAGATGTCATATGGAACATGGTGTAATGTTTGCAGTTCCTTACAAACGTTGTGTTAAAGAATAAACTTGGCGATTAAAAAGAGTGGCGGAGAGTTTATTGCCAGTGCTTCTCGTCCATTCTACGACGTTGATTTGAGAACTGGCAGTAAATGTAATTGTACAATTAATTGTTTTTGTCGTTCATAAGTGTACTTGTTTACCTATATGAATAAAGACAGTTTCATTTCACGATCTATTGCGATACTTATTCCTTCAGTAAGCATCATCTCTTGAGTCACCCGTACTACCTTTAAACTCAAAACTATTTGAACACGCCTCACGATATATATTATTTAAACTTTTATGTATTGATATTAACAATTCTAAAATCATGCTGAACAATATCCGAAAAAAGTTTAAATCAAACACACACCGTAAAAGAAATATCGTTCTCAATTTGCAGTATTTTGGGCTAAAACATATTCATTTGGGAGCGAGCAGAGGACAATACTGACATTCTATGCGGTGATTACCCCACTCGGTCCGAACAATGTGCCATTGTTAATTTCAGCCACGCTTTTAAGGTTTTTTCTGGTCAGGCATATGTAGCAATTATTGCGGAAAATTGACTTTTCGCTTTTATTATTTATGGTGGTGTTAACTGTAGGGTTCATTTTTGATGGCCTCAACCGTTAATGATTGTATTGTAAGGTCATTAATTATTATATGCTTGGAAATATACTGGTCCTTCTCCATAGGACAATCATAGCCTTGATAAAATCAATTGGTTGCTGATCTAATTTTACATATTTTTTGTTTTATAATACTACAAACTTTAATTGTTTTATTTTTATATCACACACTGTTTTATTGTTTTATTTATTACTCTTTAATGTTCTACGGTTTAGATATTAGTAAATATGTGAGGAACATGTGTACTAACAATACAATAATAGACCTTATGTTTGATTTTAGGAGTACATTGTGTTCATATATAATTATTTAACTAACGTATACAAATATTGATTTTTGCACATACTTCTCCACCCGAAACTACCTTTCGGAAGGGACTGGAATCATCTTTATATTTTATTTAACTTTCAAAAATACAATTTTACGTGGTCTAATTTGAATAAATGATTTGACTTTGTAATAAAAACCAGTGAAGTGCTTTTACAATTGTTTGGCTATGAGACACAAAAAGAATCTTGTCATTTCCCAGTAGAAGTTTTCAGTTGCTTAGTTAAAATTGTATTTATTTATTCACAATAATAGATACACTATCCAAACAGTCTCCATATAAGTCAATGCGATAACGCCGATGTCTATGAAATACCCGTTTATTGGAGTCTTAACAGTTTCCAAATTGTTTTCCTGCTAACTGCTTAGCTGCTAAAATGAATTGGGTAATTTTAAAAATGCATGTGCAAGAAAATAGGACCTAGGCAGACGAAATAAAAGAGATGAGGGGATACATTGGATGTAGTAGCTAAGATGATAGACAAATTAAGGAATTTGGAGGAGACATTCACTCAGTTGGAGAACGTGTACTAATATTAAATACAATAATATAAACCTTATGTTTTTAAGGCAGTTTTTGCTGCGTATCAACACTTTGTAGAACCAGCTGCCGACTGAAGTATTTCAGTAATGAATCGACTTATGGTCCAAGAAAAGAGCGTACTAATTCTTGAAAGGCCGGCAACGAACTTGCGAGCCTTATGGCAATGTGAGTGGCCATCGGCAGCGGTATTAGGTGAGTATCCAGCTCTAATCGAGCTCCCATTGCATAAAAAACTGTTGTTTTAGCAAAATGTAATTAATTTATTAATATTTTTGTATTGAAAATTACTTTAAAGTCAAAAATCATTTATTTACATAGGTAACACAATGTAGGCTTATGAACGACAAAAAAATATCCAATAAATGCTTCCAATTATATATTTACTACCAGTTCTCAAATCAAGGGCGTAGAACGGAAAATACGAACTAGCAGTAAATTTCCAACATTCTTTTTAATCGCCAAGTTTTTTGTTTTACATATCGTTTGTAAGGAGAAGCAACAATTAAACCATGTTCCACCTTATATCTTTAGTAATAAATAATAATAAAATTAATTAAAAACAAAGATTTGTCCTCTATCAGCAGGAGGCATGGTGAAATACGAGCACGCGCTTACATTCTCGTGTAAACAACACGCTTTGTAACTCATAGTAATTCTATATTGTCTTGTATTCTACGCGTGTGTCTTTTATTTACATACAGCAAGTAGAAGTAATAAGTAATCTCGAAGTAAATTCTGAAATTAGATTTAAAAACCAAAGACTTGTAGCCATCTTTAGCACTCTTTGAGATACGTATTATCTATTTTTGAGGCGTCTGTTTCGTGTATAAATAAACACCGTAAAATCTTGTTCTATTTTGAGGTCAAGTCTTCAAATATATCTTGGAGCTTAGGAAAACTAGGTCGCTACGCTATAAATTGAATTTTTGTTTTATAACATTTTAGTTTCAAGTCAGATTGAAAAGTTCTGAAGTATGTTATCAATCCCTTACATTATAAAGTAGGATTGGAATATAGTGCGGCTTTATAGGCTTCTATTTTTGTACGTATCGTGGTTCTCTTGTAACCTGTACACAATATTTTTACGAACTTTGTATTTAGACCGTTTTCACGTAAAATCATCAAAAATTGGTCAAAACATTTAAAGAAACTTGCTTGTATATAGCGAGGGATCCAACACGGCTCTGGGTGACTGCAAGGTGCATCACGTTGTATTCAAAAAATTACGCCATGGCCATCAAACTATTTAATCACCTTCGTAGAAGTTATCACTGCCCTGTAATGATTTCGAGGTGATTAAATGTCTATAGAGCAGGAGCTTTTAGAGCGTGGGCGAGTATTCAGACCATAATTAACATAATTATAAAAACACTCAATGTATTATTAATGTTCTTTAAATGACATTATGAAAATTAATATGACGTTTTCGTGCCTATTTTTTATGGCTATGTGCGGATTTTTCGATCTAAATGTACCATTTTCTTTGCAATTAATATATATCAATTAGATACATGATACAATTTTTTTTAATAATTACTTTTCTTTAGACGAAATAAATTAAAAACGATCTTATTGACAGAAAAGAGTGGATCCATATGTAAAGACGAACCAACTATTCTTATATTTTGCAATAATGAAACCACAAAAGCGAATTATATTTATTAACTAGCAGACTCGGCCAAGCGTTGCTGTGGCTAAGGTTTTTGTTATATTACATAGTAGTAAGCTATTCAAGGGATACTGTAGGAGAACCGATGTGAAAGGTAGATAGCTTACGTGAAACGTTGGTACTTTTAACACAGCGCCATCTGTTAGATTTGTATCAAATAATAAACAAATAATTTGCAATAAAATAAAATACTACTAAAATACGACTATAATTAAAGATCTAATCTATCCTATCTCTTAAGTTGGACCAGTCTGCTCACGGTGTGCCAATATAATTTAAAATCGGTTAAGTAGTTTATATTAAGATTATGCGTAGTAAAGACCTTACTAGTACTACTCATTGATTTGTCGAGTTTTAGGATTTATTTATACATTAGCATTTAAGCGATTCCAAAAGTCAAGTCTATTATGTTCTTAATAATGGCTTGGGTCACGGTCTCTACGGCTGATTTATTGCCTCTGTGGAAATAGTGCGGCTAATAACCCAATAAAAAAGACTTAAAATGGGGTAACAAGGGTGCAGAAGCAAAAATACATAACACATTATTATTTACGTCAATTTAACAAATAATATTCTTTACTTGTGTAAAGGGAAATCTTTGTTAAGGATGATAAAAAGTTTTGAAATTATCTTTAAAACATATTTTATTACTAACAGGTGATTCTTGACAAATAATACAATTAAATTTTCATCATAAATTACACTATGTCACGATTGATATGCACAATATTGTGCAGTTTTTGTGTTTTATATATGTATATTTTCATATCACAATATATCTTACTACACGCACAAATCAACTTGGCACTTGAGTTGACAATAATGACACTTAGCGAGGTTCCTTAACATCTAACGTGTAGTAGAACCGATATTAAATAATAATAAAAAAAATATTTATTCTTATAGGTAACACAATGTACACTTATGAACGTCAAAATATACTTTAAATTATTCTAATTTTACATTTACTGCCAGTTCTCAAATCAAGGGCGTAGAACGGAAGAGAAGAACTGGCAATAAACTCTCCGCCACTCTTTTTAATCGCCAAGTTTTTTACACAATGTCTGTAAGGAGCTGCAACCATTACACCATGTTCCATTACACCATGTAATCATAATAGAAGAACAGAACCAAAATTAAAACATTAATTGCGCTGAAAATCACTTAAGGCAAGTAAAATACTGTTGTACTTATAATCCAGCCAAGTTAAAAGTAAGTGCTTAGCAAGATGCTTAACAATGAAAATGTTAATTATTTTTCTCACGTATAATTCCCGAGGCGGGTTTTGCATAACAGAACGGGAAGAAACTTGCATTCATTATACGAGTTTTAACCTAATTTGTTGCTCTTAGGAAAAACTGTTAATGACTCTGTGTCAAGTGTCAAGTTGATATGACCCCGTCGAGTTATACTTGTAAGGATACGCGTACACGGCGGATCGTGATGTCATTTTTGACAGAACGCATTCTTTATTTTACAATTTTTAACATCGCCTACTGAGCGCTCCTGCCAATGAAATCATAATAATGCTATCAGATTTTACGTACTGTGCCAAGAGTATTGGAAAAATAAATGCCATATTGTTGATTGTTGTCTATTCTTTTACAATACCAATACTCTAGTAATCTACAAAATAATTGTGAGAAGTTATTTTTGTCGTTAACTTTTTTTTATAGGAGGCAAATGGGCAGAAGGCTCACCTGATGTTAAGGGATACCGCCGCCCATGGGCGCCCATACACTCTCAATGCCAGAGGGCTCGCGAGTACGTTGCTGGCCTTTTAAGAATTGGTCTGCTCTTTTCTTGAAGGACCCTAAGTCGAATTTATCGACACGCTGAAACTAACTGTGTCTTAGAAATAAACGAACATATCTTCAGGTGTTTTTGGGTTCAATTTACAGAAAATAAGTGTTGACTGTATAGTCGAATTACGGACGATAATTTTACGTGATAACGTCATACAATAAATACGATTAAAAATTGCTTCTTCTATGAATTTTATTAATTATTGTCATTAAATTATTAAGAACGATTTACCTTTTTTGCTGCAATTTGTTGTTGTAATAAACAATGGGATTCCCTCTATGTCTATCGCTTGTACGTTTGGCTCAGGCGAAATGATTTTCGTACGGGTTTACGTTTTATTTATTTATAAAACATTATTAAAAATAATTGTTTTAGATAGGCAGATACTAATTAATAGAGGAGTGTGTGTGCTTTAACATTATGATAATAGACATCTATATCTATAATAAATTAAATAGACTGCTTAACATCTACCCTCTCCCCGCCTACAACCTAAAAACCCTAATAAAAGACTGGCTTATGATCACGCCTTATGCAGTTTTAGAGCTACTTTTGAGACCCACGATGTAAATACACATTCACTCACTCACTCACTCACTCACTCACTCAATCATTCTCTCTCTCACACATTTACACCCACACACTTACTCATGTACTCTTGTACTCACTCAGGTGTGATGATGACGATTCAAAAAAGAAAAATAAAATGGAAACGGTTCAAAAAAATAGGTTAAATAATGTCATTATTTTAAGTAATTAAGTTTGTTATGGAAGAGCTGGAAACCCTAACACAGGTATTTTTACTTAAAAGGGTTTCCAAATTTTACACTTTGAAAAGAAAATGTACTTAAAATGAATAAAGACTTTTTATTATTTTTTTTATTATTATATGTTGCAGACAAACACACGAGAAAAATAGCAAACGCGCATCCCCGGAATAACAGCGAAACGCTATCTAGAAGTTGCTCTGAATGATATTCAGAATGTCGGAATGTGGCACCTTTGTAGAAGAGTCTTTGTTCTTTTGCTTTGAACATGTCTGCTTGTTACATTTTGATGTGTGACGTCATTTGTGCAAATTAAATGCCTAGTTGCTACTTTAAGGGCTCAAAAGGGTTTGTTTGCATCAAACAAGTTATCATTTGGAATGAAATGAAATTACTGTAGCCAGCCAAACTCAAAAGATGAGACTAATTACTATGATTTTCCTTTTTTATCCTATTAAAGTTACCTACAGTAGTTATTATTTTCATCAATTAGGGGGCAAACAGGTAAGAGACGTGTTGTTACTTACTGACACCGCCGCCCATGGGCACTCTCACAGCTACGCCTTATTAGAATTAACACGCACTTTGGTTGATGAATGTTTCAAATACAACTAGTTGCTACTTCTTAACTAGCTACTGTACAAAAATGCTGACGCCACACTGTTCTCGCCGAGACATGGTCAATGGACGCCTAGGTATCTGACGATAACTGGTATAGCCTCGAGGCCGTATGATAATTATTGTATTCTTAAATAGAAACTGTATTAGCCGATAATATAGTCGATGATGCGACACAAACACATATATACACATTAAAATAATACTCTTATATAAACAGCAAGATGACAGACACACCCATGTGGAGCGGTTGTTTCAGTGCAGAGGAATCAATCACCCACGTAGTTCTGGAATGCGTGGCTGTGGCTAACGTACAGAAATCGCCCAGATTCCGTGCTTATGAAGCAGCCAGGCTGGCTTCGTTAGTAAAGACTTTAAGCAAAACCCAATGAGAGACTAAATATGGAAACTGAGTCTACCAACCGTTAACCATCATTCACAATTACAGAGAAAAAGTTAAATCACTGTTTTGTTTATATTTGTGTTATAAATTTTCATAGTTTATGTACCCGCTGTAAACGTACATATAATAGGTAGTATATTTAATAAAATAAATCAGTGATGCTACAACCGTTATTTAGCTCTGGGCCTCAGATTTCTATACTGTTTCAATTCGGTGATCAGTCTCCAGTGTGTGAGATACGTCGTTGACTTTTTGGGTCAAAGGCAAGCCGGTTTCCTCTCGATGATTTCCTTCACCGATGAATGTTAAATCCGCACGTAGGACGTTCATTGGTGCACAGCCGGGGTTCGTTCACACCTCTCACGATTGTATTATTATTATGACAGTATCCGGTCAATATATTCTTGAAGCCTTGTTATATATTTATTTATTTATTAACACTTCGTTGCTAGAAAGAAACACAAATAACACAATACATATAAATTACAAGGGATGCAACGGGCGGCCTTATCGCTAACAAGCGATCTCTTCCAGGCAACCCTAGTAAGAAAGAAAACAATAAATAAAAAATGATGAGTGCAAGAAGTGCATAACCAGAAGTTATATAAAAAACAAAATATATATATTAATCTGTAAAACCTTAAACTAGAGAAAAAAAAAACAATATTAATAACTAAATAAAACTAAAAAGCTAATCTTACAGATTCATGAACAGCAAATAGTGGATTACATAATATACAAAAAGAAGAGGAGATACAAGAATTACACAGGTCACGATTGATCAGGATATGATAAGGTTAGGAAATATTTATATAGAAGAGTTTTAAAAGACAATAGGGAGGAAGCCAATCGTATAGACTCGTATAGACTCGGGCAGCTTATTCCACAGCCTAATGGCGGAAATCCTAAATGAATTGCCTATGAAGGATGAGCTGTGGGATGGAATTTCCAATAGACATCTATTGGAAATTTGTTGTCTATGTACAAAAAAATGCAAACCAAATGATGATTTTCACCAGTAATACGCGTAATAGAACTAATTTGTGTGCGAACCACCAGGCTCCAGAAGATAAACCAGTCCGTATATGGCAATTGTATTCGTTTTTACAACAAACTCCCTAGCGAAATAAGAGAATTATCCCTAAATAAAATAAAAGCCCTCGTTAAAAGTAAATTAATTAATACAGTGATGAATACGTAAATGATCCTAATCCTTGGGATTGATTTGCTCCAGTTCAAACAATTTGTATTAAAAATTCGGCGATTGAAAAGAGTGGCAGAAAGTTTCTTGACAGTTCTTCTTGCCCGCTCTACGCCCTTGACTTGCGAACTGGTAGGAAATGTATTTTTTTGACGTTCATAAGTGTACTTGTTTACCGAGATGAATAAAGATAATTTGTTGTTGTTGTCGTTGTTATATAAATGTCTGTATTAAAGCAAACAATCGTCAAAATGGTTGTGATTCTTACAAAATTATTCTAAATCTATACTTATAAAAAGAAAAAAAGTTAAAATATAAAGTCTAACTTGCCCGCTCTACGCCCTTGACTTGCGAACTAGTACTGTAAATTTACAATTAATTTCATTTGTTTTTTTTTTTGACGTTTTAAAGTGTACTTCTTTATCTATATAAATAAAGATATTTTGAGTTTGAGTATTTAATGGAAAATCTTATAAATAAAGTCTTCAGACAGTTTTAACGAATGACGCGCAAAGTTATCTCTTACTTCTTAACGTTATGTTAATCTTTAATACTTTGCACTTGCATTTTAGTTTTTAAACTAATACTTCCTCGCTTATTCTTCGCTAACTTAGTTATCGTTTGAGAAAATTGTTTCTCTTGAATAAATATGGATCTCTTCGCTTTCCCGTTACGATTCTGTAAATTTGATTTTGAACGCTGAATTCAAGAGCGGAATATTTAGAATTCACTTTAAAGTCGTGTAACGCTGGGCTAATAAATGCTATATGAGTTCTATTATTATTTTATCTCTGATTTGGAGAATAATGATTTAATGATAATAAAATATACTTCTGGTTCATTAGCTTCATTTACGAGGAAAATCTTTAAAATCCTTAAACAGAATTTCAATTGAAGTATCAACATTACTTGTTAAATAAAAGTTACTTAATCAAAGTGATTTTTAAGTGATCATTATTATTTACCATTGTCGTCTGAAATAGCACAACTGAGTGTTTTTAAGGCTGTTTTTGTTTTGATACAAAGCCAGAAGTAATTGTGAACTAATTCGATTTAGGCTCCTTCGAGAAAAGTACTTTTCTTAAAAGACTGGCAAGTTTGCGATCCTTCTGGTATTAAGCCCACTATTCTATGTATGATAAGAAACGGGTCTAGTCCTTTATTATTATTTATTGTAACAATAATAATTATTAAAGCTTTATTAAGTAAGTAGTACATCAAAACATTCCAATGTTTAGTGACTATACCAAAGCTTGTAATAATTAATAAAAAAAATATAAATACATATTTCTAAATTTGAGTCTTTGAGCCAGAGATTTGTAGTAAACATTTTATCCTGTATCAGCTAATTCTCACAAACAAATACACATTTTAATAAAAAAATCAATAAAAACCTATATTTATATATGGTTTCAGCAGCAAATACCTGTCAAATAAAATATTTGGTGATTAAATAACCATTTTTGTTTGATTAACGTACATTTAGAATTGACAGATGACATTTAAATTGTTAACGTTGTAATTGTACCTTACCTATATAACATTGCCTTCAGAATTACGCAGATATTTTTAAAAGGCCGGCATCACACTCGCGAGCCCTTGACAGTGTCCATGGTATGACTTAACATCAGGTGAGCCTCCTGCCCGTTTGCGCCCTGTTCTATAAAAAAACATGAAATCGCGAAGCCTAGCGTTTAACATTTCAAGGAAAATATTTAAAAAATGTCCCAAAACTTGTTATCAGCCCCGCATACCGGGTTGATATTAAATTAACCCTTCCACCGTCATCGTTTTAATCTCAGTTAATGTCCCGAAATGCCGTCGTGTACCTTTATATCATACCTACGGGTAGACCTTAAAGTATTAATGGCTCATTCTGTAGTTGAAGTTCTCATTAGGATTTTTGGGTCAAATACTTGACTCTGTTAAGTCTCCGTACGATAAACTAAAAAGCTTTATTTTTGCATAAAAACGGTATTAATTTTTGTGCTTAAATTTGAAACAATTATTTATAGTACAAGCTAATATTAATATGTCGTTTGGAATGCAGCTAAGTTTTATAATCGGACGCCGTTTCACATCTGGGCGTTTTTTTTTAAGATTTTGCCGGGCACCAGTGGTAATGGCCAACGGATTTCTGAACCAATTCGACTAAACGTCTATCAGGAAAAGAGCGTACCAATTATTAAAAGGCCGGCAACGAACGAGTCCTCTGGCCTAGTGGTTTCAGCATACGACTCTTATCCCTGAGGTCTCCCCATTCCGGCTGGGGACGAATGGACCTTCTAAGTGCGAATATGACATTCGTTCAAACGGTGGAAGATAAAATCATAACATAATATTGACAAATGTTCATGAAACTAGAGAAATCTAAAGCCCAGACCAAAAAAAAACTAGGTTGTAGTGTCACTGATTTATTTTAGTATCATTATGTAGGTAAATGTTCTGATAATGAAGTAATAAAGAAAACACTTTTTTACCCGATTAAAGCTATGTATTATTGTAAACTTATAATTATTACCATAATTTTAAATTTATCCGATGCTTTAGAGCGTGGTCACGGTGACTGAAGACAAGTGTTGAATGTCAAAAAATATCACAGCTGTAGAAAAAGTTGTATTATCTGTATTTTTCCCCGGAAACTAAAAGATGAAGGGTTTCTGCAGAACAATTCCGGTAAAAAAGTGTTTTCTTTAAATGTGTAAAATCTATGTTAATGAATACAATAACATTAAATACTAGTTTTACTGCTTTAGACATCGAAATTAAGATGAAAATCAAAAATCCTATAAATCAAACACCTTTATTGATTTGTTTCAGAATAGCCTCACGAAAAATGAACAAAATGTTACCGTTTCTGTGGACACTACGGCGTAGATGAGATTTTTATAGAATCTAAATTGAATTCCTTTTCAGTCTGCTTTGAATGACAAAGAATAAAAATCTCCTGCCTTATGTAATAATATAATGTAATTTTTATGTAATCTGGATCATATTTATTTATTTATTTTTTTTATTTATATAATAGGGGGCAAACGGGCAGGAGGCTCACCTGATGTTAAGTGATACCGCCGCCCATGGACACTCTCGATGCTAGAGGGCTCGCGAGTGCGTTGCCGGCCTTTTAAGAATTTGTACGCTCTTTTCTTGAAGGACCCTAAGTCGAATTGGTTCGGAAATACTTCAGTGGGCAACTGGTTCCACAAAGTGGTGGTGCGCGGCAAAAACTGCCTTGAAAATCGCGCAGTTGTGGAACGGCGGACGTCGAGGTGATACGGATGGAATTTCGTATTCTGCCTCGACGTCCGATGATGAAACTCAGCTGCAGGTATTAATCCGAACAACTCCTCTGAACACTCTCCATGGTAAATGCGGTAGAAGATGCAGAGTGACCCCACATCTCTACGCAACGCCAAAGGATCAAGCCGCTCGGAGAGAGATTGGTCGTCGACGATTCGAACCGCTCTTCGTTGAACACGGTCAAGTGGAAGGAGTTGGTACTGGGGAGCCCCCGCCCAGAGGTGAGAACAGTACTCCATGTGGGGCCGAATTTGCGCTTTATATAGTTGCAAGCGGTGGCCCGGAGTGAAGTACCGTCTCGCCTTGTTGAGCACACCAAGCTTTTTGGAGGCTAATTTAGCCTTTCCCTCCAAGTGACCGCGAAACTGAACGTCGTTCGATATGTCAACGCCAAGTATTCCAATGCTGGCTGCGGCTTTAAGAAGAGTGTTTTCGAAAAGAGGAGTAGCGACAAAGGGTGTTTTTTTAGCGGAAAACGCGCAAACTTGTGTCTTCTTGGGGTTAAATTGGACTAGATTTAGTCTGCCCCAGTCGGAGACTCCACATAGTAGAGTTTCTACTTCAGACACAAGTTTGTTCCGGTACTCATCGACATCTGCCCGAGAAATACCTGCCCGGCCAATGTAAAGAGTATCCCCAGTGCTGTCATCCGCATAGCAATGAATGTTGCTAAGTTGCAACATATCATTGATATGCAGAAGAAACAGGGTCGGGGATAAAACACAGCCTTGTGGGACCCCAGCGTTCACGGGTTTAAGGTCGGAACAAGCTCCGTCAATGACGACCTTGATGCTCCGATCGGCCAGAAAGCTGGAGATCCAATCGCATAATTTCTCGGGAAGCCCATAAGCTGGAAGCTTCGAGAGCAGTGCTCTGTGCCACACCCGATCGAAGGCTTTCGCTATGTCCAAACTAACCGCTAGAGCCTCCCCCTTGGACTCAATTGCCTCCGCCCATCTATGCGTAAGGTATACAAGAAGGTCACCAGCCGAACGACCACGACGAAAGCCGTACTGAGAGTCACTTATCAGCTGGTGGCCCTCCAGATACCTCAAGAGCTGGCCATTAATAATGGATTCCATTATTTTGGAGAACAAGGAGGTTATCGCTATTGGGCGATAGTTGGACGGATCAGAGCGATCGCCTTTTTTAGGGATCGGATGTATCGAAGCGATCTTCCAGCACTCCGGGACAGTGCCAAGCGAGTACAGGTACCGGAAAAGGCGCGTTAAGACCGGAGCCAACTCAGGAGCACAAGTACGCAGCACAATTGGAGGAATACCATCCGGCCCGCTCGACTTATGTATGTCCAAGGAAGATAATGCTTTGCGGACAGCACGTTGCCGGAATGTAACTTCCGGCATCGAAGAATCACACCTTGAAATGATCGGTGGTGATCTCCCTCGGTCATCCAAAGTCGAGCTGGATGCGAAGAGACAGCCTAAAAGGTCGGCCTTCTCCTTCGCAGTGTGGGCCAGCGAGTCATCCTCCCTGTGCAATGGTGGTATGGAGGGCCGACAAAAATTCCCTTGGACAGCTTTGGCGAGAGACCAGAAGGCTCGAGTCCCCGAAGGGAGTTGGGCCAATCTCTCGCCAAATCTGGCGATGTGCTCTGACTTTGCCTTAGTGATTTCCCGTTTGAAGGACCTGGAGGCTGAGTTATATGCTTTTTTGAGTTCGCTGGTATTAGCATCACGAGATTTCGCCGCTTCGGCCCATGCCTTAAAGCATTCTCGCTTTCGACGCGAGGCCGCCTTGCAAGAACGTTTAAACCAGGGCCGAGACTTGCCACCGATCGGCACCGCAGAAAATGGAATAAAGAGTTCCATGCCCTGCAGAACCACTTCGGTGACAGAGGCAGCGACGGAATCTGGAGCATCCAACGAAAAGCAAATAGGCCCCCAAGGGTAGGACGCAAAGAAAGACCGCATCCCGTCCCAATCTGCTGACTTATAGTGCCAAATACGGCGACAACCCAAAAAGCGGGGCCGCGAAGGGCGCGTAGATGGCACAGTACTCCGGACCACACAATGATCCGATGAACCCAATGGCGGGTCAACAGAGACTTGATAGTTCTCCGGATGCGAAGTCAGCAGAAGGTCCAACAAAGAGGGTTTATGACCAACCACATCTGGTATTCGCGTAATCGCAGGGACCATTTGTGTCAGGTCGTAGGCTAAAGCAAAGTCGTGAAAGGATCTTCCCGCGTGATCGGTGGTTTCAGAGCCGAGCCAATCGGCATGGTGGGCGTTAAAATCGCCAAGTATCACGATTTCAGCGGTAGGAACCCTTTCGAGCAGGGAATCTGTAGCCATTTGGATGTGCTCAATGAGTCGGTCAGTTTCATCATTTCCGCTATGGGACCTATACAGGCACGCATAGAATCGCGGATGGTCATCGCAGTCTACGCGGAGCCAAAGGTTAGATAGGTCCCTTCCTTCAAGCGTCCCAAGGCGACGAGAACAGATATCCTCTCTGACGTACACGCAAACTCCCGCCCGCGGCACAAATGAATGTTCCAATTTGTACCCCGGGTAGGAGAGGTAAGAAGTATCAGCCGGGGAGGATATCTGAGTCTCAGTAAGGAAGAATAAGGCCGGCTTCGCAGTTTCAAGGTGAAAGTGAACCGCGTTTAGGTTAGAATTGCGCCCCCTAACATTGGTGAAGTCCACTGTGAGCGTGGAAGGGGTTGCCTTCGGTAAATTCTTCCGTTTGCCCCAAGGACAATTATTTTTGTAGAGCGCAGAATTGCCCCCCCCAGAATACGAAGGGCAGCCTGTGCGTCCACCACCGGGTGCAGAGTGCCCCGGTGACTGACGCCCAGAGGGGGATTCTCCACCGCGGGCGCGTGTGGTACCCCCCTGGGGTAGATTCTTTTTTTTCTGCACCTTCATTTTTTTTTTTGGGGGGGGGGGAAGGGGGATGGGGGGGATGGGCTCCGGGAATCTCTCTCACCGGACGAAACGCGAGTACAATAAGGCGAACCCATTGCATCACTTGACGCCGGTTTTCTGAGAGACAGTGGTACTGCCCCGGTCGTGCCTGCCCATTTGGCTGAAGCCCGAAGGCAACAGTATGGCACTCCCACTAGGAAGGGGTTGACTGATTGCGCTGATGAAATAACCTCTGCCACAGGTTATTTCACCAGTGGGCGATGGGGTCGTCACGTCCCGACGCCGATAAATGAGCCTCATATGAGGTATGTGTTATAAAGATAAGTAATATTATTAATTTATGTTACAAATTCACTTTCTTCTGTCTTACTAACTCCTGACATCCTATCCTCGCTATATTAAGGTAAATTAATTAATGTTCGTTTATCTAGCTACAACTCGAGAATTGCTCTTGAACTAAGAATCCAGGTTATATTGAACGTCAGACATTTGTTAAATTAATATTAAATTAATAACAATTAAGAAACTTGTATTGTAACAATTTACTATCTTTGTAACATTGGCAAGTTCTTAAAATAGTTAAGAAACTTATATTGTAGCTTGAAATGTAACAATTTGAGGGGCTAACTGAACATTTTTTAGAGGGCGAAATTTTATTTATGGGTCATTTAGGGGGGGGATACAAGCTTAAACCCAAGTTTGTGGGATTGTTCCCTTGTTCCCCGGCCGCCATCTTGGAAAAAGGGGTGAAAATACGTTTTTGGCTATATCTCTGAAACTATCCATCATACAAAAAAATTGTAAGGACAAGGTTATCGCTTTGCCTACAATCATGTCTATGTGACTTCTTATCATAAACCAAATTTCAAAAAGTTATAAGTAAAAAACTTTCCTTAAAAAAATATTTTTTTGCTTAAGAACTTTTTTCTTTTGACTGAAATCTGCCTCGAGTTTTTTTATTTCGTTTATTTCAAAACGCTCTTACAGAGCTCCAACAAAATTTTAATTTACTTTTATGATCCCTTTTTTATTTTATATAATAATAAAATTGCTTCTTCTATGAATGTTAAATGTACCCATGTAACATTTATTGCCTATGATTCAAGAAACGAGGTATCAGATAGTCACTTCTTCCTTGAATCTTTATACTTCCATGCCACATAAAACACAAACGTGACTTAAAAAAACTCAAGAATGGCTAGACCGATTTGACTTGACGTAAGGGAAACATAAATAAAGAAAAATAAAAAACTAACAAAATTTTTTAAACAAAAACTGTTTCTAGCTGGGAAGTATTTGATGACTTTTAAGAAATAAAAATTATCAATTGGTTGTCATATTTATGCCTTTGACAATTTGTGTCTCATAGCAGGATGAGACCCGATCTCTTAACTGTGTTATAAAATCTATTAAGTTTTGACACAAATATATAATATGAGATACGGAATTCACTGTTTCACCTTGTGATAAATAAAATATGACGTGGGATGAATTAGACACGATAATCAGGGGTAAATCCCAGTTGTGTAATACAAGGTATTTCTTGTTATACAATCACCACTGATCAGGAAAATATCGAGAGGATTCATAATATGTGAAAAGTACTCATCGCCAATTTGTCTTTGTCATCGTCAATTGAAACAAAAACAGATGATATCTGATGCCATTGTGGTATTAAAATGGTCTACAATCTCGGTATTTATAAGTGTTAATTGTACCAGTATAATACGTGTAATATAACTAATTTGAGTGTGCGACCAACCAGGCTCCAGAACCACTCCTTATATGGAAATTGTATTCATTTTTACAACAAACTCCCAAGCGAAATTAGAGAACTATCACTAAATAAATTCAAAGCCCTTGTTAAAAGTAAATTAATTAATAAAAATGATCCTAATCCTTGGGATTGATTTGCTCCAGTTCAAACAATTTGTATTAAAAACTTGGCGATTGAAAAGAGTGGCGGAAAGTTTCTTGCCACTTCTTCTTACCCTCTCTACGCCCTTGACTTGCGAACTAGTTGTAAATGTAAATTAACAATTAATTTAATTTGTTTTTCTTAACGTTCATAAGTGTACATGTTTACCTATATGAATAAAGATATTTTGATTTGATTTGATTTGTTTGTCACCAGTACCGCCCAGCCATTCATTAATAAGTGCTACTAGGCTACCACAGCCGTACTTTGTAAATAGCATTCTCATAGGTACACGTACCATCAGCGATTTAAGAAATATAATATGATATCGGACGATCGAAGATTTGTAGCCGGTCTTACGTTTACAGTGATCTTTTATTATTAACATTGTCCTCTCTTACTGCCATGCTGTAAAATCAGCAGAATTTTCCAGATTCCGTCTACAACATATGAGTTCTGGCTTCTCTCTTTCGAATCCTTCGCGATTATAACAGATTAAACTGTACTTTGTGTGGGATGATCAATTAAAAAAAACATTGTGACGTGTCTGTATGCAGACCGCCGTTAATCCGCCGATTTTCTGTGCTTTTTTTTTCTACTTAACAGAATGCCCTGGGAGATACGACCTTCAATTGTTTAAAGAGTTGGCCCATGCAGCGATTTCTAGGCAGGCAGCCCGTGGACGTCTTTGGGCGTCCGGTAGGCTCATCACCCTAACTTACTAAAAAAAAATATTTATATATCGTTTGCGGTTTCAATATATCCACCAATAACATTTATTTGAGACATTAATTAACGTACTTTATTCATTAAAAGCAAACAGCGATCGAGAAATAACAATTTCGATTGTGACAAATTTGCATGATTTTTCAATGAAACTGGGAAATATCGGGAGTAAACAGGGAGCAATAATTGCTGTAGCTCTCATTACAATACGAGGTCATGTGCGATTGGTCGGGAGACTAGTCGAGCGATTAGTTTATTAAAAAATTTGTTAAATCTCTGTTCACTTTTATGGGCATAAAAAAACGTATTTTAACTTAAATTTTGGCTTGATAGACATGTATTATACATGATACATGTATCTACTATTTACTAAGACTTCAGGAACATAATGATTTTGCGTAACTTAAGACTAATGATTAATTTAAGTCTAACATAGAACTAACTAAGGATATTTAGCATGAGAAAGCGTCCACTTAACACTAGTTAAAGGCAAGACACTGTTGTTGTGTTCAATTTTTTCACTTACTGTTTAGCAGTTAATACTGCGTGCACTCACACTAATTCACTAGCTGAAATCTATTTGTCCGTTTCAGTCTGTTTACTAGGCCCGTGGTGTTGAATTGAATAGTCTCAACTTTCACGTGATGGTGGAGACTAAGTTCGTGGGCAAATAGTTAAACAAGAAAAAGAAACTGAAATGAAAGACTGATTTTTTTTTAATTTTAGAATTGTATAATTTTTCATGTATGTATATTTTCTTGCATGTCCATAGTACATTTCGTTTTTTAGCTTATTTTCTATCTTATTATTATTCGAAGAGATCGCTTGTTAAGGAAAAAGCCGCCTGTTGCATCTGAAATTTTATATATATTTTTTTTTTTTATGTAACGAAGTATAAATAAAACCCTCCTTAGTCATGTAACCTAACATTAGTTAAGATCCACATATACATATTACCCATATATTGTACTTAATAATTAAAAGGAAAATAAAGTAAACTAACTCATCGCACTCTTGAAGCCAATATGAGCCCATTAGTTTATTTATACCACACTCATAATGTACAACAATCTCGTTTCCGATAAAGTCCAATAACATTAGTGTTAGATTTACGAACTCTTTAATAAGTCAAGTTGTTGTAGTAGTTTTTGTTTATCCAGCGTTGCAACCCCACTAACCCTAATGTCATCTTAGTTTTAAGCTCATTTTGAAACAATTAAAACCAGTCGACACCCAGCTTCAAATACAGTATTTTATTAAACGTATATTTAAATATATCCATACAACAACCGCCACCGGTTTTATTTCTCTTTAAAATAATATTGTTTTAATTACAGATACAAAACTTCAGCCACTTCAACATATTGCATGAAATTTTATAGCGTGTTGAAGTCGGAAATCAAGTTGCCGCAATATATACTTACAAACGAGTTAAATTCATTTTCATGTCCCGATAAAAGTTTCTGTTTGTTTCTAGTTTATATCTCTTTATAGGGATGAGCTGTAAAGTTTGTAAAATCGCAGTCTGATAATAGGTGTTATTTAGAGTAACAGTGATTTAATACGTACAAGAAGTACTCAAAATCTATCATAAGTATTAGATTACATAAGATATATTAAATTCAATTTTTATATACATTAAAGAAGTCTTTGAATTTGATCTGAATTTAACAGTGTTTATTGAACTATATCAATGATGATTTGGTACAAATGATGCTTTGTGACGAAGCTACGTGTCTTAATCTCAAATATACACGACAGAGTCAACGATAGAACATTGTACACGATAAAGAAAAATGTAAGATATCGAATCTAATTTAAATTTGATAGTGTTTATAAAACCATACTTTGTCTAAGACCCCTACATATAGTGTTGCGTTAACATGAACCCTCACTTTTAAAGCAAAATGAGAAGTCACTAAATCATGAAAAAATGCTGCCACTATGTATTTCAAGTAAATTATTTTATTCAAAGTAGATATATCGTTAAACCACCCTAGTACTAACATCACTGTTCCAAGTATATGTGACATATACTACATCCCTATATCCGCATTGCCGACCCACTTTCAAGAAAAATAATAAATTATTTAAACGCAATAACTCCCGACTAGCATAGCTGAATTATGGAGGTAATTATTTTGCCTGATACCGAGTTATTTGTTGAATACACTAGCGTTGCGGAAGATTGCAAATATTTTTCGTTGTTCGTGCAAAGACCTCGTCGTAGTAAGAAATTGTGGGTTGTGAAACTTTTAATTTATACTTTTAAACTATTATTTTTTCGACTGTTTTTTTTTTTAAATTTTTTGTTGATGCATAAACACGGCATATTACCGCGTGGATTCTGTTTATGGCGAAAAAATTTACCAGATGCCGAAAAATATACTTATTAAAAATATCTAAATCAAAAACCTAAACGTAGCCATGTGTATCACATTAAAATGTTAGTTTATAATTTAAGAGATCTAAGTATAACTAAATAATTGTAAAGGAATTTTCGGGTTTTTCAAAATACCGTATGAATTCTTAAAAGGCCAGAAACGCACTCGCAAGCCCACTGGCCCCTCAGGTTATTATTAGCATCAGATGAGTCTCCTGTACGTTTGCCCCTTTTATATTTATAAGAGGAAATAATAAATTGAAAGGCGCGCATATCTTATGGAGTAAAGAACTGGCACATTTAATTTTTTGTATTTAGTAACATTTTCATAAAAAAACTTATTTTAATTTAGTAAATTTACAGGACATTAAAAAATAATATAAGCATCTGCTCCCCAGCATAATGCTGAGCCAGAGCCAGTTAGAAACACACACACATTACACACATAAAATGTACCTTATTCTTTTTTTTTTCATAATTTCTTGTTTTTTATATTATTATTATTTTGTGTAATTCTGTGTGTGTTTCGTAAGTTAAATGTTATGTCTATTAATCTATACACACATTCTTAAGAGTAAATCATCTCTTTGTTAGTCCATTTTTCTTAACTGTTCGAGTATCTAAATGCACAAAAAAGAAAACATAAACGCAGCAGAGTTGAGAATGGTGCAACTAAACAAAAAATGTAGATTACAGACACAGTAAATTGTCATCCCGTAAAAGAGTACGCCATAAAACGCACTTTAAAAGTGTGCACTAGGCTTGGACGTGACAAAAATGAACAACGCTGCGGACAGTTGGCGCAGATAAAACTGACTTATGAACGCTGACACTGTGAACGTAGCACATGTATATCGACTTGCTATGCAACATAAAGGAATAATTTAAAATATAATTGGCTATGCCAACAATTCATCTGGAATTGTATACGAAAATAACTTTTGTATGATACTCAAGGCTTATAATAATTTACCAAAAACATTTCAAAACCAACTAGTTTTAAAAAATCGATTTAACGAACTCTCTTGGAAAAAATATTATACTATTAATGATTAATGCGTGTAAATTATAATTTACATTAACTTTGATAACGTAGTATATTTAAATAATGTGATGATTATTGATGAATATAAGAATTGAATCATACTGTAATTGTAACTTCTGTTTTTTCTTTTAGGACAAATTTGCTCGCCATTATACCGCCATAACATTTTTGCACTATGCTCATGCAAATAGATTATTATTATAAATAAATATATGTCTATATTATTTAGACAAGATCTTTATGAAGTATCTACTTCATGTGCATGTAGTATTCCTTTCTCTCTCTCTCTGTCTTTGAATTTTGAATTTCATCACCGCATGATCGGTGATGAAACTCTACTTTATTTAAAATAATGCATTTTGACAGATTCAGATTGCTTATAAATAAACGAATAAACTTGCGTTTATTTGGAATGTTTATTAATAATATCAAACATGTTTGTGTGAGCGGAAATATGAAGATTTTATTTTTATATTTTCGATGTAATACAGATTAAAATTTGTTATATCTCACTTCAGTCAGCTCATATTTGACCGTCGTGGTCAGCATGGAAATGATTGGTGAACGGCCACGTGATCTTTTGCCTTCTGTGTTATCAAAAAGACCAGTTTCTCCAAGTTCTCATCGCCTTTACGCATTGTATGGCTAAAATATAATGTAAATTGCTGTCGATATACAGTAGACAGGCGAGTCCTGATGTGGAACTTGTGCTCTTCGCATTCCACGGTATCTTGGTAATTTGTTAGATACTTTTTTTATAGAACAGGAGGCAAACCGGCAGGAGGCTCACCTGATGTTAAGTGATACCGCCGCCCATGGACACTCTCGATGCTAGAGGGCTCGCGAGTGCGTTGCCGGCCTTTTAAAAATTTGTACGCTCTTTTCTTGAAGGACCCTAAGTTGATTTGGTTAATTTATAAACCGCATTAAAACATGTTTAGTTTAAAGGTGTACTCAGTGATAAGCAAGGTGTTCTAACTACGTAACTATTAAACGATAAAATCATATAAAATTGTAGAACCTGAAAACTCTGCGTGTAGTTTAAAGGCAGCGTTTCCGGGAATCCTTTATCAAAGTAAACTAAACCGAGCCCATACTTTCATACTTTTCAGTTGCACCGTTTTACATAGCGTGCGTTTAATGGACTCTTCTGATATTTACACGGGTTGGTTCGTTAATTTTTGTTAAATGTTCGTATGAAATATGAAATTGCAAGTATAACATGAATTATTGGAGCCGCGACTCGACATTTGAATATTGTATTTTTATGTTGAGGAATTAAAATGCAAAATCCTGCAACGACGATTTCATTCCCTTTGGAAATTAAACTAAAATTGACTAAAATTGGCCCCTGGTACATATTATCGACTACCGGTACCCGGAGCTGGTGCGTTCTTTGCTCAACAGAAAACAGAAAAATTCGAATAATTTCCGGGAAAACCCTAAAAACAGCTCTTTTCTTTTTGCCATACAAACGTTTTCCAATTGAAATGTATACTCAATAACTATTAATCCTACCTACAAAACTCGTAATCGTGCATTGTTTCATGTTCCTCACATCAATACTAATTATGCTAAAAACTCAGTTTTGTATCGCGCTGCCCGGACATACAATGACCACTATTTAGGCCTTGACTTGTTTAGGTTATCGCGGAATGTGGTTAAAAAGTATATTAAGAATATCCATAGCGCAAAACCACCTACATCATAAGCTCACCCCACATACACACCATCACGTACATACCCACACTTTTACACCATCACACAACACAACCAATTAAGGCTTAGTTAATTAAATTAAATCACAATTAGTTAATTGTATTAAATACTTTGTTTGTTTGTTCCCTTTTTAAATCTTTTTGTTATAGAATGTATCATGTATTCCATTTGTGGCTATATTCTCAGTGTATTTGTTTGCTATTATATATAATTTATGTTAGCTATAGGAGTACTAAATAAATAAATTAATTAATTAATTAATAAAGTTCATATTAAATTACAAGCACTCACTGTTGTCTAAGCAATGTAGGTTACATCAAAGAGACCCGTCTATATTAATGTGATGTCATTGAGGCACACAACTTTTAAATATTTGTTTTAGGTTATCACTGCCCCTTTAGATTCTTGTCCAATCAGGTTTGAACCCTAAGTTCACCTCTTTGTTTAAAGCCCTCTAGCAGACGCCACAGTCGTGGACTATTTGTGGGTCACAGAATGATAACCAAAGTTAGTGGAGGCGAAAATACTTTGGTCACCCGAGCTGAACCTTACACATCGCCCTATCATCAGGGCGATGTGTATGATGTGTAAGGCGATATCAAAAATAGATAGGAATAAAATCTACCACATTCCACATCTTTTTCGCAGAATAAACATTATATCATAAAAATATTAATATTTGTGTCTATTTGGACGTATGACAGAGTATGTGTTTACTTAATATTTTATTTTCTATCATTCCTATAGGATGCCTCTGTTTTATTAAAAACTTCAATATGAAAAAGTTAATCATTTTATAAGGCATCAATTTAGTTTCGCTTTGAGATAAGTTTATCGGAATAAATTCAAAACTCTCGTTACGTTAACGCAAATTAATCAATAAAGCTTTTTAATAATCTGACGAATATTTAAATGATCCTAATCCTTGGGTTTGATATGCTCCAGTTCAATCAATTTGTATGACTCAAAACATGGGTAAAGCGGAGAGAGTTTCTTACCAGTTCACCTTGCTTAACATCTTTTCTGTTGACGTCCATTATGTAGTACATGGTTATCAATATGAATAAAGGTATTTTGAGTTTAAGTTTACTTGTATTGGTAAGCTACGTGTCTATCTCTGTCTATGGATAGAAAAGTAGACTGTCATGTCAATACGTTCTCTACAGTAGCGTGTATGAAAATAAAATATGTATTTAAAGTTTAAATAAAATATGTCACCATACACACAATATTGTTATTACGTATAATATACTACAAAACTGCTAGAGTAACTTAATATAATTGTAAATATTTTCTTTATTCTTTGATATATTTGGGGCTTAATTCCAGAAATCAACTCAGATGCAAGTCCAACAGGTAGTTTCTCAACTTATTAAAACATAGATATTTCAATAGAAAAGAATCACTGCTGCATAATATAGACATTAATTATGAACATTAGTTTCAGCTTAACAAAATACCACAATAAAGGCTATTAATTTTAACCCGCGATATTTCACACAGCGATTGAACATTATTATAATTTACATCTAATTATTTTATTTGTTTATGCAAATAACTCGTTAACTGCTATTGGCAAATACATTTACATAATTCAATGTTTTCATGATAATCAACGAATTACATTTAAATTGTTAACTTAGCCCAACTGTCATTCGTAATTATATTTTTGACATAGACAACGCCACAATTACAAATAGTGTAATGGTTGCAGCTCCTTCAGACGTAGTGTAAAACTTTGCGATTAAATACAGTGGCAGAGAGTTTATTGCCAGTTCTTCTCTTCCGTTCCCTTGATTTGAGAACTGGCAGTAAATATGAAATTGGAAGCATTTAATGTATATTTATTTTTTTTAAGTTTTAAGTGTTCATTGTGTTACCTTTATGAATACATGATTTTTGACTTTTACTTTGAATCGTGCCGCTCCTGTTCACGTTTCTCACGAGCGTTATTCCTAGACCTTTCAATGTTCACATTGGCCGTCTATGCCTATGACATCACTCATTATACCACCCACAAAGGAAGAGGTGTCATCGTGGTCAGGCTTCAAACCAATGTATTACCCCACAAGAAAACGCCATATGATATGATGGATTGAAAATCGCTGTAATAAACGAGCTTTGCTGTATTCTCAACCGTAACATCGCGTATCTCTTTCACTGCGAACGCTGCAGAACTTTGTTAATTCGAAAGACTTTCTATGTGTAGGCTCCACTGGAGTTTACTATCTAAAGTAATTCCCAAGAAGACCGCATTATCAACAAAGTCTATTTCCTGATATTTAATTATTATTGAAAATGACTACTTTTTAAATTTAATATATATTGTCTTCGTTTCGTTTAGCTTAAGATTATTTGTATTTAACCAGTAAACTACACTGGAGATTTCACTTTTTCAGAAATGCACCATTTATGTATATAGACGAGGAATAAGAAGGGCCAAGTATGGATGCGGTACACCAAAAGTAAGGGACGATATATGTGATATAGTTCCTTTTATTTATTTTATTTTTATTTTATTTTTACATTTAGGTACAAAAACAGAAAACAGATTGATTACATACATACAGTTATTATACACTAAACAACATTTGAAAATCTGATATCCAATTATATCTGTACACAGCATTTTACACTAAATATCAACCAAACAACATACACATATTAAATTGAATGACAAAAAAAAGAAGAAAAGAACACACACATATATATATATATATATATATATATATATACATTAATTAATTCAAATTAGTATTTAAGGTTGCAAGTATTCACCATGAACTAATTTTTTAAATTTACAAATATTATTGTGAAAAATATCAACTTCAGTACACACAGCATTATAATATTTGCACATTCTAACAAGCGGAGCATTCTGGGACACATTGTTATTAGTTACAGGTATCATAAATAATTCCTGGATGCGCACAGAACGCGTCGGTACCTTGATTTCTAGTTTCTCTAAAAGGTAGCTGTCAAATGAGCCATTTGCTATTTTATGTATAGTGCACAGGTCGCTCATCCACCTCCTCCTTTCAAGACTTACCATTTCAAAGTGGGCAAGACGCTGGTCATATTGGTTTATTTTTCGCCTAAGACCATACTTACAGCACAATGCTTTAACAAACCGCCTTTGTATAGATTCCAATCTATCTGTATGAGTTTTGTATATCGGGGCCCATACCGCTGAACAGTACTCAACCATGGTTCTCACGAGAGAGCTGTATAAGACAATCAAGGAGTCGGCTCGCCTGAATGGTTTAGCGGTTCTTAAAATAAAGGATAGCATCCGGTTAGCTCTACTACATATATGATCATAATGTTGTCTAAAAGATATCACAGAGTCAAATATCACTCCCAAGTCGCGAATCACCTCAACTCTATCAACAAGAATACCCTTAACATTATATTTATACTTGACAGGGTTCCTTCTTTTTGTAAATGTTATAACTCGGCACTTCTTAATATTCAGAACCATAGAGTTTTCATCGCACCAAGCAGAGATAGTATTAATATCCGATTGTAAGGTCTCACAATCTCTTTCATCGGATATACGTCTGAAGACTTTAACATCGTCTGCATATGCCAAACATTCACTGCTTATTTTGCTAAGCAAGTCATTCACGAATAACAAAAACAGTAAAGGACCCAGCTTTGACCCCTGGGGCACGCCCGATGTTGCTAAAAATGGCACAGATTCATACCCACTCAGAGCAACCAGTTGTGTACGGTTCAAAAGGTAAGAACTTAACCATCTATATAAGTTCCCATGAATCCCCAAATGCTGAGCCTTCACAAGCAATGCAAAATGGTCCACTCTATCGAAAGCTTTTGAAAAATCGGTATATATAGCGTCCACCTGCTTTTTATCATTGAATGATGAACATAAATAAGTAGTATAGCATAAAAGATTAGAGTTGGTTGACCTTCCAGTAACAAATCCATGCTGTCGTGGGCTCAATATATGTTTGAGATGGTTATACATATGGGTATAGATAAAACCCTCGAATATCTTAGCAAATAAGTTTAGAATACAGATAGGTCTATAATTCAAAACATCACCTTTGTCTCCAGATTTATACACTGGTGTAACTTTGGCTATCTTCCATAGGCTAGGAAATACTCCCTCGTGCAAAGATTTCTCAAATATAATCAATAACGGTGTAACAAGAGCAGTAGCGCAAAAACGAACAAAAATAGGTGGAATCCCGTCAAAACCAGCACCCTTAGAGAGATCGACACTTTGTAACTTTTTTAACAGTTCCTCTCTAGTTATTTGTAAATTACCAATAGAGTAGTTCGATGACAGAAAGCTAGGAAAGTAATTATTTGTGGTATTAGAAGAGTAAATTGATGAGAAATGACTAGCAAACAGGTTTACAATATCTTCACCCGTAGTACCAACCTTGTCTTGATAACACATCCGACCAGGAATATTATTGGTGATACGTTTAGATTTTGTGTAGCGCCAAAAAGCTTTTATGTTGAGTTTAACATCCTCTTCAATTCGTTCTATATATGTTCTGAAGCAACTCTTAATAACTTCCTTAGTTCTAGTTCTGAGCATAGAGAATTCGTCATAGTCCCTTGGGTTACCAAATCGCTTATATCTAATATGAGCTTTGTTTTTAGATGTTAGCAATTTAATTAAATTTTTGGAATACCATTGCGGATATTTATTGTTTGGACCATTAGACTTAGGAGTATATTTTTCTATAATTGAATGTATATTGTTGTAAAATAACAGAACAAATTCGTCACACCCCATATTGAATGAATATTCAGCCCAATCAATTTTCAATATATCCTTTCTGCAGCTTTCATAGTCAGTTTTACGAAAACATAGTTTTTTAAGCAATGTGTGCTGTATCAATGTAGAAGGAGTGGTTCGAAGTATAAGTTCAAATGTCGGATGGTTCTCATCTAGACGACTTATGTGTAGAGTCGGTGTAATTGTAAATAAGTCTGGGCAGTCAGTTATAGCTAGATCTAGTATTCGACCCTTATAGTTTTTATTAAAATTTAGCTGTCGCAATATAGTTACATCGAATAGGTCACACAAAGCTTTTGACTTTTCACAGTAATTGTTCAGAGGACAGCCAGTTTCAGTTGACCAGAGAACATTACTAAGATTAAAATCACCCAATATACAAGTCCTGTGATCAGACATGTCACCAGCTATGCGACCACATTTTTGAATAAAATCACAAGCTGCATTTGCCGATAGATATCCAGGCAGATATGCAATACATAGATTCATAGTAAAATCACCATACAATGTGATTTGTACCCACAAGTCCTCGACACAGTCAGACTGCCAGTCATCTCTCAACAAAATTTTGAGTTTCTTAGAATAAGCAATTAGTACACCACCTCCATGATCCTTACCATACCGTCGACAAAATCCAGGATCACGATCCCTACGTACCACACAATATCTGTCATCGAACAGTTCAGATGAAAATACATCGGCATCTAGCCAAGTCTCGCATAAACATATTATATCAAAGTTATTACACAATACATTATTGTAAATATCAACAGTCTTGCTCTTCATACCTCTTATGTTCTGATAGTAGATTGAAAGAGACATTTTAGCTATTAAGTATTTATTTTTACCCGTGATGGGTACTTGAGTATGCACTGATAGTATTAACTTATTAGAGCAAGGCTTTTGCTATTTTTAATCAATATATACTTAGAATCAATAGTTTTTCGAACGTATATACGTCCACTTTTTACCCATGTAAATTTATATCCAAGTTCTTTCGCCCTTTTACGAGCCGCGGCATGTAAAGATTTGTTGGAAGGCGATAAATGTTCACTCACATACACTGGTTTCTTATCACCTGCGATTCCTAGTAATGATGTATTTAATTTGTCACTAGAGTTGGATTTATTATATCTATATACAGCAGAGTAAAAGCTATCACGATCTTCCACGCATCTAAACTTGACAATTATACTACGAGGTAGCTTGCTTTCTCTATTCAACTTAGCGACTCTAGTGCACTTTACTATTGCATCTTCCTTCAAATCATGACCTATTACACGAGAACATTGTTTCAGAAGATTAGGCAAATTTTCATTATAGTGCTAAGTGTCATTGAGCGCTCGGTTCTCGTAACGACCGCACGCACTTTAAATTGTTCTCTGACCGGTTCTTATTGCTAGTGATGTGCCACTGTCGATAAGTCGATAACATGGACAAATTCGTCACACGATCGTCTTCAAATCCAGATCTGGCTAGTATTTCCGCCAAAAGACGTGGGGATGATTTAAATAAATGGAATTATCCAAAGAGGATCGCCATTCCGAAGCGTTTTTCGAGAGACACCACCACTCCAACAAGCAACCGCTACAGCAACCTCCCAGTGGATACCGCCCATGAAATCTCAGAACCTTTTAAAAATGCCTCTAAAAAGAAGAAGATTGGACGTGTCCCGCCAATCGTAATCGAACTTCGTGAAGACTGGACTCACCAGAAACTAAAGGATATAATTGAGAAATATAACAAAAGCTACCATCTTGAATACAGGGGTAGTAATCGAGTCAAAATCCAATGTTACTCACCTGAGGGTCATCAAGTCGTAAAAAATGGACTCCTAAATGAAAATGTATCATTCCATACGTTCACCAGGAAGGATGAAAAAATGCCTAAAGTAGTTATCAAAGGTCTTCCTTCGAACCTGATCGATTGCCTTCCAGCGGAGCTAGAGTCCCTTGGCTTTGCTGGCACTACTGCCACCCAAGTTAAGCTGAGTAAGCCCGTTCAATGCCCCCCGGTAATCATACAGCTTCCTACAGGGACCGACATGGCAAAGTTCAAGCAAATCAAGTACCTGGCTAACTGCGTTGTTGTGATTGAGCGCTACAGAACTAGTAGCAAAAACTGTACCCAGTGCTACCGTTGCCAGGGTTTCGGCCATGCTTCCCGAAACTGCAATAGACCCGCTAGATGTGTCAAATGCTCTCTGGCACATCCTACTTCACAGTGCCCCAAAAAGGGCTTCATAGAAACTGTTCGTTGCTGCAATTGTGGGCAAGACCACGCAGCAAATTTCTCGCAGTGCACGGAGCGGGTTAAGTACCTTGAACGTATCAAGTCCAAGAGAGAATCGTTTCGCAACGCCATCATGAAACCAACCCACGCGGCTACCAAGCATAGCGTGCCCTCTCAAATGTTTCACGCCCAGGCAACAGGGGCACCTAAATGCCATGATTCTCAACCAGTGCCATCGCGAGTGCCCCCAAGGACTGCCCCAACGAGTGAGGACTGCACAAACTTCAAACAAGACACAACGACGAGTGAAATGCTTCAAATTCTCTCATCTATCAAAACCCTCAAGAAGGACTTCATAAAGTGTGATTCTTTCATGGACAAAGTAATATTAATTCTGTCTCACTTTGGTCATTATGTTTAACTTTAATGAACTACGTGTATTTTATTGGAATGCCGATGGTATTCACAAAAAGCAGCAGGAACTAGCGGAACTGGCGGTAAGAGATCTTAATGTTGACATCATCGCACTCAACGAAACTAGATTAACAAAGCGGCTTACTCTCCAAATTCCAGGCTTTTCCTGCTATCGACTTGATGGCCGGGTCGACGGCTCTGGTCAGGGTATTGCTATCTTGGTTAGGGCCGATTTAGAACACGAACTTCTTTCAACTCCGCCGACCCTTAACCTAGAGGCCATAGGAATATCCCTTTATTTTAACCACGGCAAAATTACCATTTATTCTGTTTATCAGTCACCCAATATGCCCTTGCTCCCTAGTGATTTAAACGCCCTATTTTCGTCAGATAATAAAATACTAATTATGGGTGATCTCAATGCTAGGCACCCTTATTGGTCACCTGGTCCAACCAACGCCCACGGTAATATAATCTACAAGCTCATGATCGACGACGAAGTCATTGTCCATGCCCCTAGTGAGCCTACTCTAGTTCATTACAATGAAAATAGGCTACCTACCAACCCTGATTTGTTACTTACTAAAAATATTTATACTGTTGACTCTATTGAGACCATATATGCACTCTCCTCTAACCACCTTCCAGTATTTGTACGTCTCGCTATTAAAGCGCGTCGTAAGCCAATTGTAAAGCTAAATTATGCAAGGGCTGACTGGAACGGTTACCGCTCGTATTTAAACAAAAATATATCTCTACACAAAACGACCTTTAAATCTCCCGATAATATTGACTCCGCCATCTCAAACCTTCATAGCTCTATAATTTCTGCAAAAAACTTCAATATACCGGTAACAACCCTTAAACCTTGGGAGACCTCACTGCCAAGAAGCATTAAAAGAAAAATAAGAAACAAAAATCGTCTCAGACGTTATTCCGCCAAAGAAACGAATATTGTAACTCGTAAACTTATAAACCGTAAAGTGAAATACCTCCAACAAGATATCAATGCTGCATTAATAAATCACCGTGACAACCTGTGGGTTCGTAAACTTAGAAAAGTTGACAATCCTTGTACCGATTTATGGCGCATTGCCAAAGGGCTGAAATCAACTTCTACCCCACTTTTAGCCCCACTTAAAACTAAAGATGGTTCCACTACCTCAAATATCAAGGAACAGTGTGAAGTTCTAGCTAATGCTTTTTCTCACAACATGTTGCTCACCCATAACTGGCCCAGCGACGAGCAGTCTGTTGTCGATGCCTCCTGGCACTCTCTAGACTGCCTCCAACAAGATGGTTATCAAATTCAACTGGTTAAACCAGCTGAAGTAGCCAAATTTATATCCTCTCTCAAAACTCGTAAAGCAGCTGGACCGGACGAAATCTCGAATCACTTAATCAAACAATTACCCCAAAAATGTATTGTGCTGCTAACAAAAATATTTAATGCCTGCTTACTGACTGCATATTTCCCTAAAGACTGGAAAGTAGCCAAAGTCATCGCAATACGCAAGCCGGGCAAAGATCCATCTGATCCTGCAGGTTATCGTCCAATTAGCCTCCTACCATGCCTAGGAAAACTTTTTGAAAAAATTTTATGCATCCGACTTCGCCGAGCGACAGAGCTTATAATAATTGATGAGCAGTTTGGCTTCCGTGAAGGTCATTCATCTACCCAACAGCTCGCTAGAGTAGCCGAGACTGTGTCTCATGGACTCAATTTGCGTGAGTCGACAGGCATGTTCCTCCTTGATATTGAGAAAGCCTTTGACACAGTCTGGCACCAAGCCCTTATCCATAAACTACTAAGAATTGGCGTACCTATAGCAATAATTAAAATAATGAAATCGTACTTAACCCATAGATCTTTTAAGGTGCACATAAATAGCACAATCTCTTCACCCAAATCGGTCCTAGCCGGAGTCCCGCAAGGATCAATTCTTGGTCCACAGCTCTTTTTACTATACCTTAACGATATACCCATACAAACCCGCACCAACCTCGCCTGTTTTGCCGATGATACGGCATCCTTTACTTCTTCCAAAGACCTGGATTTGATAATAAGTCGCCTCCAACTTTCACTCGATTTATTGACTAATTTTTTTAAGAAGTGGAAATTAAAAATTAACGCCTCTAAAACAGAGGCAATTATGTTCTCCGGGACTAGGTCGCTACCATCTCGTACCCTCAACATTGAAGGATATGCGATTCCATGGAGTCGCTCTGTTAAGTACTTGGGTGTCATATTGGACAATAAACTCAACTGGACCCTTAACACGCAACACATTAGGCTCAAGAGCATGAAGGCTTTGAATGCACTAAGCCCCATCCTTAATAGAAGTTCGTGCCTCAGTAGCAAAACTAAGCTAAGTGTATATCGCACCTTAGTACGACCATGCATAACCTATGCCTGCCCAGTATGGAGCAGTACGTGCCCTACTAACCTTAACAGCTTACAAATTGTGCAAAATAAAGCATTAAAATATGCATTTAATACCCCGTTTCGAACAAACCTTCTAAATCTTCAAATTAATATTAAGTTTCCGACTATTCACGATTTTATATACGAACTATCTAAGAAATTTTATTTACATATCAACCGACATAGTAAAAATAAACACATAAATAACCTTTGTAAAACGCGGAAGAAAAATTTAAGTTACATCGATAAATACAACCGATACAAATTACCCCATCACTTGTTTCTTGAGTGCGATGAATAACAGGCCTGCGCAGGTGCGCGAGTATTGGTCATCGCGTCGCGCGCGACCTCCGGTCTTATAATCAAGTGATATAAAGCCGGAATGCGCGTGCGTCGCGTTATCGATGCTCGCGCTAGCCTTAGCGGGTGACTGTTCCTATTATGATTGCTTGCCGTCCACTCTTTTGTTCTCGGTGCTACCCTATTTTTATTGTTAGTTATAATTAATTATTTAGTTAAATCTAGATATGATAAAATTGCAAATCTCACCTAAAGATTGCATAGTCCCAGTTTACCTCATTATCAATTGTAAACTTCGAAATATTATAACTTTAGTTTTTATCTGTTTTGTCTATAAGTTTTTAAAAAAAGCAATACGGCTTTTAAAAAAAACGTGTTTAGTTATAAGTTTGTTACATTCCAGGAATTAATGTACACTGGACATGTAGCACTTTTAATTGTTATTGAACATTAAATAAAGAATTTTTGAAATTGAATTGAATTATAGTGCTCAGGTACACCTTGCATCTCCAAGTTGTTCTCGCGCATATGTTGCTCCAAATTATTTAGGCGATCAGATAGTTCTGACACAGTGGACTTGAGTTCTAAATTCTCCCTAGAAATTAATGCATTATCTTTGGCTAAAGTTTCTATCGCAGACTTCATTTCATCATGCATTGTGCTCAAGAAATCAACAGACTGGCGAAAATCCAACAAATCATCTTTAATGGATGATAATTCTGTTTTCAAGATTCTAGATATCATCTGCGGCAGTTCAGTTTTAATAGCTTCAAGTACTTGATCACTTATAGCTGATACCAAGGCGTCTCTATCCTGTAATAAACCAGTATAACCAGGTATCTGTTGATCATCCGATTGCTTCCCTCCTCTTCTTAAAACCTCCGCGTCCACGTTTAAGGGCGAAGCCGAAGTAGGTGTAGGTGAAGTCATCGAAGTAGTAGCTTTCTTTTTTGTCTTACATGCCAAACACTTCCATTTTATTCTATTCATAGGTAAAATTTTCTTGAAGTCTAATTCCGTCAATTCAGCACAGTAAAAATGCAACCATGCTAGGCAGGAGACACATTTAATGCTGTCCACATCAGATGCAATTTTTAAACATTTGCGGCAATTCATTATTATTGTTTCCACTCAAAACCGTATGTAGGAATAATCAAAGAGTATGTTACAATAACTAGGTCCAAACTGCTTGTATCCAGCCGCTTGTATGGCAATAGTGTCACTGGCAGATGTCAAATGCCAAAAAATTAAATTAACCAATGACGTTGACTGACGTGTTTGGATATTTCTCTTTTTGTCGACAAATCAATATGAGGGCACTTCAAAAATGATTCATAGAATGCGTCGCAAAGATTTTTCTAGTCACTCAGCAATTCAGGATGTGACAGAAGAATCTCCAATATATGTGGTTCACAGCACCTTTATAAAGTATCGGATGCACTTTTTGTTGGGATTCACTCAGTACTTACAAGGTAACTTAATAAAAACCGCACACACAATGATACTGCTGTTACGTCAAATATTCGGTGATATTTAAGGATTTCGTGATGGATACAAAAAAAACCTTTGCAATGCAATACAAAATAAACTGCAAAACCTCCAATGGCATCATGAAGATTTTCTCAAGCATTTAAAATCTCAAAAATTAATTTAATGCCAGCATCGGCTGTGAAGCGACCTCTTGGAAAACCAAACCGCTATGCATACGTTTATTATTATTAAAGTGTATCAATAATTGATCAAGAATATTCAATGCTATTCAATGCAGGCAGCGCAGATATGGGTCTTAAATTAGTGGGGTTAGAAGTGCTGCCCGTTTTGAAAAACGGTGTGATTTTACTTACCTTCATCTGGTCTGGAAAGACTCCACAATCTATAATATTTCATGAATATCTGGGCGTAACACCCACCATTTAGATAAGCGCCCTGCTTATAAAACTATTAAATGAGTGATGAAATCGTACCGCCACTTAATATTCCCTGTTTTATAAGTTTATTTATTTATTATAACTTTCCAGTTTAGAAATTCGAAGCGTATTTAACGGTCTGCTACAAAATATAAATCGTAATTTTATTTATTTTATCCACAAAAAATGTAAATATTTCGTCTCAGATGTACTAAGTTAGAACGTTATACAGGTTTCATAGTGAATGCCTCAGAAATTCCAAAGTTCCATTTCAGTCTTGGAATATTTAGCGGGATAGAGATTTAACATGCCTAAGTTTGTTACCGCAACTCTGTTAACCATAATACAATGCAGTTAAAGTGCTAACTGTTAAATACTTTATAATTGATAGAACCATAACGACATCGAAGTAACATTATTAGTTTATGTTGAAAAAGTGTTAAAGCTTTATCATTAAAACTTGGTTCTACGGAAAAAACATTAACATGAATCAAACTCAAAATTGTAATTCTGGCTTTTTTGTTATTTCAACTCGTGATTTATTTATTTCTAACACACACATACACAGTATTTACAATTTTCTTAACGGTTAACCTACATTAGTTTTCATAATAATAAATTAATAAAAATATAAAAAGTTTGTTAGCTGTGGCAGTGTACCTTTAACGCTGGGAAAGCACCAACTCTGGTTTCACCAGTATATTTCCCTATTTAATTATTAAACCCAAAAATGAAGATTTGTTGAATATTGCATAGTAATCTTTATGGATATGGATTACTCTTAATGGATTCAGTCTGAAGTCAACGGTAGAGGGAGCGCCACTGGATGATTAATAACTTGTCAGTAGGATATGGAACCGACATATTTAGATCCATTCATTATGTTAATGGTTAGATAACTGGCGAAATAAATTACAAAACTAATCATGCCATTTGTACGATCCAAAGCTATTCTTACTTAGGATTTCTTAGTTTTATAAGCGTGACAAATCGTCGAAGTTACGCAACGAGAGTTTAGCACATATATACCCTCTGCAACATCTGCAACTGTTACATTGTATTCATAACAATTAACATTTTATTATACACGTATTGGAACGAAGTTCCTTATCGCGCGTAGCGAAAGGGTGCTAGACGGAAATAATTAAGACGAAAAGTTGTAACGACGAAGCTAGCGACATCTCTATGATGGAACGAAACTTTTTCGGAAAAAATGTACATGGGTGTCAATAGATGTCTCTATCTTCAGATTTGTTGTCAAAATGAAATACAATAAATTAATACAAAATTATTAATTTAAGCACTATAATTACTAACATTTTGCCTACTGATTAAGTTTATATAACATTATATTTGTTAATAATAAAAAACATATTATTATAACTTAAAAAAAAAATATTTCACATTTTAAAGGAACTTCGTTCCATCCGGGTTTCTCTTGACACCTCTGAAGTTTTTTTGTACATGAGTGGTCCATATAGAGTAAAAATAAAATCCTCTATTATTAAAAGCACCAGATGATCCAGGAGCCGTACACAATTAAATGATAAAAACACGTTTAATACTATATTTGCCGACAAATTTCAACAAAGGAACTTTCCTATCTTATATAAGATGAAAGTTAGCGTTATCTTCTCTTTGTTAAGTGAAACGTCTAAAACTTAGCTCTTAGCTGAAATGCAGATGCCTTAAACAATTTTATATTGCTGTGTTGAGTGTTTTAACACTTACGAATTCGGGTACACAGAAAAGTAGATTTTAGTTTAACCTTCTGTAGCGATATTGCATGCTCTTAATCTGATTTATTAAAATGGCAACACCGAAATTCATCTATACTTAATAAATAAATGTTATCGATAAGGCGGTGTAGGTTTTCTGAGTTTGACTCTCAAAGATTGTAGATTCAATCCCCGGCTTTTCACCAATTGACTTTCTTTGTATATGCGCATTTAACATTCGCTCGAACGCTGTAGAAAAACATCGTGAGGAAACCGGCTTGCCTTTGTCAAAATTAAATTATTATATATTAGATCCAATATGTGCCTTGTATGAGTATATAATATAACAGTATATAGCTTTGTCCCTTATTTAAGGTAGTAAAGTCAGAAATAATCCATAAAGCACCGTCCTTTTATTGCCATCAGTATAAATATTTCCGCCACGTGACATCCGGTCCCTGATAGCGGTTTCCGGTTTAGCGACATCCGCCTGGGAAAATAAATGCGCGATTTATCCTTAAGATATGGCACGTCTTAATAATTCTTTTCTTAGCTGTTTCTTGCGCCTGAGTACTGTTACTACAATATTTTTTAATCTATGGCCCTAAAGTACAAATTCTTATCAAGTTAATAAGGCGCTTAGTTAAGATATCATTTAATAAATTCGTAAAAGCCATGAATTTAATTTATATTTTAAGATGGACTAGGAATACGCTGGAATCGCGTGATCTTGAAGTAAATATATTTAACATTTTAACAGAATACCAAAGTTATGAAATATTACTCCTCTTTTCCAAGACACTCTTCTAAAAGCCAGCATTAATACTTGGCGTTGACACATCGAACGACGTTCAATTTTGCGGTCATATGAACGGCTCCAAAAAGCTTCGTGTATAAGAAAGGCGAGCCGGTATGCATTGCGTAGAGATGTGGAATCACTCTGCATCTTCTACCGCTTTTACCATGGAGAGTGTTCAGAGGAGGTTTTTTGGATTAATATCTGCAGCTGAGTTTTATCATCGGATATCGAGGCAGAATACTAAATTCCACCCGTATCACCTCAGCATTCGTCTGCATTTAGACTTGGGGTCCTTGAAGATTGTGCTTACTATACTTAAGAAGCCGGCAACGCACTCGCGAGCCCTTTGGTTTACATATACAATTAACATAGGTGGTATCACTTAACATCAGATGAGCCTCGTGCCCTATGCCCCCTGCTACAATAAAAAAAATGGTTTACATAAATATTAATTTATTTCATTAATAGAAGAAAATAAAAACAATTGAACGAGTCGCTTGATTTTGATTGGCCAATGGATATGTCTATTTTACACCACAATACAGATAAAACAGAAATACATTTAAATGTTTGTTAAGAGATTTAACATTCAAACGCTTATCTTGTATGAAAATATTGTCTTTAAAGGTGCAATCTCACAATATATATCATTATAGACATAATTATGCTGAGTATTTCACTAATTATGTGTTCAGAACTGGGTTAAACTACGAAACAAGAGGACTCCGTCCCGTACATATAATTTATACTCATGAAGCACTAATTTTTAAATTATATAGAGATATATACGCTGTGGCTAATTTTATCATTTCATTATTCATCGTGTGATTATATAGAACATTATTATATAAAGGCATTATATAAAATATCACCTCAAAAACTATCTATTCAATTCATAGATGGTAATAAATATATTCTAATAATAATTATTATTATTAATCTTAGTTTATAATGTTTTCTCAGTAAGCGAATTGTTGAACATAATTCATATGAGAAATAAAGTTATTCTAGCCTTAATGTAAATCAAAATTCTAATGCTTCGTCGTTGGCCAAATGAGATGAAGGGTTCGTATCGTGGCAGAAATCTTGTACACCTTAAACCTTCTGACCCCAGAACCAACATTGGGTTCCGTGAGCTTCTACACAGGATGTGTTTTACTTTGGATTCGCCACTAATCGCCACTATCGATCCTTTTTCACACGCCTCTGCTGTTTCATAAGTTATAACAATTATTAATGTCCTAAGCCTTGTGTACTTCTTCTTTATTATAGATATTATTATTGTTACGAGCTAGGGGATCGGATAGAAAACGCCGTCTATTTATTCAAGGGTTTATTTCAATAAAATCTACGAGGAATTCGTTACGCACAGAAAAACACTAATAACACACACAATGAAACACTGTCACTAATCACTTAAATTACTCAGTACTTTATCACTGGTATCACTTATTCGCACTTTTCCTCTTCGCTGTTTATCGCTTGGAATCGCATTCGATACTGAACTCATTGGTCGCGTTTTGGCTCGCTTATATATCCCTGGGAATAGTCTCGAATGATATTTCTACGAGAACTTTCTAGGCGGGAGCGCTACTGAGTAGCGATCGCACAATTCTAGAACGCGCGTACTCGCTATCTCTTTCGCACGCTGCTACGTGCCTGTCGTACGGCGTTCTAGAGTTCTCGGTCTAGCTTCGAGAAGGTTCTTATCTTTCCTCTCTTTCGCGTATCAAACAATGCTTGTCCCAGACCTAGAAAATTCGTTCTAGAATATTCCTTCATCAAAGGGGTATAACCAGGCCTGAAAACGCCTGAAAACTGGTCTGCTGAAAAGTGTACCATTTGTCTATACGTGTTCTGAAACCGACTGAAAAAATGTTTCAGCCTCCTAAAACTACGGCAACATTATGTAAATTTCGATTTTCTAATATGTGATTGACCCTCTCCCGAAACGGTCATAAATCACATTTCAGCCTGCTGAAAAGTTCTCTAAGTAGTGGAAAAATCTAAAAACATTGCAGTTGACCCGTCTTCGTAACAGTATGTTTGTCGTTCTCCTAATATATAAATCTTGCGCTGTCATATTTTGTTTTGCTTTGCTTTGTATCTTATCTTTATCAGTGAAACTTTTTGCGGATATGTCCAATGTATTTGTTTTATGTTTTTTTACTTTATAGAGATGTATCTGTTTTGTTTCCTTAATAAAGAAATAAAGTCCATTGTTAAGTTAAATAATGTTTGGTGCTTGACTTCATGCCTATGCCGTAGCATTTTACGTCTTAACCCAATAACCTATCTCAATCCATTATTATACCATAATCCATATTAACCATTTGAGATAGAGATCTTAAACGGAATATTTATAAAAGTGTGCAAATAACCAATCGACGGATTGTAATAGCCATCTGTCAATAAAAACTATCCATGGTAGGTCGAATCGGTGTATATGGATAGAGCTTTGTTTGTTTACAGTTCTACTGTGCCAATATCCTATCTTAAGAACTTACACCAGTTTTTAAAGTTATTAAAAAGCTATTTGATATGTTTTAAACATAAACATGTATATTTTTATATTATTTGTACGGTTTCATTTACTTTATTTGGTTTAAATTGATTATCAAATATGAGTGTCAAGAGAGAAGAGATTGCATTCTATCCGTCGCCATAAATGGATTGTCTTCGTACTGTTTGGTTATTGGGATGCAGATAGGAGATCGATCCACTGTCACGGTCTGAGATTGTGGATAAATTATTGGGTTCAGGAGTTAATCCATAACCTAATCAAATTAGATATTGTATAATATCTACTTTAGCAATAGGTATTATTAATAACGTCACATGCACACTATTTCGTGTCACTTTTAATACACAATAAACTGACAATCACGCGAGTTTCAATGGGAATTCTCTTTTGTGATTTCCCTATATCAAATAAAGGGAATATTTTCCTACAATATATCGTATCTACAAATCACTCATGCAGACATAATGTTTTGTATCCCACCAGCTATTATATCTTAGAAATGTTGAGGAAGTTATTTTTTTTCTATTTTTGCTTAGGACAGAAGGAACGAGGAATTTAATAACCGATTTAAAAAATATACTTGGATGTTACTGTTTCAATTTGGAAACTCTAAATACTAAAAACAAATAAATATGAATAAATAGGCCAGCATTGTATGTATGTGTATGTTGGTGTATTCGACTAACTAGACATCTATATAAATAATAGGGGACAAAATCATCATATTTGTATTGGATTTAGGAAAATATGTGTTTTAGTTATTATTCTTGTACATCATAGTAATATGATTATACATATTAAATACGTTTTGAAATATTTAGATCTGTTACTGTATGTACTGTTAAATCCGATAAAAGCTACACGAGATTTAGTGGAAACTCAAATCAATAATATATATATGTAAATTATATGTGTCTACAATTTCATAAGTAGATAAACTTAAGGGCCACTAGGTAAAAGAAAGGTCGGTGGGAACAATGCTCAAGACAGGGAGAGATGGAACCAATTGTAAAGATATATACTCTTTAAGTCCTTAAACAATTTATTGTGTGTATGTGTTGTAAATGTTTCAAGGAATAAATGAGGCTTAATTGTTATAATTATCTGTATCACCATTTCCAATGCACGCTGAGATCACACAATATAAATATTTATTCTTCTTTATCATTCGTTACATCGTTGTTATAAAGTTCTGACCATTATTAATGATTTAATGTTTAAAGAACTTTATTTCTCATTACAAAAAAAATATTTTATTTACATGAGAAACTTAATATTAATATGTATATATACGCGCGAGATACACGTTATAAGTTGAATAACAACTTATACTATATATAGAAGCAACTTTAATGCCTTTTCGACACACCAATATTGCGAATTTTAGATGGTAATTGATTAATTAATTTCACAACCTCATATAACAGACTTCTTCAAATAGTTTCTACGCGGCTTCAGCAACATAAGCAAACTCGCTCGACGGGTATTGCGTGTTGTTGTGTATTTGACGTTTTTAATTAGCTTGAACCTATCCAAATATGGTGCCCTTGTCATAGAACGAGAAGTAAAGGTAGACCACATCGTAGATGGGAAGATGATATTAAAAAGGTGGCAGGAGCCACATGGATGAGGAAAGCAAGAGATAGATCTTTGTGAAGAACACTTGGGGAGGCCTATGCCGAAAAGCAAGACAATCAAGAAACCGGTGTCTAATAGGAAATAATATGATATATTTATATTTACCTTAACTAAATTTCGTTAATAAGTATAAGTATTTATTTATTTATCCAAATATATATATCTTTTAGAAAAGGGCTGTAAAATACTGCTCAAATATAATTTCCTTGTATGAAGGGATAACAAATGACCAAATCGTGCATAATTCATATACAATTCAGGTCGTGTTATTCACTTGGTAGAAGTTGGTGTTGACATGGGTTGCATATCATTACGTTTGGTAATGCCTTCCGGAATAAAAATAAGGCAAATTTAATAACTAGTATTATTTACGTTATAATATATTATAATGGTGAGGCGTTTGCTTACTATCAAAGTTTGAAAGCGTATAACTACAATTTTAAATATAACTAACCTCACCTTTTTAATGTTCATTCGCCGTTACTTCATATTTTCTGAAACAATAAAAATATTATTTGATATAATAAAATATTCTTTTGACATGATTGTATCTCCATAATATATATTTCTTTATAAACAAGTAGTTGGTAAGTAATCTTTTTTTGAAGAACAGCGGCCAAACGGGGAGGCTCACCTGATCTCCTCGAATGGACTCTTAATGCCAGAGGGCTCTCAAGTGTGTTGCCGGCCTGTTAAGAATTGGTACGCTCTTTTATAACTGAGTCGATATCGTTCAGAAATACTTCAATAGTACGACGGACGGTCCAACTTAAGAGATAGGATAGCTTAGATCTCTAATTATAGTTGCAATTTTATTTTATTGCAAATTATCTGTTTATTATTTGATACAATTCTAACAGATGGCGCTGTGTTAAAAGAACCAACGTTTCACATAAGCTATCTACCTTTCACATCAGATCTCCTACAGTTTTCTACTATGTAGCTTACTACTATGTTGTTACTTATATTTAACAAAAACCTTTGCCACAGCAACGCTTGGCCGAGTCTGCTAGTATCTTTATATGAGAAACTTCATTAAAAAAAAACAATAATATAATTTGTTTCATTTTGATGTGCGTGTCTCGAAAGATGGCATAAACATAAAATTTCGTTACATAACATGTGACCAATAAAGGTGGCAAACAAGACAGAAAGAGCGGGTCTCGCGAGGAATTGCGCCCCGGCTCGCCCATTGAAAAATTCGCTCGTTGAAAAAAAAAAGTGAGATATATGTATAAGTCCCTGGCCACGATGGCAGGGTAGTAGAGTTAAATTTAAAAAAAAAACATGACCGTGTGTGACCAAACATTACAAATAAATTTTAGAATGAATTAAAATATATAATAGTAGTTTGTTATCTATTGAGTCAGACTCGAAAATAAATATTATTAAGAAAGTGCCCGAGTATACAAACACTGTAGATCCGAATAAATTAGAGAAAGTTGGTTCAAGGGTATTTCAATAAAAACAAGTTGGAACACGTGTTGGAATTTTCGGAATGAACAAGTAATTAGAAATACATTTATCACCTCAATTCAATACTGGCACATATACATATCAATGATTGGTATTACTAAGGTATAAAGATCGCGATATCAGCGCTACGGATCTTCATAAGTTTACAAACATGTTTTTTTATAGAACAGGGGGCAAACGGGCAGGCATCACAGCTGCAGAAAATGTTGTATTATCTGTATTTCTTTCCCCGGAGTTGGTATCGACTAAAACACAAAACTAAAATTTTATTTATAGAACAGGGGGCAAACGGGCAGGAGGCTCACCTGATGTTAAGTGATACCGCCGAGCATGGACACTCTCGATGCAAGAGGGCTCGCGAGTGCGTTGCCGGCCATTTAAGATTTTGTACGCTCTTTTCTTGAAGGACCCTAATGTATCGCTACTGTTATAGAGAGCTGGCGTAGGATTGGACAAAGTAAATACATTTTATTTAAATATACCGTGTTATCTTATTTACACAGTAATTAATAACTAAAACCCACGCCAACGTTTAATATGTATGAAAATGTAAGGCCAGTTTTATTACATATTTTACTTTCACAATTAAAAAAAAATGTTTTTTTTTTAATTTTCGAAATATCAAATTCGATCACTATAAGCTATCACGGATAAAAAGGAATATTGAGAATATCCATAGCGCTAAATACTTCGGTGCTTCAGCACCCATTTATACACATATACGCCCTCATTTAACTCCATAACACAACACAACTAAATTAGGTATTACTGAGTTAAATGTATTGAATATTTTTACTTATTATATAGTAGAATTACGAAATAAGTAAATTATACGCATATTTTAACAGACCCTTTATACTGAAAGAAACCATTTAATCATTACATCAATTTAAATTATTGTCTCATTGAAATTCACCAACTATTGATGCTCTCAAAGCCTCGTATCAAAGGAGCTATTGGAGGTTCAATGTTAACAAGATTTGGAGTGAATTGGCATATTCAAAGGACTTATTGAAATCAAGTATAAGCGCATATTATCTATGTAAATTGTTTTGTTTTATATACAAATGCCTAGTATATATATATGGTAAGAAAATATAAGTTTTACTGTAAAGTCAAAGTCAAAATCGTTTAATTATGTAGGTCACACAATGTACACTTATGAAGAAGAACTGGAACATAAACTCTCCGCCACTCTTTTTAATCGCCAATTTTTTTATTTTATACAATATTTGTACGAAGCTGCAATCATTACACCATATTCCACGTGACTTCTTAAGTCATTTGTCCTCTATCAGCAGGACGCATGGTAAAATAGGAGCACGCACTTACATTCTCGTGGGAACGAAACGCAAATCATAGTGTGTATATGATTTCTTCTGTCTGAGTTTAGATTTGTTCAGGCATAGTTCAATAGGCAATTGATACATCTTTTTTTTTTTTTTAATGAGGTGGAAATGCACTCATGCAGGCCCGCATCAAAAATGTCGAACTTGACGCGGGGACTGTGGGGCTGGATCTACACTCAAATCCCTCTGCTATTCACAGGGGTAGCGAGACCCCACCCACTAAAAACACCTCAGCCCAACACACGCCCTTAAGATGGCCCCTCGGGGTTCGCTAGGCATTCTACCCAAGGGACCCGGGCTTATATCCGACATAGAGAGCTCATCATGACCTTCGGTTCCGGGCCACTCGAGGTCGAGCCCCCAACCTTGAACTACCGGTCCTTCTACAGTCATCCCCAGACCTCGCCCTCAATCGCTCAGCTGCCTCCTTCTGCAGCATTACATGCTCACAGAAGGAGACCATTGCATTCCAGGCCTCCTCACTCCCTAGCATAGCTTTTATAATGCCCGGTAAAGTGAGGTCCGCCCCTATAACCGATACCAGGTCATGACGCTCTCTTGTCCAGGTGACACACTCAGCCACAGTATGCTCCGCCGTGTCTTTTGGAGCGCCGCAGTGGTGGCACAACGGATGGACCTCCCTTCTAGGCACCTTATGCAGATACCGCCCAAAGCACCCATGCCCAGACAATACCTGCGAAAGCCGGAACGTCACAGCACCCCAACGTCTATTAACCTAGAATAACCCAAATTATTCGAATTTGTAGCGAAAATATAATTAGTTAATTAAGACTTTTGTAAATGTATTTACTTAAATATAAAATACTAGCTGTACCCTGCCACACTTCGCTGTGGCACATTGTGATACGATCACACAAGTAGGGGGAGCAACTATGGATATCCAAACCCAGCTCGTTTATTAGGATAATCAGTCTTGATCGGTGAGTTTTATCCAAAACGCGCGCTTCTGAAAGGACAAATGGGATGGCTTTGGCAATGACGCTCTATAGAAGGAATTCTGTCAAACTTTGTAGAATTACTTTACGTGTGCGGCAAGAACTACCTTAAATAATACAGGTAAAAGTATATTGTTAGTAACGGTTAGCGTATTTTGGAATTCGTAATATCTAAATATATAGAACAAAGTCGTAACACGACTATACTACTTATAACTGAAGATCGGCTGGGCCGATATTAGTTCTCCTTTTTGGTAGATTCTTCTCCGCCCCAAATAGCAGAATATGTAATAAAATCAAATATCGAATAACAATTCATAAGTAAATTAATTTTACGAATGCAAACAGCATCTGTTGACAAAACTGCGCATCATTTAATTTCGAATTCGCATAACCCGGCTTTGATTTTGATCGAAAACTTGTGTTAGGTTATGTTAGGTTAGGTTAGCTCATCAAAAAATGTTGTACATCAGAAAGAGCTCTAACATGCAGTATCGCAATATCGCAATATTGGCGCTAGAGAGACGAGGCCTAATATGTAAAACTGCCTTTCTTCTTTTGCAATGGCAAGCAATTAAATATTTCTGAATTTGCAAAAAACATATATTAATGTAATCCTTAAATAAGTTTAACTAATATAACAACGATATTATTAGACTGTAAGGCAACGAAGTTAGCCGTTTCAGCTAGTTTTTGTTTAATTTTTTAAATTGTTTTTGTATTAGGTGGATGGATTTTGTATAAGACTCCAACTCTTAACAATTTATGTTAAGCCACGGCGTACAGCTAGCATGCAAATAAACTCCACAATAATTAAATTAAAAGCGTAAAACATTTTATCCCATGTACTTCTCAAGAAATATGAAACTCTCGTGAACAATAACGTATTTCATACGCTATTCTTTTATTACATCATAATGTAGCGTTTTATTTCAAATGCCATGACCATAACTCGAGCTTGAGTGTCTATTTCACGGTTTTAAAATATCTCTGGAGTCGGGTATGAGAATTCATTTCTTGCAATTTATCTATTAAATTAAATAGTTTATCTTCTGTGAGATAAGAAATGAGACATTGAGGATTGATATTACATTGGATCTAACGTTAGGAAATGGCTGCACTTACTAAACATTTATACACACTTCGTTTTGTGTAAACTCAAATATTTATTGCATTCCTTATGTTAATATTTTACACGTCACACGTAATTATTGCAATAACCTTAGTTAGACACAGTATTGTTATGAAAGGGCTCTAGTTAATAGAGAGATACACTTTTAATTAGAATAACACAATTTATAAAGAAATAACATAATAAATAAAAATATACCTAATAACTAAAATAATTATAATAATTTTTAATGATTAATTTTAATTACTTAAAATTTAATTATATCATTTTTTATTAAAAGGAGTTAATTATATTCTTATACATTTCCATTCTTACAAGATACATTATTTATTTGGTATTCTCGCTAATCTGCACAGTGTGATCAGGACGTACTTAGCATTATTAATTAACTTAACTTTATAAAGAAATTAAAGTCTATCAGTCAGATACTGTATAACATTTCTTATATAATAATTCCTTTGATAATTTGGTTAACCTCAAGTAATTTTTTTCGATCTTCATATTTTCCGGTAGTTTGTTATATACTTTTATTGATGAGGGAAATGGTTCTTATTGATGTCATCCCAATCTGAAGGTCTTAGTGAGTAAAGGGTCTTTGTATTTACCCTTTTTTATATAAATTTACATCTTAATAAATATTAGGTCCTTACATAATATGAAATTGGCGTTTTGTATGGGAGGATCAAAAAATCGAATATTTTTAAATATAATATATTTAATTAATCAAAGTAAGAACCATCGTTTTCTATGCACTTTTGCCATCTCATAGGTAGTTCATTGATCCCTTTACTAAAAAAACCAGTCGGACGGGAATTAATAAAATCTGTGAAGGTGATTTGGACTGCGTTATCAGAGTTAAATTTTTCCCTTGCAAGAAGTTATCCAAATTTCGAAAAAAATGGTAATCTGTTGGAACAAGGTCCGGGGAGTCCGGAGGATGTCTTAGACATTTCAATTGAAACTCTTCTAATTTGGTAGCCGTCTGTTGTGCAGTGTGTGGTCTAGCGTTATCGTGAAGTAGCAGTGGCGTGGAGCGATTGACCAGCCTAGGTTGTTTAGCCGCTAGCTTTTCCATCATGGTTTGCAATTGCTGACAATAGACATCAGCCTTAACAGTCTGGCTAGATTTGAGAAAACTGCAATGAACAATACCGGCACTAGTCCACCAAACGCTTACAAGTAACTTTTTTGAGGTTAATTTTCGCTTGGGGCAGGATTTGGCTGGCTGGCCAGGATCCAAGCATTGCGCTGAGCGCTTCCGATTATCGTAAAGAATCCATTTTTCATTACATGTAATGATTCGGCTTAAAATACCTTCATTATTGTGCCGGTTCAGTAATGTAACGAAGCAGTCGACGCGCGTTTGCCGGATTGCTTCAGTCAATTCGTGAGAAACCCATCTTTCAAGCTTTTTAATCTTCCCAATTTGCTTCAAGTGAATTAAAACAGTTTTATCACTAACACCGCCGCCGGCAGCTAACTCGGACGTGGTTTGCGATGGATCGGCTTCCACAATAGCCTTCAATACATCATTATCAACTTGGGTCTCAGGCCGTACACAGGGCTTGTTCTGCAGGTCGAAATTTCCAGAACGAAAACGTTGGAACCAAAAACGAACTGTGTTTTCTTTTGCAACATGACCGCCATACACTTCATTCACCCTTCGAGTCGTTTCCGCAGCACTAGTGCCACGGCGGAACTCGTACTCGTAAATAATGCAACACTTTAAGTTTTCCATTTTGTAAAATGAGTGACGCAAACAGAAAAAACAAATGAATGACGGTCATCGAAGCACAAATACATGAGTAAATAGCTGTACAAAAACAACGAATTTGGAATTCCTTACCAAAGAGGAGAACATCGTGATTAAATTGGCCAGTACGAAATACGCCAATTTCATATGTAAGGACCTAATATAAATCACGTGTCACGTTGTTTGTCCGCAATGGACTGCTAAACTACCGTACCGATAGTTTGATCTAACTTAAAAGATAGCATAGCTTAAATCTCAATTTATACCCGCAATATTTTATTGCAAATTTTTGTTTATTATTTGATACAATTCTAATAGATGGCGCTGTGTTAAAAGTACCAACGTTTCACATATTAAGCTATCTACCTTTCACATAAGTTCTCCTACCGTTTCCCTTGAATAGTTTAATACTATGTAATATAATCTATATAATATAAATATAAAAAAACCTTAGCCACAGCAACGCTTGGATCACATCGTCACCTCTTTTTATACATACTTTGTAAGAGGGAGACGAAAGACCAATTTAGGTATTAAATTTTCCCATTTTCACCCAAGGAGCTAATCAAATAATACCAGAAAACCACGATAAAAGCTAGTGTTACCATAATTATAGCATGTTTTGTTTCAAGGCTGGTACCATTTATTCATTTGTCGTGTGTCTAAGTTTTATTTTTCTCGGTCACGAAACAACGCCACGCATTTTGTTTACCAACTTAGAATGTAATTTATTTTGTTTCCGTTGATTAATAAATCGTTACTGGTGTATTATTTCATTTGTGACAGGTAAAGAAGTATGTGAACTTTTTAGTTGATACATGATGCTAGAAAGGAATACATGTGTGAAAATAATATAAGAGGCATTCGAGCTCAATATCGCATCACATACATAGTTTTTTTGTAATTACTTTAATCATTTTAGTATGATAAATAATTAATTCGTCTAGATTTTTGAAGTGAAACTTCTTTGGGCGCATGAGGGTAAAATTTTTACGGATGAAACGTCACGAAGATGTGCAGCGTTTTTGTCGAAGAAAAGGGAGAGAGTGATTGAGACGATTAAGAGAGAGCGAGAAAGGGAGATCGAGAAACAATACACACTATTGATTGGAGTATTCGTTTAGTAGTCACATATTAGAACTTAAGATGGCAACTCCGTTGCAGTCTTGTGCAGTAAACGCATTGATTCTTACTTTCTACGCAGAGACATTGTGTCTCTTTGCGTTTTCTATAAAGTGTACTACGGCGAGTACTCTGAGGAATTGTTTGGTGTAATCCCTCTTGCCTCTTCACATTAGTTATTTGAAACAAAGATTGCTTTTTATACAAACCATTGGTGTGGTAAAAACACTTGATTTATCATTCGTAAAATAGGGTTAGACGTTTTAAATAGAAAATTTAGTGATTAATTATAATACTATGCTTTAGTATTGAAGCAACCTTACTCATTTATTTTGTGCTCGTTTCTTGCAATAATAATTTATGAATAACAAATTTACATAAAAGAAATTGCAATGTATTATATGGTTTGGACAGTTTTAGAAAGTGTTATTTTATTTATACAGATTTATTTATTAGCTTTTGTACTAGAACATAATTATTTTTCATTGCCTTAGAATAAGATTTGACTTTGATATGCCGACTGTTTAATTTCCACAAATAAGATTTTCGATCGATAATGCACGTTAACCATAAGTTTTAGGGTGATTTTGTTGTTTGAATGATTGTACTGATACAATTATTATTTCCGGAAAATATTTAGAATAATTAGATTGTTTAATTATTCTAAATATTTTCCATTTTTTATTATCCATTTTTACAATGATCTTTGTACTGTTTGTTATATTCTTTGTGTCAAATGTCCAAAAAGTTAATACACTTAATAGACATACTGCGTTAATAATAAGAACCGTTATTATAAAACTCATAATTTTAGATGAAAATATAATCAAATATTTCTACACAGCATCACCTTGATGGCTGGAAATCTTCCACAGTCCGTTTCACCAGGCATTTTATTTTGCGAACTAGTGAACTGTGGAATCGACTCCCGGTGAGGGGTCTTCCCTGAGAGATACGACCCCCAAAAAATTCAAAATTTCTCAAAAGCTGGTAACGCACCCACTAAAAATGGGTGCCTATGGGCTGCGATGACTGCCCTTTTATATAAAAAAGACTTATAATAGAATCATTATTCGAGAAAATATTTAATACTAAATGCAACTTTGTATATTGATTTTTAACAGAAAAAACAGGCAGATAAATTCTGATGCTAAGAGATACCGCCTCCCATCGACACTCAATGGGTGTGCATAGCCTTTCAAGCCTTGGTGCGGTCTCTTCCTGAACCTTAAGTTGAATTGGTTCAGGCTGGTTCCACATAGTGGTGATACACAGCAGTGTGGAGGTGATACGGGGAATTTCGGATTTTGCCTCGACGCTGATGATGAAACTCAGATTCTGGTATTCATAAGAAGTGTGACTGTAAAACAGTTTAATAATTTTAATAGATTAAAAATATAATCTTATTCCAGGAAGTTATATGTTACGTTTTTGTATATTGTATGTATTATGAGATCGTAAGTTCGATCCCCGGCTGTGCAACAATGAATTGCGTGTTGTTCCCGCGAGAATTTAAGTGCGTGCTCCTATTCCACCATGCCTTCTAATGAAGATGCTAATAGAAGACAAACCTTTGTCTTTAATTTATTTTATTATTATTCATTATTTAGGAGGTCATGTGGAACATGGTGTAAAACTAAAAACTGGGCGATTAAAAACAGTGGCGAAGAGTTAATTACCAGTTCTTCTTTTACGTTCTATGCCCATAATTTGAGAACTGGCGTAAATATATAAAGTATAAATATTTAATATAAGTATATTTATTTTTTGACGTTCACAAATGTTCATTGTGTTACCTATATGAATAAATGATTTTGAATTTGGACTTTCTGTGTCATTTAACAACGCGAGGAAACCGGCTTGCGTTAAACCCAAAAAAGTCGAGCGGGTGTGTCAGTCACAGAAGGCTGATTACAAACGATTATGAAACTGATATAGAAATCAGAGGCCCGGGCCTAAAATGGATGAATCGCCATCGATTAGTGACAATATAAACAGTTAAGTATATATCAAGTATATATATAATAACACCTTGAGACTATTACATATCTCAACCCAATTAATTACAAGAGCCGATAACTGCGAGCTCTCGATAACAAGAATGTTTTGATTATTGCAACGTAATAATATTAATTATTGAAATAGGCTATGCAGCTAATGCACGGTAAGACCATTATGATCAGTTATCACCTCGTTCTCTCTCTCTTCAGTCGGTAGCTCATGTATGGGCGACGTGGTCAACAATGTAACACCTGAATATGTTTCCACTGGTATCAGCGCCTTTCTTACAGTGTATAGTTTTCTTGCACTTCATCATTCCATCTGGTTGGGAAAAGACAACGTTATGTTCAGTGTCACCACCCACGATTAGTGTCTGCAAGTTCTCATCATCTCCATGATACAGTCGAGTTGTGTCAAGACGGATTTATATTGTAATGTATCTTAAATGTGATTCACTTGCGTGTACACCATATCCTGTTAGGTCGTCATCGCAATGGATTTCCGCGTCTATCTGTCTTCTTTGCTGATATGTGTCATACGCTGTCTTAGAAGTAAAATAACATCTGACTGCGTTCTTAATTGTGCTTGAAAATCTATCACACATAAAAAGAAAAATCCAAAAGTACCTAACCACCGAACCACTAGCTTGATATCAGGTCAGCGGCCTGTCCGTTAGCGTTTCACAAAAAAGGGTGTGCTTACAGACTAAATTAATTATTACTTAATATAATATATAATAATAGTCTATTGGGTCTAAAAATGATCATCTACCAGTATATTATCACTCGATGTGTATATTTACACTGATTACACACTGTATACGTGGTTATGATAATATAAATAAATAAAAGATCTGCGTTCACTGCACATGCCGTTATGCAACAAAATTGCCATCTGAAGTTCTAATATGTAACTATTAAACGAATACCAATAGTGGGTCTTTTTTCTTAATTTCTCTTTCTCGGTCTCACTCTGTCTCTGATCTTGGACAAAAACGCTGCACATCTTGGTGACGTTTCGTTCGTAAAAATGTTACCCTCATGCGACTAAAGATGTTTCTCTTCAAAAACACACGAACTTTATTATATGTTTAAAATTGAACACAAAACGCTAGCCTAGCTTATGACAACTCTTAGCTACACTCTCCAATACATGCGCATACACACCCATGCACAAATTCACACATTCAAAATGTTTTTTAAGATATGTGATATGTGTTTGGTAAATTGTAGAACTAATCCTTTTTTTTTCTCAAAAACGTAACATATTATACAACTGACTAATTGTAATCTACCCACAACACGCGGATTCCTAGTGATATATATGAATTTTGTCATTAATAAAGTTATTATTACTTTTATAAAAAAGCAATTGTTTGTATAGAAATGATCGCTTACCTAAGTAATTTGCGAAACCATTTGATGTTCGAAAAGTATTCTGTGCAAAAAGGCTTTATATAAAAAGACAAATTAATATCCTCTATATACGAGATTGTTATAAATGCGTTGTTATACAAAATTGCTCGTGGTTACCAGAATTATTTACATTTGGTGTAGATCAGACATTAACCTTGATGTTCTGTTGTTAAGCAAACATTACGAAGGCTTTGGGCAATTCGAATTTTTTACAGCACCAGTAAAAAGTATATGTATGTACTTAGCGTTTTATGTGCTACATTGATGCATGAATGGTATTAAGTTCATTCTGTGTAGCTTACTACTATATTTACGAGGGTTACCAAGTTTTCAGAACACCATCTGAGTTATTTATTATACATATGAACATAATAAACCAGAGAGAATCAGACCCTCTTGCTGATAGAAATAAATCTTTTTTTTTATTTATTTTATTACTAATAGTCATGTGGAACAAGGTGTAATGATTGCAGCTTCTTACAAAGGTTGTGTCAACAAATAAACTAAGCGATTAAAAAAAGTGGTGGATAGTTTATTGCCAATTCTTCTCTGCTGTTCTACGCCCATGATTTGAGAACTGGCAGTAAATTAACAGCATCGTAACACTAGAAGCAATTCATATGTATTTCCTTTTACGGTCATAAGTGTACGCTGTTGTGGACTGTAATAGAATGACCGGCGCTGTGGAACACGTCTTCTCATCAGCATAATGCTGTGCCAGGGCCAGTTACAACCACAACACTCACGTTACACACTTAAAATGTACCTTTTTCATTTTTTGACGTGCCAACGTCTTATAAATTGGTTTGCCGGGTGACACTTCAAGAAACTGCGTTACGCTCCGCTCACGTTATGCGCTCACAATGAGAGCGAGTGAGAGGCACGCGTCCCTTCCACTCGGGCATGGTTAGCCCGCCTAAGAGCGAGAGAGACAGACATAAAAAGTGAAAGGCACGCGTCCCTTCCACTCGAGCACAGTTCGAGATTCTTTGTAAAAATTCATGTTTTAAATATAATTCTTTGTATAAATAAATGTTTTAAATTGTTACTATTATTTCATCCTTCTTCCTACTATACGAATGAATATTCACATTAAAATTATTTTACCACTCAAAGTCGTTGTCACGTAAAACTTTCGCCCGTATACCGACTTTACAGGCAACCAATTTTTTTTAGTTATGTAAAAATAAATCGTATGTTTAAAATGTGGTGTCATTCAGCATCCTTTGTAAAAAACAAATTACTTAATATCACACAAACGGAATCGCAAGAATGTAGATTGTCGATAATTAAAAGTACACATGAAATGTTATTTCAAAGTGTGTCACGGCCCAGGAAAACACAATTCACTGAAATGAAATGCTTTTTCTATTTAAAATACGCGGAAACTGAAGATCTATTTTTATCACAATAACACAACAATACAATACTTGAAAACATAAAGGCATATATCTAAGTGAACGAACAGTTGATAAATACCATAAAAATTGAATTAATTACCAATTATCAGGTCCTTATAACTATGTATATTATGTTACTCTCCATATATGCTTTTGGGCATTTCCATGTCCCGGCTCATCCTTCTTAAGCCATTCGTTTGACTCCGCCATTAAGTTGTGGAATAGGCTGCCTGCCTCCATACGCTTGGCAACCTCTTTAACATCTTTAAAACTCCTCTACATAATTTTTTTTAATCATATCTTATCCTGTTCAATCGTTACTGATAATTCTTGAATTTTTTTTCTAATTTCTTATTCTTCTGTATTGCATTGCAATTCATGAATCCGTGAGATTAGCATTTAGTTTTTAGTTTATTTTATTATTTTAGATTATGGTTGCCGAAACTATCTTTTTATATAAGATTTGGTTATGCACTTCTTGCTCTTAACACATCATATTTCCATTTTTAGTTTATTTTACTATGATTGGAAGAGATTGCTTGTTAGCAATGAGGCCGCCCGTTGCATACCTTATTTGTTTTATCTATAAATTTAACTCATTAAAGGTCATTACTTGTGGCGGCGTCCATGCGTTGGGTTGTCTCCCTCCCCAAAATATGGCGAGAGGGCCGATGGTTGGCCATGCGTCATACTCGTGTGCTACTTGTGGTGACAAGTACTTGAATTCGTGTATGCGGTGATATTAGTTGTTTCTACTACGTATTTGCGTGTTGTTCTCACGAATATGTAAGTGCGTGCTCCTATTTCACCATGCATCCTGCTGATAGAGGACAAATCTTTGTTTTTAATTTATCTTATTATTCTTTATTACTCAAGATGTCATATGGAACATGTTGTAATGGTTGAAGCTCCTTACAAACGTTGTGTAAAAAAACTTGGCGATTAAAAAGAGTGGCGGAGAGTTTATTGCCAGTTCTTCTCTTCCGTTCTACGCCCTTGATTTGAGAACTGGCAGTTAATGTTAAATTAGAATCATTTAATGTATATTTCTTTTTTTAGGTTCATAAGTGAACATTAAATACATTAATAAATGATTTTTTAATTTAGGGCAAATAAATAAATAACAGTTATAACGGTTAAGAATAGGATTTGTCTCTGAATCTTCCGTCACTAAGTCGAAGTTCAAAGCCAAACAATAGACAGAAGCTTTTCGCTCTTGAACTTTTCTAAAACTAAAACTTAGAACTTGTGACTTCCATACAAGAATCATGAGGGCATTTTCAGCCTAGAATGTATTCCAATTGATTATTGTTTGTCCGTATCTTTTCATCTTATTACTGTTTTTTTGTACTTTATGTCACTGGTCATGACCGCGTCTTTGTTTTTTATAGGACAGGGGGCAAACGGGATGGAGGCTCAATGCGAGAGGGCTCGTGAGTCCGTTGCCGGTCTTTCAAGAATTGGAATGTTTTTACGCTCTTTTAAAAACATAGTGGTGGTGCGCTTCAAAAACCGTCTCAAAAAAGGCTCAGTTGTGGAACGGCGGACGTCGATGTGATACGGGTGTATTTTGTATTCTGCCTTGACGTCCGATCGTGATACTCAGCCGCATTAGTCTGACCACTCTTCATAGTAAATGCGGCAGAGGATTCAGTTATTATTCCCACATTTTGTATCTCCGTTAATATACTTCTTATTTTACCGTTTATCCTAATTTTAATTTTTTAAGATGTTTTAAATTTTCACCTCGTGCGATTCAGAGGTACATGCCTAAAATTATATATTTCACGACATACTCAAGTAAATAGTTCCTAGAATGATATATTCTGAAAATCCTAATAAAGTTATTACACAGGAAATGAATTAAAACTGTTACAGCCCTTTTATACTCTCAAACAAATGTAAAAAAAAACTCCAAAATACTATAATTACAATGATCTGAAGTGGTTCTTACAGTTTTTTTTTATTTATCTGAGTCTGTAAAAACCTCATCTGAAATTACTTCGATGTATTTTAGAAAGTTAAACCCTCAATAAATTCGACTGTAAGTTAATACAAAAAAAATTAAACTCACTAATTTATAAGAAAAGTCATCGCATGCGTTCTTATTTCAAATAACACAAAGCTATTCAAACAATTTCCAGATCTTAGTTCAAACGTTCACCGTATGAATACTAAATGAACATTATTACCGAACGAATGACCAATTCTAAGCTGGCCATTATGCATCTATCGATTGCGTATATCGAATGAAGTTCTATATTTCATGAAATTGAGTTAATACGTTGGCTAATAACTGACAGTATTAACCTAAATCAAATCAAATCAAAATATCTTTATTCATTTAGGTAAACATGTACACTTATGAACGTCAAGAAGAACAAATTAAAATAACTGTAAATTTACATTTACAACCAGTTCGCAAGTCAAGGGCGTAGAGCGGGTAAGAAGAACTGGCAAGAAACTTTCCGCCACTCTTTTCAACTAACATTAGTTACATATCTTATATCTTTAAACGAGCAATTCTTGTATATATATATGTAATTGGAATCTCGGAATCGGCTCCAACGATTTTCATGAAATTTAGTATACGCGGGGTTTCGGGGGCGATAAATCGATCTATCTAAGAATCATTTCTAGAAAATGTCATTTTATTCGTTTTTTATCAACTTAAACATAGAATTGCTCGTTTAAAGATGTAAGTCAAATAAAAACTTACATATGAATATAATTATCTTTATTCGATAATTATATTCATATTTTATCATTTTATTAGTATGTAATTCGTACTTAAATATAATTTCCAAAAAAACACAATTTATAAAAAAAAATCCCGAGCAAGGCTCGGTCAACCAGGTACTATTTTATTTGATAATTAAAAGCGGAAACCAATTGTTAAAATTATCTTATACTTGCAGTCAATAAATGAGCCCTTTCGTTTTTCATACATTCATAAATTGTAATTATCGCTTCCGAGAATAAACAATAGGTCAAGATCACTTATATTATTTGACAGATGTGCGTGTCACTTATTTTAGAATCCATAATTAAGTAAAAATATTTTGTACATCTGACGTCACAATCCTACTGCCCCAAATTTTATCTTATAAGCCCTTGTTTAAAACTATTTATTATTTTATTAAGACTAATTTTAAAATTCCTCCACATTTTTCTTAGGTGTGACGGACTTGTGAAGTTGTGACTTGAATTGCTTGACAGTGATTTCGTTTTTTTATTTCCTCACTATAAGTGCAGGCTCCTTTTCGCCTTACTTTAGTACGTAATGTACGCAGAGTTAATTATAAAATATAACTAATCAATAAAATACTTGGCCATTAAAAAGAGTGGCGAAGATTTTTGTTCTTCGCGATGGTTCCATTCCCTTGATTAGCTACATAATACCACAACAGACTTGACCCGTGAAATGTATAAAAATAAAAATACAGTGCACATTGGAAAACCTGTAAAGCTACAATAAAACTGCAATACTAGTCTATCTCAAGCAAAGTTAACTCCGCAATAACCACTAAACAATTCCATCCGAACGAATGAAATGAATCCAACCGCGCTAGTTCAACGCGGTCTGATATCGTGTGCCTAAGCATCATTCCTCATATATCTATAATATCCATAGACGTCAATAAAATAAATCTAACTGAAAACATATTTATTCATATAGGTAAACAAGTACAGTTATGAACGTCAAAAAAATTAAAATTAATTGTAAATTTATATTTACTGCCAGTTCGCAAGTCAAGGGCGAAGAGGAGGCAAGAAGAACTGGCAAGAAACTTTCCGGCACTCTTTTCAATCGCTAAGTGTTTAATACAAATTGTTTGAACTGGAGCAAATCAATTCCAAGGAATAGAATATTTTAAGTATTCGTCACATTTATAAAAAGCTTTATTGATTAATTTACTTTTAACGAGGGCTTTGAATTTATTTAGTGATAGTCTAATTTCGCTTGGGAGTTTGTTGTAAAAACCAATACAATTTCCATATAAGGAGTGGTTTATCTTCTGGAGCCTGGTTGGTAATAATCGTGATAACACACAAAATTAAAGTAGATATTGGCCGCGTTGTGGTTGCTCGAAAAAGTCCTCTTGGATTGGCCCAGTGATTAAAATAGAGAAAACTAACACCAGAAAAGGAAGAATAAATAAAAGATGATTGAGAAGAGAGTAGCGAAGATGACAAGTGGGAATTTGGAGGAGGCCTTCAATCTTTTAGCGATCATAGTACGTATCGTACTTGAATATAGGTTATACATATATATATTACAACTTTTAACAAAAGAACCCTTGTTCTTAGCGTAATTTATTTGTAAATATTTTTGATCATATTAAGTCCTTTCTTTAGCACGCTATTCGCTATTATCGTGACCATATATTAGTTCTAATTTGTATAAGTTGTGGCCTTGTTGGGACGGCTATAAGTAAATAAATGATTAGCAATTTTATGTTGGACACGCCCCGTCCATTTTCGGGTTTTAGACGCTCTAACAATGTTTTCCTTTACAACTATTAAGTTATTTTCAATAATGTCGTATCTCAACCCACGTATTAAGTATATTACAAGCTACTAAATGTAGTACCGTTTATTTGAGGCAATTTAAAAGACAATAACAATAACTCTTCGTTCATTCATTACAAATGTCTTGTGTTAAATGTCCACATAATTTATCTAGAAAATAGATCGCGGAAACCACTAAACGATTCAATTGACCGACTGAACGAATGATATTAATCCAATCGCTCTTTCATTCGATGTGGTTGTCGAGTTTCCCGTTGCGTGTTTTATGAAATACGGCTTTAATTGTCTATTACCACAGACGATAAAAATATTACCTACACATTATTGTTTTATTTGTTTAAAGGGTCATAGTCTTTGTATCCACCTTAGTTAAATACATATAAGTTATTCGTCGTATATAGTCGCGCAGATTCAAAATAGCGTTATTGGCAGAAAAAGTCCAGTTGTCATTTGACGCATTGCATGCGTCATGTTTTTTAAATGACAATTGACTATCATTTTACTCTAGAACAACAGCTATTTTCTAACATTATTAATCAAGTGAATACAAAATATCAATGTAATATATAGAATTTGTCAAAACCACAGCAAATGCGCTGTTTTAAAATGTATTTATATCTAACTCCATATTTCTCAGTGTTTTTATGTCTAACCGCTGAGCGTAATTTTTGTAAAAATATTAAGATACAAAAACGAAAAATTTCACGTCAGACAACTTTAGCCCTGAAAATGTTCAGTTCATTAATTTATCAAAGCCTTAAGGTAACATGGGATTACTAAATTATTTAGAACGATGAGTAAAGATGGTCGAGATTAATAATGCTTAATTTTTTTTTATTTCGGGTAGAGTTATTTTGAGTTTATATTATCATTAGAGCGTCATATTTATAAATGACAACAATATTAACGAATCAGAAACAGTAGCAGTTTTGTACTTAACTTACTTATTAATAATAAAATATTTAATCTAATTATTTTAAAATCAGTTTTATATATCCGACAATAGCATTAATTACTGTAAATTTACTTTTCGATCAAAGTTACAAGAACCTCATAATTTATTACATTTTACATAGACATGAAAAATTCCGGAATAACGAGATTATTATACAACAGTTCTAGTGACTTACTGGCCTAGATATAAATGCGAGTGCCATTGTGTGCATTTAAAGATATTTGTATTTAATTAAATTTACCATTCACCAAGTGTTACAAGGGCTTTTTATGTATTCTTTTATCTCTACAAGGATTAGTGTACAGTGCCACATACATTTTATTTCCCCATGCCTCCTGCTGATAGAGGACAAATCTTTGATTTAAATTTATTTTATTATTCTTTATTACTCAAGATGTCATATGGAACATGGTGTAATGATTGCAGCTCCTTACAAACGTCGTGTAAAAGAAAAAACATGGCGATTAAAAAGAGTGGCGGAGAGTTTATTGCCAGTTCTTCTCTTCCGTTCTACGCCCTTGATTTGAGAACTGGCAGTAAATGTAAAATTAGAAGCATTTAATGTATATTTCTTTTATTTGACGTTCATAAGTGTACATTAAGTTACTTACATAAATAAATAAATGAATAAATAAATAAACATTTCTTGGCCGTCGAGGCAATTACTACGAACAATTACTGGCAATACTGACATCCAAGAGAGCGACGCTCTCTGTCGTTTTATTTACTGGCAATACAGACGATATCAGTATTGCTATTAAATAAAAAGTAGAACAATTTGACGGAATACAGGCTAACTTAATAATTTATTGAAATGTCTTATTAATATTAGCAATCTAGAAAAACTTGTGGCTATTTGGGACTGTTGCGGTAAAGCTATTGCATAGCATTTTTTATCAACTTAGGCAATTTTATTTATTTATTTATGATTTTTTTTTCAGAAAATTCTCAAGTTACATAGTTTCAATTTTGTCATGATTTGTAAAGTTTATAATTAGTTTTGCATACCTTTGCATCTTTATTAAATTAATGTTTCTAGTTTTTTGAATGTTAAAAAAGCGGTTTAATGAGAATACACATACAACGCAATTCACTATCAGGCGGTCCTGATGTACTGTGTTTGGTCAGATAACTGTACAACGCTCCTACTGCAAAGCCAAATGATCCCGTTTCAAGTCGTTCGTAATCGAAATCAATTTCCGTTAAGTTACTTTTTCCAAAAAGTAAGACTCATTTAGAAGTAAATTAAGGTTGAAACTGACGTGTTACATCAGTCTGTCTAGCAAGTCACAGGGCTTTTTAAAATATTTACTGTCTAGAAGCTAAAAATATACCACTCTTCTATTTGACAGTTTCATTTTGTCATAGCTTTAAGTGACGTCACTTTCAGGCGGTGGTTAAAATGTTTCCGGTTTGACGTCTTCCGAAAATCTATTAGCACCAACTATCGCGAGAACTAAAACATTAGAAGCTATTTAAGCTAGCGTATTCTTAATTTCATATAAATTGAAATTACATTTGACAGTTAAAGTTGAGTTAAAATTGTATTCTTAAGAGATTTAATACTCGTAACTCGAGACTAGACTAGACTCATTCCAAAACGTAAATTAAATCCAAATTTATGGCGAAGAATAGATTCAATCGTCAATCAGACGATTTTTGTTAATAGGTTTCTTGAAAAAATTTTTTTGATTTGTGAGAGAGTCTTGTACATTCATTAAAAAAATATTGAAACGTAATGCAAGCTTAATACATTATTTAATCATACTTTATTTAATGATTGGTTGATTTAAAAAAAATTACTTGTTTCATACAAACGGATTAGAATGCTAACTTGAACCACAGTGTACAGCAAAATCTTTTTCATCATCAATTTTTGATCCGATTGAATACGGAGTGAATCAGATCTGGGAATACGGGCCTTAATCTGATTATTTTTATTAACAGGATAATCTAAGCGATGTTCATACACTTATTAACACATCATCAAATGACAAAATCCCACTAAACAAAAAACATTTGCAACAAGAATTTCCGCGTTCAATTTCGTATTTATTTTTGACAGCATAGGTTTAGCTTGTCAGAACCCAACGATAAAACAGACATTTGTCATAAACATGGCGTTTGAAAATAATTTTCGTGGCGTTAACAATTTTCCACGGATAAAGAGCCTTCTGTTTTCCGGGAGGCTTTAATATATTTTTGCGAATGTAAAGTTGCGTATCTGTGGTTATATGATTTTGATTGGCCGTCGTATCCGGAAAATAAAATTTTATTTCAGCGAAAAATAAAATTCGAATTGCATGTGTTTTCGCTGTGATTAAAATATTTTTCATAATATGTAAACTGTATAGAGCTGTTGGATAATTATTATTATAAATAAATATTTGACATCTCGGTCCTCCATGCGTTATTGTCTCTCTCCCTAAAACATGGCGAGTGGGCCGATGGCTGGCCATGCGTCATACTCGTGAACGGGTCCTACTTGTGGTGACTGGTCGTACTTGAATTTATGTATGCAATGATGTTAGTTATTTCGACTGTGTTTGCGTGTTGTTTCCACAAGTAATGCAAGTGCCTGCTCTTATTTCACCTTGCCTTCTGCAATAGAGGACAAAAATTATTTTTATTATTAATAAAAAATTAATTACTTAAGATGTCATGTGGAATATGGAGTAATTTTTGCAGCTTCTAGCAAAAATTGTGTAAAACAAATAACTTGGCGATTAATAAGAAATAGAAACATTTAGCATTTTATATGTATTTCTTTATTGACGTTCATTAATTTTCAATCTTTGACTTTGACTATACCAAAACCACCCTCATAGTTTCATTGCGATATTTAGAGAATGTATATTTCTTAAAAGAAGTTTCTGTTAATTGCATATTTTAGGTGGCAAATACAACAATCTATTAATAAATAATATATATTATTTATATTAGAATAAGAGTAATGTAAGCTTCAGCGTGCGATCGTCATATCTGAAATTGTAGATCTGTCTATGTGCGCATTAACACTCGTTTATACGACGAAGAAAAAAATCATGAGGAAATTGGCTCGCCATCGACTGCATTTTTTTGTGTGTTTAAAATCACACATTTAACTATCGTTTACGAAAAAGCAATTAAAGGAACATTTTGTATAACATCAAAATAATTCAAATACATATTTTGACTTCAAAGCAGAATTATGTTTGCCCGAAGTCATTTCTCGACTACGAGTGGAGCAAATTACCAGAATTTTGGCTTTTATTCTTCATTGTAATTATGATATCACTGAGTAGAATAAACAGAGAGATGTGCGTATGAAATATATTTAAATAAGGACGATGTGTCCTAGATTTAGACTATAATTCAAGAATTATCGTAACTAGATTTTATTTAATTACTCCTCAAAAAGTATATTAAACATTTTCTTGATATAAATTAGTCCAGAACTTTTTGAGTACTATCACACAATATTATCCTCTTAACAAGCTAATTAATCTATGTATCTTTGCGATAATAATAATACTCTAATTTTTTCTCACAAAAACTTACATAGTGCACAAAATAAAGCAACAGTTATTAATAATAAGAAAATGCTCGTTTGTGCGAAACAGATGCCTGCTAAAGGTAAAGGGGTAGCAGGTCATCAGGCCCCCACCACCTCAGATCGCCGGGTCTCAAAACGTATAGTAAATTTATGATTAATTGACTAATATTAATATAAATAAGGAAATCGCATGGAGTATGTATCTATATTCTATATATTATATAGAAAAAATCATGTTGGTTTATGTACGGTTCAAAAACTCAAAAAGTTCTGCACCGATCGAGTTGAAATTTTAGCATGATATATTCGCATCAAGGATTGCTTTTTTGCATCAGTCAAATATTATATACATATAAATAAGCGTGCCATCTGCCGGAAGCGAGGAAAAGACTCGCTGACAACCGCAATGGCGCAGTCACATCAGAAACAATATTCGTTCCCAATTACATTGTTTATTTGAATAAAAATGCATCTGAATAAGCATTTGTTTTGTTTAATGATTGTTTCGGTTGATATTTTTATGTGCTCTAAATGAATGTCATGTTTGCCTCTAAGTGCTCGTCACATTAAAAATTGTATTTTGTGTTTGTTTTTACCATTGTAGCAGTGTGCCGAGCGTTGGCAAACTTTTCAAAAAAAAAAATATTTACTTTAATCCAGAAAGTTTTGTGCGATCATGGTATGATCGAACTGCGCCTTTCACCAAATCGTAAGTAGATTAACCATTCAATCATAATGTGCTAAGGTACAGCTAGTATTATGTCGCAGTAAATTAATTCTACTAGTAGTAGTAATTAATTAATTAAATCTGTAGACAGTTAATTAAATATCGATATTCAATCAAGTCGCTAGCATTTTGATTTAAATAAAGCAGCGTCGAATACGTCTAACTATTTGTCTGATTAATAATGTAATGTGTAAATGTAATATATATGTATATAATGTGTGATGATGGTATGGTTTAAAACTCTACCTAGACTGTATATATAATAAATGAATTGCTATATAATCATGAAAGAAATATGCAAATAAAAATTACACACACTCCTAAGTGCCGAGTGCAAAATAGGAAGATTTTAATGTCCCGAGGCTGCTTAAGATGCTTTTAACAACATGAAGAATTTTTGTCTTCAACTTTTCTGATATTCTCACAAAGTTGCAGGAGCTATATTTATTCAAATATTTTTTTAGTTTTATGTCACCGTAATGTAGCGAACAATTTATTATTTATATTTATTTATACTTCGATACCACAATATACATAAGTGTACATATAAAAAAAAACAAAAAGAAAGTAGGTTACCAAAGTTGGCAACGGGCGGCCTTATCACTAATAGGCTATTTCTTTCTGGCAACCCTAATATGGAATAATACAAAAAGAAACACCTACAGAGGATAAAGTACAAGAAGTGTATAATTAATTAACAAAAAGACACTCAAAACATTCAACTATAACTAAAATAAAATCAAAAAAATAAATAAATAATGTAAGACTGATAAATATAAACAATGTAAGACTGATGCAGTCAATATTAGTTATGTCATAACATCTTATTCTTATAAAAAACGAGGTATATTTATTACGAGCGATAAGTACACTAGTTGAATCTAGACTAGCGAACATGAATACATTACAAACGGTTATAACTGTAAATAATATTAGTACTTGTAAATAATAGTCGCAAGTACAATATTATATAAGTGTATATGGTGTCACTACATGTATGTTTAAAATAATTGTTTAATACGTATAAATATATGTAATGAAATGACATTTCATTAATTCAAAATTGCCGCGCTTCGCGCGTTCATAAGTTGTCAGTGAAAGTTGGTAGAGGGCACAGCGGTCGGAGTGATACGGGAATTCAAGGGCGGATGATAGTCAGATGATTTGTTGTTAAGATAATTATTATAAAAACTTGTAGAGAGATAAATGAAGGGATATAATTGAGGAGGCGATATTAGTGAACTTTAAATGTCGTTTCTTTGTATTTTCAGGTGAGATAAAAGTGTAATTGTCATAGTTAAACGATAATCGTTGTAATATTGTTAAGGCGTGTTAAATAAAACAAAACTTTGTATTTTCAGAGATACAATTTGTGGTTTATTTTGAAAATCCTCAATAATATATCTTATATATATATTTAAGCCTAATAAATAAAAGGTTAGTGGAGCGTATCGAAAGTCGGGCGTGGTCATAGATAAGTTAAATATTGTGTTGCCAAAGACTATATACAATGTGCATGTTTTAGCAAGAAGGTTCGTTTAAAAATTTACCCAAAAATTAATCTTGATACGTTAATGTATGTATTATTTGCATGGTGGGGGCAATACGAGGCAAAAAGTTTTTTTATATAAAACAGGAAAAATCGGACAGGAGGCTCATCTGATGTTGTGTGATACCGTCGCCCATGGACACACTCAATGCCGAAGAGCTCGCGAGTGTGTTGCCGGCCTTTTCGAATTAGTTTGTAAATACTTCAGTGGCAGGTGGTGGCAAAAACTGCCTTAAAAAGTGCTTAGTTCTGGAACGATGGACGTTGAGGTGATGAAGCCGATGATAAAACTTTATAGAGACTGTAAGTAGTGTTATTAGACACTTTCTTTTGTTAAAATCCTTATAAGTCATCTAGCTTAGACTTTAATTATTTATTAGTCTTATGGTCTAGATTGAAAAGTTCCATGATGTCTTAGTAATAAAGACACATGTATGATAAAAGAACTTCTTTTTATTAATTGAAGCTAAAGGGTATCCATAAATATTATTTCGTATTTATTCATAGGTACGTATCCATAGTGAATTGTTCATCATAATAAGAACCAGATCCAGTCGCAGGTAACAGATATTTATCGATCATAGCCTATTAATAAAGGTAACATTAGTCTCCAGATCCATTACTTTTAATTAATTTGATCTACCATAAGAGGCTATACGAAAAACATTAGGTAGATTCGTATAGGGTTCTGTCTATCTTTTTTTTTAATCCTGTCTTGCCAGCATGCAATGAAAAGAAGCATTGTATAGTTGATGAGCACAAAACAAGGATACATTATAAGGCTTAAATGGAATTGGGCAGGTCATATTTCCAGAGCGCAGGATAATTGATGAAATAACAAAATGGACCGGATCTACTGGAAAGAGATAGAACGACAAAAGAAAAGATGAAGAGATTATAGAACTAGCAGGGTAAATCTGGTGAATGTTACTCGAGATGAAGAGAAATGGAGTTATATGGAGGAGGCTTACCCTAGAAACCAAACAAAAACTGAATCAGTAAAGAAGATAAAACTAAAACTTAAAATGTCTAAAACTTATACACAATCAATACTAATATAAGAAATAATATTGTCTTTTATAAATATAGCTTTTACACATTTAAAGAAAACACTATTTTACCGGATTGAAGCTATGTATTACTTATATTTATTTAACATAATTTTAAATTTTTACGACGTTTCGTGCGTGGTGACGACAAAAGGTGTTGTCAAAAAAGTATCACAGCTGTAGAAAAAGTTTTATTATCTGTATTTATTTCCCCGCAGTTGGTATCGATTAAAAGATTTTTTAATCGATACCAACTGTGGGGTTTCTGCAGAATTTGCTCACGGTGTCCTCCATGTTCGCATAAGAATTCGATCGTGCTGTAAGATCCAGATTGTTTTTGGTTTAACAGCGATATCTTTCACCATATGCCTGAATTCACTATAAATAATTATAAGTTTACAATAATACATAGCTTCATCCAGGTAAAAAAGTGTTTTCTTCAATAATATGTTAACTAACCAATTGTTGTATGCATTAATTAATAAAGCTTTAATAATAATAATATTCCACACCTCTTTTCGTTCGTCTTCTTCATAATCTGCTTTGTATAATATAATGTATATTGTAATAGATATAAAAATATTTGTCATCGTTATCGTTTTAATTGTCAGTGTATTTATTGTAAATTTCTATTTGGTTTGATCGGACGATCAGCGGTTTATAATCTAAGTTAAATTATGAGGTAATTTTAAGATTAATTTATTTGATTAAGTGTTAATTAGTTAATAAGTACTACAAAGTAAGCCGTGGAAGTTCTATATGCGGTCGGTTCTAAATACCGCTAGTAGAATGTAATGAAAATACGTAATTACTAATTTGAGGTGCTGCCTGAAAGCTTTGTAATTAAGCCCCACCCTCTCCCAAGGGCTTATGTATCATAATAATGAAGATTGAAATCGAAGTAAGCTTATTATATGTATACAGTAAATGACGAGACATCTATAAAACTAAAATTTAATTAGGTACCTACGTATTAACGCCACAGCGGCAAAAAAATAATGGTTACCGTGGACAACCTAAACCTAACCTAACCTAGTCCTGCCCGTTTAATAATAATAATAAGTCTTTATTCATTTTAAGTAGGTACATCTTTTTATAGTGTAAGATTTGGGAACCCTTTTAAGTAAAAATACCTGTGTTAAGGTTCCCAGCTCTTCCATAACAAACATAATTACTTAAAATATCATTATTTAACCAATTCCTTTTCTTTTTATTTTTTTTTAACCGTTATCATCACACCTGAGTGTGTGTATGAGTAGGTGTGTGGGTGTGAATGTGTGAGAGAGTGAATGAGTGAGTGAGTGAGTGAATGAGTAAAGTGTATTTACATCGTGGGTCTCAAAAGCAGCTCTACTCTCATAAGGCGTGATCATAAGCCAGTCTTTTATTAGGGTTTTTAGTTTGTAGGCGGTGAGAGGGTAGATGTTAAGCAGCCTATTTAATTTATAAATATATATTATAATTAACCCCTATTCTTTAAAAAAAAGTAAACATTTTTCGCTTCTAAAGTGTTTTGATTTTATAAAAAGTAATTCATTTTAAATTTAATGATCAATAATTTAGGTTTAGGTCGGTCACGCTAATCATTAAATTTTTGCCTCGGTGGCGTTTATACGTAAGTACCTTTAATTATGCCGTGTTGATTATTAAAGTAGCTTGTTCGACTCTCATCCTTGAGGTCGTAGGTTCGAACTCCTGCTTGGAGTTTCTATTGAATGTGGATATATCATGAGGCATGCCTTAGACCCATTTACTCAATTAAGTAAAATATAAATAATCACGGCTGTATGATTTTAAGGTTGACAACACGCCTGCGAACCTTCTGGCAAAGTGAGTGTGCATGCATATGTCGTATACAGAAATATAGTACAATTCAATTTATTATATAACATCCGATGAGTCTCCAGTTGCCCCGTTATATAAGAAGCACGAACATCTATGCCAAACACCAAGTCTCGTCACACTATATTTTAATCTGATTTAACAATCTGCAGATTGGATGCTAACGTATCTGCAGCGTATTCAAATTCAAAATCATTAATTCATTAACACTATGTACACTTATGAACGTCAATAAAAAATACATATTAAAATGCTTCTAATTTTACATTAACTGCCAGTTCTCAATTCAATTCAATTTCTACACCCTAGAACGGACGAGAAGAACTGTTTTCTTTGGGTTAAATATTTAAAAAAAATCATGATCCTAATATTAAACCAAAAATATTTACGCGATACATCATACAATTTCAAGCAAGCATAATTTTTGCAACGTCTCCACTATATTTCACCCTTACACAAAAGTAAATTGAAATATTCACATAAACCTTTCTCATATAAACGAACCCGTAGTTTATCGGGTTTATACAGACATGATGTCTCTGTAATATATAAATAATAATACAGATAATATCAATATACATTTTAGGTACAGATAAAATTTTAAGAAATCATAAGATACGTTCCATGATCGTACTGTATGTCCGGATTGTTTTTGATTTAATAACGATATCTTTCATCACATTCACACTTTCATTTATTTACTAATCAATAGATGGCGCTGAACGCATTAAGCGTGACATAACAGCCATAGTGACAGTTTAAAACAATGTGTCATAGCAAAATTGAAGTTAGACGAGGTCTATAAGGTATAAACGTGGCGTCATTAAAAGATCCTTTACTTCGCACTTCGGTCACTCCAGTGAGCTTCCGTATTGCAGTTCAGGTGATTGACAACCCTACGGCACCCCAAGTCGAGATCCGAGTGCTAGTGGACGCTCTTGCGCCACTTAAAACTTATTCTTCCCGAGCTCAACTGTCAAGAACCTTCAAGCCATCAGCGAGATTCCAAAAAAAGGTTTTACATAATTAATTGTCCATTGTAAAGGTATCGCTCTCTGATTAACTTGTGTGCATCTTCGTTAATTGTGCCGAAACATGAGCGAATGCTTATTTCGCACCTGTTAAAAAGAATAATTCACTGTTTAACTTAGATAAACGCATTTTCATTGATTATTCCGACAGATGGAAAATCTGACAGAGTTGGTTATAACTTATTGATAAAAATTATTGTTTGTGTTAAACTCGTCAAAAGTAAATTGACAGTGACATTGATCTGACAGATGTGACATCACGACAAGCAATTTTTTATTTGAACTAATTATATAATATGCATTCGTTTGTTACCTGTATATCTGAGAAAAAAGCGGCCCCGTTAGTCTATGACCCAGTTTGTAAAATTTAGTACAAGCTAAAAAGCCTGTCGGGAGAATTGTGAGTTACATAATTTACTACTGAGTAGAAATCAGTAAATGGAGTACTTTTTGCAAGTACTTTGATTTTAATCAAATCAAATCAAAATATCTTTATTCATATAGGTAAACATGTACACTTATGAACGTCAAGAAAAACAAATTAAATTAACTGTAAATTTACATTTACAACCAGTTCGCAAGTCAAGGGCGTAGAGCGGGTAAGAAGAACTGGCAAGAAACTTTCCGCCACTCTTTTCAATCGCCAAGTTTTTAATACAATAAAAATAATGTATGGGAAAAAAACCGAGAATATTATTTACAAAGATAAGTGAGTATATTAATAATAGCTGCCCCCGCCAACTTCGTTTCCCTTAATGCCTAGCCTACCTTTTGAGTACATACCAACATGGAACATTTTACTATGCTATCCCAGTTTTTCTGTGAATTATTCTTTATATGAACCTCAGAGTTCATGTTCTTTTAATGAACAAATAAAATATAAGGGTTAATAGTAGAGAGGTGAAAATTGAGGCTTGTATTTCATATCATATCATAAAAAAATTGTCTATAAAATAAGGTATTGGGCTGGACACTCCTTATTGCTTAGGGGTTCGATAGATAGATATTAGCCAATTCTCAGATAATAAATTTCATAAGAATCGGCCGAGCCGTTTTGGAGTATAGGAACTAACATTAGGAGTACAAAGCCAATCACACTGAAACAAAGAGCGCAATCCCTACTTCAGACGTTTTACATTATAACCTCTCCAAGTTCATAGAAAAATACGAAAGAGGTTTTATTATTATTTTTTTAATCATAGACTCCAAAGAAAGAAAAAGATTAACGAACGCAATTATTTTCGAGAATTGGACCCGCTTCCACAACGTAGGTTAATTGTGCCGCACAGGCGCTGAAAGAATGACTTTTGTTTAATCAGATGAAATAACTACCACAACATTTGGTCTTGGCATCAGAATTCTTCGTAATCACTTGTGTTTTGCTTATAGGTAAGTAGGTGATCCTTCCCTTATTCTCATGGTGTTTCGGCTGTTGAGTGATTGTAGAGAACATAATACACACGTAGTACATAGCAGAGGTTCGTACCTACGACCTCAAAGATGAGAGTCCAAGAGAGAGAGTCCGCTCTGGGCATTAAATTTATGTATCTATATCGTTATAGTATTTTTTATAGGTGTTCAGCCTGTGTTAAACGACACAATCGATCTGTTAAAAAACATGACATAAACAAGGTATTGTTAAGTGCCATGCGTATGTCACATAAACATGGATGACTTCGCTGGCCAACAACCACGACATCAGATTTAATGATAATCTACGTACATACGTCTTCAAATTGAAATACATTTTAGTATGAAATAAAATTTAATTTAAGTTGGGAAACGAACTACAAAAAATCCTTATTATTTTGTAATAAAGTATAATTTGTGTATCTATAATGTCATATTACATCATACCAAAACCATTTCTGCAATAATTTACAATATCATGATATTAAGCCATAAGAATGCTCCATGTAACACAAACTGATTCAAACATTCCCTTTTCAAACGCTCATCTAGAAACATGCTGGAGTTTCACCCTTCGTTGTCGTCACCACCCGATACTGCACTGCACCATTTGGTTTGTCATTTTTTATAAATACAGCAGGCTGGAACACTGTGCCCCAATCCATCTTCCCTAGTATAATTCGGGGTTACATTTAAGCAACAATTAAATAGGTAAAGCCTTCCAATAGGCCACATCTCACTTAGCATCAGGTGGAATTGTGGCCAACAAATTATCTTTTACTTCGCAACATCAATCATTATCTGTGTGTCTCGATTTGACGGGTTTTAATAGTTGTAATAACAATTTAGTATTCACAGCTTCTTCTCTTAACACGTGTTAAATAGTTCATAAAATACACAGAAGTGTTTTTTCAGGTCACTTATTTAATTCAGGGAAAATTTGCATTTTCCTCTCGAAAGGTTCGGAACGCACCTGCGGCCTGTTGTAATACGGAGAAACCCTATTAGCACCTACTTAGCCGTACAAATGTTTTCTTCGTAAAATTACTTAACATTAACATGGGCTTAAAACTAATGAGACAAACGAGTAAATAAAAACGTGTGGCACTCGGGGACTGCCGCGGTAAAGCTATTGCATAGCATTTTTTTATCAACTTATGCAATTATAATAATACACTAACAAGCCTATATAGTCTATCTCAAACGCGTACCAGCTGCACCGGCCGCGCTTACGCTACGTCACCGATCTCGTCCGATAGAAGAGAATACGCAGTATGCGTTCTATCCCACTCTAACGCACTGACTGTGCTATGTCACCGATCACGCCAGACCAATGTAAGACGCAGTATGCGTTCTGTTCCGCTCTAACGAGTATTGGCTACACCTATATTACGTTTTTTTGTGTTAGGTTTATTTTCGTTATGAAATTTTTTGATTCGGTCACCGCGCTCGAAGCCCATTATAAAATTTATGCTAAAAATATTGAATAATTATGAAATTTCAGCTAATTTTTCAAATGTTTTCTACTACCACGACTACTAGTAAATCATAGTATTCAGGCCATCAAAGATTTCATGTCATTTAAATCATTTTAACGCACCTTATAAGATGCCGGCCTGAAAACATCTTTACTTATATGATATTTAAAAACAGTACCGTGAATGCCGGGTACGGTCCGGAGGGGTCTCAAGAGAGCAATTTTGCATGTAAATAACGTTTAAAGTGCAAATAAATTGCAAAAGCAAAATAGTACTTTACGTATTTACTTTAGAATTGAATTTCCCTTGTCGCGTCACGTTAATTCGTTTTTAAATAAAAGATGTCACCCATAGACCAACTATGAATTGCGTTGCTTTGAATATTTAAAATGGAGTATGAATTATGTCTTTTATATTCAAAATGTATGATATCGTTTGATGTATAAGTAGGGTTGTCTTAGTAGATAAAAACGGTGGGTAGTTTTACGGAAGGCACGAGTGGAGTGAGCAGCTAGAACTCGCTCATTCTTAAACCCTGCCGTAAAAGCATATAGTATAGTAAAAGCATTTCTCGGAATTTGGACAGGAAGTAATCCCCAGAGAGCAGGAAGAGATCCCACTGAGTCCCTGCATCAGCTTTGGCAATGCACAGATGATCTTGCATACTGTCAGTTTTAATTCGTTTGTCTATCATTAATTTGATGATGATGATCAAAGATGATTCCGCCGAAGTTACGTCCGTTCCTCTACCTGAAACGGGAACTGTAAGGGCACAAGCGAAAGCGAACTGGTTTTACTTATTTAGGAACATATAACATCTTATATAAAATTCCCGTGTCACAATGTTAGTTACCATACTCCTCCAAAATGGCTTGACTGAGTTTTATCTAATATTATACGCATATTCAGTAGGTCTGAGAATCGGCTACTAACTATTTTTCATACCCCTAAATGTTAAGAGCAGCCCACCTCCAAATTATTATTTTTAGATATTTTTTTTTATGATGCAGCATTAAAAATTACATACAACCCCTTATTTTCCCTCTATCTCAATCAACCTCTGTTTTTTTATTATCAATGATATACATGGCAAAACGACGTTTGCCAGGTCAGCTAGTAAGTATATAAAACTAAAGAACTTGTGCGATCATAGACCTAAAACTCAACATATTTCTTGTTATCATATTTCGTATTTGCGTATTTTCGTGTTGTTCTCACGAGTATGTAAGTGCGTGCTCCTATTTCACCATGCCTCCTGCTGATAGAGGACAAATCTTTGTTTTTAATTTATTTTATTATTCTTTATTACTCAAGATGTCATATGGAACATGGTGTAATGGTTGCAGCTCCTTACAAACATTGTGTAAAAAAAACTTGGCGATTAAAAAGAGTGGCGGAGAGTTTATTGCCAGTTCTTCTCTTCCTTGATTTGAGAACTGGCAGTAAATGTAATATTAGAATCATTTTATGTATATTTCTTTTCTTTTTTTGACGTTCATAAGTGTACATTATGTTACCTATATGAATAAATGATTTTTTTGTTTTGTTTGTTTGTTTGTTATTTGTCTTTATAAAGAAGGTAACATGTGTCGCTGACAGATTTCCCAGACAGCAGTCATAATTCGTCCTAATTTCCGACTATATTACTTTCATTCCCTATACCTTTATATATTTTTCCGTATCACCGCGTCGTCCGTCGTTCCACAACTGAGCATTTTTCAAGCCAATGTTTGACACGTACCACCACTTTGTGGAACCAGCCTTCAACTGAAGTATGTCCAAACCAATTCTTAAAAAGGCCGACAATGCTTTTGCGAGTCCTTTGGCATTGAAAGTGTCCATGGGCGACGGTATCACGTCACATCAGGTCAGCCTGCCGTTTGCCCCCTGTTCTATAAAAAAATACGAGGATATGTAATTAATAAGTAGATCACAGTCTCTATACTTAAGTATATTTTAGTAGCATCTTCAAAACAACAACCTTTTTCATATGATAAACTTGGGATAAATCTAATACTGTCTAAATCACACGAACATATAGGATTTCTCCTGCATAGTCAATGTATTGTGGCTCCCGCATACATTACTAAATCCACTATTAAAGATTTGCCACAGATAACATTTATTATTCAACATCCTTTAGAGATTTGTGTATACAATTTACTGCGCCTCTTGAACAATAAATAAACATACACACAATGATTATAAGACATTGATTTTTCTAATGTCATGAAGTTTGAATAGTTTGTTACCAATAAATTATTAACAAATAAAAATCATATTCCAGTTAATTATAAGCTTTCTGTTATACAAATATAAGGTGCCTTAAAAGCTCAATTAACGCGTTAAAACTTTAATAAATAACAGCTAAAGGCTCATAAATATGTCTTATGAGGAAAAGTTAGAACCTTTTTACGAAGCCTCATTCGTTTTCCCTTTGCGAACTTCCATAAACTGCGGGGCGGTAATTTTCTGCTTTGTTTGAAGTGTTTTACTCTCCCACTTTGGTATACGTGTGGTTTAGAATTTATGAATATTCTTCATACATTTAAACTTATGTTATGATTATAAAAGATCGAGATAGCTATTGTAATCCAGAGATCCATTATTACAGTATTATTGTAATAAAATAAGCATAGTTAAGAAACCTGTAAAAACAATACACTTTAAGGTCAAATAGTGTAAAGTGCTCGCGTAAACATAGGTACATAATTGTTGATCAATTACGAAAATCATACATACATTAAACATTGTATTGAACTGTGAAATATAGACGTAGAAATGCTCAATAATTAAAAAAGCGTCCTGCTACCTAGTGTTGAATTGGTAGTTATATATTATTCTTATCTATAAGTACTAATAAATATAATATTAAATAAGTATTATATAAATAATTATTTTTAATACCTATTAATTGGTTTAGAGGATTGTGAGGACAAAACCGAAAAGACGTTAGTTACAAGTGCGTTGAAATATTTTCACTTAGTGTACAGTAATTGACCTATATCTTTGGCTATAGGTAGTGTCCATGGACGGCGGTATCACTCAACATCGGGTGAGCCTCCGTTTGCCCCCTGTTCTACAAAATATAAAAATACTTTTACGACATAGGATATTTGACTGTTTCACAGCTCAGTACTAGGTTATAATCCGTAGTTAACTGTTGTATTCTGTGCTTTTTTATTTTCATTTTATCAGCGTTTCAGCTTAATTCTATTTGAAGTATTCGTATATTTCTTTTACCGATTCCTAGAACCGAACCATACTAAAGCGTACAATTAGAATTGCAAATATTTTCTAACCAAATACATGTTTGATGTTCTGGGATCTTGAAACAGCTGACGCACCAAACCAAAACCACAGAGGTATGAAATGCATTAACATTTCGGCTTGAACCTCAGGATTTCCAATACGTAATCTGTGACGGATCTTATAGATTTCTTTATAGAATGATCGTATCTAAAATATTTAGACTCTATGAAAAGTGTGATACAATCTGTACCGGTAAAACCTTTTGAGATACCACAGATTTATGTATACGTGACCATTTCTTTTTAAGTCTGCCTTCTGTGCACGGACAGGGATTTTTTAATTTACTTTTATCTGTCCAAGTGAGTGTTAAGTGTTCATAAAGACTGTCTATGGTTTTCAATATTTGTAGCAAAATTAAAAAAAAGGTAGAATTTTTCTAATAAGGCATAAGAGGTTATATTCATATTTTTAAGGTTTACAGTAATAGTGCAGGTTCCCTACCAAGATATTAATACAATTTTTTTGTATTTTTTTAGGCGGATTAAGTAGTAGTAAGTAGTTGTTGTTAGGGTACATCTATAGGGCTTAAGAATCCGCAGGGCTGATAGGTTCTTTGGTCCATGACGTACATTTGCTACATATGCAGCTAATACATACACTACATATACTAAACGATATAAGAGCAGTGTTGGTCTAGTGGCTCCAGCGTGCGACTCATACCTGAGGTCGTCGTCGAGGTTGGTTCGATCCCCGGCTGTGCACCAATGGACTTTCTTTCTATGTGCGCATTTACCATTTGCTCGAACGGTGAAAGAAAACGTCGTGAGGAAACCGATATGTCTTAGACCCAAAAAGTCGAAGACGTGTGTCAGGCACTGGAGGCTGATCACCTACTTCCCTATTAGACTTAAAATTAATCATGAAACAGATTCAGAAATCTAAGGCCAAGACCTAAAGAGGTTGTAGTTCCAGTGATTTATTTTTTAGAAATACTATATATTCATTACAGAATAAATTTAAAACACATTTCAAAGTACATTGACTGGCAAGTAATAAAACATAGGCAAGCTTTGTATCAAGCTAATATTGTTGGAAACTATGATCAAAGTATTAATTATTTTATTTAATCCATAATGGGTGGATGTAAGCTGCTTAAGCTCAATCGGCTTAAATGGATTAAAGCTATCGTTAGGATCGAGTTTATAGCTTGCTCGCTTTTGATTACAGCTTTTTACTGTCAACTTTAAGCTTTATGTTTATTTAGTAAGTTCTGTGTAACTCTGAACGTGATAAACACAGAAGCTACTAAAGTGAGGAGTGAATCTAGTCACTAAGATATTGTGTTAACTGTAATATTATGATATCAAGTCTTTCTGCAGACTGCAGACTATGTAAAGTATTTACATGGTCTGGAGTAATTTATTTATATATAGTTATAAAAGTTAACCATATCTTACAAAGCAATAAATCTACGGCATACGTTTTTTTTTTTTATAAAACGGGGCAAACGGGCAGGAGGGTCACCTGATGTTAAGTGATACCGCCGCCCATGGACACTCAATGCCATAGGGCTCGCGAGTGCGTTGCCGGCCTTTTAAGAATTGCTACGCTCTTTTCTTGAAGGACCCTAAGTCGAATTGGTGACAAACTTTCTTATCTAAAATGTGTGACAATAAAGGAAAACATAAATTATACAATAAAAATACAAAAATAAATTTTTAAGCACAAAAAAATATATTTTCAGTAACAGCGGATTAGGTTCGAGATAGGTACTTAACAATGCTTTCGTTAAAACCGATCAGTCCACAGCCGAATATCTAGCTCGAATAAGTACAGTTTAATCCGTTAAAATCGCAAAGAATTCGAAAGATGCCTGTAATGAATGGATACTACGCTAAAAACTATGAATGCGATTAGAAATCATTTTACATTTTATGGTATAGTGTAGATAAGGCATGTATCCAAAAGTATATTGAAAAATTGTTTGATAGGTATATTTAATATTATTAAATATTACGAATACCCCGAAAACCGAGTGACTAAACACAAAACATACTTTTCTGAATCGCAACGTCCCTTACCCGCAACTCCCATATTATTCAATATCTACGCCATACGTTATATATATTTAAATATGCTAAAGATTGAATAAAAAGTTATGGAAAAGCAGTACAGCAGATTATTTGAAAACATGTTTTGCATAAATTTTGTATATTTAGCAGATACACAAAACATCGACACCATTCACCTCACTTTCTATAGAAAATATCATCAAGTATCGTTCTAATTAACGCAGTAGTATTGATTGATAACAATCTCAGATCGGCTTGAATAGATTCTTCGACATTTACTAACGAGATATATTTTACATTACTTGCGTAAGTTACATGTTTTATCGACATCATCATCTATTGCATGGTTATTGTGTTTCATTATTGAAGTGAAACTTTTTTATCATTAGCACGTTTACAGTGTGAATAAAGATATACAAATACATGAAGTGATCAAATCAAATCAAATCAAAAATATCTTTATTCATATGGATAAACATGTACACTTATGAACGTCAAGAAAAACAATTTAAATTAACTGTAAATTTACATTTACAACCAGTTCGCAAGTCAAGGGCGTAGAGCGGGTAAGAAGAACTGGCAAGAAACTTTTCGCCACTCTTTTCAATCGCCAAGTTTTTAATACAAATTGTTTGAACTGGAGCAAATCAATCCCAAGGATTAGGAACATTTAAGTATTCGTCACATTTATAAAAGGCTTTATTAATTAATTTACTTTTAACAAGGGCTTTGAATTTATTTAGTTGACAGTATTTAGTGACATATACGGGTACATGATAATATTAAAGTAATTTAAATAGTTTTGTTTTTTTTTTTGAGATTCACCGCTAGCCTACCTACCCTACCTACTGAACGAGTTACCTGTTAATAACTCAGCAGAAGACGTTTTCAACATTTAAACAATGCCGCTCGCTTGTTAACATTCCAAATCTCAATGACTTCGGCGGTCGATTTAATCTAAATATTCAATGTATATAAGACAAAAGCTCTGTGGCATTGTTTTATAAGCCGACTTAATTGTTCATTTAATCAAATAAATCAAATAAATCAATTAAATTAAAACGAATACATTTTTATATATAAAATTAGAATCATTTGCTGCTGCCGACTGAAGTATTTCCGAACGAATTCGACTTAGGGTCCTTCAAGAAAAGAGCGTACCAATTCTTAAAAGGCCGGCAACGCACTCGCTAGCCCTCTGGCATTGAGATTGTCCATGAGCCTCTTGCCCGTTTGCCCCCTGTTCTATAAAAAAATAAAATTTAAAGTATATTTTGACGTTCATAAGTATACATTATGTTACCTATATGAATAAATGTTTTTTTTATTTGATTTTTGATTTGATATAAGTAAATAAATACTAATGAAATATTAGGTGTAATGCTATAAACGAAGAAACTTCTAGCCAAGATAGCAAATTGTACATTGTTAATGGAGGTTTCGTGGCCTCATCGTAGATTTCATGATGTGATCATCCATTTTATGTTCATTGAATAATGTAACAATTTTATGATTGATTAATTGTAATATATATTATTATCAAGTTGCGTTTAGCTATTATTATTACGCTACAACCTTTTAAGGTCAAGCCCTCGGATTTCTCTGTATCTGTTTCATGATCATTTGTCAATGGGGCCAGTGGGTGATCAGTCTCCTGTGACTGTGACACACCGTCGACTTTTTGGGTCTAAGGCAATCCGGTTTTCTCAAGTTGTTTCCCTTCACTACGACCTCAAGCGCAGTAGAGTTGCTCTTAAGACATGATGTAACTTAACAGACATGAAACGTTCAATTTATGGAGTATTCCTATTTCCTTGTACACAAAACTATTACTTAATTAATCCACATTTTTGATATAAACAAAACATATACACAGATAAGAAATATATAATACATATATTTTTATAAAAATATTATAGAACACTAAGACTAAGTCAACATAATATTCAAATCCTAATTGATAAGGAGTGTCCACTCCAGTGAGTTTCTTTTGTTTTTTAGACAACATTTTTTATTTTTTTATGATACAGCATTCAAAAATGCATACAACCCTTAATTTTCATCTACCGTGTACGATCAACCCCTATTTTGTAATTATTAATTAACTTATAACTTAATCTCTGAGGAAATCAAACAGACACCTAAACAGTCTTTGGGGTAGCATAGCAAAATACTCCATGATGGTATGTACTAAGAGGTAGGTACATCAAGGAGAAACGAAGTCCGCGGGGGCAGCTAGTTCATATTTAAAAAAAATCACAGCAGAATTGCAAGCTGATATTATAAAACGTTGCATGGGGTTGCCGCAGCGATACTTGACAACTGTGTAGAGCTTGCAATTAAAACCATACTCGCTACGGAATAATTAAGAAAATCGTTTTTCTATTAATAATAATTTCTAGACTAGGCTTAGTATGTAACCATTTTCCTTAAAATTTAATAATGTTGTATTGAATTAATAATAAACAGTGGCGCTACAACCTCTTTTAGGTCTTGGCCTCAGATTTTTTTTGATGCCTTATCACCTGATAAGCCTGCAGAGCCTGAGACACGTCGTCGACTTTTTTTTTTTTTGGGTCTAACACATGTTGGTTACTTCACGATGTCTTCGTTTACCGTTCGAGCAAATGTTAAATGCGCACATAGAAATAAATTCCATTGGTTCACAGCCGGGGATCTAACCTACCACCTCAGGTATGAGAGTCGCACGCTGAAGCCACTAGGCCAACACTGCTCTGTTGTATTGAATTACAATATGTATTACTACTAATGTATTAATTAAGGAAGAATCTTATACGGTTTATTATAGACGGTACTTATATCCAAAGGCATCACTCTATATCTCTTTATCACTTCAACTGGTCCGCAATTAATTACTCCACACCAGCTCCAAATGTACCTTCTTCCAATTCTAGAACTTGAAGATACCGTTAATAAATGTGATATTGTTTATACTACGTATTTGCGTGTTGTTCTTACGAGTATGTAAGTGCGTGCTCCTATCTATGTTTTTAATTTATTTTATTATTCTTTATTACTCAAGATGTCATATGGAACATGGTGTAATGGTTGCAGCTCCTTACAAACATTGTGTAAAAAAAAACTTGGCGATTAAAAAGAGTGGCGGAGAGTTTATTGCCAGTTCTTCTCTTCCGTTCTACGCCCTTGATTTGAGAACTGGCAGTAAATGTAAAATTAGAATCATTTTATGTATATTTCTTTTCTTTTTTGACGTTCATAAGTGTAAAATGTACATTATGTTACCTATATGAATAAATGAATTTTTTGTTTTGTTTTTTGTTTTTAAGTATTTAAAAACTGTAGTGGTTATTCAGCCTGCATTGCGTAAACGTATCATCGATCTGACCTATTTAGGAAAGTATTTAATGCTTTGAGTATTCATGTACACACATTTTAGCACATAAGGTCAGTAAGGATTTTGTAGTAGCGTAAAAATTGTCCGTGGATATAATACACCGCATTGCGGTCGCATCAAGGACGTCGACATTTCAAATATAGTTTACAGTGATGTCAGGACAATGTTTGATGTTTTTAAAAATTCATGTGAGTATAAGTTTAACAATTTTTTTGGAGGAGATTTACACTGTCGAACAATAAATATATTATTTATTCATAAAGCATTATAACAATATAAATGTATTGTTAATAATTAAGAAGAACTTTTTGAAGAAGAGTTTTTGTTGTGTAAAACGTTGATAAGCTTTTTCCAATATTAGCAAATGTATTATGTTTAAACTGTTTGTCCCAGAAGCAACATTGGATGCCGCCAGCCTCTTCCTCTCAGGATTTGTTCTATTTTTGATTCTACCACTAATATCGACCTTTTCGCACCGCTTCATTTAAGAATAAGTTGAAACAACTATTAATGTAGGTACTTATTTCTATCTTCTTTATTAGCTACTAGGATGTCTGTCGTTCTCCTAATTTATAAATTTTGTGCTGTCATGTTTTGTTTTGCTTTGTATCTTATTTTATAATCAAATCAAATCAAAAATCATTTATTCATGCTGGTAACAAAATGTACACCTTATGAACGTCAAAAAAAACGTCTTTCTAATTTTACATTTACTGCCAGTTCTCAAGTCAAGGGCGTAGAACGGAAGAGAAGAACTGGCAATAAACTCTTCGCCACTCTTTAATCACCAACTTTTTCTCTTTTATATCAGTGTAACTTTTTGTGGATATGTTCATTGTATTTATTTCATGTTTTATTTTTATTTTTTCTCTCTCAGTCGAAAATGATATACCTATATATAGCTGTTTTATTAACAGTAGCAATTTAACATTCGTTAGTAAGTATATAATTTTCAGTAAATTAGAGATTTAAGATTATGTAAATGTAAAACCAAACAGCCTGTTAGTAAGCTAATTCGTTATGAATATGGAGTAGCATATTCCAGCATTTTACATAATACAGCTTGAAAAGTTTTATAGCACATACATAACTCAAATCTCTCCTTAATAAAGATCTCTTTATCCTTGGCGTATCAAACAGTCCCTGGTGCTGAGACTGTTTCAAGTTCGGTTTCATTTACGTAATCCTAGAATGCGAATGAAACCAAAGAACAGAAATCCTCGCATTGAGGCCGCTTCATGATGACTGTGAAATGTCCAGAAAACTTCAGAGCTTCTGGCAGGAGCTAGGCTGGCTTTAACTAGCCAGGGCTTTACGCACAACGGACCAAATGGGCATTGATTTGCTCCAGTTCAAACAATGTGTATTAAAAACTTGGTGATCGAAAAGAGTGGCAGAATGTTTCTTGCCAGTTCTTCTTACCCGCTCTACGCCCTTGACTTGCGAACTGGTTGTAAATGTAAATTTACAATTAATTTAACTTATTTTCTTGTGACGTTCATAAGTGTATATGTTTACCTATATGAATAAAGATATTTTTGATTTGATTTGATTTTAAGTGTACTGTTGTATGTATATACTTAAAATAAATAAATAACATAGCTATAAAATATATAAAAATATTGGGTGACAATACAACCAAATAAGGTCGAGTTTATTGCGGTTTCTGCATGTTTAGAAAATAATCTACCAATCTAAAAAAAATAATAATAATAATAATAATGATCTCTTTAGTGGCCACCCGGCAGTGCGGATCCATCTTGTCTTTTGTCGTGTGTAATAATAATATTGTAATAAATATTACGTAACAGGTACATGCTTAAATACAACTTATACTGAAAGTCTGTAGGAAAAAATTTTCCTCTTTCATGTGATATTTCCTTCTCAGTCTTTTTTTGATTTCTCTTTTCAGATCAGATTCTTACCAGATATGCATGAGTCCATATTTAATCAAACGTAAGTGATGTTCTCTCGTTAATTGAAGATGTATATTTAATATAATTTCATTCAAGTCTGTAAAATAAAACTTAATGTTTACGAATATTTTATTTCTATTAAATGTTTTTAGTTTTAATTTTAAAATTTATATTCCCCCCGTAATTGTCATGTACGTATTTTAGAATAGATAGCTTGTATTTATAGAAATACAAGCTATTATATAGTAGAAAATGCATTATATATGATGTGACGAACATAGCTCTTAGCTATACATTTCAATTCTATGCACCAGAGAGGTTTAATATGAATATAACAACACTAACATTTCGGTATAGAAATTATTTCATAACCTTTATCTGGAAATTCAGTTTTATTATATACGCCATCTCTTTTAATAGTAAGATATAAAGCTTAGATGTTTTAGAAGCTTTGGGTCACCAATCCAAAGGGGTCGAATCCAAAGATTTTCGAATTTGTCAAAAAGACATTAATTTTTCACGGTAAAAATATGTATATTTCCAAAATATTTTTTATGTAAAGAGTAATTCGTTAAATCATCTAGTAGTAATTATATTACTCTATTGTAACACATTATGGATAATTTACATGTTGTTCTGATATTTATTTTATTTTATTATACACACGCATACTGAATTTCTTACCTTGCAAGGAATTCCTCGTTACGTATATACGTTATCTGAAACAAGAAATTTCATTATAAAATAAAATACGTTTATTATGGAACGTAAGATAGACAGGTATCACTATTATTGTTTACTCACAACCAATTATCTCTTACCGAAAAGAAACAAAACCTCCAAGCGAAAAATAAGCAAAAATGAGTATCCATGGGCGGCGATGACATCCCCCTAAGAGGCCTAATAGCCTACAACGAATGCGTTCCAAATAGGGGATTTTATTTACATCACCTAGGTCTTTGGGGCTAATGAGGGTGACAACTACTTCGGAAATATCATCACGATAATCCAGTCGGAGCCTGCTGGCTGGCCTCACCACTTTTTCTAGTCCCCAAAATTTTAATCACCATTTTGCAATTTAAAAAATTCTTTTTTTTAACACGATACGCAACATGCGTGAGTGTGAGTGTGTAACTCCACGTTAGGGTAATGTGTAACTAAATAAAATAAATAAACATATAAGACATTATACACATCAGCAAAGAAGACAGATGGCGTAGGACGAGAGAAAAAGGTGGCGTAAAAAACTCTCGGTACTCGTTTAAAAAAGCAAATCATCTAACAACACTTATTTTAAAACAAATATCGCAAACGAAATAGAAGTAGCCTGATACTATAATCTAAATATAAGATAATAGTTAACTTTATACTTTTTTTCACAGCTTTCCTTTAATACATTTCTTAAATTTATTAAACTTAAGAAATGAACTACGTTTTAGGTCTCAATAGTATCTGCAGCTCTGCGTAAAGTGCGTTCAGAGGCCAGTTCTTTAAAAGTGATCGTCAATAATCAATGTTATATATACAAATCAAAGTAAACAAATGAAAAATCGTTTAGTTAATTGAAGTCCTAAAAATCTTAATTATGTAAATTGTGAAACAATAAGAAATAAGAATTCATCTTTGTAAAACCGCCATTTTGTATATGCCATTAAGTATAGAAGTCTATAGACAACGGGCGTGCCTTGTAATAATTATAATAAACACTCCTTGGTGGTAGTAACTCTGTGGATATGTGATATATAATAAAATTTATTGTCACAAGCAGTTTCTATAATATATATAAATCTCCTGTTGTCCGCGATGGACTCCTAAACTACTTAACCGATTTTAAATTAAATTGGAACACCGTGAGCATTCTGGTCCAACCTAAGTGATAGGATCGCTTTGATCTTTAATTATAGTCGCAATTTTATTTTATTCCAAATTATTTGTTGATACAATTCTAACAGATGGCTCTGTGTTAAAAAGTACCTTTCTCATTAGTTATCCTATCGTTTGAATAGTTTACTACTATGTAATATAACAAAAATATTAGCCACAACAACGCTTGGCCGAGTCTGCTAGTATACTATATAAGTAAACTAACAAACACTAATAATCATTCGAAGTAGTTGCTGAGTTTTCTGCGTAAATAGACTTTATGCAATTTTTTCAACAGTTTGTATAAAAGCACGTAATTAAAAAAATTACTTTAGAAATTCAAATATACTAGATCTCTTGTCCAGTGAAACGAGCGTTGAATCGCTAGAAGATTATATGAACTATATCCTTTTTTATATGGCATTCCTTTTGACATCCGAGCCTTTAGATTGAATGTCATTATAAGCAAAGTTATTTTATGAGCGTTATTAAGATTTTGTCACTGAAAATATATATATTCTCTCAGTCTTGGTTTTATGCCGTCTGGATTCAGGTGGCTCCTTAGCCTAGTTTACTTTTAAAATAGGTTTGTTGTGAAATATTTGTTGAAATATAACATTGCGTAATTATAAGTCTATTTATCCGACTTCAAAAGTACGTGATATATAATTTCGTAAATGAATGTTGTTCCACAAATTTTTCGGAAACTATTTTTTAAGAACATGGGTCAATTAGCCCATGTTCTTAAAATAACCGGATGTTAAGTGACCGCTCATGGACACTAACAATGCCAGAGGGCTCGCGAGTGTGTCGCCAGCCTTTTACGAATTGTTACGCTGTTTTCTTGAAGGACCCTAAGTCAAATTGGTTTGAAATACTTCAGTAGGCAGCGGTTTCCACGTAGTGATACAGGAAGAATTTCGTATCGTGCTTCGACGAAATGAAACTTAGCTGCAGGTATTAATCCGAACAACTCTTCTGAATACCCTCCCATCATAAATGCGGTAGTAGATGCAGAGTGACCCCATAATAATACGCACATCGACTGGGTCCTTTTTGATTCAGAAATATTGCTTAGTTTCATCAAATCAGTTCAGTAGTTTTTGAGATATTCACGCGTTTCTGGGTAAGTTAGATACCTAAATATTTAATATTGTTTTAATTTTTAGTTTGCATACGAATATATACCGTGAATCTAAAATGTTGTTCATGTTTAAAATTAATATCAAAATCCAATCAATGAATACGTTTTATATATATTATTCGAAATGCTTACATAGTATTCTCCAGATCTTCTTCAGAGTCTTAGCAACTTCTTCCTGTTCTCAGATCACAAGAGAGTTGTTCAAAGAGGTAATCGTAGAAATAAAAGCCGATTCTGAGACTTAAGACAAATTGTAATATTAAAATAGTATCGATAAATTGTATGACCGCTATAATCATTGTGTCCCTCTCAAAGGCAACTATATCAAATAGTCAAATTAAATCTACAAAAGCTGGGTTTTTTCTATTATATATTAAGTTTTCCGCCCACTAAATAACAACCTCACTACGTCTAATAAGATATATAATATATTTAACTACTTGTCAGATCAATTTCAAATATTACATCGGATTGCTTGAATGGTATAGTTTTACCCAAGAGAAGCTGGGAACAGCAATCAATGTAAAATACATCCATTTCTTTGAACCCTGGCTCGGAGCCAATCGTACCGTTTATCCTAATACGAACTTTATAGTATTAGAATAATGGTCTAAGGAAACTAAATTAGGCTAATAGAAAAGTTTTACTAGTAATGTATAAATGTTTGAGAATTTGCCTTTTGCCAATTGTACATGAAACTGGTTTGTCTGGTTTCCATGGGGGCGGTTTTTCCTGTAACATATATAATTAAAGACCTGTATCACAAAAAAAACTCAGCACCTAGAAACCTAGAAGTATTTAAAATAAATTTATTACACCATCAGTTAATTAATTCATTTTTTTATTTATTAGTACAGGAATGAAACTTTGTTAATTCTGCTTATATCAATTTCCAATTATTATTGTTATTACTATGTTAAGAATAATGTCGACAAACTAAACTTAATATTAAAGGATATTTTGAACAAAACCGTAGATAAAAATTTTTGAATAAAAGTCCCATTACGCATCTCTTTCTTACTTGGCGAATCATTTATCAACAATGAAACTACTTCCTGTCGTTATTCGCTTAGCTAATTCTCTATCTTCCTTTAAATATATCACTGTTTAAAAAACCCAAATTCCATAAAATTATTAACCAAAGTCTCAACAAAAGCCTCCAAATAACCCCAAAGTACTCTATGCCACGTTAATATGAATAATAATCTAGAAAGTTGGTCTGTCGTGTTGCATTAAAACTCCAGTTTATAATTAGTTAAGCCACGACCCAAGCGCTAATCGCACAGAGTACTGCGAAATCCACAGAGCACGCCCAGAGGCACTTGCTAAACTTGTACAAGAGGAAAAGGCTTATTTTCTTTATTATATTATGTTATATTTAATTAAATTATGGTTAGTAGTTAAATATTAACAACATTCTTTACCTATTTAGTAATAATACAAAATTAAACCTTAAATATATTTTTGTGTCAATGTTACAATAGATGAGATATACGTGGTTGGCGTTGAAAATGAATGAAGACAAAGTAGTTTTTTTATAGAAAATATTTAAGTAATCAAAGTATCCAATCTTATAGGTAGTTACAAAAACATTTTTACTGGATTCAATAAAATCTTTGAAGGCGAGTATTTTGACCATCACTTTGACATTGAAATATATATAAACGACTGATTGTGTGATTTTGCTGTTGTTCGATCTAATTGTACGATTAATTATTATTATAATCCAAATTCCGTAAAAAATGCGAATCTGTTCTGGCAAGGTCCGGGGAGTATGGTGGATATCTTAGATAAAAATAAATTAACAATTCCTTACCAAAGAGGTAAGGAATATTATATTATACATATTTTAGGTCAAAGTGGTCAGTACGAGAAAATGTCAATTTCTTATGTAAAGACCGAAATGTTCAAAGTTGTTCGGATTGCAACTAGGTTTCTTCATCGGACGTCGAGGCCGAATACGAAATTCTATACGGTACGGTGTTATACGGGTATAACCTCAACGTCCGTCTTTCCACAACTCAGCGATTTTTAAGGCAGTTTTTGCCGCTCACTCTATCTGGAACCAATTCGACTTAAGATCCTTCAAGAAAAGAGCATATCTTAAAAATCCGGCAACTCACTCACTCGCTCTGTGCCATTCAGGGACCATGCGGCATTACTAACATCAGATGAGCCTCCCATCCACTTTTCTATAAAAAAAAATCAGCCAGTACGGTCAAAGCATTTGTACATTTTGTTTGAGCCTGTTTCTTGCACACAACCAGCACATTCTTCTGCTTGCAGTAAGAAAACAAATGACACTTCTCTTCGTCACGACGCTTTCCTATTTTAACGAAATCGTCAAAGCTCTCGTTAGAGATTTATATTAATAATATCGCAGCCTAAATACGCTCTGCTTCAATCTACTCTGTGCCCAAGCAAATTAGTTACCCACAGTTATAGACAGATAATTTTTAATGTTATATTAAACGATTCTTACAATAACTTGAAATCTTTAGAAAAATATATCGCTACTAAAATAAATATGGGAGAATGTTGAATCTATCCTCTCCCACTATCAAACATACATACACACACCCTCACATACACACACCCTACATACATCCAAACAACTATACTACTTTCTAACTAGTTGACTGCTTTGTTTTGTTTTTCTTTCCTTATTTAAAACGTTTAATTTGTTTACCTTCCGATATATGTATGTACTTTTTGTTACCACTCAGTATGAAATTGCTGTGGAACGGAATTCTGGTTATCCATATCACAAGTTCTTACAGTTTCTTCTTAACTGTTATCTTATTTATCGTTGTAAATGTAATATGTGAAAAAATTAATTATTATTATTAATTTTACTCAAACTTCCCTTAACTATTGAAATCATCTATTGGTTGATAGCTGTCGCTACAATCTTTAAGATGTGGGCCTCAGATTTCTGTATCTGTCTAGGCAAGAGCAGCCTTGTGTGACTGACACACTCTGTGTATGTCGGCATAGGCATGCCAGTTTCCTCACTATATTTAGCTTAACGAGGTAGTTTTAAATGCACATAGACAGAATGCTAGGGTTCGACCCTACGACCGCAGGGATGAGCATGATAAAGCCACTAGACCTTTATATATTCCTTAAATAATTAAATTCAATAACTGGTATTGTCCTCAGGGGTATCATAAACATGAAAACGTAATATCAAATTACTTTATAATAATTAGAAACTTCATGAAACTTTGAAACTATTTTCTTAATTAAGACCAATTATTGTTAATTGTTACGAATCTACGTAAATTCAACCGAAACATCTATTAGTTGAATACTTTCAGTATATAAATATATACACAGTGATTCGTATTTAGATATAAAAGCGCGTTTTACGAATAAACTAACAGTATTTTTTAAAGATGAATAATTAATTATTCTGCCAAATTCAAATTTCAAGGTCATAGTCATCGTCATGCTTGCTTAAATGTCATTGCTTGTGGCGGCGGCCATGCGTCAGGTTGTATCTCTCCTTAAAATATGGCGAGGGGGCCGATGGCTGGCCATGCATCATACTCGTGAACGGGTGCTTAATTGCATGTTGATCCCACGAGAATTTAAGTGCGTGCTCCTATTTCATCAAGCCTCTTATATCCTCAATTTGAATTACTATTTTTATTTTTTTGGTAATATACCTTTATTATATTAATACTTCTGATTTCCTGCTTTTGGTGCTTTCCTGACTTAACGAATAAGTATTGTAATACAGCGAGGAAATACACTACTGTAAGAACCAAATTATATAAATTTGTTAAAATTTTCTATTTATCAATTTTTAATGTTTTAATGCTGTTTAATAATATTGTAAGTACTGTATATTTGTGTTGGAATTCATTTTTAACTTAATTTTTGTAACTCATTTTATCATATAAACTTTTGTATACAGGTTCAATCACAGTATGACATTATTTTTTAAATAACGTCTGCTATGGTTAGGAACAAAGCCGGTATAAGGTGTATTGGTGTACAACAATACATGATAAATTGCCTCGAGGGTATATTCTTTGTTTATGACACTAACGAGGGTGCTCACACTCCGTTCAAATACATTGATATCTCTGTTTTAGCCACGGAATAGATATTTGAGCTGCAATCTTTATTTCAACAAAACTAACGAAAACACAAAAATTTCCATGAAAAATATTCTAGTACACAGGAGTTATAATATAAATGAATAAAAATGATAATAATGAGGGATTAACAATTAACATTGAGTAACTTTTGAGGATACTTGTTGTCTCTCTCTTCAGTCAGTAGCTCATGTCTCAGCGTCAGGAAACATGTTTATATATCGCAGATTCAACGCGAGTAAGTAGTGTTAACATTCTAATAATACAAATTACATCGACTTCTTATATATATATACATATATATTTCCACCGGTTTCTGTCCAGCGACTCTCTTATAGCATTCTCGCCGGATATAGAGAAGGGCAACGTGGGCCACACCCCCGGGGCCTGCACAAAAGAAATTTTTGAAAATGGAAACTGTTTTTCCGATATTTTTTTCAGACGAATAATTTTTTATAAATTTGTTTAAACTTACTCGGTTTCACGTTTTAGATTAATTTAAAAACTCGACTGAAATATTTTTTTTTAATTTTGAGGACGATCTGTCTTTTACTTGATATGTCCATCTGGTTGTTCAACGACCAAGTTATATTTTGCCTTCTGTGTCACAACGATCAACGACAAAAACAAACAATTTCTTTATTATTAATTATTAGTCATCTTACAGCTAACATACTTATTATAAAATAAAATAAAAATTGGTTGCCTGTAAAGTCGGTATACGGGCGAAAGTTTTACGTGACAACGACTTTGAGTGGTAAAATAATTTTAATGTGAATATTCATTCGTATAGTAGGAAGAAGGATGAAATAATAGTAACAATTTAAAACATTTATTTATACGAAGAATTATATTTAAAACATTAATTTATACAAAGAATCTCGAAGTGTGCTCGAGTGGAAGGGACGCGTGCCTTTCACTTTTTATGTCTGTCTCTCTCGCTCTTAGGCGGACTAACCATGTCCGAGTGGAAGGGACGCGTGCCTCTCACTCGCTCTCATTGTGAGCGCATAACGTGAGCGGAGCGTAACGCCGTTTCTTGAAGTGTCACCCGGCAAACCAATTTATAAGACGTTGTCACGTCAACACTTAAATAATATATAATGTAACAGGTTAAATTGATAAACATATGAAACTGAAAAGAAGTAAGTATATTAATTAACAAAAATATATTTAAGAAAAAAAACTGAAATTTAACATTTCAAACAACAAATAATACTTAATATCTCAAATTACGGCTAAAACAAAAAGTCTTCTCTGCCTCTTCAAATACAAAAATGATTATACTTGTAATATTCGTATAGCTTTTTAAGACTTTTCCTTGTATGACTCGTAAGGAAACTTAGAATAAAGTCACGTCTCTTTTTGTTACTATGAAAACAGTATAAAAGAAAGGGATGCACGATTACTGTTTAAGAAATTAAAATATATGTCTACACACTTCAAGAAGAATTTTTTTGATCATGCGATCATAACATTTTTCCGATAGGCAAAAATGCGAAGCAAAGTTCACAAACATTTCCTAATCTGGATTGTAAGGTCTTTTATACAAAATTCCGATAACATTGCGGTCCCACTGATGGCTTTAACCCACTCTTTTTATCCCTCGAGACTACGAGATTACGCGATAGCTTTGAAATCATTGTATTTTGAATCAGGTTTTTCAGTTTGTAAGTACCAGGAGTTTGGTTCCTATCGAATCCTAAATTTAACGTTACACATAATTAATCGTCTCACACGGTATATCTTAATCTATATTATTTTTTTATTATACTATTATAATAAAAAATATCAATATTTAATTACGAAAATAAATAAATGATGTTAACACAATTATCCAAAAAATTGTTTAAGACTTTTTTGTCATATTTTATTTAACATTAAGAAATCTGAATTATGGTTTGTATACCAGAAAGTTCCTAATAAAGCTCACATTGTTAAAGTAATTAATATCTAAAAGAATACATCTTAAGTACAGTAAAGAAAGTTGCTATAATATTGGAAAAATAAATTAATGGAAAAGAATTAAACATTCTTTGGTTTCTACTTTCTGTGGACGTCAAAATGTATTTAAAGAATGTCAGTTCCAAAGTCATATTCAATTTAAATAATTCTAAAACACAAATGATCTAAAAACAAGTTCATATTATTTTTATATAACAAGGGGCAAACTGTCAGGAGGCTCACATTATGTTAAATCATACCGCAGCATAGACACTCAAAGCCAGAGAGCTCGTGAATGCTGGCCTTTAAAAAATTGAAAAAACTTCAAAAATCATAAGTAAACTTAGAAGCTATTACCTTCACTCCTTAGGTTAATATTATTTGGACCCTATTTCGGGTAATATACAGTAGGTATGTCTATATAATTGATACCTTACACAAAAGACAATTTTCTTCACAATGGCGGAAATTTAATAAACAAGTGGCCCATAAGGCTTCTTTAAAAGGATTATTATTATGCCATCTTATTTTGTTAACAGGGTTTTCTAAGGAATTTCCGTTAATTTCGAGCCCCTTATAATGCCTCCACATGGCATTTAATTAAACAAATTTGCTTAGTAAAAAACATATTTTGTTTAATTAAATGTTTCGTTAAAAAGTCTTGTCCTCGTACGATCGACTCTTTATAATTTGGAACTACATTGATTGTCCCATCATCTTGAATTTTAAGGAAAATTACCAACAACGTTCAATAAAATGTTTAATAAAAAAAATCTCACTCTTTATTGAACACAGTGTTAATCGGCAGGAAGCTCATCTGGTGTCATAACGCCCATGCGCGGCATGGCGAAAAGTGTCTTAAAAACAGTAGAGCGTTTTTACTTTAAAAAATTACGCAAATTACAGGTTAATTCTTCAGATATTAATTATCTTCCATGATAACCACGTACACCACGCGCACGCCTACATATACGTATATGTATACGTACACCATTATTCATTAGCATTTTACATCCTTAAAGGCTTTAGATGTAAGATTTAAGAACTACTGATAATCAGGAAAACTGTATCTTAAATACAGAGTGATACTTCCTTATACTGGAAGAGAGTTAATATAGGATAAAAATTTAAAGATCTTTCCAGGCATAAGTTTACAATACAATACTTAAACTTATCCTTGAAGAAAAGAGCGTACAAATTCTTAAAAGGCCGGTACTTGCCAGCATCGCGAGTATCACTTAACATCAGATGACCCTGCCAGTTTGCTCCTTGTTTAATAAAAAAATCGATTAAAAGAGAAATCATATAAATTCTAATCAAGATCAGATATTAACAATAACGTGATTAATGTCTGAAAATTTGAAGGCCTAAATACACATTATTTAATTTTCCTCTTAACTAAAAATATATCCTAGGTTTACCTATGTATATTTTATATATGTTTGAAAATAAAAGATTTATATTGAAACACATATAAAATCTAAACCTACATAAAACAATTCATTCAGTGCATTTTATTTGAAGAATTTAAAATGCATTATATTGTATCTCTGGCTCGCGGCCAGTCCGTAATATTTTCAGAGTGCTCATACGATCTCGGGGGAAACAGTTTCTATATTTTATTTTCGATGTAATATTAATTATTCCTCTTTTAAATATTTAACGATCTATTGAGTTCTGTAGTTGAACTATGTAAATATAGCTTCTCTTATTGACGTTTTCATACAATGAAGTTTTTACGAATGACGCTGCATTCGGAGAAAATCAAATTAATAAAATCTGTTTACGTTTTCAATGTATGAAATATAAATATTTCTAAAATATAATTAGCTAGACAACACTAGTTTAAATCTTAATATATTTAAACCTCCTGTCACGATGTTAGTCTGCGATCGACTCCTAAACTACTAAACAAATTTTAAATTAAATTGCCACACCGTGAGCAGTCTGGTCCAAAATAAGGGACCTATCCCTTAGCTATCCTAATAACTTAGATCTTTAATTATAGTCGCAATTTTATTTTATTGCAAATTATTTGTCTATAAGTAATTGACAGTCACAATTATCTGTTAACTCCAAAAGATTCTAATAGATGTCGACACTTTTCGACTGGATTGAGTAAGTAATCAATAAATGGAACTGCTATGGTAAACCAGCAAACGTGTCATATAAGCTACAATGCAATATCATGATTACCACGTGTTATTGATGCTAAAGTATATTTTGTGAAACGAAGGAGAAACGAAGTTCGCGGGGGCAGCTAGTCGTTTATATAGTTTAGTTCCTAATTGTCATATTCTTTCATTAATATGTATTTAGATATAACTTGTCGAATTCAATGCAGCGTATTATATAATAAAATAAAATAAAATAAAAATAAAATAGCCTTTATTGCTGAACTTATTTTTACAGTAATTTTCCTTACAAATACGTTTATAACTTTTAACAGTTTCTTTTCTTTTCATAAATCAGGTATCGGTAAACGGTCGTTTCTACATTTCAGCTTGTCTTTCGACATAGGCCTCCTCTAAAGATTTCCACTCTGTTCTATTTTTCGCTATGCGCGTCCATATTGGGCCCGCCACTTTTTTGATGTCGTCCTCCCATCTTCTAGTCTGTCTGCCTCTGTTTCTTTTACTATCTCGTGGTTGCCATTCAGTTATTATTCTCGTCCATTTCTCCTTCTTCTCTCTTATCATATGCCCAGCCCACCTCCACTTTAAGCACCTGTATGTTGTGTATGCATTCTTAAATTTTGTTTTGTTTTTGATACATTTTAGTTTAACTCGGTCTTTTCTTTTAATTCCTATTGTGCTTCTCTCCATTCCATTCTGACAAACTTTTATTTTCCTTGCTTGTTCTTCTGTCAATGCCCATGTTTGGCACCCATATAGTAAGCATGGTAAGATACACATATTGTATATTCTCCTCTTGTTCCTCATAGACATATCCTGGTTCTTCATGACTTCACTGAGTGACCAATATCTCTTCCAAGTATTAGTTATTCTTCTTTCTATTTCTTTTTGCATACATTCCTCAGTAGATATTAACTGTCCCAAATACACATACTCCTTTACATACTCTATTTCTTCATCATTTACTGTTATGGACTCTGTTTGTGAGGAGTTAGACATTACTTTTGTTTTCGTTAAGTTCATTGACAGGCCTGCCTTCTCACTTTCTTCCGCTAACTGTTGCAACATTTCCTTTAGGGTTTTCGGGTTTTCCGAAAATAAGATTAGGTCGTCTGCAAAGCGTAGGTGACTCAGATTTTCGCCATTTATATTTAGTCCTTTATTCGTCCAATCCAGATTTCTGAATATCATTTCCAGAACTGCTGCAAATATTTTTGGTGAAATTGGGTCTCCCTGGCGTACACCTCTCTCAACCGGAAATTCTTCGCCTATAGATTCTAATTTTACTTGTGTGGTGCTTTTTGTGTATACGTTTTTCAGTATCCGTATGTATTTTGCATGTACGCCTTGATCTTTTAGTGCGTCCCAGATAAATCTATGTTCAAGTGTGTCGAATGCTTTGTTGAAATCCACGAACCCTATGTAGTAAAATTTGTTATATTCTTTAAATTTCTGGAGTATTTGTCTAAGGGCGTGTATGTGGTCTATTGTTGAAAAATGTCTACGGAATCCAGCTTGTTCTTTGGGTTGATTTTCTTCAAGTGTGTTTGTGATTCTAGATAATATTATTTTTGAAAACACTTTGTAAATATTGGACATTAAACTGATTGGTCTGTAATTTGCTATATCTCCTTTGTCACCTTTTTTATGTAGTAGTATAATTGTAGATTTTGTCCAATCCTCTGGAATGTTTTCCGTATTGATAATTTCATTAAATATATCTGTAAGTCTTGGAGCGATTACTGGTAACGTTGCTTTTAGAAGTTCGTTTGTAACAAGATCAGATCCAGGGGCTTTATCGAGTTTTTGTGTATTTATTGCTTTTATGGTTTCTTCCTTCATTATTTCCGGTATATATTCTTCATTAGTTATTTCGTCGTTTTCTTTTATAGTGTCTTTCTCTTTTTGACTTCGGTATAAGTTTCGGTAGAATTCTGTAGCGATTTTTAATATTTCGAGTCTTTTACCTGTACTATTACCATCTTTCTTTCTCATACTTGGTATCCAGTCCTTTTTGTAGTTTAACTCCTTCAATGCCTTTTTTATTCCTCCTGTCTTTTCTATGTAACTTTTCATTGTATTAGATCTTTTAGTTTTTCTTTCTTTCCTAAGTTGTTCACTGATCTTTTTGCTTACTTCTGTTACTCTTTGGCGGTTTCCTTTAATTTCCTTTTGTCGTAAAAGTTCTTTTCGTTCTTGTAATAATTGTTTGATTGTAAGTGAGACTTCTTTCTTGATACTTTTGTTTGTTTTTCTGGTTACTGTTTTTAGTTGATTTAGTAATAGGTTGTACTTTTCTTGTATCGATGGATATTCTTTCTTCTCTAATTCCGCGGCATCTAGAGATGTTTGAAGATTATTAAGTAATAGTTTAGGGTCACCTGAGTATTGTACCGCTAATTGTTTATTTTGAAATCGTCTTGTTTTCTTGAACATTCCTGACATCGCAACTCGAACCATCCTATGGTCTGTGTGGAAGTTTAAATTGTTTATGATCGAAATGTTCTTGAAGGCTTTTCTATTATTAGACATAATAAAATCGATTTCATTCTTATATTGTCCATTGGGTGAGATCCATGTCCATTTTTTTGATGGTTTCCTTTTATAAAAACTGTTTAGAATACTTAATCTGTTTTCCAGTGCAAAGTTTACTAGTCTTGTTCCGTTTTTGCTTCTATTTCCATACCCATAGTTTCCTATGGTATTTTCTTCCCCACTATTTTGAATCCCAATTTGTCCATTAAAGTCTCCCATCACGATGACGTTTTTGTGTGCGTTATCAATAGCGTTTTGGAGATTTTCATAGAATTCCTCAATTGTTTTTACGTCCTCTTTTTTATCAGATTCAGTTGGTGAATATGCCTGTATAATAGACCATCTCTCTTCTTTATCTCCGTTCACGGGCAGTTTTATATTAAGGATTGCAATACGTTCCGAGAATCCACTAAGTTCTTCTATGTTGTTGACTAGATTTACTTTCACCATGAATCCAACTCCATACAGCCCGGGCGTCTCCCCTTTATAATGTAGTACGTATTTGCCATGGTTTTCTATACCTTCTCCAAATCTGCGCATTTCGCTAATACCTATAATATCCCACTTTAACTCTTCTATTGCCAGCTCTAGTTCTTGGAGTTTTTCAGGTGTTCTAAGAGATCGACAGTTAATAGTTGCTATGTGGATGTCATTTACTTTGTTTTTCATGTTAGTGTTATTTTTTTCCTTTAGAGGGTCGTGGTCATTTTTCCCCACGATGACCAGTCGGCTTGGGGAAGTATTTTGTTTTGTTATTTTATGTTGGTTCATGTTGAGCTGTTTATTTTTCCGTTTACCGACAGTTAATTGTTATTCTTTGTTAGTTGTTGTCTTAGCGGGAAGAGACGAAAGAGAATTAGCTCTAATCCTCATTACGTCGAAAGCATTTGGTCTATTGTTAATCGGCGGCATTAGAGTTTGTTGTTTCCTTGGTTGAGCATTGTTTTGTGGGGATGATGATGTTTCTCTTTTGCGCTTTTCCTTATTTATGTTAGTATTTTTTCCTTTTACTACTAGTTTGTCAAATTTCAGGTACGCGATATTTCTCTTTTCTCTCTCCTCTTTTAGCTGCGCCTGCAACGTTTTCCTTTTCTCTATTACTTCCTTTGTGTAGTCTTCTGTAACATATACATTTTTGAAGTTTTTCTTCTTTCCCATAACTTCATTCTTCTTCCATTCGCTCGTAAAGGAAATCAGAATTGGTCTTGGTTTTCCAGAAGACTTTCCCTTTCCTAGACGATATATTTTGTTTATCTCATGTTCTTGTAATTGTATGTCAAGGTCAGTTTTGAAAATATGTATTGTATTTTGTATTAATTCTTGTGTAGACCTTTCGCCTTCATTTACTCCAAACATTATCAAATTGTTTTGCTTCTTTCCTCTTTTTAAACTTTCTACTTCCTTTTCGAGATTTTCTACTTTTATTTTTAAGTTTCTATTTTCTGTTATAATAGGTTGAAGTTTTTCGTCTAATCTCTCCATTATATTATTTGTTATCGAATCTTTCAATTCTATTGTTTGGTTCAAGATTTCATTCTTCATTTTATCAAACAATAGTTGAAACTGATCCTCCATTCTTGTAAACTAAATCTGCGTGTTATGGAACGTAATTAGTGGTAGTTTTTATTTACTTGCTCTGGCAACACTAGTTAGCTGTTACTGTGACAAGTGTCAATGTCATTGATCTTTTGTCTATGCTCAATATGATTGGTGGATTTCTAACCTCTAATTATCACTTTTTGGAGATACTTTTGTTGAAATTCAAGAACTTACGTGATATTGTGTGAAATCGGTAGTTCCACTACACGGACGACACTTCAATTTGTGTTTTGTGACGTCGCAGTCTCAAGAACAGTGTACGAAATTATTTTTTAGCACTCAATAATACGGAGCTACACAATTACGATGCTTACAGTATGACAGCCCAATTTTAAGATAGAGCGTATTATATACTTGGTAACATTTAATCAATTAACGTTTAATCGTAAACGGTAGTAATACAATCAGACGCAATATTGACTTTATTTAATAATAGTAAAATTATATAGTTACGCAACCATGTTGTAATTATCCAAATAAAAATATCTTTATCGTTATTAAATCGTAAGGGGAGAGAAAAATAGCATATATTAGTTTGACAATAACTTTTGACAGTAAATTTTTCGGTTATATACTTATTCAAACTAACTTAGTGAATTTGTAATGTGTAAGCTTTAACTATTAAGTTATAAGATATAATTAAAGTTAGTAATGTGGTTTTTATTTCCCTTTTCTAAATCTTTTTCTAGTAAAATGTATCATGTATTCCATCTTTGGCTATATTTTCAGTGTATTTGTTTGTAATTATATATAGGTAATTTATGTTAGCTTACTAAATAAATAAATAAATAAGTAGTATATCTTTAGTTCTTGAGAATAAATGAAAGTCGCAAGGTGCCAGGTCAGCACTGTATGGCGAATGACTCATAATTTCAACAACTGACATAGTCAAATATTCAACAGATAACGCATTATGTTACCAGAGAGTTATTACAATTCAAAAAAAGTTTTCATTAGCAATGTTTCTAACTGGCCAGTTCTAAACATTCTCAGTGTTACCCACGTATAAATATATTTTATAGCTTTTCAATTAAACTAATTACTGTTTGGCAAGCGCGAATTGATTGTCGAAATTTAAAAGGCAGGTACAAAAATCATTTGAAATGAGTTTCGATGTTCTACTTTTTGAGGTGTTCGCGTTTTTCAAGTCTTTTGTTGAACTTTGAAAATTTTGTACTGTACGTAAAAGTTATTTTTTAACAAGCCAAGTTCTTTTATAATGTCGGACTCGTATTTGGTGAGATTGTTATATTAAAGTGTAGAACACAAATGTGGCGTTTTGGATTTAACATTTTATTTCACACAAGAGTAACAATTTTTATAGAAAATTTCGAATTAACAGGCAAGCCAATAAGATATATTTTCCAGATAAATTATAGAAACACAATGAAATTTAAATTGTGTTCCAGTTCAAGAAATGCAAATCAAAAATAAGAGTTTATGTACTTCCTAGTGAATGGACTGTGACATGTACTAAAGAAAAGCTATGTAAAAAGGCTTACTAAGAAGTAAACGATTTTCTAGTTGATAAAAGGGCCTGGGAATAATGCAGGCAGGCGGCTTCCATTAATTTGCAATATTTCTTTTAAAATAAGTGTTGTTTGATAATTTTCTATTTTAAAAGAGTACCGTTTTTTACGCCGGCTTATTCTCTCGGCTTACACCCTCTGTCTTCTTTGCCGATGAGTAGGGATGATTACCGATTCAAATTTAATGACGTGGTAAGTAATACCTGTATCTTATATTCCATAATAAACATATTTTTTTTAATGTGTATTTAAATTGATATATAATAAATATTAGTATTAGTATAGTATATATTGGGCATACCCTAATATGTATTAGCAAGATTCACTAGACGGATCCATAAGCCCTTCAGATGGACAAAGTCAAAGTCAAAATTCATTTATTCATATAGGTATATACATAATGTTCGTCAAAAAAAAAGAAATATTAAATGAATGTAATTTTACATTTACTGCCAGTTCTCAAATCAAGGGCGTAAATGTAAAACAGTATTGTTAATTACAGTATTATAATTACTATAATATCGTAAAAATAACTCTATTATTAATATGAATATTAGCTTCAGGAGAGAAGATTTTGTCCAATAAAGCGAAAACCTTTTTTGTTTGATTGATTTGCTCTTAATTCCTATATGCGCAAACACTTTGCAAAGTATTGAATACAGATTTTTTCGACTCGTTCACAAATCTTTGGATTAGGATTTGATGTTTATGTAATTTTCGCCCATTTAAGCCATACCCAATTTCTATTATAGATAGATATATAATATAATAGATTATCTTCATACCTGTGTCTTAGCACACAATGATACTAGGCTATTAGAATAATTATCTTATCAATTCTTCTTACAAATATCTTAAGCCCATTTAGACTTAATCTGTTTGTTTAGACAATGTTATTAAACGCATTACATTAAGTTGAACGAACTAATTTATATTAAAACTTAGCAAATGAACGTACATGTACGTTTACTTTAATCCTGAACATTTAGCACTGATTAAACCCGGTTTAATTAACCAAGAACTGTAGAGGTAACATTAATTCTTATGGGTTAAATAAGCTAGAATATAATATTCATACTTCCTTTGTATATAAGAAGCTTTTTTTATATCCAACTACTATGGGAATTTCTGGATTTTTATATCTTGGAAAACCCTCCGTAAGCCATGTCTCTTATGAAATTAAGTATAAGTTATATAATACTTACAATAACAATAGAAAAAAATAAAATTAAGTAAAAATGGGGAACACTTGACAAGTGGAACAGAAAATTGGAGCAAGAAAGTTAAACTGTATTAAACAATAAACGCAAAAGAAGAAGATAAAAAAGGGAAAACTAAGATATTTATATATAAAATAACGATTAGATATATATAGAACAGGGGGCAAACGGGAAGGAGGCTCACCTGATGTTAAGTGATACCATGGACACTCTCAATGCCAGAGGGATTGCGTTGCCGGCCTTTAAGAATTGGTACGCTCTTTTCTTGTCTTATAGCAGTGTTGGACATGTGGTTTCAGCGTGTAACTCTCATCCATGAGGTCATAGACTTTCTTTCTATGCGCATTTAACATTCCCTCGAACGGTGAAGGAAATCATCGTGAGGAAGCTGGCTTGTTTCAAACAGATACAGAAATCTGAGGCCTACACCTATAAACATTGAAGCGCCATTGATTTGTTTGTTTTAGTTTTCACTTGAATATATGATGAATTTATTACATCTAAATAAAATTAAAATTGTTACAATTAACTGTTTTTAGGCCTGTTAAAAACACTTCAATATCACACATCAGCCTCCCGCAAAAAATACACACTTAATCTGTCATTAACATATTAAGTGCTCTTTTCTGGGATCCGAGTGAAGCGAGGCCATAGTAGCGGTACCACCTACTCGGATCCGTGCAAGCGAATTTTTTTAAAACCATAGCCATCCCTTACTCTCGGATCCGAGTATTCGGCACCCGACGTGCTGTATGCCGACTACTTGGATACGAAAAATGTTATTTTGTAATAAAAATAAAAATTTACATTCATGCATATTTTCAAACATTCATATTTAATAATTCAAACATTCATAAAAAATGTTGGTTTCCTGCTATTACTTTGTATCCATTGTTTAATGTGAATTTCACAAATAATGCAATATTGTAAAAAAAATGCAATAATTTTTAATAATTGACTTGTCGTGAATTATAATAATTAATATTAATTTGATAACGTAATCATATATTTCAATAATTTATGATGAAGTGAAATATTAAAAGGATTGACTTTATTATGACTCATATGTAATATCTATGTAAAATTCAATTTAAGACAAATTTGCACGCCATTGTATGTGTATAAGAATATGCGAACATTAAATTGTACCACCAAAACATTATTGTATCATATTCTTGCAAATAAATATTATTATTATTATGTTGCATTCAATGTGTTAAGGATAAGAATTCCATATGACAAAACACATACAAAAGCATATATGCACAGAAATGAGTAATGAATTTCATTGGAATTAGCATTCAGTGATCTGCCAAAAATTGTAAAGATCGCAAAGCCAAAACAAACATGTCTTTCTTTGATTTTGTTTGGTTGCGAGCCAAACTCCGTCTGAATAACAAGATGTACCATTGACCTATTGCATATTTTTTATCTCTATAGATATCTCTATAGATATCTCTTGATTATTTCCGTGTATTGCTATTTTATTTATTGTTAGTATTGCTATTAAAAATCTGAGCATGCAAGTCTTAACCATCAAATTCAAAAATAATTTATTCATATAGGTAACACAATGTACCCTTATGAACGTCATATACAATGATTCTAATTTTACATTTACTGCCAGTTCTCAAATCAAGGGCGTAGAACGAAAGAGAAGCACTGGCAATAAACTCTCCGCCACTCTTTTTAATCGACAAGTATTTTCTTCTACACAAAGTTAGTAAGGAGCTGCAACCATTACACCGTGTCCCATATGATATCTTGAGTAATAAATAATAATAAAATAAATTAAAAACAAAGATTTGTCCTCTATCAGCAGGGCATGGTGTAATAGGGATAGAGACAACCCGACGCATGGACGCCGCCACAAGCAATGACATTTAAGTGAGCATGATGATCCTTGAAATGTGGACTTGGCTACACAAGAAAATAGAAATAATACTAATTATACTGAAATAATGAATCTCGGTTTGTTCCCAATTTTTACATTTACAAATTCGTAGATGTCGACGTTCACCCCATAGTCTGAAAATGCAGCCGAGAGATTCAGTCGCGTTACCTATTTATACTGAAGCAATTCATCTTACAATAGGCCTTAGCAAGCATTTTTACTTTAATGTACAATTTAAATTTATTCATCTGTCGCTCATACAAGACCACTACAGTTTTTATAAACACAATGAAAACTTATGTAGAAACTTAAGAAGCAGGTTTACCAACTTGTTTTAAAATATACAAATCAGTCGCGCTAAACCTTTTTAGACCTAGGCCTCATATTGCTCTATTAGTCTCAAAAACAAGTAGGTGATCGAATTCCTGTGTCTGACACAAGCCGTCGACTTTTGGGGTCTCAGGCAAGTCGGTTTCCTCACGGAGAACGTTAAATGCTTCAGCTGGCGATCGAACCTATAAACTCTCAGCGATGAGTGCCCATAGGTCAACACTGATCTTACTTACCTACTTGTTACTTTTATTGAATTACTAACTTTGAGCAAATTATAAAATATATTTTGGGCAGAGCACATTAAATTTTAAGGTCCTGAGAGGTAAAATATATAATGAAATTTTGGAGAGACTGGGCCTTCCTATGCAAAATAACCACATTCGGCGTGGTAAGCGATCTCAATTGCTGGGCGCGTACGGACTTACTCAGAGAAGCACCATTTACGCGTGTCTTTTCTTTATATTATGTTTTTAGTTTAGTGTTATATTGTATTAGTATTAAGTTACTGTAAAAATAGGAAATAAGGAAATAAATAAATTTCGCCCTGACTGAATAGGTAACAAACGCATAACAAAAATAGTTAAAAGTTTTTAAATGTCGTATAGAGCAAAAATTCCACAGATTCCCACGTATCAGGTGGGCTGAAAAAATCGTGGGCTGACACATTAATGGCACTACTTGTATTAAATTAATTTGATTCTGAAGTAGTACTTTAAAAGACACGTGTATAAACTTGATAACGGTCTTCCTATTACTGCGAGATACCGTATTTTTATTGTAGGAACTTTTGCTTGACAAAAATGAATAAAAAGTTATTAAAAACTATTACTCGTGTTTAAAATAATCTTAACACAAATTAGGGTCCTTCAAGAGTATGTGAAATACGAGCTCCTTCCACTAATCACACGATGCAAAGTGGCAGATAGAACCTGGCCGCAGACGCACGCACTAGTTGAAAAGCTTGAGATAATGGTTTGGTCAAAGCACCAAGGCATTTTTTAGAAGCGCGGTATCCAAAATTAAACTAGCCAATATGAACGGCAACCTTCGCAAGGAGATGACACTATAAGAAGAAGCAGAGTATGTGGGAGGGAGTACTTGCCGGCGAAACACATGTTGGGTGCATTAAAAGGCAAGAAAGTGCAACCCTACTTGTAAGGCGATGTTAATGTAATGAATGATAGTTTTTGTAGCAGCGAGGCAAGGGGCCTTTTTTTAGATGATAACCTAAGTTACCTCAACAGTGACGTGATGTGGTGGGTGGGGTTTAGTGGGTAGTGCTGTTAGAGCGAGCGAAATAAAAAAGTAAAAAACTCGCAACACACCCACGATCGTGGGCGGCGGATGGTCTCCTGTCCGCTTGCCCCCTGTTCTATAAAAAATCATTTTGTTTAAAATTGCATTACTATAGTCTTTTGGTTATTCTCCTCTCCATTGTTGGTGTTAAAAAAAAATAATACGCATGGTGCGATATATAAACAAGCCTCGATACTCGATATTTTTTTCTGTACACTAATTTGTCAGCTAATTAGGGGATAAATTTAAAAACTAATCCTTATTGTATTGAGATAAATTAGAACAAATTAGTGAAGATGAATGCCAGAGTTGTACCCGATCGATTTGTCTTAATTACCAACTTCGCCTCCAGATATCAGTCAATGTTACCAAATTTAACTGTCAACTTTTGTGCTAGCTATATCTCTAATTTCACTGATGGATTAAATGTCGTAAGTTTTTGGACATCGACAAATGCTATACAAAAAACAACGAATGAACGAACGAATGAATGAATGAACGAACGATTTAACTTGATATTATTAAATATTTAATTACAATTAAATTATAAACACGTATATTGTATATACTACATGTACTACCCGCCGGGATTGTACTTTAATTTGTGTACAATGTTTTCCTCAAAGGAAACTTATTTTGTTCCAATTGGCTAGACGTCCGCATCAAACATTTTTAAAATAAATGCAGCCACTTAGATTTCTTTCACATATATCGAATAGTATAGTCCTAAATCGGCTGCATCATGAGCACAACCACACCTCACTTTCACGTTAACAGACAACACAGCCGTATTAGGAAATACTTAGTTAAATATATTTATTTAACAATATTTTCTTAAATATGTTCTATGTTTATTTATAATGCATAATTGATTTTTTTTCTATATAATTTATGTGTAGCAGTTTTGCCCTAGTGGCCATAGTAAGTATTCATTATATTTTACCTTAATACTTACAATGACAATATAAATTAATAAACTAAAGTGGAGGAGTGGAGTGGAGCAAAAAAGTATTAAACTAAAAAAATAAACGCAAAAGAGGAAGACAGTTTAGATGATGGATTTACCAGATTAAGAAAACAGCAGTACATGGTAGACAGTGGCACTGGGCAGACAAAAATAACAAAGTGAAAATTAAGAAATTTATGCACTATGGATTAAAGATATTTTAGTTTCATAGCAGTGTTGGCCTTGTGGTTTCAGCGTGCGACTCTCATCCCTGAGGTCGTAAGTTCGGTTCCCGGGAGTGCACCATGACATCGTGAGGAAACCGACTCAAAGAGTGTGCGTGTGTCAGGTACTGGGAGTACCAAGTAGCGTAATACATTATTAAATGTATTACATACAATACATTTAAAATTGATCATGACACAGATACAGAAAACTGAGGCCCAGGCCTAAAAAGGCTGTAGCGCCACTGATTTATTAATTTTATTTATAATTTATGAACGTCCGCTTCTTATTAAAAAGACAAATAACAAGTACAAAATAAATACGCCTAATCCCATCACGTTTAACTGTAATTGCGCAAACAGCATTTCCACGGTTCTTATAATAATTACACTAACATTATTACACGGAATGACCCTAATCGCTGTCAAGCAGCCCTTCTCACATCCCACAGACAGACAATCTATTTACAAAATAAGAAGCTAATTTAACAGCTAGTTTACGAACCCTTTCAACAAAATTAAATAAAAATCCCATTGTGTCAAACGTTTTAGTTAAAGAATATACTTGGTTTTTGTAACTATTTATTAAATAAATACAAAAGGTTATTATTATTTATATTTATAATAGTCCACAAAAACAGAGTGTTTTCCTTTAATATAGAATGTAAGTAGTGTTATTGGACACTAACTTACTCACTTATGATAACAATCCATTCTAGTAAAATAGTGTTAAAATGTATATTCTATGTAAAATTTCGCGCCTTTCTATGACTGTTAGTAACATCTTTCTCTGCTCTGTGACATAACAAAAGACAGTTTGTTGTACTAGATAACTTTTATCACCCAAAAGCAAATCCACTATTGTCTTAATTTAGGCTTGATCGTAATGTTCCATGATGTCTTAGTGAAGACACATGTATATAAAAAAATAGATTTAATGATTAGTTTGAGGTTGGGACGGGCTTTGGTATCTAATGCTAATTTGATGGACAGGCTAGACCTGTCTTACCTCCTTCAGTCTAGCATAAAATCTGTCGCGGCCACAAAGCAGGTGGAAAATAATAAATAATTCAACTTAGGGTCCTTTAAGAAAAGATCGTACTAATTCTTAAAAGGCCGGCAACGCACTCACGAGCATTGAGAGTGTCCGTGGGCGGCGGTTTCACTCAGCATCAGGTGCCTATTTGACCCCTGTTCTATAAAAAAAACGGGCCAAATAAGTCCTTTCTCCAACTTTGATTATGGTCCCTTTGAAGAGACTCTTGTAGATAGCACCAGTGGTGCTCTTTTTCGTGTGTCTTTGCTTTACGAATGTGCGCATTTAACATTTGCTCGAACGGTGAAGGAAAATATCGTGAGGAAACCGACATGTCTTAGACCCAAAAAGTTGACGGCGTAAGTCAGCCACTGGAGGCTGATCACCTACTTGCCTATTCGATTTAAAAATGATCATGAAACAGATTCAGAAATCTGAGGCCAAGACCTAAAGAGGTTGTAGCGCCACTGATTTATTTTTTATAGATTATTTTCAAATAATTTCAGTACACAACTAACCTACTTTAAATTTTCTCGCTAAGTAAATTTAATTTAAGAGATAAAGTATCTTTGAACTGAAGCTTAAGAATATTGTTAATACTCTATATTTGTGTGTTGGATCCTTATAATTATTTATCATAATTAATTAATTAATTTGTTAGTTATTACTAAATAAAATATGTATTTATGAACCTCTACACAGTGAATAATGCGCTCTAGCAATTGTTTATTAAGAGAACTCGACTCTTCAAGTTCTTTGTAATTCAATTCAGTTTAAAAGATTATTAAATATTGTAAGAAAATTGCGTCTATTCAGAAGGAATGTTTTGTTATTAAAATTAATTACGATAATAAATTATAGATTTAATAAGTCATAGATATTATGAAATAATACTTTTTAATTTTCCGGTTTTTATTTATTTGTAAGTTCTAAAATAACGTGTATGCATAAAATTATACAAGAAAACATGAAAACAAATTTTACACTTATACACGTCAATTATGTTAGAACATAAGCAAACTAACAAGCAACCGCATAATAAAAAATACATAAAAAAAGGTATAATCACTAAAAATAATAGAAACTTAAGCCTCATTAAGGGCACGATAAACAAAGTTTCGGTATGTTGGAAGATTGTTGTAAAATCTAACAATATGTTCGAATATGAAAGAAAATATTGTTGATAGTTCTACGTGCAGTATAATTACTGAGATAATTCTTATTTTAAGTCTTAGAAGTATCTTATCACATTACTACGTATTACGAAATTGTTCCGTAAAGAGAATATGATCACTTAATCAAAAATAAAATTCCAGTGGCAACCCTGAAATTGGCCGGAGATTCCTGTAAATGATTCGTGTTCATTTACTTTCAGCCTCAGAGATAAGAATCACACGCTCCCACTACATGATCACATGGTAATAGTTGCAGCTACTTACAAATATTTAATAAAACAAAACACAAAGAATGTGGTGGAGTGTTGTTCATGCAAGGGCGTTCCAATTCTTAAGAGGCCGGCAACACACTAACGAGCCTTCTGGCAATGTGGGTATCACTTAACGATTTGAAACATAATAATAAGGAATAGTATATATTTTTTAACATCTTTTTGTGAGTCAAGTAACATCACATAAATTGGGTGAAATCAATTAAAGGTGTAAGGTAAACAAATATACTATAAATTTCCTTTTAGCAAAAATTTATCAAAAAGCTTTGCTAATATTGTATGTGAAGTAAGCATATCACAAAAAAATTAGAGTTTTAGCAGCACACACAATAGTTCTATAGTACCTGATAGTTTTTAGATTGAGTAAATATTTTTAAATCGTTCAATGCGCTGCCAGATTCCCGATCATGACAGAGCATTTCTTCTTGATCTAGGTATATATTTCGTTTTTGACCTCTGTTTTATTTTGTTTGAACATTCGTCTGTAAAGAAAAATTGTAATTTTCTCGTAGGCAGTTAATACTTTGTCGGTCATAATTATAAAATATATTGAATAGGTCGATGGCAAATCCTTCTTATTCTGTGGGAATTATTGCCGGTGTCTCATTTTCCGTAACAAATGACGATAAAAACTGTTTCTTTTTAATAGAAGGCAAATAGGCGAGTAGCACTCACATTGCCAGAAAGCTCGCAAGTGTTGCCGGCCTTCTTAAATACATACAAATCTACGTATTATATACCTCCTTATATTTTCCATTTTGAACTCACAACCTAGAGAAAATCTTCTAGACCGAGGCTGCGTTGTTGGAATGGAGATCTCAATGACCTTGAAAATATAGTGGTTCGTTCACATAATGGGGGAAGGAAAGTTCGACGCAAGAAGCACAATTTTTTTTTAATAATAGGGAGGCAAACGAGCCGCGGGACACCCAAAAAGGGCAGTCATCGCAACCCATAGACACGCACTAAAAAAATATATAATAATAAAAATATAATTTAATACCAAGTTTTCTTGTTATACTCATTATTTTTATCAAAAAATTTCAATACAGATAAAACAATTTCAAACACAAGCAAACGAAAATAACAATAGCATCGTCTGAAATTCGTTAAATTTACAAATTCAATATTATTATAGCGTGGAATAATAAGACTACAGTGTACTTTGTTAAATTAAATAATCTTGTTAAATTAATAAGATCGTATATTTAAAGTAATATTGATATTTATCTCATTACACTCTATAAAAAACAGATGCATGATAATTCATTAAGGCTGTATTTTCATTAGGAAGATTTAATTTACTTCAGGTTCCTATAAATTTTCTTAGCACAATATTATATTTTATTTACGTATAAAAGCTTGCCAACGCACATTGTACAAGAAAAATAAAATACGATAATAAATAAATGTGACAAGCATTTATAAGCAAACACGACGAGATTAAAAAAAATAAAATACAAATTAAATTTTTAAATCTAAACGAATATTGATTTCAAAGTTTGAGGAGCAACTAAGAGCGCGGCCACACGATGCGGTAACGGTGCGGTGCGGCGCCGGAGCGGTGTCGCAACGTCATCCAACATAAAAATTACTATACCATGTCACACGACGCGTTGCGTCACCTCGCGGCGTCACACGTGGCCGTGCTCTAAGGATTTCTAAATTATCAATCAATCTAGATATCCGGTGAGTGTTGGAAGGGTTCTTTTAACAAAGAGAAATTCATCTATAACGAATACACTACTGGTCAAATTAAGCAATATTGAATTGCTTACAATTCATGAAAATACCCGCGAAAGATTATCGTATCTTGAAAGGAGATACTGGATTGATTAATTGGATGGATGGATTAATCAAAGCGATTCAATATAAGGTATCGGGTTTACAAAAACTAATTTGGATCAATTGTAGAAGTTTATTTTCCGTAAATGACACTATATTTATTAGATTACATACTAGATTATTTAATTGTTAGTACTGTTACGGTGTGCCAGGTTTAATCGGGTTGGATTACTAGTAGAAGTGGGTCATACCAAATGCTCAATTCTTTCAGATGACTGGTACTCGTTCATTATTGAAAGATGTAAGAAAATAAAATATTGTTAATGTGACAGGTGTCAGGTTTATACAGTAGAACAAAGAATCGAATTCTATGTAAAAACGTTTAACTTTATATAAACTTAAATTGCATCTTTTCGCAGTTAAAATCTAGCGTTTTATAACAGAAATAACATTTACAGAAGAATATAGAAAAGCAACAACAATGTAGGATAACGATCAAGGCAGGACAAAATAAAACACCCCACAATAGAAATGTACAATGCGACGCTGTATACGAAAGTTCTGGAAGTTTCTCTATAAAATAATAAATATTGCTTCGATGTAACAATAAATCAAATCAAATCAAAAAATCATTTATTCATACAGGTAACATAATGTACACTTATGAACGTCAAAAAAAAAAGAAATATACATTAAATGATTCTAATTTTACATTTACTGCCAGTTCTCAAAACAAGGGCGTAGAACGGAAGAGAAGAACTGGCAATAAACTCTCCGCCACTCTTTTTAATCGCCAAGTTTTTTTTTTAGTATTTAGTGTATGCGAATTACAAGTTTTAATAACACCGTTATCGATATTGAAGAACAAGGTTACATAATTTAGCACTTTTTTAAAATCCAGCGGAAATTTGCAAATACCATTTTTACTGTAGAGGGAAAACATATGTTAAGTGATACCGCCGCCTATAGTTACTCACTAATAGCCACATTCGGCCTTATTTTAGGCCGGAAACGCAATCGGAAGACCTCTGGCATTGAGAATGTCCAGCTCGTTTGCTCCTATGAAAAAATATGTTTAAGTTATACCCATTACGTCAATCAATGACTATTAACACTGAAAAAATTTATATGATAAAGAAAACTAGCCATTGAGACATGACTGCCATTTTTGGGTGTCCCGTAACACCCAAAAATGGCAGTCATAACCGCCTATGGACACCCATTTTGAGTGGGCCGCCTTTGAAGGAGGAATAAACACTATCTTTTAACAATTTAAAACTCCTAGGAAAGACCGCTACCGGTTGTCAACTTCACAGTTCGCTAGTAATAAAAAAAAATGTTTAAGTAAAATAATTTATGACTTGAATAGCCACATTAGCCACAACCTATATTACATATTACATAACATTGTGAGATAATTACTAAGAATTTTATACCTTAATTACATGATGTAATATTAATATGCTTGATTAAGTTAAATTATGCACATCATTAATTATCACGAATATAATACTTAGATATATGTTGTCTTCATTAATACAATAATTACTAATCAAACATTTTAGTTTGTAATATTCTTTGTTTATTTAACACATTCAAGTGTTTAAATACCAAATTTCGTAAAAATATAATATTTCTTTGTATATGTCGGCTATTCCGACAATTAGTTATTCCTTCCAAATGTTGTTTCGGCCTCTTAATTTAAACAAATAAAAACAACGGGATTAATTACCCAGATGTTGACAGGTTACAGTAGATTATTATTCTTTAAAGTTATCCGTACATTTAGTAATGTATGATGTAAATATTTATAATGTCGTAAACTTTATAAATAAATAGATATGTCTACGATAACTTATATATAAATTAATGGCTGACAATTTAATAAAATTTGTTTCGTTTTTTTAATGTGTTGATAAAACTTTTCTTTCTTTTGATCAGCATAATGAAGGCAATTTACAACTTTGCCCCTCCTATTGATCATTGTATTAAGGCCGAATATTCGATGAAGCAATAATTTGATATTTGGATATCATAATGAATAATGGTAGTATCGCGTGAAAGCCTTGCGATTCCTTGTGTTTTAGTATACAAGTTTGGTGTGGTCTGATTAGAACGTTTAGCCCATAATAGTGTCATACTAAACCGTAATATCACAACCACTTCACTCAAGAAAAGAATAAACCTTACATTCGGTAACAAATCTAAAAGCTAAGTGCTGAGTTTCAAGGTAACTCGTGCTACATCAAGTACAAAAAATAATAGTGGAAAAATTATCATATTAATAATAATTAAAATAGTGCACTAAAATAATCATAGCGTTAGGTAAAAGGATAGGAAACCGAAAAAAGGATTAAGGACTATTCCTTTGGATAGACTTTAAGATGATAAAGATGAGTTCAATAAAAATAAGTATTTTACTAGAACTAATTTATTATTATAAATGCTCTCAATAACATTAACTCACTTAGATTTATAATAGCGAGGATGGTAACGACATTTAGATATAACTTTTTGTCCCTTTATTTATTTAAAATTATATTTATCAAGCCTTTACAATGGGGTATGTAAATGACAGCTTTGTGCGTCTATTTCGTTTGGGCGATTATTTTAATTGGATATTGTATATTCAAGAATTATATATATAGACTTCAGAAATCCAAATACGAATGTCAATACCAAACCACTAACTCAACTAATTAACTGATGACTGATTAGTACACGAACATACGCGGTTAGTAAACCAATATGATCGTCAAATCTATTAGAATTGCTTTGATAAAGATAGAAAAGCAGTTTCCAAATAATGATGAAATGTGTCAAAGAAATAGAACTCATACTTTATAGTTTAGGTTTAAAGACATTTAATCTCATAAAAGACATAAGTCACTTACATGAGAACACTTATATGCTAACGTTACAATTGGTAATAGTTTACATTGAAGAATTTAAAGAAAATTCAGCCTACATGGCAAACGCTACGGCTAATCGTAGCATACCTACGAAACTCCGTAGCTTTGTACTACGCCATAGGAATTAAACTTAACAAATAAAAACGTGTATGAAATAGTAATTATTTATTAATTATAGCAGGTCGCATGTTAATCCTACTTCACATTGTCACGCAATAGCAATTACTATTATACAACCTAATATACTTATACGATTTAGTTCAGTGACTTGACAAAAGTAAAAAAACTTTGATAATTAACTACGGTAGCGATAATTGTGTCAAGAGATTTTTTATATTTGCAGTTAAATGCCCCAAATTATTTGTATTAATCCGGAAGTATGTCTTAATAAAATGTATTTTACGGAGTATATCTTATGATACATGTTTATAGGTATAGAAAAAATATATTAAATGAGCCTTTTCAATTAGAATATAGAATATCATTTCCATGCGATAGGATCAAACAAAACAATCGCGCCCTAAGACTTAAGCGCTGTTTCGAATGAATACTTAATAAAGTCGGCATATCATAAAACTCCACTTATACATAAAGAATTGTCAACACAAAACTCACCTCGAGATTTCGCATACAAACACAAACACTTCACAACACACACTCAAAACCTTCGCAAGTTACGAAAACCCAACACTTCACGATAAAACACGTGCGCTTTCCGTACGGCTGCGTCGTCAACTGACTGACGGCGTACACCAATCTATATACTCTCGTACTATTAAACGTTGTCATAGTGCAGTAACTTAAATCCTACAAATAAGGTATTATATAATTAATTTGATGTTACATACAGTTGAGAAAATCATTTTCTTAAAACTTATTTTCTTAAAAAAATCTAGATGTAATTTTATTTTAGAGTCATTATTATTTATGCAATTTTAATAACCCGCAATCGAATATTCGTTTAGAAATTAGAACGGGTATTACGAGTTAGTTAATTTGATTGTATTCGCTTAATAATTGTGGTTAATATTGCGTTTTGATACATTTTAAATACTTTACTTTTTTAATATAAAAAATTACAGAAGTTCAGAAAGACGCGTTGTCATATTGGTTAGGCATACGATTTTGAGGTCGAGAGTTTGAGCCTCACCTGTGCACCAATTATTATTTATTTGCACAGTAATACACGCTTAAATAGCGAAGGTTAATAATGTAAGGAAATCGACGTTTCACACCAATTGACAAAATTTCTCTTAAACTGGAATGCGATCACGCAAGCAAAAGATGACTTTTTTCTATAATTTTAAAACTCACTTTTTAATATCCTTTACGTGTGAGTAAAATTGCTTTTAATCTAACCACCCATTTACATCCTATTTCTTTTATAATTTATTTTGCTAAGTGCTAAAACAAATTATTCCGTACTGGTTTAAAAATCTGAAATATCAAGATTTAGGAGTATGCCAAAGCGCGCTCTATTATTTGATTGAAAATTAAAGTTTAGTAAAAATATATGAATAATAAGCGTAATATGAATCCTTACAAAAACATTGTAACACACTCGTTAATATAAAATAATATAAAAAAGTAGATATAGGTTGGTCACATTTGGCTGATGACATGTCAAAATGGTTCGCTTGCAATGGCCCAGTAGAAAGAAAAAGGAGAGGACGCCCACAAGACACCTGGGAAGATGAAAGGCAAATGAAAAACTTGGAGTTTTTCACTTGGAGGTCGTGTACTAATATACAACATAATAACATATAATGTAATCCTTATTATATGACTTCAATATAATATGGTTATTTATTTTATATGCCACTAATCTAATATCTATAATATTAAATAGTGTTTAGTTATATATTAGTATATATACATATATATATATTTAGTTAAGTGTACTCTTTTTCGTTCCCGTTTTCCATTTCAACCTTGACGTAACCATTAGCGAGTCACTAATGAGGTTTTGTTTTCACTTGACCACAGAATCAAGTTCCGGAAATTAGCTTACCTTGAAACTGAGACTGTATAATCATAGATACGATTGCAATAGACTAAAAATTTAAGGAAACTTTTTAAAATGAATAATTATGATAAAATAAATTTTTTTTATAGAACAGGCAAATGGGCAGAAATTTCACCAGATGTTTTGTGATACCACCCATTGAACCTCTCTATACCAGAAGGCGCGTGAGTGCGTTGCCAGTCTTTCGAATCAAGAATCGCTCTTTTCTTGAAGTGGGCAGCGGGGTCCACATAGTGGTGAGGCGCTGCAAAAACTACCATAAAAACCCTCAGTTGCGGAAGCCATCGAGTCGTCGGTGGAATTTCGTATTCTGTCTCGAGGTCCAAAGATGAAACTCAGCTGCAGGTTAATCCAAACAAGTCCCCTGAACACACACACATTTGGTAAATGCGGTAGGGATAAAGCCTCTTGGAAAGGGATTGGTTGTGGACGATTCGATTTATGTTCTAAATCTTCATCAATGTTTTAGTCTCAACGTTTCTTACAAGGTCATACTTTCAACATTACCATGAGAAACGAACCTTATAGTCTGGTTTAACGCCATAGACAATTCCATAGATTATATATACATTACTTTTAAATTCTGTTAAATAGTTTTGTAATATAGAAAAGTAGTGTTAGCCTACTGGCTCTTCTCGCTGAGGTTGTAGTTTTGATCCCTGGCTGTGCATCAGTGCACTTTCTTTCTGTGTGTGCGTTTAACTTTTGCTTGAACGGAGAAGGAAAACATCGTGAGGAAACCGGCTTACACCGAAAACGTTGACGTCTCAGGCACAGGAGACTCATTCAGCATCACCTACTTGTCTATTAAATTGACATACAATCATAAAACGGATATAGAAGTTGAGCCCAAGCCAAAAATGGTTGTAAGGAACTGATTATTCAAAAATATAATAAGGAGGAAATAGTTGTTTCTTCGTTTTTTTGGACCGATTTCGTAACCATTACAATCCTACATTATACCTAATGATCATAGACCATAGAATATTAAAAAAAATTATCAATATGGAAACTTCGATAATTAATAAAAAATATATGTATCGGCTTTAGATATATATATTTTTTCCATTGTCAATACAATGGAATAAATTAATGTTTAACACAAGAAAGAAATTCACAAGAAATCGTGCGAAAAAGGAACAAAAAGTTCTGTACAAGAGAATTATGTTGTAATAATAATCCCTAATAATAATAAATCACTTTGTATTTAGTGTGTGCATTCACATAAGTAAAACGTTAATAAACACACATATTTATTATTTACCCAAACACGTATACTAGCAATAAAAACTGTTATAGATTACTTTGACAACAAAAAACGTTCTTGGCCTACATTTCAAATTGATTCACACATTTGAGTACCATGTGTCGCGTAGAGGGGCTACGTATCGCTACGCCGTAGACTCTAATGACAATTACATTAGGGGTTAACTCACAGCTACACCATTATTAGGTCACTTTTTATCAACGAAATTGAATAATATTTTTTTATATTAGAATTTATTAAAAACTTAACTTTAGATTATGATAATGATATATTATGTCGATAATTTTATAAAAGCTTAAAATGTAACAGTTTAAAACATACACTATATTTGCTGTTGAACACCAATTAACAATCGTTGATTAATATGAACGCCCCAAAATATTGTATTTTTAATCATAAGTATTTCTTATTCGAAATGTATTTTTAATCATCAGTTGGATTTATGACACATAAATTAAAATTACGATACGAAAAGCCTTAATTTTAATAAGGAGCAATGGGTTAATAGAGCAGTGTTGGCCTAGTGGCAGTAGTTCATACCTGGGGTCGTAGGTTCAATCCCCGGCTGTGCACTAATGGACTTTCTTTCCATGTGCGCATTTAAAATTTAACATTTGCTCGAACGTTGAAGGAAAACATCGTGAGGAAACCGACATGTCTTAGACCCAAAAAGTCGACGACGTATGTCAGGCACTGGAGGCTGATCACCTACTTGCCTATAAGATTTAAAAACGTTCATGAAACAGATTCAAAAATTTCAGGCCAAGACCTAAAACAGGGTGTAGTGCCACAGATTTTTTTAAAGGGTTAACACTGTTAGCTAATTCAAGCTTAAAATAAATACAGTTAAAATATTTTTTTCGGATATTAAATGCTAAAAAAAAATTTAACTACCGTTTTGACAGTTTTCTTAACCAACAAAGTAATAATAGAAACAATTTAAAATAATTAAAATGAAAATAAAAACGAATTTAAAAAGTCTGGTCCCTGTGGCAGTGGACCTTTAACGCTGGCAGTATTTCCTCGCTGTATTACGATACTTATTCGTTACAATGCACACTGTACTACACAATATCTACACAATTATTTTTAGTCTTATCAAGATTAATAAATTCTCTACCTAAGAATAAGCACGATACAAAACTCATTTTGTATCGCGCTGCCTGGACATACAATGACCACTCTTTAGGCCTTGACTTGTTTAGGTTATCGCGGAATGTGGTTAAAAAATGTATTAAGAATATCCATAGCGCAAAATCACCTACATCATAAGCACACCCCACATACACACCATCACGTACATACCCACACTTTTACACCATCACACAACACAACCAATTTAGGCTTAGTTAATTTAATTAAATCACAATTAGTTAAATGTATTAAATACTTTGAGTTTGTTTGTTCCCTTTTATAAATCTTTTTGTTGTAAAATGTATCATGTATTCTATCTTTGGCTATATTCTCAGTCTATTTGTTTGTAATTATATATAATTTATGTTAGCTGTAGGAGTACTAAATAAATAAATAATAAATAAAATAGATTAATAACTGTATCATCACACTGTTGTGTGTGAATCTTTATTTACAAAATTCAATAATCCACTGATTACACACTTCACACACACTTGTCGATCTCATAAATATTTAGTAGTTATTTTGAAGCGGAGCTTTTAAATCAAATAACTAAGTGGCATAACACATACAGACAAAAATCAACTAGTAGCCCTTTAAATTAAAACACAATTTTTAATTAATTATTCTGATTTAAACCTTTTTGGCAGCTAAAAGTGTTTAAAAATTTAACTTTGAAATTTATTTAAAATTCATAATATTATATTAATGTATAAAACATTGTTTTAATAGAATTTTTACAGAATATATTTTTGAATACGCAACCTTAGCAAGTGATTGTAAAAAAGACTATTTTTTTCAATCAATTTGAATTTTTTTTTTTATAGAACAGAGTAGAAACGGCCAGGACGCCATCCATGGATACTCAATGCCAGTGCTGGTTCTTTTCATGAAGGAGCATAAGTCGTATTGGTTCGGATATACTTCAGTGGGCAGCTGGTTCCACATAGTTCACATTTCACGCTTAGTTGTGGAACGACGGACGTTCATGTGTTACGGGTGGATTTTCGTATTCTAATATAAGTAATGAATGACTGAATAATTATGTAACTCAGCTGCAGGTATCCGAAGAGAACATACCTACCCAACACCAACATGTTAAGCCGGTCGGAAATTTTATAAAAGTTTATTTCAAGTATAATCGTTTAATTTATTATCCTTCTAATACACACACATTTAATTAACGCCAGTATCTAACTGTTCACATACGCACATTTCTAATATTTTTTTCTTTACCTGATTCACTAATATCGACCTGGTTCCGCGCTACTGATTCATTTAAGAATAAATTAAAACAATCCTTATTACCTTCTTAATCTTATACTTTTTCTTTAAAATTGATATTATTTTCGTCGTATGTATATTTTTTTTAATCAAAAAAAAACATCCCGTCTCTTTCTATTTAATCATTTTTGTTTCTACTGTAGTGAATTATCTGAATGCGTCGTGATATTAGTATATTACAAGACCACATTAGGTAGACGGAGTCAAATAATTTCGGATCTAATTTTACACGTGAGCACACCATTTCCCATTCCATAGATCTCAATTTCGAGGATTCAAACATGCATTAAATGCTATCAGTAGGCTGCGTTAACCGCTTTAACGGAAACGGAAGGCATAAAGAGTGGTGATATGAGCCTAATGTGACCCGATTGCGAGATTGTGACTTCATATTTTTGTAGGAACGAAGTACCGGACAACTTATCAACTAATATGTTTCCAAACACCCCTTATAGAAAAATACGTAAAAACGATCGCACCAATTAGATCTGAGATATATATATACGTCCTAATAATTAAATCATAGCAGAAATGGGGTTAAAACGAATCTTGTTAAGCATTGTCTATTTAATATTTCATCACAGGCCTATCGGTTGGTGACTCGGCATATTCAGACTTAACAACTTGTCATGTCTGTCATTAATCAAGTTCTAAGATCGTGGCGTTGACATCTCGCCTAAACGATATTTCGTTAGGTGATTTTTCGCGGGTTTTTTGACAACTTTTTTGAGTATTACTTTTTACGCTGGGTATAAAGAAAACGAGTGTCCTTGAAAGTATTTCTATATTTTTTATTGTTTTGGCTATTCTTTGGTCGTGATCAATACATCTTAATTTTATTATATATTTTAGATAATATAACTTATGAAAATATCATTTTTATTAAAAATGTTATGTACACGTATTATATGGCAATAAATAATAAGTTCAAACTTATTTAGACATCTCTGTTTACAACATACATCTTTCATTTAAGATATATGGATAACGTGTTGAAATTGTTAGTTAATTAAATTTATTGAGTACTTTATTTCTAACCGGAGAATGTTTTAATCGGTCGAAAGTAATAGTGAATTTAAAAAATACGTTATAACATGTAAAAAAGAGTCGCTTCATATGTTTCGCACACAGGCTCTGCATATAAAGCCTTTTCAACATTTTCAATGCAAATGAGGAAATATTGAAGCATTAACATAAAAATGGCAACATTACTTCATATCCACAAACTTGCTTTACTGTTTCCATCAGTGACTGGTTTATTTAATTCGAGCTCGGTGTTCTGTGTCCAAATGAAGATAAAAATTACTTCATGACTCTTCGCTATTAACTTGTGTATGTAAAATTGTATTCTATGAAACTGTAGTGTTGAGTAGGAAGCGAGTGTTCTTGACCAATTTAAAAAAAAATGTAGTAACCATGGCTGGCCATGCGTCATACTCGTGAACGGGTGCTACTTGTGGTGACTGATCGAACTTGAATTCGTGCATGCGTTAGTTATTTCTACTATGTATTTGCGTGTTATTCCCACGTGTTGTAAGTGTGTGCTTTTTGTTTTTTTATTAACTATTTATTAATTAAGATGTCATGTGGAACATGGTGTAATGGTTGCAGCTCTTTACAAACATTGTGTAAAGAAAAGAACTTGTCTATTAAAAAGCGTGGTATTTATTTCCAGTTCTTCTCGTCATGAAAACCGACAGTTAATATAAAATTAAAAATAGTTAGCATGTTATATGTAATAAAGAGTTTTAACCTTCATACATTGCCTAAATTAATTTTCACTCTTGCCTTTTGAAAACAGTGAATTATAACATTGTTTAATTTTTGTGATCTCGTCACGTATCTTTTTCCAGCGGTTGGCTTCTGCCGTCTTACACCTGCACACCTTGCAATGTGGCCTTCAGTTTGGAGTGAGGCGTGAGATTCCTATTCTAATACATGCCAGTTTCAGAAATGAAATTTTCAATTCAATATTCAGACATGGAAAAACATAATTGAAGTTGAGACTTTTCTCAGAAAAGCAACGCATACATAATCCATTTAGTAACGTGTATTGTTAAACTCAAAAAAATTTGAAAGCGGACCAAAACTTTTTGTATCAAACTTTTGAAAAGCGCACGACTATTTTAAAACAATACAACACTAAAACAATTAAAGTTTTCACATTTGAGTGCAAGTTGTTCTTGCATTGTTCGGACACTTCGCTCTACTTAGTTCCGTATAATGTAATTCTCTGCGCTCAACCGAGATTCATATATAATGAGTACAAAATTTTATTCATATACCAATACCAATACATACGTATACTAGCTAACAAAAGGGTGAACCTGTTATGGGCAGGTTCCAAAAGAACTTTATAAAATGATTAAAGGTCACAAGGCCTTAGTTTTCTGCACTCACTCGGTCCGTTGTGTGTAAAGTCCTGGCTTACTAACACCCAAACGCAAACCTATCTGAATCCACTTTTGACCATCTGATAAAGATATCTTAATCCAAATATTGATAAAAGTGATAACCAATCGACGGATTGTAATAGCCATACATACATCGATACAATCTATCGGTGTATGTGGTAGATGTGGATAGGATATGAAAATGACAGTTCATCTGTGCCAATATCCTATCTTCAGATTTGCACTTACAACTATTTAAAATAAAAAGCTATTTGATATGTTTTAAACATAGACATGTATAATTTAAAATAATTTGTACGGATTTATTTACTTTATTTGGTTTATATTGATTAACAAATATGAGTGTAAAAAGCGAAGATATTGCATTCTATCCGTCGCCAATAATGGATTGTCTTCGGTTTGGTTATTGGGATGCAGATAGGAGATAGATCGACTGTCACGGTCTGATCTCAGATTGATTTCCATCTAAGATTGTGAATTAATTATAAGGTTCGGGCGTAAGCCAGCCTAGCAACCCAGAAGCACAAAATTTTTCAGGCCACTTTGCATGTTTCATGGAGCGACCTGACTGCTCTGATGATTACTTTACGTTGGTTAAACACAGCTACTCATTCCTGGACTGCGTTGTTAACCGATAAAGTTATACGGGAGGAATGCTTCTAACCCGTATTTAAATATTAGTCAAATTATATTTACGATATTAAGTAAATTTGTATATTTATGAACCCTAAAATTATAAAATTTATCGTAGTTTACATTGACTGCAAGGTATCAAATCAAGTGCGTAATACTGACGAGAAAAACTTTGCAAGAAACTTTGTATTCTTTATAAGTAAATTCACTATTTTTGAACTATACCTTGACAAGCATTTTTGGCCTAGTTGCTTAAGTATGCAATTCTGATGCTTCAGGTTCGATACCCGGCTGTGCACCAATAGACTTTCATTCTGTGTGCGCATATAACATTCGTTCGAACGGTGAACGAAAACATCGAGGAAACCGGCTTGCATACCCAAAATCGACGGCGTGTGTCAGACACAAGAGACTGATCACCTACTTTCCTATTAGACTGACAAAACACGCAACAAAAAATTGAGGCTAAGACCTTAAAAGATTGTAGCGCCACTGATTTATTTTATAACTCGTTCTCACAAGAACCGTACAAACACATAAAATTGCTGTAAAACGTCGCATTAGCTTCACAATACGTTTTATCGGTCACCTGACCGAATAAATGTCTTCCTCTTCCGATGTCCGAACATTATGCTACATTGTTCACATTTCCAAGTTAAATTTGTTTTTAACAGCTTGGAGTAATGTGCAACAAATGAAGTGATTTTAAATGAGCGTGTGTGGGTTTTGTTAGCTTTTAATACGGAATATATTAAAATGTTTTTCATTTACACGTGTGAACATACACAGATTGAACTTAACAATTGCAGGTTATTATTTATTATTGTCTGTGTTAGTTATAATTCTGGCAAAATTACGCACGTATTTTTTTCATATTTTAATTTGTGTGATTATATTCTACCTAATGATGCCATTAATTGCAATTGTAATATTATAATGTATATCTTTTAATAATATCTAATATCAAATCTTTTTGACAATGGCAACCCATAGTCAAAAAGATTATTATTTGGGTTGGAATATCTCAAAATTTATTGTTATTGTAGACTCAAAATCAACTTATTAGCTTTGGTGTATATCATATATTCATCATCATCATACATCAAAAAGCGATGCCAAAGTAACATATCAAGAAAAAATGATTGATCATATCGGGCAGAAAATTACATAATATTGTTACAGCATGGACGATTTCCCTTCGAAAATGGAAAATTCATAAATTGACAGTTAAAATATTAGAAATTTATCTAAACTGCATATAAAACCCCTTTATTACTAAAAACCAAATCATTCTTATTGTATCTTTCAGTGCTTTGTGTGTGTGTGTGTCTTTATTATCAAGAATAAGAAATTTGTGTACTTGAATTAAAATCGTGCAACGAACAATTTATTAAATATTTTATTTTATTTCACGTAAATATCAATTGAATAATTAAAACAAACAACTATTGTTTAATACATAATACAATAAAAACCCGCAAATGTATTAATTATGACAATTGTTGCGAAGCGATAACGATAAAGCCACACTCGGGGTATTACCATCAATTTATTGGGGAAAGCCGCTTATTACGCGTCTCGTATTCATCAATGTATATTCTGTATGAAATATCTTTATTGGAGTCAAAAATAGTTCTACAACAATATTCGACAGAGAAATGGAATAACATTTGGAGATTGTTCATAAGGCAAAGCCGTAACCAATGCAATGGTACATACCTTGATTAATTAAATATACTTTATTTAAACAAAATCGAAATTTTGTTCATACCATACAAAACGCCTATTTCATCCAAATTCATTCATATGTAAATTAATTGAAACTATTGCTAAAGAGCAAGAAATCTTGGCAAAACATATTAAATGTACGTAGATAAAGTTATTAAATAAGCTACAGTGTGCATAGAATCTAAAGATCATGTAAAATGCGATAAGACTCTATTAAAGTCATTAAAAGTTAAAGTTGAGTGAAATAACAGTTAAGTGCAGGTTAACTGAGACAGCGAAGTTGCAGTTACATCTCGTAGTTAGTAGAGGATCACGTTCACACCTCATCTGTTATTCCACTCATATTTGTGAGACACACCGATCTTACAATCGAACTACCACAAGTAATATTTTTACAACAGTGATAAAATTGTAAGTGTTATGTATGATGACATAAAAATCAGTGGTTGTATACTCAATAGTCTATCGAATAGGCAAGTCGGTGATCAGCCTCCTGTGCCTGACACACGCCATGGACTTTTTCGGGTCAAAGGCAAGCCGGTTTCCTCACGATGTCCTCCTTTACCGTTCGAGTGAATTTTAAATGCGCACATAGACAGAAAGTCCATTGGTGCACAGCCGGGGATTGAACCTATGTTAGGGATGAGAGTTGCACGCTGAAGCCACACTTTTCTCACTGCATATACAGATGACAGATAGTCAAAAACGGTTACCATGAACTGGAATGAAAAGAAAAGAAAAAAACAAGGGCAGACCAATAGAACGATAGACCGACGAATTCAAGAGGGAAGCTGGAAAAATTGGATGATAAAACAGGAGACGCATTTTAGAATAGTAGTACTAGCTGCCCCCGCGACCTTCGTTTCTCCTTAATGAGATTTTACTGAGCCTACCTGTTTAGTACATACCAACATGGAACATTTTGCTATGCTATCCCAGAAACTGTTCGGTTTTCCGGAATGAAATCTTTTTAGGTTGTTCTGTTATTTTTTCTCCGTATAAACCTCACAGTTTACAACATAAGTTTTTAATAATGAAATAAAAAATAGGGGTTGATTGTAAAGGATTGAAAATGGGTTGTATGTATTTACTAATTCCGTATCATAATAAAAAAAAAATTTTTTTATCTAAAATTTAAAAAAAAAATTAGGTGTGTAAAACATTAAGGGGGATGAAAAATAGATATTTTTCCGATTCTCAGACCTATCCAATATGCACGCAAAATTTCATGAGAATCGGGAAAGCCGTTTCGTAGGAGTTTAACCACAAACACCGCGACACGAGAATTTTATATATAAGATCTAGATATATGTTATTAAGATGTTGATGAATAAAGGCGTATTATTATTATTATGTGGTATGTAGACATTACGTCAAGTGCCCTTTACCAAAAAAATACCGTTGATATGTCAAATCTCAGACTAGCTGTCCACGACACGGAAACGCTCGACGACGACGCTCTTATCGAAGACCAAGAAAAGTATATGGTATTTCCTACACGTTTAATCGCATATGAACGACAATTACTTAAAAATATTACAAATGAATCGATATAATATATAACACCCTCGATTTATTTGTCTTTGCCTTGTCAAACACGTTTATCGTAACATTTTGTAATGTTCTGTTGTCATTTTAATCCCGACACAGCCTTTCTTTAGTTATATTTATGAATGTTTTTTTAAAATAATCAATAGTTAACGTATAATTGATTAATAAGAATATTCTCGAATTGCGTTGAGTTAAGTGAACTTTTTTCTAAATTGCTTAGCTGTCTTAACAACTGTGTGTATAGTGTGGCTGAAAGTTGGCTACCCGTGACATATTTCATTGCATATAGCCTAGTTAAAACTTGAGTGTCAAACCACAGTGCAAAAAATTTAAAATTTCAGTTACAAAATCTAAAAATTCGTTATTAATAAAACTAGAAATCAAGACACATTTTATTCAATACATTCATTATTTCTGATAATAATTTTTAGAGTTTAAAATCCATTAAGACCGTCGAGGTACTTGTTACATCCTCCCTCGCGAGGATGTTTAGGCCGTTTGGGGCATATGCCCCCTTCGGTTGGTGTTTTTATTCGCGCCTCGCTGATACAGGCGAGCATAAAGCCCTTGACATGGGCTGCAGCGCGCGGGGAGACGAGGTCACTACTCGCTGCGCGTCAATCCGGTGCTGAGGGAGAATCCGTTAAACATAATTTTTGGGTTAAAATGTGCTTACTATAGGTTTGGCTTCAATCCAATGATTTAAGCCAAAGTACAAACATCTTATATGGGGTACTGTGTTAAATGTTACAAAAAAATACCTTGAGAGATATTAAAACTGAACGAATGAAAATTTTAAACTATATTAAAAATACACGTTGTATACCAACATATTACAAATGAGACGATCATATTGAGGATAAAATTGCTTGGAAAAATGGTGGACTTGCTCAAAAGTACAATCAAAGTAGACCAGATCAACTGGTTTATACTGTAGTTAAAAATAAATCATCTCTGACATAGCTTACACACTGAGAGTTAATTATTTCCTTTTTATTAAAAATTATTTAAAATAAACATTTGAAATATTTGTAAATATGTGAGCGCCATATATCTACATAATATTTAAGTTACCTGCAGTATTATTTTAATCTAGGTACATGGTCTTCACAAACATCAAATCAATGTAAAAATGTATAATGTATATACAGGTTTCTTGTCCATTCTTATCCATATAAAAATACCTTTTGGAACAACTAGAGTAATTTTTTATATTTTTAATTTGTAATTCTGACTTTCAACCCTTTTTAATAAGACCAATTAAAATTAATGATTTTACTTTGTATTTTTAAGCATTAACTCGCACCAAACAGACGAAGACTGTCGCACACTTAGACACCGTTGAATAAAAACAAATAAACAAGTTAACTCCTAATGTCAACTAAGACTATTTTTCAATATTTATCAAAAGTAAATATATCCTTTTATACCGAACCTATTTTGCTTGGATAATTATATTTACACTACATTTAGCTACATATATATCAAACGATATATTTATTTATAAAATCGATAAATTTGGTTTCAAAACTATAGCCTTCCTAAATAAGAAACGAGATGTAAATAAATATGGCATATGTAGAGCAACTGTTAAAAATATACTGTGGGGTTTTAGGAGTACAAGGTTTGCATAAAAGATTTTGGGAATCATGAGTGCTGTGAAAACGAGTATTTTGGTCACAAGCTGGTTACAGTTAAAAAGTGGTATTTGATGTTTCTCGGTTCTTAATTTTCATAACGCTTTCGTCACAAAATACAAGTCTTTTTTTCAGAGCAATGTTAGCCTGATATCAACGTGTGACACTCATCCTTGAGGTCATAGGTTCGAACCCGAGTTGTAACTAATTGCGGTAAAGTAAAACATTGAGAGGAAACTGACTCAAAAAGTCGACAGGCACAAGGAAATGTCGATCGGGCACAGAAGGTAGATATCTTATCTGGATCACTAAAGAAATACCTTATTGAATTGAATTGAAAAAAAAAACATTTATTTATTCTACCTAAACAGTTACTGCTAATCGTCAAAATACCCACACCAATTATCCTACATAAAAACATTAAAAAATTAAACTTATATTAAATCCTATAACTAACAATATAGCAAGCAACTCTTGTGAACTCAGCCAGCGTACAAACAAATAAGTCTACCTCAATAGAAATTTTGTGCATTATTTGTACTGCTCGCGTGAGTTGAATACTAATCGATGCCAACAGGAGGCTCACCTGATGTTAAGTGATACCACCGCCCATGGACACTGACATTGACTGCTCAGAAGCGCGTACATTTTTTTATTGAAGGACCCTAAGTTGAATTGGTTCGAAAATCCTTCAGTGGGAAGCTGGTGTATAATGGTGCAAAATCTGCCTTTTGAAGCGCTCAGTTGTGGAACGAAGGACGTCGAGGTGATACGGATGAATTATCTTATGTAAATTGGATAAAATATAACATTTACGGGCGGAATATAGAAAGTATATATAGACCTCTAAATATCATATAACAGTGTAAGACATATACTATTATTCACGCCTGTGCAGCTATGAAGGCCGCCGCGAGGCTTCCGAAACCTGATCAGTGTTACGTGCTGATATATTATGTTCGTACACCAACGATATCCAATGTTATTATATATAATTTCCGCAGACTTGATGTGTCTTGTATGACAATGGTCGCGTGAAAATAAGGTTATAAGAACTAAGTGTAGGATCTATTTACCTTATATCGAGATTATAAAACAGTTAAGGGATAGGACTAAAATGAAAGAAAACGACCTTCTGTAATAGTAGATTATATCGTCTAAATATCTGAAACAAAATCGTGTTTTTTTTTTGTAATTTTGTTTACTTCAATGGTTGTTACTTATTTATTTTATTATTTTTTTATTACTCAAGATGCCATATGGAACAAGGTGTAATGGTTGCAGCTAAGCAAAGAGTGGCTGAGAGTTTATTGCCAGTTCTTCTCTTCCGTTCTACGCCCTTGATTTGAGAACTCGCAGTAAATGTAAAATTAGAATCATATAATGTAAATTTCTTTTTTTTCACGTTCATAAGTGTACATTATGTTACCTATATGAATAAATGTTTTTTTGATTTGATTTGTTACGAGTAATGTGCCTTATAAGCTAAACAAAAAAAAGGATACAAAAGAGTGGAGATTCTTTGTTCCTTGCATCTCTACAATTTTGAACACAGACGCATGTTCTTAATATGAAATTGATATAATACAAGTTTTCCTATTTATTGAAAATTATACAGAGTAATTGATATAAGTTTAACACACTGTCTATATAAAGAAATCATTATCCTATGTACCCTTATATAATATTATTTCACTACCTAAAAAAAGAAATCGGAATTCTTAGCCAAATCGCTCACTGTCCAAGGATTTGTTTTTACATAATAAATGCATCTTTAAGCGCCCCTATAGCCTTAAAGGGATTTGGGAAAAATATGTTGTGACTGTAAAAAATTACGTGGGACGGGGGCTGCTTTTTTGATCTTGGTTCTTTAGAAATCATACGTTGTATAAATACAATTTATTTATGTTTAAATATATAGAAAATATAAAATATAATATACTGTAAATTGAATCTCTACGTATTTAATTAGTATACACAAAATATGAAACTAGACATGTCCTTTCACAATTATGCATTTAAATTCTCCGTAACAATATAAACGACTAGATTTAAGCATTGGTTATTGAGTAAAAAATATTAATCTCTAACTTCAATTCAAACAAATCTTGGTAAGAACTTAGAAATCATGTTCAGAATGATGATACTGATTATGTAGGTGTATCGGGAAACCTTGATTAGAAAAACCTCCAAGTGATTTTCACTGCAGGAGTTGCATCTAAGTATTTAAAAAAAAATTGTCTAGGGCAAATGTAAACAAACCGTCCATTTTCTAATATTCGGCTAAACACGATGTTTTTCACCGCTGTTCGGGCGAATGTTTTATGTGAAAATGATACATTATTAAAGTGTATAGGAAAAAACTATTCGTAAAATCCTCTTTACATTCCAGAAGTGCCTCATCCATAAAACCCCACAGATCCCAAAACCATTTACTTATTGCATTAAACTCACAAAGTTGTCGTGTCCCCGAACAAGGTCGGTTCATACATCATTACATGACAAATAGCTCCATAGAAATCGCAAGACGGCTTATCATTCGTTGGGAGGCTTTATAACATTTTTGCCGTATTGTAATCATTCATATTTATTTACGCTCTTGAATTTGAACTTATCACTACACAACTTCTAAATCCTAAATAGTGAATTGAAGATCACATTTTAGCGATTACAGTACTTCTACCTGTAGATGGTAGCGAACGGCTACACTTGCTTAAAATAAAGATAATTCTTTAGTGAAAGAATTATAATAAATATCCTTTCTCTTTATATCGATATTAGTAGACACATTTGATGCATTACTTAACAGATACGCGCTTTTGTTAAAACATCGTAACTGTGATTTAGTTCTTATGAATGCGTCATACCCACCTGTGTCAGGGTTCCCAGCTCTTCATAACAAACTTATTTCTAAATCCCTTAAAATAGTTTTTTTCAACTTTCATCAACACGCTTCAGTGCATGAGTGAGTGTGTGTGTGCAAATGCGTGAGTGAGTCCGTGAGTGAATGAATAAAGTTACATACTAGGTCTCAGAAGCAGCTCTAATATTGCATAGGGTGTGTTCATAAGCCAGTCCTTTAGTCGTGTTTTTAGATTGTAGGTGGGCGGTTAGATGTTAAGCAGCCTTATTAGCCTTAATTTATTATAAAGTACCTGGATGCCCGAGCTTTCTCGGTATTTATTTATTTTTATAAACTGTGTTTTTTGGAAATTATATTTCAGTACGTATTACATAGTAATAAAATTATGAAATATGAATATAATTATCGAATAAAGATAATTAATTATATTCATATTTTAATTTGACTGACATCTTAAAACGAGGAATTCTATGTCTTAGTTAATAAAACAATAAAATTACACTTTCTAGAAATAACTAGATCGATTTATGGCCCCCGTAACCCCCCTTATACTAACTTTCATGAAAATCGTTGGAGCCGATTCCGAGATTCCAATTATGTATATATATATATACAAGAATTGGTCGTTTAAAGATATAAGATATAGTCTGTTACTGCTAATATACGGTAAAACTTTAATTAGCTGTAAGCAAAGGTGTCAAAATAACGCTTTTTTAGCTAATGTAAATCAGGGTTCCATAATTAATACTATTTTAGTGTACTTATAATTATATCAGTAAACTAATCCACTTCTGATTAAGACGATTACTGCCGCATTAGTTCCGCTTAATGCTAAGCAATTAACGGACGATTGAACGGTAATGAAAACGAAGGCTTGGTTATACAGGTATTCGTATTGTATGTGTTGCTACTACATTACCTGGTCCCTATCCTAAATATATGTCGGTATACATGTAAGTATAGGTTACTAAAGACACATAAAAAATTAAAAAAATATTCTTTACCACATGGCCATTTAATACAGGCCTTTAAATTTGGCCACTGCTTGCACCAAAGATTTTTAGATACTCAATGTTGGCATGTCGTTTAGAGCAGGCTATGTCATCTAAAACTGGCCATAATTTGAAGTCTTAAGATCTGGGCTAGATGAAGTCTTCAGGTCTCATAAAGTCCGAAACGTTCAAGACAGGCTTAGACAGTTCGTGCCTTGTGCCCAGGTGCAGAAGTCTGCTGGAAAGACCACGGTATATTTTTTAAAAGTGTATTGCTGAGAGGTTTTATAACAGGATCCTAGACTACTCTTTTGCTGAAATATTCACTCCTTTTTCATAACAAATGTAGTTTTGTAACTCCCTGATAAGATACGCCCCACCAAACAATCACTGACGCAGGATGATGACGACTATTTGAGCAGCTTTTTTAGAACTGTTAGCGTACACTTTATCATTTAGCTTACAGTAGTGTCTTTCATTCGTGATTTTTTTTTTCATCTGTATATTGTGTGCTTTTCATCTGCGTATTGCAACAGAAGGCCTTTCGATCGATCCACTATCTTTAATTGAGTGTATAGAACCTTACCTTTCCTAGGTAGTTAAAATCAAAAATCATTTATTCATGTAGGTAAGATAAGTCAATTAAGAACGTCAAAAAAGAAATATACATTGAATGCTTCTAGTTTTACATTTACTGGCAGTTCTAAAACCAACCAACGGAAGAGAAGAACTGGCAATAAACTCTCCGCCCCGCCACTCTTTATAATCAATAGTAATTAATTATAAATTATAATCATTAGTAAATAAATAATAGATGATAGATTGCCAAGCAATGACTGAGCTTTACAAAAAGAAATCTGAAATTGTTTACACGGTGATAATTGGCTCTGCTAACAAGCTTCCTTATGTCAGATTTATCTGTCTACTTCAGCGCCCGCGAACGTCGTTGCGTCTTAAGATGATTTTCTTACTTCGCCTGCCTATTTATTTATGTTTATATATTTATTCACACTTCGTTGCAAAAAAACACAAATGACACAAAACATAACAATTACAAGCAAGGGGCGGCCTTATCGCGAACAAGCGATCTCTTCCATCCAACCCTAGTAAGAAAAGAAAAAATAAAATAGAAATGATGTGTGCAAGAAGTGCTTCTACAGACTTTAAGGAATAAATAAAAAAATACTTTAAGTTTTTCAACCCTCTCTGAGTTTTGCGCGTAGCAACATATTTTGCGATCCATTTTTATTCATAAAGATTAATCAGTGCGATCAGTTACTTGATAAATAATGCTAGATATATGCTAACGCTATTTTATACCAAGCAAAAGTCCTCATATTATTTACCTACGGTTTGCGCTTCGATACAAATGTTAGCGAACAATACGGTCCTCAATTAGGGCTGCCTAATGGACTGTTTTAGATGAATAAGAGCCTAACTAGACAATTTGCACAACATGCCTTTTCAGACCTTGAAACTAATGAGATTCAGAATTTTATTAAGAGATAAATTGTTTTATAAACGTGATAAAAACTCAAACCGATAAGTGTTATAATTAATTTTGGCTTGCTTAAACAGTCAAAAAGGAAATGGTAAGCAGTATTAGCATTGATATTACCAACTTTAATTAGTGGTATTCGTAACATATAAGGCCATTTACTCTTATTAAATAAGATGAAGGTAAGTTGTTTGTTTGTTATATTATTGAAGATACAGGCGCATGAGGGTAAAATTTTTACGGACGAAACGTCACAAAGATGTGCAGCGTTCAATAAAGAGAGAGTGAGAAAGGGAGATCGAGAAAAAATATACGGTTGATGTATTGGTTTAGTAGATATTGGAACTTTAGATGGCAATTATGTCGCAATACGTCTTGTGCAGTGAACGCAGATTTTTTATTAATTAATCATCATTTTAATAATTATCATTAGAAATAAATATGAAAGTAGATATACAAACACATGGAGTGATCATATACTGATACATGATCATCTTAACAAATTCAAAAAGGCATAAAGATGGCAAAGGCTAAATAAATAGTAGACAAAAATTGGGACGACTATTGGCTACGTGTATCTCGCTTGTATTTACATATTAAGTTTCTCATGTTAAATAAAATAAATTTTTGTAATGAGAAATAAATTTCTTTAAACATTCTATTGCGGCTTTTATCAGAGTAATCATTAATTTACGAAGAAGTATCACTTATGACATGTGTACTTTGTACGCACGCACTTTTTTTAGATTCTAAGTGGAGTTTATGATTTGGATGAGCTTATAAGCTAAAAAATAATGATACTCACGGCAGAAATGGTTATATGATTTGTTCTTTGTTTCTTGCATCTTTGTAGTTTGTAATGCAAATTATAATTTTACTTTCTCAGACTAGAAATACAAGATTAAGGTAAATTAAAAATTAAAAAGTAATTAAGTGTGCCTCTGTGCCTTTCAAACTCAAAAATTATTTTTAATCGAAAAAGGGAAATTTGGCAGGAAAAATCATATCTATGAAAACAATATATTTTTGATATTAATTGTAAATTAATACGTCTGTCTTTTTATATTGCCAAATCATTCTTTACTTTAATAAGAACTTTCTGAACGTTGTATAATACTGAAAACATTTTTAATGAACTGTCGTCAGCAAGGCCACACCACTTGTAAATATTTACGATATCTAGCTGTGGTTAATAGTGAAAGTTAAATTGGTGAAGTTTTTCCTACTTCCGTCATTGCCGGCAATTCTAAATCTAGTTAAAATTGGATACAGATTTTTGTTTGAAAACTCCAAGAGGCTGAGACAAGTCTCAATTCCGAAGTAATATCAATATGGAAGTGAGTTTTCTACGTTATGAATGCTTTTAGCATGGGATCTAAACTGAAAACGCAATAGCGTTGTTTCCATATATATTGTTTATTTACTTTCAAGTAGAATTGATTTTGAAAATTCACGATAGACAAAGCTACTCTGTGAGGGGTTCACACATAAGGTTGCAAATGTAGACTGATGCAGAAAAAATCTTTTTTCATAGAATTTTATTTGGTTATTCGAAATAACCTTCGATAGCGATACAACGATTATCTCTCGAAGGTATATGATTGGAGTATTTAAAATGGACTCAGTTTTAATGCCGCAAGTGTTCCATAATGACTTTTACCCGCTCTGACGTGCCTATACTATATAATTACAAAATAGGATCGGAATCTGTGAAACGGATGACGCAAATAAAAGATCTCGGCGTTGTGTTTACGCCGGACTTGAGGTTTCGTGTACACAGATTTGTCGAACATCATATAAGAATACTTAGCTTTTTTAATAGGCTTTGTACTGAGAGAAGTAAAGGACTTTATGAACATCACTACAGTAAGAGTCTTATATGATGCACTTGTGAGAAGTCATATGGAGCGTAATTTAGCGATCTGGGCGTCATATAAAATTAAGTATAAGGTGATGTTGGAGCGGGTATTATATGTACGATGTACGGTGTGTATCCTTTTTATCCACTCATGTATCCAACACTATTTATTCTTGGTTCTGTAGGATACACCGAGAATTCATCTACTTAATAAAGTTGTCCATGGCAAGGACAGTAACTCGGCAGTACTTCACTACCTTAGCTTCAATGTGCCTGATACCCATCAGGCACATTGAAGAAAGCGACATCCTCCGCCATTACTCCATGTGCCCACAGCTAGGACAAACCTTCTGCAATGCATGTTATTCGGTGTGTTATTTACTTCACAAAATACATAAGTTACCGGACCTTTTTCATTATCCATTGAGTGAGCTGGCAAAAGTAATATTATTTGTTAGTTCCTACAGTTAGTAAATTTCTTGTATTTTTTATTTTGCAATTTCATATGTTTGTATTTTTTGTGTTTCGTCTGTAAAGTGTATTATTATTCACTCGTGTCAATTTCGGGTCACCTGTTAAAGCAATAGTACATACAGTATACAATTTTGTAGTACCATTTGTGTATAGTCCATAATAGGCCTCAGTTTCCGCGATTACCTCTTCATTACCACTTCTGACCAGTGGCATTCTCCGGTCTGAGAGTAGAAAAAGGTGGAACACAACTGGAGAATACAGCGGATGCGGAACAAATCCTAATCCCTCTTCATGGAATATTATGCTGATATTCAATTTATTTGTGACACGTTGCAAGGTCTTGCTCCATCAACTGCACTTGTGGTTGACTCTTCGATTGTTGAGTGATTAACGTTATCACTGATCATTACGGATTCAGAGCGAGTATTCGAAAAGCGAAATATGTCTAAGTTGGCGATGAAGTAACAGTTTCAAGTTGGCGCTATAAAGAATAATGATCAGAGAAGTGCAGAAACATGTTTTTCCCACGGTCTATTGAGTTCGTATCAACGTGTTACGTTCTCACAAATAATCTATTAAAATGTCATAGACACAGAAAATTACTCGTTGCTTCATTTGTTTATAATAAGTGACTGCGATTGGGACTTTGTTAGTGATTATAAATTTCCTAAGCCCGATGCTCTTGGTTCAGATCCGTATTTTAAACACATATTTTATTTTCCAATACGAATAATCAAGTCCCACTATAACCCTTCGTGAGTCTTAGCCTAAAATGAAATACATAATTTTTATTGCTGTATAGACAAGTTAATATATCCCTATATTATTACTTATGTAACATTAATCATGTGATTATTATTTAATATAAAAAAATAACATTTAAAAATAACATTTGTTGAGTATCATATATATGTCATGTATAATCGCGAAAACACATTTTGATAGTTGAGTAATATTAATTGAAGGTTACTAGGGCTTGTAAAATTAGTGCCACAAGTACTAGTCGCCATAATTAAAACAGACATTGTTACACAAATGAAACAGTAATCTCAAAGGTGTCATTTGTCTTTCCCCTTAGAAAAGAAGCCCTTGCAACATGGTGTGTCTCTAGACTAACAAAATCACCCTTGTTTACAATATAAGTATTATTTAACACTTTAAGTGCTCTTTTCTCGGATCTGAGTGGAGCGTCCCGTTCATTTTATTCAAACTATTGCCATCTCAAGCTCTCGGATCCGAGTATAAAAATAATAATATACATTCATACATATTTTCAAACATTTAATCAAAATTCGCCAAAAAAGTTTTGGGTTCTGGCTTTGTATCCACTGTTTGAGCATTTAATGTGTTAAACATGAATTGTGTCAATGTTTCTAAGAATTTCCATGTAATTTTATTTCATACAATTTAAATATTTTGTTTCTGTTTTTTACCTATGTAACAGGATGTAAATAGGCTGGAGAAAATCATTTTGAGTGATAAAGCACATGGACAGTAACATTAACATAAGAGTCGCAAGTACGTTATCAGCCTTTGAATTGGTAAGCTCATTTCATGAAGGACCCTAAGTCAAACATACTCTGGTAGGCAGTTGGTTCCTATTAGTGCCTCAAGAACCGCTTAGCTGTGGAACAACACACGTCGAGGTGATACGGATGGTATTTTTTTTACACACCTGGTTACCTGGTCATACGAGATACATATACGTAGCTAATGTAAGCTGAAGCTGAGATCTGGCTAAGATAGAACGCTATGGATGCCCTGCAATGAAACTATAGCGTAAATATATTCTGCATGCAAGTACGTCACTATCAAGTTTGGGTTTAAATAAACTTATGAGGAAACATCTTACCTCATTTGAGATTAATATTTCTCGAAGTGTGCTCGCTAAAATAAATGAAACGATCAAGAAATGAATCTGTGTTATCACCTTATATCTTGCCCCAATTGAATATTATTATAACATCTAAAATATTCTATGTACAAATCATTTCCCGAGTCACGAGAGCTTGGATATCTGTTTAATTAAATTAGGTTTCAGATACCCTCCAGTAGAATTGACGTTCATTACATTCCTGGATTCAATCCCGGCTTACATACTGTATGTATCTGCTTCGAGACCTTTTAAAAACTTATTTTAATTTTGACACAATAAAAAAAATAAGAATATAACTAAATTAATATTTTTTTTGGTTTGCAACACATGCTTGGGTCTTTTTAAAAAAATTTTGTGTTCAGCATTCTGTGTACCATTTACATTTGTACTCTCTAGAAATCCAACCCAAGGACTGCGTTTACCACTAAATCACGAGATGCTACTGTACATATCTTGTTATAATAACGATCAAATGTATCATGTAAAACCATTTTATATTATCACTTTTGCCTTGAATTACAATTTACATTTAACTACAGTCATAAATATTCCTCAGGTCATTTGAAAACGTCTGTAACTTAGAATGGAAAAGTAAGACAGTATTTACATAAGACGAGAACCGTCTGTGACTGTAACTAAGTTAGGCAGAAGTGGAGACTATTGTAAGTTAAAGTGCTCTCGGTAAATAGTTTTAGTTATTATCCTGACTAAATAATGACTAAAGTAACTTTAAACAAGATTCTGTTATTTTTAGTCGAAGTAAAACTTAAAACTGTCTTCGTTTGTAAGAGAAGTACAATAGTATGCTTTCTTAGTCGAGATTTTATAAGATATATCAATACATATAAAAGCAGTGTTGGCGTATTGGCTTCAGTGTACGACTCTCATACCGTCGTAGGTTCAATTCCCGGCTGTGCACTAATTTTAATGTGCGCATTCGCTTAAACGGTGCAGGAAAACTTCGAGACGAGCCGGCTTGCCTTCGACCCAAAATGTCGATAGCGTTTGAGGCACAGCAGACTGATCACCTTCATACTTATTAGATTGACAAATAATTATAAAACAGATACAGAAGTCCAGACCCAGATAATTTAAAATGGATTTTTAGTTTCATATATAAAAATGTACTGACTTCAAACACCTGCCTATATTACTTAGGAGGATGGTACTTTGGTATGGTATAGTGAGCCCTGTCTTACCTCCCACATCACCAAAAATGGTGCGGCCGAAGAGCACCCGGAAATAATAAACGTCTCAAAAGATATACGGCAATATAAGTATCTTTTTATTTGATGCCTTTTGGTTCAATTGCACAGGCGCTAATTAATTTTAAGTATCGCGATACAGTGGAGAAATATTATAGGTCACAGAGTATGTTTTTTTAAAAAATATCATACATAATTTCTACAGTAACACAATACGATAATGTAGATTTTTTAATTAAAACAAAATAAAATATATTCAATACATATTGTAAAGTCAAAGTCAAAATTCATTTATTCCTATCAGTCAAAAAATATATACACAACATAACCACATTAAATTCACACTGCGAATATGAAGACAGATTCGGAGACAGCATTCAGTAAGCTCAACGTCTTTGTTGACGGATCTGTCAGTCTAGTTCTGGTCCTTGGTATCGCATACAACCTTCGCCGTCGCACATATACGTACACAGAACCTGAGTTCTTGACGAACACTTGGCTTGCTAAAAGCAAGACTTTAAATTTACGTTTTAGTGAATTTTTGAATATCAATATAAAATTTGTATTGAAAGTCCTGTTACAAAAGGCATTGCCCGGCCCGAAATTTAAAACACCAAAGTCATTAATGACAAACAGTTGAATAAAAATATTCCAATTGTTTAAAATTTGCATAGCTTTTCAATTTACAAAAACATGGTTCAAACGACAACGAATAAATTATGTCAGTTGTTTATTCGCCTCGTAAGATTTTATATACATAGTAGAATTTATATTGTGTATACAGAGTGGATGAGGACCTGCTGCAGCGGAAGCCAGCAATTGACGGGTAGCATACGGCCGGGAATGCTGAGAGATTTTCTCATTTCGGAGGCCAGGACAGAACGGCTTCATTATTTTTGTATGATCGTTAAGTAATTCTAATCCTTAACAATTTTTATAATCCAGTTTTTGTTACTCGATTCTTTCTTTCCATGATTGTTGAAAAGCCATATTACTATATCAACTATCTTATATTTCAAAAACTTCTCACCTCGAATTAAATTTTAATTTCCAAGATATTTCAAATCAAATCTAACGTCAGTAAAATAGATAGTTGTTAATTTACATTTACTGCCAGTTTCCAAGGGGCGTGAAACGGATGTGTGTAATTAAATTATAATGGCTTGACCGATTTTAGTGAAATTTTGATTGCATATCGGTTAGCTCCGCCAATCAGATAACATCCACTTTTCATCTCTCTAAATAAGATTGATTGTGTGAAAATGTAAAAATTTGTCCCCCCTAAATTAAAATATTTGAAAAAAAGTAAAATTTTCATTTTATTTCTTTAATAATACACCATACAAAAATAGATACATTAATTTTCACCCCTCTAAGATTAACCCCTATTTTTATATGAGGTTATATAGAGAAAAATTCACAGAAAAACCTAAAAAGTTTTCATTCCGGAAAACCGAAACTAAATATTTTGAACGTCAGTAAAATAGATAGTTGTTAATTTACATTTACTGCCAGTTCTCAAACGGCGTGAAACGGATGAGAAGAATACGAGAATAAATTTTCTGTCACTGTTTTAAATCGCCAAAGGATTTTTACAAAGATTTTATTTGACATACAGTTAAACTATTATTTTAGTACTAACTTAAACAATTCACAAATTAAATATAAAAGAGAGTACAAATTCTTAAAAGGCGGGCAACGCACTCGCGAGCCCTCTAGCATCGAGAGTATCCATGGGCGGCGGCATCACTTAACATCAGGCGAGCCTCCTATTTGTCCGTCCCCGTTTGCCCCCGCTGTCCTAAAAAAAAACAATTACAATGATAGTCTCAATTACTAAACAATGTAACAATTGTTCCAACTAATCGACCAACACATCGTTGGATATCACTGCAGCAACAGTTGAAATATTCGGTTCTCCAAGCAATTAACTGTGTTTTAATCAGTGTGCTCTGGAGATACGCATAGAATGCACCTTAATTATTCTAACGATTTGTGTGGCATTGAGACTCTAATGAGAGCTGAGATATTACGAGATTTTGTCATTATATAGGGTTAAAGATTTGTAATACTCATTAACAAACAAACAAACAAAAAAAAAATCATTTATTCATATAGGTAACATAATGTACACTTACGAACGTCAAAATAAGAAAAGAAATATACATAAAATGATTCTAATTTTACATTTACTGCCAGTTCTCAAATCAAGGGCGTAGAACGGAAGAGAAGAACTGGCAATAAACTCTCTATGTCATCTTGAGAAATAAAGAATAATAAAATAAATTAAAAACAAAGATTTGTCCTCTATCAGCAGGAGGCATGGTGAAATAGGAGCACGCACTTACATACTCGTGAGAACAAAATGCAAATACGTAGTATACACAATTAATATCACCGCATACACAAATTCAAGTACGGCCAGTCACCACAAGTAGCAACCGTTCACGAGTATGACGCATGCCCAGCCATCGCCCCCCTCTCCATATTTTAGGGAGAGAGACAACCCGACGCATGGATGCCTGGACGCCTGGATTAACTAAGTACTATTTACATTTCGGTTTAGTTTCATGAATTACAATTTGCGACGTGACATCTATAATATCCTTGCTTTTTATAAGCCGATATTGATTTCAGATTGCAGTCGTAAAAGTAATATCTAGTATTGTCTTTTAGTCGATACCAACTCCGGGGAAATAAATACAGATAATACAACATTTTCTGCAGCTGTGATACTTTTTTTGACATACAACACCTTTTGTCTTCAGTCACCGCAGCCACGCACGCTGTAAATCACGCGAAACGTCGGTTAAATTTAACATTATGTTTAAATAATTATAAGTTTACAATAATACATAACTTCAATCCGTTAAAAAAGTGTTTTTATTTAAAAGGATTATCTACTTTATTTTCAGGAAAAATAATAGATGATAATGCTATTATTACTTAAATTCATTAGATAAGTACATGAAATAACTAATATTTAAAATTCTCGTGTCACGGTGTTTGTAATTAAATTCCTCCGAAATGGCTCGATCGATTATCGTAAAATTTTGTTTGCATATCGGTTAGCTCCGGGAACCAATGGAAGGGAAATGTTTGAGCTGAAAATAAGTCAATTTTTTATTTTATTTTTTTATGATACATCAAACAAAAATACATACATTAATTTTCACCCCACTAGGATTAACCCCTATTTTATGTGAGGTTTATGTAGAGAAAAATTCAGGGAAAACTCTTTAAAGTTTTCATTCCGGAAAACCGAAGTCTTTGGGGTGATAGCATAGCAATGTGTTCCATGTTAGTATACTAAACTGGGTGACTAAGTGAAATCACATTAACGAGAAACGAAGTTCGCGGGGGCAGATAGTTTTAATATATCAATCAGAAATGATCATTAAACTGATACAGAAATCTGAGGCCTAGGCGAAGAAGTATTAGGTTATACATAGAATACATAATAGCGAAACCTATTTCAGTACTTCAGTACTATAGCTTCAATGTTCCTGATGGATACGTCAGAAGGCGACAACGCCTGCCGTTACTTCGTGTGCCCAAAGCGAGGACTAACATTCTGAAAAGGGCACATATGATTCGGTGTCCTAATTTAGTAAATATATATTTTTATAATAGAAAGGTTTATTCAGAGATTCTGCGTTAATTAAGACTCCTATTACTCTGAGCTAAGAAGTAACGGTGGGCAGGTAAAACTGTTGGCCCTGTTTTATATAACCCTAATACATGAAACTTTATAAATATATGTACTAGCAAATTCACATTGGATATTTAGAAAACATTACTTCTCAATGTTGTACCTAAGTGTAAAAACCATTCGCACGTAATAAATATGTAATTTATAACTCGAAATCACCATAAAATAGCTGTAAACCTGTCAATTCCAATATGAAGATTCGAATGTCAGACGGTGAGTAAACTTAATATCCAATCATTCATGTACAAATAAAGCTCACAATAATCGCGAAACGATTTTATAAAAATTTCGTATTCAAAGAAATTGTCTAATGAATATGATGTGTGATAATTTTTTTTTCCGTTTTTTGCAGAGATAAACAGTCATCTCTCTGAAGTTAATTCTTCTTTAGTTTATTGAATAAAACCGTATACAGGCAAGTGGTTCAGGATGGGGTCTCCCGCTCTCAAGCAGTCCAGAACCACAGGTCTTGACTAAGCTCTAAGTCGGATATAAGCCAGGAACCTTTGGGTTGAATGCCTTGGCGAACCTGGAGACCCCATCTTACGGCCATGTGAGTGAGGTGTTTTTATTGAATAGGTTTTTCCTATCCTTCTGAATTTCAGAGGCCGTTGAGTGAGCACTCAGCCCTTTAACCTTATTAAAGAAGGGTCGTAGTTCTAAGGAAATTATGCTCGTAGAGATAACACTCTTACATTATGATGATGTTGGCGTACATTGAGGTAACAATTGAGGCCGCTGAGGCCATCCTATGGCTCATCACAATAATTAAGAAATGCAATCAGAAGACAAAACCCATAAGGAATTTTAGTGCGACTAGATCATTATTATACATATCGTGTATAATGCGGAAATGTTGGAGAGATTGGGGCTGCAAGTGTCAAATAATCACACTCGGTGGTAAGTGCTCGCAATAGCTAGCGATGCCGAAAGCGCGTACAAATTTACTTATGGAAGCAAAATTTACGCGCGTTTTGCACTCCCTGGATAAGTGCCGGATTAGTCACGTAGCAAAACACGGGCCCCACGAATTTGGGGGCCCCAAGCTCCAACGTACCCGAATATAATAATACCCGTAACCGTTACAAAAAAATATATATTAACATAACAGTGTAATATATCTTCACTCATTTCCATTTAAAATTCTAAAACTCGATTTCGTCACGTTTAATCGTAAAAATAAGTAGGTATTAAATAACTTTGTTAACTACAGTAACACTTTCAATAAAGACTTATTTAAGCTGATGATGACTGAACTGCTCAGTGAAATTGTAAAACAAGAGAAAATACCTTAACAGTGGCAAACATCTGTAATAACATTACTATATAAATAGGAAGACCCAATGAACATCAATAACTATAAGTTTATTGCAATCTACTTACAAATGTCATCTTTACCAGAATGAAGATGGAGCTAGAGTTCCAACCAAGAGAACAAGCTGGTTTTAGAAGTAAATGTAAACGCTAGATCATATATTCTCACTTAGACAAGTCATTGAAAAATACATGCAGCACAAAAAGACAGTATATATAGCCAATGTGGACTACAATAAATACTTATTTAAGCTGATGATTTTGAAGTGTTACTATCTCTAAATTTGCCGATAATAAATACAAAAAAAAAATTGTAACTGTCTTGTTTTATTTAATACCCTAAACTTGAGAAGGGCCTCTTGATAGAATTAGCTACAGGCGCCGTGCTGGCTTAATTCGGCACTGCCCTGAATATTATTGCATGTGAGACTGATTCATTTGGGTTCACATTTGGTGGCACTATTTGTAATAAAAAGGTTAAGGTTTTATTGACTAGTTTCATTATGTTCTTGTTCTTGTAGCTTCAGCGTGCGACTCTCATCCCAAAGTACGATCCCTGCCATCACCAATGGACTTTCTTTCTGTGTGCGCATTTAACATTCGCTCGAACGGTAAAGGAAAACCGGTTTGCCTTGAACCGAAACAAACGGCGTGTTTTAGATATAGGTGGCTGATCACCTAATGGCCTATTAGTTTAACAAATCATCATGAAACATAACTAATTTATTTATATTTTATTATATTGAATATTACGTTCTTTACTTAAATTTTGTAATAGTAAGTTTTCTACTGTATTATTATTAGTTAGTGTAAGTATAGATATTAAAGAAATAAAATAATTTCTATAATATTCTTAAAAATGAATTGGCCTCATCTATGGCTGAGGAGAAAAAATATACCTTTACTTTATTGACTATGGTTAATAAAGTATATATATTTTTTAAATCAATATACTCCTTTTTTTGTTTCTAGTACGGCTTTTTGTATTTAGGAAACAATGTAGAATTTTCAAGCCATAATAATAAATAAAGTGAGCTGCAGTGTCCACGACTTAATTTGAAATGTGGAGGAAGCCTCACTTAATCCTGTAATCACTTTAGCCGGCATCTTTTGTTCCCAGTAAGTAATTTATTTTTAACTCAGTACTATGTTTGAGAAAATGTATTATAGCTTGAAAATAATATATTATGTCAAAATTTAACTGGTACGTAAAATATCAGAACATTGGCCGGATCCGTTACTAATTTAAATAAAGGGGTCTAGGCTCTGAATATGATTTTGTCCCATTCGGTATCGAGACCCTTGGTCCGTGGGGTCCTAGCGCGATAAGGCTTTTTTGGGAAATAGCAAAGAGGTTAGTCGACATCACAGGAGAACGAAGAACTGGCAGCTACCTCGGACAAAGAATTAGTCTAGCTATTCAAAGGGGGAACGCTGCCAGTATCTTTGGAACCTTGCCTAAAGGGCCTTAATAATATATTTTAATTATTAAATTTTAAGGTTAGTTATTAGGTATATTTGAATTACTATATGTACAATTTCTTTAAATTTATACATGTGTAAAATGTCCCAGATTAATAAATATATTTATGCCATATTTGGTTTGTTTTGAAGTTCTGAAGAAATTGATTTAAAAGCGCCAAAAGTAACATTTATTTATTCACACTGTTTTATTTATTTATTGTACTGTTACGAAACACGTGTTTTAAATATAAAAATTCTTAGAAAAAAAGAATATACAACTTGAACATAGTTATCGATTTCCATGATATCCTAGACCTAACTATACGATGTCGAATTAAGGTGTTGGTGTGCGCGCGCATCGTAAAAATTCACTCTCATTATTTTTCTCCATCGCTCCAAAAGAAGTAAATTTCAAAAATAACATTTCGAGAAATTCTTACTTCAATGTATGTTCATGCAGCCATAAAAGAAACTATTCAAAAGCTTAGCATAAGCATGTGACTCTCATATCTGAAGGTATACAACAACAAAAAACACTCGCTCGTTCTATAAATTGCACGTTTGACCCAAATATCGACGTGTGTCAGGCACAGTACGCACGCCTAGTAAAAAAGAAAACAAATGTAGACATTATTCAATCAATCTGATATCTTAAGCACCTATTAATAACATAGTTATTTTAGAAAACAATAATAATGAGGAGGTGTATACACACTCTGTGGTACACACACCCTCATAACAGTGCTAAACGGTATAAGGTTTACAGAAAGAAATGTATGTCATGCATGTATTTTCAGTACTGTGATCTTTCATGTTTCTATCTCGGCCCATTGGCGGGGGCCTGTGAATTATTGAGAAGCTAATCCCAATACTTTTCCGGAACGGACGATTTGATCAAGAAGATACTATTGATTTTTTTATCTCACGTTTATTAAAACCTCCTGAATTAAGAAATAACAAATGCTACTCCACTCAAAATAAAGTTAAATAATTGTAAACTCTAAAGTTTTTTTTAGTTAATAACATCAGGGATCTCTATTGTTTATATTTCGACGAAGTAAACAAATGAATTAAATAAAGTCAGAAATAACTTATATTAAAGATAAAGTATGTGGATTACTTTTGAAGTTCAATTGACTAGACAGTTAACAAATTCCTGTCTCTGACTTCCCTATATCCTTAGCTCAACAACGAGCCAAGTAAACCATCTTGAATCTGGGTTATCATAATTTACTTCACGAAACAAAATCTTCCGTGGATTCTGGTTCCACGTAGTGGTAGTGTGCGACGAAAACTACCGCAAATAAAATTCACTTGTGAAACGACAACTTGTATGCGTCCATTTTACAATTACTTTGTATCACCAATAACTTTTATAGTCTATGCTCTATACTGTATCTGTGGCCGCACCCGTTTCGCGCGTTTATCGCCATTCTTGTGATGTAAATAAAAATGGCAGGCAGTTGTTTATCGCTTGCTGCTAAATAATTTTATGCTACGATGTTGAGTTAACTACTGAAACATAAATTTCGTAGACTCGAGAGTGGCCTGAAAGAGAATAATAATAATCATACAACCCACTTCAGTAATTAGTGGTTTTGGTTGGTGGTGGGGGTTGGTAAATAGTGATTATATTATTACGTAACGTAGGTCAAGAAATCCTCCCAGAACACACATTAAATTACTCAAAATAAATTGAATAGTTTATTAAACGAAATTTGCTTCGAACAAAAATAAAGAACAATGTTATTAAACTGTCTAAGAGGTGTATTTTTAGCTAACTATTAAAGTTTATTAGAGCAGTGTTGGCCTTGTGGCTTTAGCGTGCGACTCTTATCCCTGAGGTCGCAGGTTCAGTAAGGAAACCAGCTTGCCTGAGACCCAAAAAGTCGAGGGCGTGCGTCAGGCACAGAAAGCTGATCACCAACATGCCTTTTAAATTAACAAATAACTACGAAACAAATATAGAAATATGAGGCCCAGACCTAAAAAGATTTTAGCTACACTAATTTATTATTTTTAAATCAAAAAGTTAATACAGTGCCACCACATACTTATTTGGCCGGTAAGATCGTCGCTGTCAGGGGTATACATATTCATTATAATTATTAATGAATATATAGGATAATTTGAAGTCATGCAGGCTAACCTAATTAATCGAAATGTCCTAATAAACCAAGTATACAAGTATCTAGAAAATACAGTTGTAGGCTTTTAAATTTAACTAACTAGAAATGTGAACTGTTCCATAATTAAAACTTTGCCATTGTAATTAATAATGCAAGGAGTAAAAATAAATTTGTTTTAGTTGGATTATTTCTTAGATGTACAATTATTTATTGCACCAAGAAATTACAGAAAGTACAAACATTACAAAACAGTATTACTGGCGGCCTTATTGCTAAGAGCAATATTAGTAAATCATTTGAAGCACTCGACGCGTGTTTTGCCTGTAATGGGATCGGTAGTACCAATTTCAGCCGCCGGCCAAGAAAACTATGTGGGTCTATACACATTAATGTACGTAAAGAATTGACACATACAAGATTTTTACAAATTTTAATCTGTAGACTTGATGATGTCCTGACACTACTTAGTCTGTGATAATATTGATGTTGCAGTACAGTAGTTATTAAATTAGAGAGTTAAGTGAATATCTAGACAGTTAATTAAAGATCTATATTCAATCAAGTCGCCAGTATTTTAATTTAAATAAAGCAGTGTCGATAACGTTTAACTATCTGTCTGGTCGAAAGCCAGCGTGTTGATTATTAATGTAACACAAGATGGCGGTTGCGACAACAGCTGATTACTTTTACAGTCTTTCTTTTGTCTAACGTTGTGCAACGTTGATTTGTTGTGTGAGAGGTTTTTTTTTTGTTTCTCTCTCTTGACTCCGACATGATTATTTCATTTGTTATTGTTTTTTCGGTGATCGTGACTGAGAGCTTGAAAATTCCGTGTTTTGTTTTATTTTAAATTGTTTGGTTTGGTTAGGTCAGTCTTGTTCCCTAGGAACGTTTCATTCACTCACTTGTCTGTTGATTTAATATCGATATTAATTAATGAACTGTCTAGAGATTCAATAATTTGATACTAATGTTATAAATTAATATTGATACTAATGTCAAATTATAATAAGTTTTAATTAAGAATTATTAAAATTTTTGTAAAAATATTATAAAAAGAGGGAGGGAGACAAAAAATAAAATAGTGTAGCTTAAAATGTATTAATAAATATATGCTCGACTCTTAAACTTTAATCTGGGGTACTGGATCGTAACGTCCAGATAAAAGTGCACCTACCTATGTATCTAGAGACACGTCCGCGGATTTCCCAACGGTACGTAAGTGTATTGAGAACTCAAATAGACAATATAACTTGTTGCTCGAGGAAGTGCACTTTTATATTAGTTTTAAGATTGTTCATAAAAGTTACTGAATTGTAATTATGATGATTCTTAGCTGCCGTCACGATTTCTCTGTTTATGTCTTTAAGATCAAAAAAAAAAATGATTTCTTTATATTGAAACCAGCTATTAGGTTCAATATGGTAATGAATATTCAAGTATTGCGGTGTCCAGAGGAGTGACCGTGTTGGTTCTAGGTAGATATCAGTACTACCAGTTACCTAAATGTTTAAAAAACTAAATGTTTAATGTTTAAAGAACTTTATTTCTTATTACAAAAAATGTATTGTTATTTACACGTGTAATGAATTTATGATTACTTATTATTATTTTACAAATTTATTATTTAAATCACATTTATTTTTAAATAATATTTATATTCAATTTACAAGCTACTTTATTTGATAATTGAACTTGATTCACGATGTAACGAATTTATGATGATATGTTATAATTTTACTATGTTTATAATTAATATTTATAATTTACAGTATAGATTATTTGATGGTTGTATTTGTTTAATATGTTTTACTTGATGTAAGTAAGTTGTTTGATTCGATACCGACAGTTACGAAGAGAATGACGAGTCATCTTGATACGATCTAAAATAAGGGAGGGTATTCGGACCGATTCGCTGGACGTTAAATTGTAAGCTGTGTGGTTCTTTAAGGATAAGAAGTGTTGGAAATATATATAATTATTGTTGTAACAAAGCAGGCGTTTTATATTATACACCGAGAATCGAAATGTGAGAATTCATCACACACGAGAAACTTTAGATACGAACGAGATACAAGTCATCAGCCGCCCCAATTTTAGTCCACCAGGCTCATTCTCTATGTACCTTTGATGGCCTTTTGAATTGGTTAAATGCGCCAATATTACGAATTTTAGACGGTAAATAATTAAAATTGTAGGATTATTATTCTGCTTGTACTTTACACGCATGACCCCAGTAAACACGCTCATGACGATGTCAATACCTATGGAGTGACAATATTTCTCCGACATACACATTAGTGGTTCACACATAAATTCTAAATAATGTATTATTTAATTTCTAAAAGTATTTCTCTGCATATTGTAAATGACGGGGTTTTAAACAATCGTTTACGCTGAGATCTACGAATTAATTTAAATTTTAGCTTGACTTTAGCTTCATATAAAATCTTTGACGCCTTTGACGCATGAAATATCGATTTAAACTGTAATTTAATTTAAATTAAAATGTAAATATTCTATCATCATCAGGGAAATGATTCTTATCGTGAAACTCTCAAATCAGCCTCTTAGCTTTGGAGCTTTTGTTTATTATACTTGTGTAGATAGAATAGCCAACGTATACAAGTTAGATGTGAAGTGAACATCGGAGGTAATGCACTGAATAAATTCCACTGGAGCGATGCTCTGCACAAAACGGTACGATATTCCGCTATTTAATACATGCGGCCATTAGACGTGGTACAAAGTAACCTCAACATATAATTTAAACTCCTAAACGTCTTAACAGATTCTGATGAGTTTTTTGTGTGTTCGAGTGGAGTTGAGAATAATTTAAATTATTACATTTTGTTTTGTATGTAAGACGTACATGACGACGTCAGTTGGAGCAGCTTATCAATGGATTTTAAACAAAAATCTGGTATATAGCCTCTTAAGGCATTGAAAACAGACAGACATTTATTGATATACAAAAAAGTTTTGCACTACTATTGTCATTATGGAACACTGTCGAAGCTTTAAAACTCGGATAAAGTTTTTATATGTATTTTAAAACTAAGTGAGTAATAAACATCATTGTAGCAACACCGCTTAAATGGGGCCATTAGAAGAGAATCATAAAGCAAATGACACCAACTTTTATCTTGACCTTAGGTACCAATCGGCTTTGGAGGAGGCCTTTGCAAGAAATCACACCTTAGAGAATGAGGTCATAGAAATAGAAATTTATGTGTGAAAATATCAGAAATAAAAGGCTATTATTATGTAACAAAAGAGTGTACCAATTGTTAAACGTCCGGAAACGTATTCGCGAACCCTCTGACATTGATAGTATCAATGAGCGGCAGTTTAACTAAACATCAGAGGATCCGGTTTGCTCCAAATATTTTTATAAAGACATTCGGGGCACCTCCATCAAAACCTTCATTGTAAAAAATTATATAGAAAGGTTAAGAAATGTGTCAGCCCCGTTGGTATTTATCGTATCAACTTTAAAATCAGTTAAAATCAGCAAATTACATTTAAAAATGGAATGCATTTAAGTTAACGTAATTTCAAGGCAATCCAATTTAACGGGAAAATTTAAAAGTGAATTTTAAAGCAGGGTTCTGATGGGATTGTTTAATTCATAATTAAGTGATACACGTCTACATGGTAAGCGAGTTTGATTCAATATGCGATGTGTTGTAATAAAATATGTAAAATTATTTAACATATTTATGCGAGTCAAAGATCATTTATTTATCTAGATAACACAGTGTACACTTATGAACGTCAAAAAAATACACTTTAAATGCTCCTAATTTTACATTTACTGCCGGTTCTCAAGGGCGTAGAACGGAATAGAAAGACTAGCAATAAACTCTCTGCCACTCTTTTTAATCGCCAAGTTTTATTGTTTTATTTACACAACGTTTGTAGGGAGCTGCAACCATTACACCATGGTCCACATAACATCTTTATTAATAAATAATAATAATATAACTAAAAACAAAGGTTTGTCTGATATTGTCACAGATCCTCTATCAGCAAGAGGCACGGTGAAATAGGAGAGAAAATAACTAACGACGAAATAACTAACATCACCGTAGACCGAATTAAAGTGCTATCAGTCACCACAAGTAGAAGTAGCCAATCACGAGTATGACGCATGGCCAGCAATCGGCCCCCTTGCCATATTTTAGGGAGGGAGACAACCCGACGCATGGACGCTGTCATTTAAGCGAGCATGACGATCCTTGAAATTATATATAGGTTGGGTAAGCTTACGTGAAGAATATATAGGCCGGCAACGCACTCGCGAGCCCTCTGGCACTGAGAGTGTCCATGGGCGGCGGTATCATTTAACACCAGGGGGGCCTGCTCCCCGTTTGCCCCCTGTTCTATAAAAAAAAAATTTTTTTGAACCCTGGCTCTGCACTTTCGGATACCATAAATGTGAGCCACCCACAATCTCCAGCTGTCATCAACACAGGCTTATCTTGTATCGGGCTGGAAATATTCCCATCTGCCGAGTATATATGCAACATCTGGACCTCAGCAAGTTTCGGACTAGCCAGTCAGTCCTTTAGAACATTACACCATTCTTCCTCCTTACTCGTACATGCTAAAATAGATGTGACACCTGCCCCTCGTGAGTTTTGTGGTGGTGTGAACCAACTACCTGTATTGAAGTACAACGAAGAAGTTATTGAGGTATAAAGAAAGTGCACAAGCTCCCATACTAGGATTCCCTGTGTTATGGGCAGCTAGTCTCTTCCTTTTGACATGATAACGGTACATAATAATTTCTACATGACACTTACATTTTATAACTAAAAAAATGTTGTCCAATAAGAATAATTTCAGTTTCTTCCTAGGACAGATTGCGAAGATGTGTAAGATTGTTATTAAATTAAGCTTTTGAAACCTGTGCAAGCATTTTGTTATTAAGAAACTGGCATGTAAAGGGCCTCTGAAGAAGATACTAAAATCCTAATACAATTTCTATTTTATCCGCAATCTTAGTTTTTCGTAGACCATTACAACTGCTAGAACAAAACAATTGCAATATAAATCTCAGTACAATCGCGTGCAACAAAAACATTACAAACTTACAATTCCACTAAAGTCGGATTTGAAATTAGTTTTCAGCTATTTTAGATAGTATCAAGGTGAAGCAATTTTTGCCGTCTTTGTACAGTCATGTGAGTAATTTGATACTTTTAAATATTAAATTATTACGCATAAATACACCGATCATCACCAAACTCAGCACGAACTCGCCTGTCTACCATATGCCTACAGCGAATAGGATCTTATTTCGGCCATACAATGCGCAGAGGGGCTGAGAACTTAGACAAAGTGATCGTGATTGGAAACACAGAAGGCAAAATCACGTGGCTATTCACCAACAAGATGACGTCGTCAAAATTGTACACTGTCAAAAGATAGGCAGCGGTCAAGAATGACCGGTAACGCACTCGCAAGCCCTCTGGTATTGGAGTCCATGACAGTTCACAACAGTTGAACTTCCTGTTAAATATACTATAAAATGTTTTATACAGTCAATCTTACATAACTCTATAATTAAACCAACCTTCTTTGTATAGAACAGGGGGCAAACAGGCAGGAGGCTCACCTGATGTTAAGTGATACCGCCGCCCATGGACACTCTTGATGCTAGAGGGCTCTTATAACCTGAGCAACTTATTTAAAAATTCTATTATTACATTACTAAGTCAACTAAAATAAATAATTTTGTGTAGTGAAAATTATGCTGACATTTTAACCAGGTGTTAAAATGATTTATTTTACTATTTTAATCTAATTAGTTTTTTCTGTGTAACAACACCTTACCTAGGACCTTTAAACATTTGAATTCTTTTTTAAACCATATTTCATTTAAATACTAAAGTAATTACTTAGTTAAGTATTAATTAAGAGCAGTATTGGCCAAATCGTAGGGCTGTGAACTAATGGACTTTCTATGTGCACATTTAACATTCGCTCGAACGGCGAAGGAAAACATCGTGAGTAAACGGGCTTGCCTTGAACCAAAAAGTCGATGGCGTGTGTCAGATACAGGAGGCTGATCACCTACGTGCCTATTAGATTGACAAATGATGATGATATAGAAATAAGAGACCCAGTTCTAAAACGGTTGAAGCGCCATTAATTTATTTTATTTTATTTGATGATTTTAATTGCATTTTTCGTGTCGATTGAACCTTTATGTACTGATGATACATTCCATCTTTAGTATTTGTTTTCTTTATAATTTTTGCCTAACAAACTTATTGCACCATATCCACTTAAGTACAATTTAATAATATACTTTAAGGTTAGTTATTATTTTAAAATGATTTATAAAATAAATGAAATAATATAATATAAATAATTAATATTATATTTTCATACAAATGTAATTAAATAAGTACAACTGAAATCAATAAATTAATTAAAAAATGTATTTTGAATGTGAATGTATGCAATCCAATTGCGAAAGTAAACTATATTTCGTGTAAACTCAGGGAATTATTCATATTTTATGCATTTAATTTAATGTTAGTTTGAGTTGGGCGGGTTTTTGATTTTGACATTTAGGAACAGATTGTTTTATAAAATCAAATGAATGTTTCGCAAGTATCAATTTGCTTAAAAAGTCTAAGATTGCTATATAAAGAATTCTAACTTTAGTAATAACCATAGATAAATCAACTGAACCCACCGTTTAACACATTAACAGCTCTTTTCTCGGATCCGAGTAAAGCGGTTCAATAGTAGCGGCGCCGCCCGCTCGGATCCGTTTATTCTTTTAAAACATTGACAGTCCTAGCTTACGAAGGCGAGTATTCGGCAACCGACTTATAAGTATGCCGTTCAAATCGAAAAATCTTTTTTTTTTAAATAAAAATAATATAAATTCATACATATTTTCAAACATTCATATTTACTTAATCAAAATTCGCCATATATAGTTTTGGTTTTCGGCTATTACTTTGTATTTATTGGTTAAGCAATCAAAGTCTTCACTTGCAGCTATTATCAATACTATCCTTATAGGAAGTCTTCAACAGTTTAATTTACGAAACTCATTTATCATTTCTCGCACCGAGCTATCTAAGTCTAAAATCTTAACTTTTAAATACTTTTGAGACGTTTTCTGATTTCCCTACGGTATGAAGCTTTAAAACAGCTTAAAGCTAATAGCAGCTTGTAAAAGATGACGCCATTATGCTTCTCTTTGTTAAGCTGAAACTCAGCTGCAGGTGCACCTGATGTATTGCCAGTATTCGAGCTTTATCTTAGAGTTTGAGGTGCTTTTGGCTTTTAGTAAATTTCTTTGAAATTGAACCTATAATTAAACTTAATTATGCAATAGAAGATAATCATCACCTAACATAAATAACTATTACAAAAACAATAACTAACCTAAAAAAAAAATATTACTAAAATGTATTATTAAAAGGAATCCCAAGTTCCGAAGATACTTGCAACGTTTCCTCTTTAAATAGCCGGACAAAGTATAATAAATAGTATATTCTTTGTCCGGCTACCAGCATTTCGGTCTTCTGTGATGTCGACTTACCTTTTTGCAATTTCTTCAAAAAGCCTTATAGCACTAGTACCCCACGGACCAAGGGCCTCGACACTTAATGGCACTTAGTCATATTCGGAGCCTAGACCCCTGTATTTACATGTTTTAGCTTTTACAGCCGCTTCACAAGCCGCACCAGCTCTGTTGTTAGTGCCATATAATAGTTATGTCGGCAGTAGTTATGAGTTCGTGTAAATATAATATAAATCGTTGTTGTGATCCCCATTATCAATTCGTATAAATGCACTATTTGGTTAGTCGTTTCTTATAAAAACAGAAAAGGACTCCTTGATTCCTTCCCTCTTTCCTAGAGGCTAAATGTTTATCCGAAGCTGGATATATTCGGTAGTGGGCTAATCGGTTTTAGAGAACACAATGTTGGGTGCGAGTCTCGTATCTAACTCGCTGTTTTGCTTAGAACTTTTTTTTCTGCTTTACCAAAAATTTCTGGTATTTATATTTATGCTTATTTTACGTTGTATATATTTAATTGTAGTTCTTTTAACATTTAAGATGGAAGAGATAGTGACATATGTCTTAGATTTAGTACTAAGTTTGATGTAAACTTTAAGAAATAAATAAAACGTACCAATTCTTAAAAGGCCGGCAACGCACTCGAGAGTGTCCATGGGCGGCGGTATCACTTAACATCAGGTGAGCCTCCTGCCCGTTTGCCCCCTGTTCTATAAAAAAAAAACATCAGGCCAAACGTTTGTCCGGTTCTGTACTGTTTAGGAAGGCCCGTTATCTACGCACAGTTTGGGAGCATTGATAATTAGAAACAATAAAATATTCCGTTGATTTACTTACTAACATATCTAAAGTTCTAATTCATACTTAAAAAAGCCCTGCAGCTATAGTCATTGTAAAAATAAATAAGAAAAGATTTCATTATTATTATTATTTATTTTTGTAAGTATGTTATATAGTAAATTAACAATATATTTTCCAAATTATATGAACTCTTAATTTAACTAAACAATAAGCAGCAATTTCCATGACGAATTTTAATTAGGTCAATCTTTGCATACATCTCTCAATTGACGATATTCATAAATATAAAATAAAAGATTGGCCATGTTTTATAAAGTGCGTACAACACAGACCGCTTAGAATTTCTCACTGTATATATTATATAGATAAAATGAACAATTATGACAAAATATTTATTTGTTATATATACCTATATTATAAAAAAGTTAAGATAGAAAAGGTTTTATATATAATTTATGTGAAGCAACCCATTTTAAATTGCCCTCTAACTCACCGTTAGATAACGCTTCAAATCAATAAACAATAATAAATATAATTCAAAATAATTATGTATATTATCGATCAATTTAAAAGCAATGACATTTTTAAAACGTAACTCAGGGCCCTTAGAAACTAAGGAAAATTGGGTTTTCCACAAGGTTGAAATTTGTTCCGCTTTCATCTTATTAAGGGTTAATAAAATAGCCAAACTAGTTAATCAAAATTCAGACGATTAGGCAATAAATATTTCCGATACTCATAAGACTTTACGCTATTACCCCGTTTAATTAAAAGACTTACGATCCTGGCGTCGTGCCAGGTAGGGTCAATGCCCTAGTCTAGACTCTCCCAGTACTAGGTTCTGCCCGCGGCTTTCCTCACGGATTTTTTTTTATAAACGGTAATTAACACCATAAGACGTGAATACTATTGTTTATTTCACTAATCATGGGATTTTTTTTAAACAATTTTGGAGACAAGTATTACTTGACACATTAATGATAACTTCTTTATAAATATTTAACAATTCTTAATAGGCCGGCAACGCACTTGCAAGCCCTCTGGCATTGAGAGTGTCCATGGGCGGCGGTATCACTTAACAACAGGTCGAGTATTTTTTATTTGAATCTATGATATCCTTTATATTCCATATCATTTCATTTTAACCATCGGAAATATAAATCTCACAACTTGAAACTCTGTTCCTTAAAACTGAATAAAGCTATCTGACTAACTACTATTTATGACATAAAGACTGTCAGAAGATATATGTAGCTATACATATAAAATTCCATCCATGGAACCCAATCCGCTTTCCAACCATTCCATGAACCAAAATCAAATTAGGAGGATCACGCTAACATCATCCTGGCAACCCAAGTGGAATATAATAGACAAGAATGTGGAAAAAATGAATGATCAAATGAATTCCCAGATCATTTAATATGTAGGAATCAATCGTTCATATAACGTGGAGCGTCAGCACAATGTCAGTAAATCAATCAGTCGCAGAAATTGCTACGTTTTAGAATTAACTGAACCGCGAAACGTGGTTATTAACGCAAACACATTTGCAAGTTTATCACAAATCAATGCATTGGAAATTTATTCAAACCCCAGGATGATCTCTATTAATAATAGCCTCTAATTGTCAATCAATAAAGATCCTTGCGGTGGCGCTTTCTGGAGGGTTGTTCCAGTAAATGAATTTGTTTGATGCTTGTGTCAAACAAGGGCTTATAAGTTAAAATCAGGGGTACAAATAAAAAACTGTTCTTAATTCAAGAGACACATCTGTTACCTATTTTATTTTATTTATTATTTATTACTCAAGATGTCACATGGAACATGGTGTAATGGTTGCAGCTTCTTACAAACATTGTGCGAAAAAACTTGGCGATTAAAAAGTGTGGCGGAGAGTTTATTGCCATTTCTTCTCTTCCGTTCTACGCCTTTGATTTGAGAACTGGCAGTAAATGTAAAATTAGATTCATTTATTATATATTTCTCTCTTTTGACGTTCATAAGTATACATTATATGAATAAATTATTTTTGACTTTGACTTCAGAGAATATACGTAATAACCTAATGGATATTATCGAAAACGAGAATGTTGTGTCACAAATCACAATAAATGAGTGTGGGACTGAGTTGCTAATTGTTGATTCAATTGAGCGACGATTGCTTGGTCTTCTCAACTAAAATATATATGTTAATTAACCAATGTTAGATTGCATAACTCGGTAGTAAAAACTTTTTATCAAAACTAAAATTTACAGTAAAAATTTAACATCCTAGAACTGCCAGCCAGCTTCGTTATATTGACGTAGCGCATATTTTTTTCTTCTATCTGAGGATGCGAATTTATTTATAGAAGATTTTTGCACCTTATTTGTTGTTTTGTTAAATGTAGGAATAAAAGAAATTAAAGGATCAACGTGGGTTTGATGCTTTGTATATTCCTGCAGGAAATTGCTTGGATATATACATAGTGACTGTGTAATTGTATATGTAATATGTTTCGTAGCAATAAATGAGTAAATATAAATAAATTACAGGCAGGGCTAATTTTTTTAATCATAATTGTTTAGCTGGGCGATTAGAAAGAGTGGCGGAGAGTTTATTGCTAGTTCTTCTCTTTCATTCTATGGTCTTGATTTGAGAACTGGCAGTTAATGAAAATTAGAAGTAACATGTATTTCATTTTCACGTTCATTAGTGTACATTGTGTTACCTATATGAATAAATGATTTTGTTTGATTTGATTAATTAATATACTATCACTTTTAACCCTTATAAATATATACGTGCTTGTAGTTGCTTTTTACTGATTAAAGATCCCTTAAAAAGGGACGTACTGATTCTGAAAAGGCTGGCTACGTACTTTCGAGCAATGTGAGTGTACGTGTACCTGCTACCTGATCTGTAAAAAAATAAATAGTTAGCTACTCTCTGTTATGTCTGGGCTAAAAACAAGAACTATTTGTATTATTGTAGACAGCTTAAGAACATGATTTACCTACGCACTTAACTAAACTGAATATTACTGGAGGCATAGTAAGAAAAGTCCAACTGTCTTTTCTTAACATTACTTTTACCTCTTTTAAAGAAAAACACTTTTTTAACGGATTGAACTTATGTATTATTGTAAACTTATAATTATTTAAACATAATTTTAAATTTAACCGACGTTTCGCGTGCTTTACTGTGTGTAGCTATATATATATTACACACTTATATACATATATATATATATTATACGAAGTGTAAGAAATGAAGGCCTTGTAATAATAAAAACATCGTAAATAAAAAACTATTATTGCCTTTAAAAAAATTATAGATCTGCTATGATAAACTGATCTAATTCGATTTAATTAATGAAAAAAAAATGTATCCTATATTTATTTATTACCTAATTTAACTATAGTCCCCAAATGAAGGACGTAAAACTGGCGAGAAGAACTGGCAAGAAACCCCACCATTTTCAATCCCGCGCCGAGTACTTCGTTTCCAAGGTGTGTAAGGATATGCATCCTGTGAACCAAAATACCAGTTAAGTAACTAATGCATAGCATCAGCAAGCAAAATAGAAGTACATACTTATATTACAGAGAACAAAACATTAACTCGTAGTCGATAAAAGTTAAACGTGAACATTACCAGAACAGTACAAATCGAAGTTAACAATACTAATAATATATATAAATTGCATAAAAACCCTTTATTTTGCATATGTCAGAAGCGTGCTGGAGTACGGAAGTATTATTTGGTCTCCATATTATATAAAATACAAAAAAGCTGTCGAAAATATAAAAAAAAAGTTTATCAAATTTCTTTGTTTCAAAAAATATAAAAGTTTCGATAGTTATGCAGGTTCTTGCTCATATTTTAATTAAGACTCACTAGAATATCGACGGAGTCAGCAAGACTTGTTCTTTTTACATGCTATTCTTAATGGGCGGATAGATAGTCCCTATTTGCTATCGTTAATTTCATTTAAAATTCCTCCTGTGTATGCGACAAGATACTCAAAATTGTTCAGTGTGCCTCGTACGAAGTCGAATTACCTGCGTAATTCTCCAATGTTTCGGGTTTTATCGAACTATGACAACCATTGTCAAAACATTGATCTTTTCTACCACAAAAAGAGAGATGTCAAGAAGTACTTGGAGAAGCGGGAAGACCCTGATTTTTTTAAGTAGTAGTTTTTTAAGTAGTAGTTTTAAATTCTTAGTATTATTTGTTGCTTGTAAATGTCAAATTTCAGTTTTTTAATTTTATTGTTTTGTTTTTTTTTTCTTTTAAAAATGTAAAATTGTCTTTTAATGCGCTTGCTTATTTTCTGTTTTTTATACATAATTTGTTAATCTATGTAATCTGTTTTGGCTTTCTGTATTGTATTAGTATTTTGTATAATAATATGTATTAAGTAAGCTGTTAGATTACTTACTTATAATTAAATAAATAAATAAATAATACAGGAGCCTTACTTAGCTAAGGCACGACTCTGTACCTAACCTTAAGAAGGTCAGTGCAAATCTAAAATTAGGTAATTCACAGCGGCTTTTCACTAATCTACAAAGGCTGAAATTGATTCCAAGCACAATGGCGACAAAACACAATGCTATTTTCTATACTAAACCATTTCACTTGATTTCACAAGACCCTACACCCTTTCAGACATCTTCTAGATAATTATGTAACTGCATTACGCAATTTTAGCTTCACATCGTAGAAAATAAAGACTGTTTTTCTCTGTACTAATTGAATGGCCCTCAAACATCGTGAAGCCTCTTAGGAGACTTTGCGTCTGCTTTTTTAGTTTTATGTTACAAAGGTGCTATCTATTTTTAGTTCAGACATTTTTAATATGTATTTAGTATTTATTGAATACTATAAAAACTGATTTTTTTAAAATCTGTTAAAAAATTTGTTTACCTCGGAAGTGTCGTGTCTGAAACTGGAGGTACAGAAGAGGATATCACCTCACGCATTGCCAAGGCCCGAGCAACCTTTGCACAACTTCGGCCTGTATGGCAGTCACGGATGCTGATTAAAATATTCGGATCCAACGTCAAGTCTGTGCTGCTTTATGGGTGTGAAACGTGGAAGGTCACCAAAGACATCTCGCACCGACTCCAAGTCTTCGTCAACCGCTGTCTTCGCCATATTCTGGGTATCTACTGGCCTGAAAAAATCTCCAACGAGCAACTTTGGGAGCGCTGCCGAGAAACCCCGATCAATCAGCAGATCAAGAGGCGCAAGTGGAATTGGATAGGCCATACACTTCGAAGGGATTCCAATCATATTCCCAAGCAGGCGCTTGATTGGAATCCGCAAGGAAAGCGAAGGCGTGGCCGTCCCAAACAAATCTGGCGCCGTACAGTAGCGGACGAGGCAAACAGAGCTGGTAAGACTTGGAGCGAGGTGAAACACGAGGCGCAAGACCGAACGCAATGGAGACTCGCTGTGGACGCCCTCTGCCCCACCTAGGGGTGATAGGACATGAAGAGATAAAAACTGATGAAAAAGGTTTTCTTAATAAGCAATTGGAGTTGTTACACTTTTTAAATACAGTCACGGAAGCTAATATCGAAGCTAATATCCTCGAAAATTAGGGCATCAATCAAACGTCAAAATTAGTGAAATCAATTAATATTCCCACAAGTAAACTAATTAATCATACTTAAACATCCTCGGATTAAAATCAAAGTCGCGATCTGAATTCTAAGTTAAACTCGATTTTCAAGTTTATTTTATTTCTGTGTTGTAAATGTTTAACTTAAATTTTAACATTTCCCTTTGATTAAATTATATATCGACTATATATGAGCAAGACTGGTCTAGTGGATTCAGCGTGGGACTCTCATCCCTGGTCGTACATTCCATCCCCGGCTGTGCACCAATGGAGTTTCTTTCAATGTGCCTATTTAACATTTGAAATGATGAAAGAAAACATCTTGAGGAAACCAGCTTTCATTCGACCAAAGAAGTCGACAGGGTATGTCAAGCCCTCATGAGGCTGATCACCTGACCTTACCTATTAGATTGACATATGAACATGATCAACGGATACAGAAGTTTGAGGGACAGACCTAAAAAGGTTGTACTGCCACTAATTTATTATAAATATATAAATAACTCTTTTTACCACTTTTTCATATCTCACACAATCTTTCAGATAAATTAACTCTGTCTTTTAGTTTATTAACGTTATCTTCTTGACTCGTCGCGAGATTCTCAGCCAGAACTCCGGCTGTGATAAAATTTATTAATTAGTTCCACAACTCTCAAATCTGTGAAAGCTTTATTAAAAATATTTTAAACGATTAAACAAACATATAAATTTGAGTTAACTAGGACATCAGTTTCGATCACACAATATAAGCCGGGGAAGTGACGTCACAAAATCCCCCACGTACAGAGTGACGCAGCGGATTAAGTCAGGATTACATGAGCAGATGCCTGTAACACCAGCTGGGTGCAGGATATTTCAAACAGTTTTCCTAAATAAATCTTCAAGAGATTTGTTCACGACGGCTCTTAGATATGCCTATTTACTTTGGCTATTAGTGTTCAGACTCTGCAGAACTTGGATCCCGAATTAATCGATATCCGACACTAGCAGAAGATGGCTTTTTGTCGTGATAGTATAGAACCAACTTGACATCTCTCATGAGTTGTGACGTGTCTATCAATAAAGGAGCATAACGCCTTTAGGCACTGTTCATGTACACTTTATTTTTTTATTTATAACATTTATAGAAAAACAAATAACATAAAAATTAAAATGAATTCAACGGTTGGACTTCCAACAAGCGAGGCAGGCAACCCTCGTAAGAAAATTAACTAGTGCATAACTAAATCTTAAAAATAATATAGAGTTCATTTAAAATAATAAAGTAAACTAAAAAGCTTTTCTCACTGATCTAGAATTGCGTTGCAATCAAAAGCGCGTGTGTACAAAGTACACATATCGGAGGTGAAACTTCTTTGTAAATTAATTATTACTAAGGAAAAGATTTAATATATTATCATTTACCAGTTTATGATAGTCCACATATTTGTATATTTGCATTCACACTGTTTATACACTGTATACGTGCTTATGATAATATGAATAAAAACAATCTGCGGTTACTGCACAAGAAGTTATGCGACAGAATTTCCAGATAAAATTCTTATATGTAACTACTAAACGAATACATTAGCCAACAGCGTGTATTTTTTCTGGAGAGATCCAGAGTGAGTGAGAAAGGAAGACTTTTCTCACTCTCTCTGAATCGGTCTCAATCGCTCCCTCCCTTTTAATCAACAAAAACGCTGCATATCTTCGCGACGATCCGTAAAAAAATTACCCTAAAGTTTTTTTTTATAGAACAGGGGGCAAACGGGCAGGAGGCTCACCTAATGTTAAGTGATCCGAAGTCTGGGAAGTCCGTGGACATGGACACTCTGAATGCCAGAGCCACGATTGAGCAGCACTTTACAATGCAATCAGGCAAAGGACTGAAAAGCTAAGCCACAGATTTGTCCAACGCCACTGCCTTTTAAAATGTTTTTATTGGCAGCATTGTTTTTTAAACTTAAAAAACGTACAATTAAATATAATTCTTACTATCCAATCTTTTACTGTTTAAAAATGTAATGTTTCATGTTAACCAACTGTTTCTACATTAAACTGTGATCGAGTGTAGCTCAATTTAGTTTCGTCTGAAAAACACCTTGTTCATTGCGAGTTCAATAAATTACGGCGTAGTACTGAATTGCTGAGCTAGATTGGGCTATATTACAAACACTGAACAAAAACGCGCATTAGCTATTTTAGCCGACTTAAAAAAGTTTTTGTAATGAACGTGATAATGATCTATTAAGACTGAAAGCCTGAGGCTAGGGCGTGTCATAAATAACGAAATTATTTGAATTTTTACCAATTATTGGCCGGCAACGCTCTCGCGAGCCCGTTGGCATTGAGTGTTCATGGGCGGCGGTATCACTTAGCATCAGATGAGCCACCTTTCCGTTAGCCTGTACTATAAAAACACCTTCAAATTTCTCAAAAAAAAAATTGTCGTATTTTTTAGCGTTGTCCGAAATTTATATTTTATTTTAAATTAAAGTCTGGCGCAGGCGGCGATCCAACACTGACAAATTGACAATGTACAATCTATGTAAGTCTTTGACATTGCGAGGTGTTGCCATTCAAATGACATCTCTCATAATTATCTCTGACTTATAGTGTAGGTAATAAAACTATTTATTTTTGGCAATAACTTCAAAAACTAACTAACTAACTATTTTATGAATAGTTATTAACAAAAAATAAACACAAAGGAACCTTCATAACTTATTCAATCGACAAATTCAGTTCATTTCAAATAATATAAACTGTCATTGACAAATACATTAGTTATTCCGTAACAGATGTTCTGTCGCATTAGATTAATTTATCGTCAATGCAATAATAGAATACTACAGTAATTGCATTGTCAATTACATGCCTCAGTTATATTATAAAGACTATAACTTCAAGAAAGAATTACTCTCTGGTGAAGCGAATTCAAATAAATTGACAAGATATATTTACATGTCGGAGTTTACGAATTTTACTCGGCTATGTATCCAACTTTGGCTTGGTTTCGACCAGTTATAGATAAGGTGCTATAATTCTTAGACGTTACTACACGCAGAAATTAACTTACCTATGTAAAATGCTTCCCCTCCCACCACACTCCACCGCCTACCGCTCTCGCCCTTGACGCGACAGTACGATCAGTAAATTAAATACCTACTAGATTTTTATCACCCAAAAAATATACCTACATTTAACGCCCTTATTAATAAACGTTGATACTATAAATACTCAATAGATACGTACTATCGCGAGTGTCGAGGGGCCTTAAAGATTACTTGAATGTTTTATGCAGTTAGTACATCACTATGACGTCGTTACAGCGAGGTGCCTAGTTAACTTCTGCGTGTAGTACGGTCCTAAAAAGCAGTGTAGGACAAGTGGGTTCAGCGTGCGACTCTCATCCCTGACGTCCGTAGGTATTTTTTATATATGATTTAACATTCGCCGAACGGTAAAGGAAAACATTGTAAATCGGCTTGCCTTAGACTCATAAAATTGACGGGGTATGTCAGGCACAAAAGGCTGATCACCTATTAGATTGACAAATCATCTGAAACAGATATATAAATCTGTGGTCCAGTCCTAAAGACGTCCACTGTTTTATTTTTATTTTGGATATAAGAACCATAAATCGGAGATGAGCATCTTGGAGAGACGGGCTGCGAGAGCAAAATAATCACATCCTGAATATTATTGCATATGAGACGGATATATTTGATTTTAAACTGGCTGAATTCATAAGAATATATAATTTGTTTTAAAAAGTTTTTTTTGTTTTTATGTAATAGCATGTTCTTGGTATATTTCTATTGGGCAAACATCATATTACTGTAAGTAGAAAATAAATAAATCTTATAAAATTGTTGACGATCCAAGAGTGTTAATTATTTCATTCGTTCAACACTATGGTTAACAAAACTGGCAGGAAATTTAAATTTAGAATTCCGTTTATTAATGCAAGGTATATTATAACACTGTGTGGTCAACCAAGAAGCACAAACAAAGAGTCTTCAATTGGCTAACAATTTCAACGATTCCGGTTTTAAACTTTACGTAATTCCAAATTTGTACCATCAAGTTTTGTAATTAGATGACGTCATTAAGGTTCCGTTAAAGAGTGCGGCCAGCCAATTATTTAGGCGATCGTGGATTGTGCAAACAGATTTTATTAAGTTTATGGAATTATTTATCCAATAATTCTATATTAAATAGCACCCCTACAGGAAGGAGAAGTTCAGTACGCCCCAACCATAGATTATTATCAAATTATTATGCAGTTAACCTTAATAGGCGAGAAATTACAACACATAATAACTAAATTGGTCCTTTGTCAACATTACATGCACGTTTAAGTGACCATAATTTGTTGATTCGAATATTAAATTATATTGGATTTAAATTGATTTACTTAGTTTTACCAGTGACATTTAAACTCATGGGTCTTAAACAGGTAAGGTTGACCTTTGTACTGGATTAGTAAAACCTATTGTGGATACATCCAATGTGTTTATTTAATTTTTAACTTTATTTTTATTGTAAAGATGTATCTGTTTTGTTTCCAAATAAGTAAATAAATAAGCACTTTTATTATTTAGTTCGTCATGTTCAGATGCCAGTTTATTACTAAACTCAAACTCAACATAACTTTATTTATATAGATAACCAAGTTCACTTATAAACGTGAACAGATAAGATGTTTAATTGATTCCAAATTTAAATTTACTACGATAAGGTTGCCAGTTAACAACTTGGATTGCCGCGTATCTTTTGTAATCTAAAAAGATTAAATTCCACAACTTATTCCTTCTACAAGCCCGTATCGATGATGAAATAAAATACGATAAAAAATAAAATAAAATACGTTTATTTTGGAACATAAGATCATCATGGTCCACGTCATTAAATTCGAACCTGTCGTCATCCCTACTCATCAGCAAAGAAGACAGAGAGTGTAGGCCGAGAGAACAAGACGGCGTAAAAAACTCTCGGTACTCTTAAAAAAAAGCAAAAGTATCAAACAATACTACAATTTAAAAAAAATATATAAAAAAATACGTTTATTTTGGAACATAAGATCATCATGGTATCACTTATTCCACGTCATTAAATTCGAACCTGCTGGCATCCCTAGTCATCGGCAAAGAAGACAAAGGTGTTGGCCGAGAGAAAAAGCCGGCGTAACTCTCGGTACTCTTTTAAAAAAGCAAATCATCAAACAATACTACAATATTTAAAACAAATATAGCAAATTAATTAGAAGTAGCCTGCCCAGCACTAGTCCCAGGCCCTTTTATCAACTAGATAATCGCTAACTTTATAGTAAGCCTTTTACACATGACGCAAAGCGTATCCGAGGTTATTGAATTAAAGCGAAAAATAGTCGCAGAAATATAAATTTGTTAACATTATAAAAACGTTATCTGCAGGCGGCGTTGAAAGTATAAATGAATACATTTCCATTGATTAAATTTATTTAAACGTTAAATGTGAAGGGAAAATAAGACGCATGTGAACGGAAACCGTAATGAGGTCAATGGTTAAATTTTCCTTTATAAATTCAGCAGTTCAAGGGAAATGCGTGTACGAATCAAAAACCTTTAACTGAGTAATGTTAATTCAACGGATAAGATCTTTTCTATATAGCCATATTTTATAGAACAGGCAAGAGACACCTGATGTTAAACCGCCCATGGACGTTTTGAATACGGAGGGCTTGCGAGTGCGTTGCCAGCCTTGTAAGAATTGGTACGCGCTTTTCTTGAAGTACCTTAAGTCGAATTGGCCAAAAGCCACATTAAGGATTTTTATTTGATTTTCTAGTAAATAATAAGATTAAAGTAATAATAAAAATAGCCTTTATTCGAGTATATAATCAGGATTACATTAGGTTTATGTAATTATGTTAAGCCTCCGATTGAGTGAAGACCTCCAATAAATTCTTCCACTTGCCTCTCATCCTCCCCGCCATTTTCCACCCCTTTACCATATCCCTTTTAATCTATCTTTCCAGGTTACTGGTAGGCGACTTCTCTTTTTCTCTTCCCGCTAGGCCATTCCAAGTAAGGGTATATATATTTGACCCATCTGTCATCACATAGTATATCTGTCATCTGTCATAGTATTATTACTATTTTCTTGTGTAGCCAAGTGCACATTTCAAGGATCGTCATGCTCACTCAAATGTCATTGCTTGTGGCGGCGTCCATGCGTCGGGTTGTCTCTCTCCCTAAAATATGGCGAGGGGGCCGATGGCTGGCCATGCGTCATACTCGTGAACGGGTGCTACTTGTGGTGACTGGTCGTACTTGAATTCGTGTATGCGGTGATATTAGTTGTTTATTCTACGTATTTGCGTGTTGTTCTCACGAGTGTGTAAGTGCGTGCTCCTATTTCACCATGCCTCCTGCTGATAGAGGACAAATCTTTGTTTTTAATTTATTTTTTTATTCTTTATTACTCAATATGTCATATGGAACATGGTGTAGTGGTTGCAGCTCCTTACAAGCATTGTGTAAAAAAAACTTGGCGATTAAAAAGAGTGGCGGAGAGTTTATTGCCAGTTCTTCTCTTCCGTTCTACGCCCTTGATTTGAGAACTGGCAGTAAATGTAAAATTAAATTCATTTAATATTTCTTTTTTTGACGTTCATAAGTGTACATTGTTACCTACATGAATAAATAAATTTTGAATTTTGAATTTTTTGAATTTTCACCAAAGCGGGCAATGTGACGCAACGACTTTAACTTTTTGCAATGTGTTACGTCTATTTGTAAGATTAAACAAAAACAAACGCACAACATTTATTAAACGCACGGCTAAAGTCGGATAAAATATATTTGTATGCAGTTTAGCCGTCCCTCAGAGAAGCATACACTATAGTTCCGTGATGATGATTTATTTGTATTTACATTTTGTTCCAAGTTCCAAGGAACTCTTTCTTGTTCCATACGAACAAGTATTATATGTATAAAATCAAGTGCACAATTGCACTTGCAAGTTTTCTGGCGATAGGGGTATCATAAATGTCTTGCCCGTTTTTTTCTCGATCCTGAGATTGTGACCTCGTGTCAGACACGCACTTTTCAATCTCTTATATTTTACTAACAGATTAAAATAATAATAATGTTAATGTTACATGGCTCGAGACATGCCGCACTAAACGCCGGTCAGTTGATGGTCTCTGACGGTGACCATCAACGTGTCAAGTCTACTTGAGCCGACTATAATTGCAAGAGACGATGGCAAGAAACCGGACAGTATGAGTTTGATTCCATGGAGGATGGGCCGGGTGCTGATGTGCAACCTGTTCAGACTCACTGGCCCCTTTCTATCTACATGAAACCAACAACAGAGCTGGTGCGACTTGTAATGCGGCTGAAATTGTTAAAGCCAGCTCCGAATATGATTTTGTACCATTTGGTGTCGTGACCTTCAGGTCCGTGGGGTCCTAGCGCTATAAAGCTTTTTAGAGAAATATCAAAAAGGTTAGTTAGACATCACAGGAGGCCGAAGAGCTGGCAGCTGCCTCGGACAAAGAATTAGTCTCTCTATTCAAAGGGGGAACGCTGCCAGTATCTTCGGAACCTTGCGTAAAGGGACTCCTTTTAATATTATATTTTAGTTATTAAATTTTAAGGTTAGTTATTATATTAGAATTATTTTTAAATATGTATGTGCGTAGTTGTTATTTCAAACAATGTAGTTTATTAAAAATTTACATACCTTTAAAAAACCTATTAAAAATTTTAACCTATTAAATTTAAAAAATACAAAGAAAATTGTGTACAGTCGTCACCGAAACAGGATTAAAAATCGCTCAAGTACTAGTCCAAAAATATTCTATGTACATCAAAATCATCACTCTTTCCTAAAATAAAAAAAATCAAACACACTTTTCAAAGGATTTTGATTAACAAAAGAAAAAGCGACGATTTAATCAACACCACAAAAATCACCAACAATATTTTGTGAAAACAAAAAACGCAAAATATAAAAGTTTCATATTTACGAGACCCTGCTTAACTAATAAAAGAAAACCAGAATAAATTTAATATTACTGAAACTCACCAGCAGGTTTATGAGCTCCATACAATTCAGACATAATTTAGCTTACGATAGAAATAATAAAATCTGCTCTCTATCTAACTTTTATAATTAAATGTCGAATCATTTAAATACTGCTATTAACATAAAAATAATAAATCGGTGGCGCTTTAACCTTGTTAGGTCTAGGCCTCAAATTTCTGTGTCTATTTCATGATCATTTCTATTTCATCTAAGAAGCAAGAATGTGATCAGCTAGTGACCTACGCCGTCGACCTTTGGCTCTAAGGCAAGCCAGATACCTCACGATGTATTCGTTCACCGTTCGCGTGAATGTTAAATGCGCACATCAGCTTCCACAGATCAAATTTTCAACCTGTGCTTTTAATACTTTCTGTGTCTAATCAGATATTTTTTTTTATAATCAGGAGTTTTCAATTAAAAAGAGTGGCGGAGAGTTTATTGCCAGTTCTTCCATTTTACGGCCTTGAGAACTGCCAGTAATTGTAAAATTAGAATCATTTAATGTATTTTTCTTTTTTGAGATTCATAAGTGTACATTGATTGATGATTGATTTTGACTTCACTCGTTATTAGTAGTTTACAGCTGAATTCTTTCTACAATCGTAAAAGAAGAACACAGTAGGAAAATAACAACATTTTGAAAGGGAAAAATGTAATTTAGTTTCTTACTTTGTAGAAATTCTTACTGTCGTTAAGGTATATATTATATAATAAGGGAACAAAGCCGCAAGCGGAAAGTTTTCTTAGTGTTAGCTTCCGCGTGTACGTCTTGCGAATGCTAACCTACAAGTTACATTACATATTATTTATCTTATATCTTTAAACGAGCAATTCTTGTGTATATATATATATAATTGGAATCTCGGAATCGGCTCCAACGATTTTCATGAAATTTAGTATAAGGGGGGTTTCGGGGGCCATAAATCGATCATTCGGAATCATTTCTAGAAAATGTAATTTTATTCGTGTTTTATTAACTTAGACATAGAATTGCTCGTTTTAAGATGTCAGTCCGGAGTTTATTTAATCTATCTTATCTAATTATAAAACTATCTATATTTTAAAGTTTTGTTTTTTAAGTTATATTGTCAATTGTTTTTTTTAAATATGCATTGTACTAATAAATGAATAAATTTTGTTTATTTTATGTAGAGACATTGGCCTATTAGACGGGTAGTGTGTCCAGGATATGCCTGTTTTATCGTTTAATTAAATGAACCTTTACTGTCTAGGGAAGGGAAAAGGGGTCAAATCAAAACTGCATTGCGGCACCTGAGAAGTTAACAACAAAGAGGTGAAACTCCAGTGTGCTTCGATAAAACAAATATACAGCCAATTAGCCTTATATGTTAATAAACATAATACAAAAACATTCAAACGTGTTTATCAACTTTCTGTGGCCTATTTAAGTAAATAGGTCATAGAACGTTAACACAGACAACAAAATTCTGAATCTCGCAGCGTTCTGTCGTAAACCCGTAGCACTGCTACGCGATACGGTTACAGCGATCGACTCGGATCGGTTTTAGTTTAGATTGTTTCAAATACGAATTTAGTTTTAGTAAAGTTATCCAAGCGTCAATTAATATCCTATAAATTTATAGCCAAGTAGAATGGAAGTAGAAGCTCTTTATGATAATATTCTATGTCAATGTGTGTGTAAATTTCTAGAACTAATGGAGCATATGGGCACTTTTCACTTACATCTACAATCGAACTACCATTTAGTTTGGTTGTAAGAATCGTGGTTAAAAAATAAAATTAACCAGCGGCGCTACAACATTTTTAGTTCTGGGCCTCAGACTTCTGAATTTAGTTCATGATCATTTTTCAATCGAATAGGCAAGTAGGCCTTCTGTGCCTAATACACCGTCAACTATTGCCTATAAAAAATCAGAATCAAATACTCTGTGATAGAAGGAGGGTAGGGACAAAAGGAGAGACACGGTCGGTGATTGCCGTCGTTTGTACGTGTTTGAGACATCAAATATTAATATTTGACTAAACGCTGTTGAGAAAAGACAGAAAACAAATCACACAGCCAACACCATCACTCACTTCATATTTTATTCAAAAGAAATAACTCTTCAACACTGAACCAAGTTAATAATTAATTGGTTGTTAGCATTTCGACACAGTTCAAGGCAACGCCATTCGTGTGTCTGTCAACCATGTTATTTCACATAGTCACGAACGCTATAAGCCTTTTATGATTCTCACCATCTAATAAAACGGTTATTTGGGTATGCCTGAAAGTTTAATTCGGATTTCTAAAGAACAAAAATATCAATATGAATCATAATGTTCTTAATTAGTTTAATAGTGAAGTTTTTTCAAATTTGCTATAGTTATAGAGACTCATTATTCGATATATGCCTAGCTTGTACTTTTATAAATATGGGTGGAACGTGTAGCGATACCTATAATCTGCCCTTACAAATCACTGCGATGAATACAGGAGTTATTATATGTATATATATATGGTATATGTAAACTTTGTTCTCATTTACTCATTATTTTTCGCCTGCTTAAAACAAAAATTAATGGTACAATTAGCTAACAGAGTAGCCATACTTTAAAATGAAGTATAATGAAATGAGCAATTAAGTTTTGAATAATAACATATAAAACTAAATTTTTGTTTGCAGTTGTAGGCAGCGGACGTAGACGTATCTTGAAGAATCGTGGTGGGGGTAACGCATAAAGCAAAAGATCACATGGCCGTTCACCAACCAAATGACCCATTCATGTGAATAACTCATCGAGCTAATAGCTGTGCACTGTCTTGATTTCTCCTGATTGAGAGGTCAAGGAAAGAGTGCAGAAAATGAGACATTAGTGCGATATGTCAATGTCAGGCTTGCCTGTCAACTCGCATACATTACCGGTATTTCAATGGTTTAGATTTTAGGTGACCTAGAAATGGGATGCGCATCTAGGACTCTCGCAGCTTAAGCAGTAAGCTTAACTAAGCATCGAAAAATCACTGTCATACAATTTATTATTGGCCCATATTCGTACTTCATTTTACACATCAAAAGATAACGTAGTACTCTCGGCGAAAGAGACTAAATTGAATACGCTTGTTAAAGTTTTTATATAATACAGCAGTGTCGGTCTAGTAGCCTCATCATGCGACTCACATTCCTGAGGTCGTAAGTTCGATCGAGTTCTACACAAGTTCTTTCTATGTTCGCAATTAACATTCGCTAATACGGTAAAGGAAAACATAGTGAGGAAATCGGCATGCCTACGTCAAGGCATGCCCGCATTGCAAGCGCAAAAAGTCAGCGCATGTTAGGCGCAGGAGACTGACCAAACCCTTATCTATTAGAAGAAACAAATGACGAAATAGATACATAAATACGAGAATACGAAAGATAAAGCGTTAAAATATATTATACTAATGTAACTTACTTTTTATTATAATTTATCACTGTGATCATACAACATATAAATAAAGTAATCAATGTACTAATTGTAAATTTTAAAAATAATTTCTGTTTGATATCAACAAGTCAAAATATCAGCTTCCTAGTTTGCAGTTACCCTTAATTAATCCTTTGATCTGTGCGATCAAGCACAGTTAGAGATTACCAATTTAACTGGTAGGTTATGTTCTGAGTTTGTATTTTAATTAGTAAACAAACGAGACTTTTAGATTTAGAGGCTTTAGCATGCGCTACTCAACCTTGAGAACGTGGGTTCAAATCACGGCCAATAAATATTATATAAGTGAAAGATAGGGAGGAAATCAGCTTGCCTTAAACCTACAAATCGACGTGTTCCCGGCAAATTTTGACACATTAACAATAACTAGAAATTTTAATGGAGGGAAAAACTATATACTAACACAAAGAACAATATATATAATATTCTAGCTGCCAGCTCTTCGGTCTCCTATGATGTCGACTAACCTTTTTTCTACAAAAAAATAATAATAGCGTTATCGTAAATATTTACACATAATTCATAATCATTCACTCTCTGAACATACATATATAAGTCGATAGTGAAGGAGACAGCTGTAATAACAACGTCTTTGTGAACGGGGATCTATGCTGGTTCTAGCCAAGTATCGCAAACAACCATGGCCGACGCAAGTTTATTATTGGTTTGTAACGAAGAGAAATAACCAACGCAATGGAAAATTGCGTTGCGCAATTCTTTACATTTGTGATCTAAAAATCGAACCTACATTTGCCCAAACCTCATTTAAACATAATAGAGGTCGTAAACAGTGCTTATAGGTAAACCACCGGTTGTTTATTTCTCAGATAAAACCGCTAGGTTCTCAAACTATTACAACAAATACACTTATACACAGAGATCTGTGGGCTGCGGGTTGTAAAGCGCTGTAAGGGTTTTCATTCAAAGACGCACAGAGATCGTGGGTTCAAAACTCGGCTATATATTATTAAACATATCTTATAATTGAAATCTTAATGAGCATAAACACCTTTTTTTATAGTATAAAATACTTCAATCTTGTTTGCAAATGATTTATGAACATCTTGTACTTAACCTTCTGTAGGTGTTTCTCTTTAGTTCCATACTAAAGTTACCTGGAAGAAATTGCTTGATAGCGATAAGACCTGTTACCTAATAACGTAACTTTCTTTTTTATATGTATCTTGTTGTTTAAGGTAACAAAGTGTAAATAAATAAAATATAAATATAAGGAAGCTCATCTTATGCTAAGTGATACCGTCCATGGGCACTCAATGCCAGAAATAGTAATTATTTTTAATTTAAAACTATTTTTTTACTTATACCACCACTATCTGGAATCAGTTGCCCAATTCTCAACCACTTCGAATCCTCCTTTAAAGTGCGTACCAAATCTTAAAACGGTAACGCACTTGCGAGCCCCCTGGCAATGAGCTTGCCATGGGTAGTACTCTTAACGTCATCAAACGGGCCAGAATATTTTTTTTTCATAATAAACATATAAAACCAAAAACGAACGCGGGTTACGTTTCATTGTTGTTAAATAGTATCTCTAGTCCAATCACAACTTGATCCATCATTCAACCAATCATAATTGAAGGAAATAAATACAAATAAACATTTATTTTAAATACTTTGAGAACCTCTGAATAAAAGGATACCCTTACGGAGTACATCACCTTCCTCGTAATTATAAAATAATGTGTTTTGCTAAAGGCCGATGAGTTTTGAGGAATAATTAAATTCCTGGCGTGGGCGGCCATCAATGCGGGGCATTGACCTTCCCTAAGCGTTTACGGTAAGAATCGTGTCCTAGGTACGGATCCCATAATTTATTTAACAATACATTTTATTTGTATAAAAGAATTCTATTTTCGAAACCAGAAAACCCTGATCATTTCATTCAAAGATAAATTATTCATTCATACAATCTCTGATCGCGATTCACAATCGAGTACAAGAGAATCGAATATCGAGGGCATCGATTGCAGAAAACTTCATGAAAGTCAATCGGTGCCGACTGAGTGACTGTGACCCGGCATGTGAAGTTTTACAAACATTACTGCGTCAATGATACACTGCCTCAAACGTGAGACTATAGCGATTTATCTTAATAAGATACGTAATAAAAACTTATACAAAATTAGAACATATTATCGTGGCTATTATTACAAAACTAATGACCAATCAACCAAGGACGTATGCTTTGAAATGGAATCGTTTATTAATAAAAATCTGCACAATATAAATAGGCATGCCAATGTGGTATTAATTTAATAATATCATGAAATAGAATAATAACATAATGTCAAACTTATGATCTAGATACTCACCAACGCTATAAAAGCACTTTGCCATTAAAAATTTAATCACCGTCTTGTTTTCAATAGAAACATATATTAAATTATAAAAAAGCCTTATTTATTCCATGAAGCACGAACCAACACTTACAAAATATCCACACTCAAAATTGTATTCAGAAAAAAATATAAATAAATAAATTTTATTTTTTTCAAGCACTTAGATTCCCTTCAACTGGCTCCATCTCTATCTTTATATTTCTCTCAATCGTTTCTACCAACTACTTTCTCATTTTTTAATAGAACAACGGGCAAAAGGGCTGGAGGCTCACCTAATGGTAAGTGATACCGCCCCTGGACACTCTCAATGCCAGAGGGCTCGCGAGTGCGTTGCCGGCCATTCATGAATTGGCACGCTCTTTTCTTGAAGGACCTTAAGTCGAATTGGTTCGGGAATACTTTAGTGGGCCACAGCGTATACGGATAATAACGGATACGTGTGGTGTTTTGTATTCTGCCTTGACGTCCGATGAAACTCAGCTGCAGGTTTTAATCCGAACAACTCCTCTGAACACTCTCCATGGTAAATGCGGTAGAAGATGCAGTGATATATAATTATTTTATTTAAAAAACGCCAGTTCCTCTATTTTGTACCACCTTATATCATGAATATTAACACAAACTAGGTATTCAATAAAGCGTCAGACATGCAGCATATTTTATCAAAACAGATTTGATTGTATGGAATGCATTTGTGTCTTCAAGTTTATTCAATAAAATGACTTCATATTTCGCTCTATAAGGTATAAACTTCGTTGAATCCGTAATCATATTTTTGGAAAATGGCTACTTCCAGTCCACATCATGAAGATTGGCAAAGCTAGTGTTAACACAATCAAACCTTCCAACAGCTGAAATAGTGGTCGCGTCTGTAGATCACGCATTTAAATTGAATTCAAATTCAAAATCATTTTTTTCGTTTAGGTAACATAAAGTACACTTAGGAACGTCAATAAAGAAATACATATTAAATGCTTCTATTATACTGCTAGTTCTCAAACCAAGGGCGCAGTACGGATCAGAAGAACTGGTAATAAACTCTACGCCGCTGTTTTAAATCTCCAAGTTTTTCGTTTTACAAAATGTTTGTAAGGAGCGGCAATCATTACACTATGGTCCACTTGCATCTCTTATAATAAAAAAAATATATGAACAAAAAAATAAAAGTAAACATCTATCAGCAGTAGACATGATGAAATAGAAGCACGCACTTACATTCTCGTAGGAACAATACGCAAAGAAGCTAAACTTTGCCTATTTATACAAATTTTCATGATAAACTTCTTCCTGGCTAAATAGGAGACCACGAACTTCAGCTGTTATAGGACAGCAACTTACTGGGGACTGCGTGCTCCATTAGGGCGTTTCAAAGGTAACGATTTATATCGTCTAGACTCAAGAATTCAGGTTAAAGAACATTAATCTTTTATTACTTTGATAATGGTATTAACGTCAATAAAAACTTGTTAGTTTAATAAATGTTTTATTTAAAACCAGTTATAATGTCCCTCAAAGATACATTTACGTTAAGAGCGTAATGTAATCAAGAAACATATACCTGCGTAGAAACAGGAAGAAATGTACCGTTGGGTATTATCATGTATTTATACTTGTAGTTTTCTTTTATAGTTTACCTTTGGTTTAAGAGTAACACAGATATTTTTATTGTTGCAATTTTTGTTAACATATATGTAAGCTGAAGTATTTCCGTACCAATTTGACTTTGGCTCCTTCAAGAAAAGAGCGGCAATTCACTTGTGAGCTTTCTGGCAATGTGTCTATGGGTATCACTTAGGTGATCATCATCATCAATATCCTCCTACCCGTTTGCCTCCTTTTATAAAAAGCTCGTTTACTTTAGTAAGAATGTTACAGGTATTTACAGTTTATCTTAACTTGTACATATATTATAAGAAATTCAGCTTTTGTTACTAATTTTAATATATAAAAATACAAATATACTTAAAAATGTTTCGTAAACTAGTATGGTGTATTTGAAAACTGATCTTTCTTTCTACGTCTATGTGCGCATTTAAACTGGTATGCACAAAGTTGACGGCGTATGACAAGCATAGAAGGCAATTGATCATTTAGGTACCTAAAAAAACAAGTGATCACAGTGGTTTTGGTGATGCTACTAAAGTAAACTATGGGTTTTCAAGTAAGTGGTATTACCACAACACCACCAGACATATATTTAAACTCAAGTAGTGAATAATTGTTAGACTTTTGATTATATTCAATTATTAAGATATTTATCAAAAGCTATTAATGATTCATTCTCGTTCTGGCAAATAAATTATTAATATTATATTATATACAAATAGAAACTAAAAATATATAAAATAAATGACATATAACATTTATCATTAAAATGATAAATTGATCTCACGTGCGGCATTCAAAAAGATTCATTCAAAACATTTGCACCGGTGTTCGACTAGGCAATCACCGTAACGAATGAAATGGCGATCGATTTAATTCCGTTCACTCATTCAATTGAATTGTACAGTGGTTGCATCGGATTTGTAAACGGCACTTTTTAAACAAATTGACATCCCAACAGCAGTGAAAAACTTAATCTATTGAGAATTCATAAAATACGAGCAACTCCAAATTTTAAATAAGTCTGTATTGTGGTGAGGCTTTTGAAAGCTTAAAAACGGGAAGCTATGTGCTGATATGAAGGCAATGCGTAGGACACATTTCCGACCAAACCAGTTCGAAAATGTTTCCTCCGTGAAAAGGCAGGCATCGCACTTGTGAGCTTTCTAACAATGCCTGCATGTCCATGGGCGGCGGTATCACTTAACATCAGATGAACGTTGCAGCCGCAATGCTGTCGCTAAGTTTGAAAATCTTAATCGCGCTGCCACCTCGCGGCTCTTTGCGGCAAGTTTGAAAGCACCCTAACAATCGTCGTTGTTTACGTACATCTTGTCAACCTGTCCAATATAGAAAATATTTTAATTGTACTTAAATAATTTCGTTTAAATTCGTGTTATGCTATTATGGAGGCATGTGCACTTCATTTTACCTAAATATCCTGTTATTGTGTATAATAAAGTTTTTTTTTGTTTTTTTATAGAAACAGATAGAATAGGGGGCAAACGGGCAGGAGGCTCACCTGATGTTAAGTGATACCGCCGCTCATGGACACTCTCAATGCCCGAGGGCTCGCGAGTGCGTTGCCGGCCTTTTAAGAATTGGTACGCTCTTTTCTTGAAGGACCCTAAGTTGAATTGGTTCGGAAATACTTCAGTGGGCAGCTGGTTCCACAAAGTGGTGGTGCGCGGCAAAAACTGCCTACAAAAACACTCAGTTGTGGAACGGCGGTGGTCAAGGTGATACGGGTGGAATTGCGTATTCTGCCTCGACGTCCGATGATGAAACTCAGCTTCTGTTTCTTTCTTTTACAGAAGGTTGGTAATTAATTTGTACTCAAATCGACGTAGCTGCCCTAGGTTCCAGGACTTCATATAGCAATTAAAACACCAATGCTCCTGAATTCTTTTTTCCTACATCTTCTACGTTATACATATTAAAACTTCTAGTGTCACGTAAACTGTTAGCAATTTTAGCAGAGGGCTGTCGAGATTTATGTCTGAAGGTGACAGGGGTCTTGGATTCAAATCCCAACCGCTATCTATCTCACTACCTTAGCATAGATTTCTGTCCCGATAGATTAATTGGCTCATTTGTCAGTCAACAGTTTGATACGCCCTTATTTTACCTTTTCAGGTATAGATGCTCCAGTTGCTAGCATTGTTTAATTTAAGAAAATCAACACATTACTATACCACAGGAGTCATTTTAGTATTACGTAAGCACTAAAAGTGGGAGGGGGTGATATCTGATTTTCTTATATTTTTTTTATAGAACAGGGGGCAAACGGGCAGAAGGCTCACCTAATGTCCGTTTGCCCTCTGTTATTTAAAAAAATGAACTCAATTATTAATTTTAAATCTGCAGGGCTACTCTATAAAATCGATAACCGATTTCCAATTATTGACTCAATATTTACGGGCCACAATTTGATAAGGGCCGGTTTCTATTGCATCAATTTTGTTTATTTATATAGAACGGTCATCGACGATTTCAACCGCTCTTCGATCTTCTCATTACATATGTGAGAACAGTACCCCATGTGGGGCCGAATTTGCGCTATATACAACTGTATATAGCGCAAATTCGGCGATGCGATGAAGCGATGCCCTGGAGTGAGGTACCGTCTGAGTATATCAAGCTTTTTAGATTATTCCGTGAAATTGAAACTATTTATGTAGACTAAATATTAAAATACTGAGATCAATTTGCCTACGTACTATTGTTACGAGTGTATCCTGCATCCTAAAACTAAACCAGCCAAAATGAAATTTAAATAAGTATTAAGAATATCAATAGCGCAAAGTCGCACCTTCACGTACATACCCTCACTTTCTCTTTTTAAACGGTTTTATTTAGCTCACCCCGTTTGTTTTATTTTTTTCTTGGGTCAAATTTAGTAATTCAAATTTCACCCTCTTCCTGTCAACCGATTAATCTGAAATTTTGTATGTATACACTTTGGATTTTGGTGACAATACAATTATGTTTATTCATTATCATTATAAATTCAAGATGGCCGCCGCTACAAAATGGCGGATAATTTATGTTTTATCAATCCCATCAATATGGGTATCAAATGAAAGGGCTCAACAAGCAAAATACAATATACTATAAATAACGGGCAAGAAACCTTGCAATATTGAAGCACTAAATAAATTAAACAGAATGCGAAATAAAAACTAAAAACTAGAAAATAAAAATAGGTAAAAAAACTTTTTAAGTTAAACGGTTTTATGTTAAACATACATTGCAATGTTTAAGATAAATGTACTAAAAACCAAAAAATAATAAAATAGATACAGTCGTGGGAATTATAAACATATGCATAGACTAGACTAAAATAAAACCGTGGGGAATTTCCATGAGCAAGAAAATAGTAAGTAATTTCCTCACCGTCTGCGGGCCAACTGCCTATTTTAACGACGAATTAAACGATTCTTCTATCGCACATTAAGTCGATAATTTGTAGACAATTGACGTGCCCCACTGTTTTATTTTAGTCTAGTCTATGCATATGTTTATAATTCCCACGACTGTATCTATTTTATTATTTTTTGGTTTTTAGTACTTTTATCTTAAACATTGCAATGTATGTTTAACATAAACCGTTTAACTTAAAAAGTTTTTTTACCTATTTTTATACTAGTACTAACATGAATTCGACGTAAAATGATACGAAGTTTTGTCAACAGATGGCACCACATGCTAAAATTAATTAATTTATTTATTGCTATTCGATAACTTACCCGATATTTTATTATTCATTCTGCTATTTGGAGCGGATAAGAATCCACCGAAAAAGAGATATCTAACATCCGTCCAGCTGATCTTGAGTTATAAGTGGTGTAACTAACACGACTTTGTTTTATATATTTAGACTTTGTTACCTGAAGGTTAACTAAATAAATTATCATGGAAGTAATCTGGTGGGTGAAAACTATTACTTCAAAACTTTTAGTCAAACAATATGTGTAAATTCTACTGATGAGGAAAAAACATATTTTTTCAAAAGTTACCAAATTCATAAAGACAAAGTAACGAAACTTTGTCAAGTTTCCCCATAAATTTCACTTTCATGAATTTATCAAGGCTCTTAGGGAAAACTGAGTGGTTTGTGCATTAAATTTTTTGGCATATTTAACAAAATGTCTAGAATGTATTTGTTAAATAAAACTTTACCAAATTAACCACAAATATTACAATAAAAAGTGCGTGCGTACAAAGTACACATATCAAAGAGGATCGTGTACCAGTATAATTATGATCAGTCCATGTATTTGTATTTATTTATTTTTAACACTTCGTTGCATTACATAAAAGAAAAAAAAATTTTACCATAATTTAATGAAAAGTTACTGGCGGACTTATCGCTTTCGAGTGATTTCTTCCAGGCAACCACTTATTGTTCTTGTATATTCACACTGTTTTCATACTGTAAACGTGCTAAAGAATACATAAATGAAATCTGCGTTTACTGCCACGACGTAATGACATAACGACAGAATTGCCATCTAAAGTTCTATTATATACGAAACGAATACATAAACCTATAGCGTGATTTTTCTCGATCTCCCTTTCTCATTCTCTCCAATCGGTCTTAATCACTCTCTCCCTTTCGTGACATTTCATAAAAAATATACCCTCATACGCCAAAAAAGTTTCACTTTAAAAAATCCAGGTTAAAAAATAGATGTCGTTAGTATAGCAACGTCAATATACTCCTATCAACATAATTATCTAAGCGGTCAGTTATCTACTGCAGTAGCAGTAGTCTCTCACTTGATGTACTAACAAATTCAAGTTATTTTAATTACAAAATTAATCATTGAATAGCGTTCAACGTTATCAGTCACACAATTGCTGGCAGTTATGTATTGGCATTCCAAAAAATATAAAAAGTTTTTTACACGAAAACAACATTTTCGTAATGTTTAACTGGCTAAGTAATCGTCGTCCTCCTTCCTCGTCCATTCTTCGGGTCAGACCCTCTGTAAAGTACTGGACAGATAAACCTCTTCAGGGATACGCTGGATATCGGGAATGGAAAATAGAAGCTAGTAATAGTCAAGAGATACCGGCTTTGAGCAAAGTAGAAACCCAGGCACCTAGAATCAGAAACCATTAAACGTCTGTTAAACGTTAATCAACGATTTCCCTGAGTTAACAGACTGTCCCGAAGCGACGATTTATTTCCGGAGCAGACGTGACTGGCAACTTGGCAATACATTCACTACTGTTTGTTACAATACTATTGAGAGAATGCGATAGACGAATTGGCGTGCTATTCTTCTTAAAATGAATTCGATTTATGTTCTTTTCATTAACTTAATATATATGATACTTATTTATTGGCACACGAAAATGGAGCTATAAATATCTTGTAAGTCTACATCATGATGATGATGAGCAGTATTGGCCTAGTGGGTTCAGAGTGCAAATCTTATATCTGAAGTCGTCGGTTCGATCCCCTGCTGTGGACGTAATTTTCTTGTGTGGATTTATCATTCACACGAACGTTGAAGGAAACCTTGCTTGCTTTAGACACAAAAAGTCGACGGCGTGTGTCAGGCACATGAGGCTGAACATGCCTCCGATAGACAAATTACAAAAGAGATACGGAAAATTAAGCTCCACACCTCAAAAGGTTGTGGTGCCGCCTATTTTTTGTCTGAAATCCTAATATGAATATGTCGATAACTTTAAATATAAAATACATTTCTTGTTAATCCTACAGTGAATTTAAGATATTATTTTTTAATATATTGTGTATTATTATATCCTGTTTGTTATACTATGTTATAACATATCAAGCTATCAACATAATTACAGGGCCTGAAGTGAACTCTATGACGTATTAATTTAATATAATGTATTGAACTTGGTGTCAATTGTCAAAAATTTCCGTTTTCCAACTTAACAGGCTCAATAAACAATTTTACGGATTAATAATATTCATGTAAATACTGCAACCAATATTTTAAATTCTATTAACAAAATCTGTATGGAAAACAGTCTTTTAAACGTATTAGATATTGTGTACCAAAAATATTATTGAAAAAATACAACATCATTTTGAATACATTTTACATAAATAAAAAAAAAATATTCTACGCACAAAGTCAAGTACAGCTCTAGTATAGACGAAACTTTGTAAAAATTCAAGACGCGAACTACTTAATCGAACAAATTAAACTCAATGTACACTAAAACGCAGTAAAAGTTAAGTTAAAAATCGTAACTGGCAGGAGCGGGAGCTTTTAAAACTTTAATATCTTTTCCAGTCGAAGCCTTTGAAAGCTATCTGAGCCTCTCGTGTGTTCTTTTGACGCCCAACTTTATTGCTTTAGCTATATGCTTTTCACGCGGCAACTTTTATAGTTCCAACGTTTGATCTTTAAAAAAAACATTACTAGTTTGTTTATTTATTTCTAATAGTAGAAAAAAGGATCGATTATAATAAAAAAGATATCATTATGAAGAATAACTTAGTTAGGTTTAGTAACAATAAAATAAATATATATGAAAATAGTCGAGGCAAGAAAGTACCTACAAAACTGGTGCGTAAGCTAAAAGGTACAATAGGTGAACCAACCAAATTAAGGACGGAGTTGATGGTATACGACAGAGTGGTACAGTGTTGACAGGAATGGCGGGATTAGGAGGAGACGTTTGCGAAAGCGTGTTTAAGTATAGTATAAAAGTAGTTTTAGTAGTAAAAGTATCTGAAATAAAAGGCTATTCTTATTAAAACATTATTGATATGTCACAATGTTATATACAAGTTCTCAAATTTCTATCAATCAATTATTAACTAAATAAATAATTAAAGTTTAGTTTTGTAGGCAGTGATCTTTTTAGAGTCCGAATAAAGAAGGATATCGCAACTTATAGCGATTAAGGTTTTATCGCTTAAATAACTTGTATTTATTATTATTCTATATTATTTAATATTATTATTATTCTTTTTTTCAATTTATTACATTCCTTTTCTTTCTTTTCCGTGGAGAAAACTAGCTGCTGCGGTCTCTGACAGAAGGACCAGGGCTGTGGAACATTCTGCTCCACAGCATACTGCTTAGCCAGGGCCAATTACAGCCTCAGCACGCTTTACACATTTGAAACGAGCCGAGTGCGAAAATAAATTTTATTATAATTTTTTTATAGAACAGGGGCAAACGGGCAGGAGGCTCACCTGATGTTAAGTGATACCGCCGCCCATGGACACTCTCAATGCCCGAGGGCTTGCGAGTGCGTTGCCGGCCTTTTATAAATTGGTACGAACTCTTCTTGAAGGACCCTATGTCGAATTGGTTCAGAAATACTTCAGTGGGCAGCTGGTTCCACAAAGTGGTGATGCGCGGCAAAAATTGCCTTGACAAACGCTCAGTTGTGGAACGGCGGACTGTCTGCCGTTCCACTGCCTTGACGTCCGATGATATTACTTTCTTTTTATTGTTAATGATATCTCAGTTTAATTTTTTTCTATGATCATTGTTATTTTGTGTGGTTATGTGTGTGTGTGTGTATGTTTGGTTTGTAATAAATGTTATGTCTGCCTGCCTGTTGTTTAATGTCATGCCTGTTGTTTAAATGGCCGTATGTCTTCGTTGCTACCTCTCCACATTGCAGCTCGTAGTAGCGCATAAGAATTGGATTAACTTATGGCTTTTTCTTTTACAATATTGTGATCGGCCTTCTGTTTCAGGAATATTACACATGCTTTACCAGTAAACCACAACAACATATCTATAAGGCGTATATGTTATCTATACAGAATCCCTTTACCTTTATATAAGGGCCGAATTCTATTAGTGCGGGTCAAATCGAATTGACCTTTTTAAGTCGATTGAATCCTTCCTGATTTTATCACACCATCTTAATAACTTCTTTATATAATCTCTCACATGGATCACTTTTAAAGAAAGTGCCACTACCTTTTTAGATTATTATATTTCTGTATCTGTTTCCTGATAATTTGTCAGTCTAATGGGCAAGCAGGTGACCATTACGCGGTCGACTTTTTGGGTTTAATTCAATTTGGTTTCCTCACGATGGCCTCCTTCAACCATAGAGCGAATGTTAAATGCGACCATAGACAGTAAATCCATTGGTGCACAGCCGGGCTCGAACCTACGACCTCAGGGATCCAGGCACGCTAAAGCCACTAACTAAATAAATTTAAAGGCATTAAAAATCTTGCAATGTAAAGATGTAAGCTCTTTCTTTGTATATCCACTTTTCCGTGCGTTTAAAAAAAATAAAACGAAATTCTAGATTATTTAAAACTTTAATAAAACCAAACTGTATAACAAAACGTTAGAACTAAACTTTGTACTGGCATTACAATACCGTTTCTTGCAAACACACACATGGTACCTCGCATATAGAGAAATTGCTCGACTAAAGGGAGTAAGCGATGCATGGGGACTCGACACACATCCATCATCTATTTTATTTAGCAGTTTTTCCAATTTTCTAAACCTACTTGAGGCGTATGTACCTCGCTTCGACGATTTAGATGTGACCCGACATCCTCGTTCATTGTAAATTGTTCCGATATCGAGGAATCGTTTGAAGCAACCACCGCGGAAGAACGGCCCATAGAAGTTTCGACCAGACCAGTAAGTTACTGAGTTGTGGACACACTTTACGCGGTACCGTTTCTTCTTATATCTATATCTGTAAATTCAAAAAAATATCAAAAGCTGTTTAGTCATATAGTTTTGTCAACTTCTGGAAAATTCTCAAAACAATTACACGAATCTATCAAATTGTTAAACCACCAGAAATCCATTTATATCTTCAAAGGGCTATTGTTTCAATATTATTAATTTCTGAAAGAATAATAAAATTTCTACAATGACCCACTTGGTCACTTGTCTTTAGCCCGTGTACCAGGATCGTAAATTAATGAACTAAAGTAAACAGTTACCGGCAACGCACTCGCGAGCCCTCTGTCATTGAGAGTGTCCATGGGCGGCGGTATCACTTATCATCAGGTGAGCCTCCTGCCCGTTTGCCCCCTGCTCCATATAGCATAGTAATATACATATATACATAATATAAACATCGTTATATGTTTAGTTTAATCGTTTCTTGTTATATATATCAATGCATTCGAATACATAAATAAATACTTCTAAGACACATTATAACCTCAACTTTAAACCAATCATACATTTTTCATACCTTAGATCAGGGGAATCAAAAACTTGGTAACATTCTTGATTTCTGGGTATTCCACTTTTCAAAGCTCCACACATATAGCAAGAATGAACTTTTGTCTTCATTTTATTTCCTTTAGGTGCACTTTGAGTCATTTCAAATGTGGAAACAGATGTTAATGGACTTCGCGAAGCCGTTGAAGATTTCGAGGTCTCAAAAAAAGATGTGGTAGTCGTATCAGAAGCATTGGTTAGCCACGTCAGCCATTCTGGGTATTTTGTTCTACGTCTTCGTGTTGTTGTGGTTTCTGTAACATCCTCTTATATGGCATTAACCAGTACCAGCTAATACTACTATACTTATCGATAATTATTTTAATCATTATATTTATCTCTGGCATTGAGAGTGTCCATGTGCGGCGGGGCGGTGTCACTTAACATCAGGTGAACCGTTTGCCCCCTGTTCTATAAAAAAACCATAATCTTTATAACACAGCCTAAGCTATGTTGGTGTTACACCTACATATGTAATACAATGTATGACATAACTTTTATTACAAACGAAAACACATACACACCTAACCACACAAAATAACAAAAATCAAAGAAAAAACATAAAATGAAAAATATCAAAAACAAAAAAAAACTGTTTCCCCATTCCGTTCGGTTCAAACGTATAATGCGTGTGTACTGTGGGTGAATTGGACTTGGCTCAGCATTATGCTGATGAGTAGAAAGTTCTACTGCGCTGGTCATTCTGCCAGAGACCGACAGTCATTCGTAGTATGCATTAGCTAAAATGTACGAACATTTTTTAATGAATCGTTCCTAAAGCCTATCAATGTCATCTGTAATCTTCGTTTCGTCCTGTTAACAGATTGTGTCTTCTTCTTCTTCTTCTACTAACCAGTAATGAAAAATGATTCGTTGCACATTTTCTCCAACTCCATAGAGTCTCTTGTCTATTATTGTTATTTTCTCTATTCCTACATAATTATTTACAGTGTAAATTCGCGAATACTTGGCAGACCTATGCGTTCTTCAATACAAAAAGATCGTGACTTAAATTGTGAGGAAGTTGATCTTAAGATCTAATGTTTATAATATACTTTCATAAGTATTTGATTGTCCTCATTTTAACTTGTGATTTTAGAGAAAAAGTCTACTCAGCTTATTGTACTGTAATCTATCAGGATTATAACGCACCAAATATAGCATATAAGTTTCTTCTAGTTGGAAAAAGCGATGCGAACGTCTTCCGCCTTTTTATTGTTGTATCTGTGCTCATATTTTTAGTTTGTCTCCACTCAAGTGATATTGGGATAACTGTACTATTACTTCTAAGTTTTAGATAAATTTCTGTAGAATGATTGTTCTTTAATGAAACATATGTTTCAACGTTATAAATGTGTTTATTTAATATGTCTAGCTTATCCGTTGTATTCTGGTTTTCATCATATGTATGTTCCATAGTGTTACGATGTTTTAAAGTAATAGTATCGTCTATAGTTCGACGAGCTTCTTCAAAAATTTCATTATTTTCCATAGTTTTACGAATTTTATCGAAACTATACGGGATCCCATGCATTGTTGTTTTTCTTTGTTTATAACTGTTTGGATTTAAATCGTACAATTTGGGTACAATGTTTTTTGGTTCCGGTAAAAAATCATTGGTGCTCACAAATTCATATAAGTAATCCGACCCAAAATCTGTTTCTTCGTGAGGTAAGTACTCGTATCGGTTTTTTACACGTGATAATAATGATGATTTTATAGGTTTAGCTAAAAGTAAAACTAATACAATAATCATTGTAAAACATATTCAAAAAGTCATTTGCATTATGTCAAAATATTCCCTTCTCTGTGGTAACGTCAGTCACTCTTAAAAATAAAAACTAATTAGTCTGTTTTGGCTTGTAACACTGTATCAGAACAGATTAAATCACAATTTTTTATTCTCAAAAATTATCCTTTTGTTACTATATTTTACTTGCCTGTAAAGATAAAGAATCCTAATAATCACTGTATTATTGCGTCCAAAACAATGTGTTACAGACAACAAAATTCCGCACGTAAACAACGATAACTCTAAAGTGAGTGTTAAAACTAAAAGTTATTAGTATGTTTTAGCTTTAATACACTATATGTTGAAATTTTTCAGTGTTTTTTCAATAAATACATTACGAACAGGATAAATTACATTTTTGATGTGAAACATCTATAGCCGCACGTAAAACCGATTTCTGGCGTGGCGACGCATGCCGTGGCGACGCATCGCCACGCTATATGATGGTATATACATAAAATCTATATGCAGTAGTAAATTTTTGTATTTAATGAAAATAAATGTTTATTCAATAAATAGTCATCGTTATCTGGAAAACAAAATCGTAAAATTTTATTTTATCATTATGACATATTTAGTTCCTATCACAATCTGTTCTTTTCTGCATATTACTTCACAAAATAATTTCGATGTTTCACATCTGCCAGGCGTCCCGTGACGGCTCACATTTTTTTTTGCTTCTCAAATATCGTATTACTATAATTTACTTATCCGTAGAGATGAAGACATAAATTTAACAATACAAAAAGAATCACTGTATACTACATACAAAACAAATGTCTTTGCAACAACAAAATACCACATGTAATAACTATTAGTAGAGTATTTATTTGTGAATACCGTTTTTCTAAACATTAACATGACCGCGCCCTGAGCTCCCAAGGGCTGATGTTTTATACTAATGTTTATTAATTTAACACCATTAAGAGTTTCACTACCCTTTCGTGTATTTTGATATTATCTTCTAGTTTTTTTATATCTAATAATGAGTTAAACGAGCCTACGGGAAGCCCATGGACACCCAATTTTAGAGTGTTCGTTGCCGATTTTTGAGGTAGTTTTGACACTTTAACTTTGAATAGTTTAGAGTGAAGTTGTCTAGTTAAAGGATATTTGTTATAAACTGACTCCAGACTTTCGCTAATCCAAAAGTTGTGATCCAGCCTTCTAGCCTTGTTCCAGCTTTTTATGATAAACAAACTAAAAAGTGGTTATAAAATTGATCCTTAATACGCCTTAATACTTAATATAAGGCCGGCAACGCATCATCTGGCATTGAGAGTATCCATGCGCTGCGGTATGCGGTGTACTTAACGTCAGGTGAGCTCATATAAAAAAGGACACATTTTAAAAATTATTAATCACTCTACGATGAGTAAATATGGGGTCATACCTTCAGTTATTAAAGTATTCATAATTACAATAAACTCATAGACAAGATAATACCACTTGTTAAAAAAGAAACTCCTAAAACATTCCTATTAAAAGGCAAATCTAAATCCTATAAAGTTCTGTATATTTAATAATAATATATATAACCTCAAACTATCTTTTAAAGCTAATAGTGTTACGGAACTATTGAATGGAGGCTACTTCAAATCACAAATTATAATAATTCTTTAAAAATATGTAAACATTATTCTCATGATAGAGCAGTTTTGGCCTAGTGGCTTCAGCTTGCGACACTCACACCTGAGGTCGTAGGTTCGATACCCGGCTGTGCACCAATGGACTTTCTTTGCGCACATAGCATTAAACGTTTGCTCAAACGGTGAAGGAAAACATCGCGAGGATACCGACATGTCTTAGTACCATAAAGTCAACGACGAGTGTCAGGCACTGGAGGCTGATCACCTTGCCTATTAGATTTATAAATGATCATGAAACGAATTCAGAAATCTGAGGCCAACACCTAAAGAGGTTGTAGCGCCACTGATTTTTTTTTATTTTTTAGATATAATCTCATAATGTAGGTGATTTTGGGCTATGGATATTCTTAATACGCATTTCAACCATATTTCCCTTAAGCTTAAACAAATCAAGGCTTAAATATTAGTCATTGATTGTCCGAGCTGCGAGATACAAAACTGAGTTTTAAATTATACATTAACAATCTTTTTATTGTCACTTAAATAAAGTAAAACAGTTAAAGTTAACGATCTAAATCGAATATCGTTAACAGGATTTGAATGAGTAATTTTCAACTTCGTTCACGATTCGTTTAACGCTTGAATTATCCTAAACCTTCGTTAAGGGAACTTTTTTAGGTTACGTGTTTGGAATCTGTGAAATTATTTTAAAAATGAATGGAAATCAATTGAACAAAACACGTATCGTACTCGGGAAATATGAATTTTTGCTAGAAACACGAAATTTCTATGAAGAACTCTTGATGATGTCACGGGTTCATAGAACTTGGATGAGATGAGAATATTATATGAAATTTCGTTTATTATAATAACCAAATGCGAGCATTTAATATAATTAAAAATTTCATAAGTCAGAGTAAATAAATCGAAATGATTTAATTCATATAAGCAAATATGGAATAGCCGATAGCGGCAAATGTCTTTGAGAATAATTCCGCACAAAGTAAACACGCGCCCCGGGAGATGAAGTGTCTACAAGAAGTTTCATATCGCGATATGAAATAAAATGTTGAATAGTTTCACAGTGGCATACAGACGTTATGAACTCATGGAGCTAAAACGAGCCGTTTTATTTAAATAATGATAATATATTTATATAATATTTACCGACTAAAATTCGTAATATAATGATGCTTAACCAATTCAAAAGGGCATGTGAAGATACATATCAGAACGAGTGTTTGACTAAACTTAAGAGGGCTAATAACGACGTGTATCTCGTTCGTATATAATAAGTTTCTCATGTAAAAACATACATTTTCTTGGAATAAAAAATAAAGTTATTTAAACATTAGAATAATTATAATAAAAGCCTTTTTAACTTCCTATCATAATATCCTAGCTTCCTTTAGTACCGTTATAGGAACCTCACGGATCAAAAGCTTCCTGCAACCTTTTCCAAATACCACCATGTCCATGGCATATCTTCCTCCATCGCTTACTGCTGACGCTTATTTTTCTACTACTGTCCTTATTTGGGGCGTCTTTTTCTTCTTCCCTTGGTCCTTTGGAATGGAAAATCAGAAATCACCTCAACTGTTTTTATGTTTTAATTAAATAAATAATAGAATACAAGCAAATGTAAATTTGATGACATGAATCCATAAATATTAACAAAGTAAGTAACTAATAGGTACTAAATACTAATACATACTTCCGTCCCATTAGTGATTATCTAACGGAACCTATAATTTTTTTAGGAGTATTGTGTAGTATCTTACTATTAGAAACCATGTAAACTTTTTTTAATTTACTGAAAAATGATTATATTCTGTACTCTGTTCTTACAGAACCTCGGACACTTAGCATGTAGGCATGTAGGTCGATATGTTTCATTAACATTCACTTATCGAACTCAATATCACACCATACGTCCCAATATTCTTAAAACCCTCCCTTTGCTATTAAGAAAAATACTGATATTATTTTTGTAACGACAGGTTATTTTCACATTCAAACGCCCAATGTGTCACGTAAAACGTTTCGACTCGAAGTAGCGAAAAAACATTTTACTGAGACTCATTTGTTTTTCTTTTCCCAACTCTCACATAAAATAAGTGCGGAACTCTCAGTCTGCTTTGAACTATTTTATGCTTAAACGCCGTTAGCCGTTTGGCATGTCTGTTGACAATAATAATATGCTACAACCTTAACTCTCTATTTCCATTATATTTTACGTAATATAAGTTAAGTAGGAACAAACCGTGATTCATGTGGTATCAAATTATTTCACTATAATTAGTATTATTACTATTTTCTTGTGTAACCAAGTCCACATTTCAAGGATCGTCATGCTCACTTAAATGTCATTGCTTGTGGCGGCATCCATGGGTCGGATTGTCTCTCTCCTTAAAATTTGGTGAGGGGGACGATGGCTGACCATGCGTCATACTCGTGAACGGGTGCTACTTGTGGTGACTGGTCGTACTTGAATTCGTGTATGCGGTAATATAGTTGTTTATACTACGTATTTCCGTGTTGTTCTCACGAGTATGTAAGTGCGTGCTCCTATTTCACCATGCCTCCTGCGGATAGAGGACAAATCTTTGTTTTTAATTTAATTTATTATTGTTTATTACTCAAGATGTCATATGGAACCATCACACTATGGTTGCAGCTCCTTACAAATATTGTGTAAAAAAACTTGGCGATTAAAAAGAGTGGCGGAGTGTTTATTGCCAGTTCTTTAATGTATATTTCTTTTTTTTGACGTTCATAAGTGTACATTATGTTACCTATATAAATAAATGATTTTTGACTTGATTTTGGCTTTGAATATTTAAATATTTAACAACTTTTTATACCTACAATACATAAGTCAAATAGTTTTTGAAATTCAAGAGAAACTAAACGGTAAGTTCGAATTTCAAACCTTATCCACAAATTACGTCATTCTTTCCGTCTTTTTTTGTATAGAGGTATGCATGATTATAATCGTTTTTAATAAATATAATAAAAAAGCTGTTCACTATATATTTTGACGTAAAACATATGTAGCCTCGGGATAAACCGATTGATGGTATGGAGTCGCGTCGCGTCTATTCATAGTGTTTTTCAGTACACTCACAATTTGTGATTGTACTGAAAAACAGTCAACATAATTGTGTCAGTATATTAAAAACATGGTGTGCGCATGATCTTAGCTGTATTACAATGAACATTCTGCATCTTTGCATTGCTTAGTTTTATTTAAATTAGATTGATGTGTATCTTCATAAAACCATAAATTTTCAAGACCGTTGACGTATAGATAGTTACATAGTTTATAGAGTTTATAATGCTTTGTTCACATAACAATGGTGGAGGAAAGGGAAGAGAATACGTGGAGGTCAAATCAAAAGATGGGAGAACAATAGAAGAACGGAGAAGATATCCCAAGTACAGAGAGACGTGACACCTGACAAAAGTGGTTGCTAATAAATTTATTATTTCGCTACGTGAATTTGATTTAAGAATACGACCGTACACTGTTTTATAAGAATTGCTTGGAATTTTAAAAGATCAGCGAATAAAATACTTTTATTATTATTATAAACAAAGTATATCTTGTGAAACCGGTTTAATAGAGATTATTTACAATTATCGAATTGTTCTCGGGAAATTTATTATCATTATCAGTTTTAATCAATTAGTGTTACTATACTGTACACTACTATATTTGTTACAACCACCGTCTTGAACATATATTTATATATGTTTTGTGAACAATATTTTTCTAATAGCTTGCCTAGGTGATCGGAAATATATGCCTGACACCCGAAATTTTGGGACTAAGGCATGCTTTAATGATGCTTTTCCTTAGTGTACGATTGAGTGCTAGCCCTCATACACAGAATTATATGGGTGGATTTTCCATTGGTACAGCCAGGATTTGGAAGACACTAGACCAACAGCTTATTCACAATAAGCGAGTTTTTAATACATTAGATAAAGTCTAGAAACTTTTAAAGACTAGATCTTGTTTAGAACTCTCTAATTGCCGTTTACAGAAGCTAGACTTCTCAATTATTCGTTTCGTTAAGGCGATACCTCGAAATGCAATTTACATCTAAAATTAGTCACCATTTATGTCACCGGCGCTATAACCCTGAAGGTGGGTACTGTCCAACCTAACAAGGTGTAATGTAACATGTGACACAGCGAGCATTTGCGCAGTCAGTACGTCGTGTTACGGGGGAACGAGCGGCTCATTGCTCGTCTTAAGTGCTCCACCTGGCTGTCGGTTTTTTGTCGAATCTTTTGAGTGTTACGCGCTTCGGTCAGTACGCCCTTGCAATTCATCGGTGATCTTGAGTGTACTAACGGCGAAAGCGGAGTTCAGAGTTTTGACGAGCATGTTATGCCGATTTTAAAACAAAGCGTAACATACTCGTTGCGTAATACGCTCGATGCGAATGTTACATTACACCTCGTAACGTTGGTCAGTACCTTTAGATTCATACATATTATATGAATACGATACGTAGCAATTTAAACTTAAAAGTGGATCAAATAAATACTAAACTGCTGCCCAAAGTACAAAAAATGAAAAGAGGAAAGGATAGATAGTGTGTAGTTCTTCTTGCCCGCTCTACGCCCTTGATTTGCGAACTGGTAGTAAACGTAAATTTACATAAATTTAATTAATAAGTGTACTTGTTTACCGAGATGAATAAAGATACTTTGTTGTTCTTGACACAGTAGAGACAGGAATGGCGGGATTTAATGTCCTTTGCCAAAAACACAGATAGCTAAATATATTTAAATAGAAACGTGTTTAAATGTTAAAATATCCGAATGAAAAGGCTATTTAAATTTACGGTTTCTTATTATTATCGATTACTTAACCTTTAGTAAAAAAAATACCAGCTGAATTTATTCCGTTTTAACAAAAAAATAATGACAATATCTTTTCACACAGTTTTACAGAATTATTTCTTATATATACAGTGGTTTTTAGCACCCAGGTCAAAATATATAATTTTGAATTTGAATATTGAGTAACAAATACCAATAATGTGAAGATTTTTTGAAGAAAAATCTCTCCCAACCCCTAAACTATTCTATACCATATTCTCCAATTAGCTCTGATTGCTTTGATTTCGAGAAATTAACTATTGGTCAAACACTTGCACGTAGATTGACTGTACATCATTGAATAATAATGTTATGGGATGGAAATAGAGACCAGAATTGTGTCCGGAATTGGTTTACCGTTAATGTCTTATTGAGTGTACGATATCTACTAAATGTATTTCTGGACAACCTGGCTGCAAGAATCATCAGTATTTAAAAAATGGAAATTCATCTTTATAATATTAGAGTTATATGTGAAAGGGCTTGTTCGAATGTCCACAGACATATTAAGGAAGTTTATCGGCTACGAAGCCACACCCTTTCATACTAGTTCGTTTAGGAATGTTTGTTTGGCACGCGATTGCCTCTCCCTTTTGATATTTTTATATGTATAAGGAACTCTGAACTCTAAACTCGTATATACGAACTCCATAACACTACTGGACTTTTCTCAGCTATTACGCCACACGGTGGTGGTAACTTGCCTATTAAGAAAAAGCATAAAACATGCATCTAAAGCCAAGACCCCAAACGGTTGTATCTAACTGTCCGAGTAAATGATTAATATTTGTTGAAACTTGTGAGACTAACCGACGACACTCAAGGGATTTGTATGACATTTATGCGCGATTTAGACTGCAACATTTTCTCCCAAATTTATATGGGAAATGCATACAACGTGGGGTGAAAATAAATATACATTTTTGAGCGCTGCGCTTTCTCATGTGTATGTCATTTTCACATGTGTATATCCTTTCTATAAGATATATTCATAAGTATATGATTGTTGTCAATTATTAAACATTAATTTTTATTGAACAGGGGGCAAGCGGGTTAGAGGCTCACACGATGTTCAGTGACACCGCCGCCCATATCGCAATCGCCGCATCGCATTTCGAAAATTGGTAGCGCCTTGGGATTTTAGTGCGTATGCAAAATACATTTCCCCAAGTAAAAAGAAACACCGCAGCCCATGGACACTCCCAATGCCAGAGGTCTCGCCAGAGCGTTGCCTGCCTTTTAAGAATTGTATCCCTTTTTTGAAGGACCTGAGTCGAATTGGTTCAGAAATACTTCAGTGGCAGCTGGTTCCACAAAGTGGTGAAGCGTGGCAAAAACTGCATTTTTTGTTTTTTATTGTTAATGTTTGCAGAGCATAAATAAAAAAACAGAAACACAATGCCATTTGCACATAACACAATTAAACTTCTGCTGTAATTAATACGAAAGTAATATTTAAATTATTTAAATTGTGTTTGTTTTTTTGTGTTAAAGGAGGCAGACGGACAGGAGGCTCACCTGATGTTAAGTGACACCACCACCCATGGACACTCGCACTGCTGGCAGTGCGAGCCTGGGCTCGCAAGCGCTCTGCCGGCCTTTTATGATTTGGTACTTGAAAGACCCTAAGTCGAATTGGTTCGGAAATACTTCATTGGGCAGCTGGTTCCAACTTCCACAAAGTGTTTGTGCGCGGCAAAATTCTCTTAAAAAACGCTCAAAACTAATGCCACACAGCGCCCAATTTTGCATTAAGCATACTCAATAGTTAAATTCAGTCGTCTATAATATGATTTTATTTAAACCCAACCAAAATTAATACACAAAAGGTAAGTTATAGAAAACTTAAAAATCCAAAATTTTGTTCACGAATCGTTTTGCAACACAAAATCTTTTTACCAATAATGCCGACTTGATATTCCACAGATGCCACTAACATTGAATATTTCCAAGAATACCTTTAGCTTACCTTGATCTAGATACGATTATGACAAATGGAATAGATTACAATATTATAAATGTATGAAATACGTAGAGAAATTTTGATGGAGATAATCCGTCGAAAAGAGAGTATCACTTACCATCGGGTAAGCCCTTCGGCCCGTTTAAGGGGTTAACCCCCCTCTTTTAAAAAAATTTTTTTATACAATTCGATTATAGCAGTCATACATTTTTACGATTTGTTTTTAGCCTCAAAATAAGCTTCAGTTGCGGCGATTGTGCGTTGTGTTATCGATCGGCGTTGTTAAAATCTAGACCTTAACCCAGATTTTGGCGTTGGTAAGTCAAAAACGTATTGGTTCGGCTAATTTGATTGATGATTCAACGAAGAGCCATTGGAATCGACGACGACTTTCCAAATGGCTAAATCCCTTGGGATTACAGATGTGGGGTCTCTCTGCTTCTTCTACCGCATTTACCATGGAGAGTGTCCAAAGGAGTTGTTCGGACTAGCTGCAGCTGAGTTTCATCATCGGACGTCAAGGCAGAATACAAAATATCATCCGTATCACCTTGACGTCCGTCGATCCACAACTAAGCGATTCTTAAGGCAATTTCTGCCGCGCACCACTACTATGTGGAACCAGCTGCCCACGGTGTAATTTAGCATCAGGCAAGCCTCCTGCCCGTCTGCCTCCTGTAACATCAAAAACAAAATATCGATTTCGTTGCCATGGAAACGTCTTTAGTAGGCCGTATCCGTTTTTGCTGAAATTAAAATATATTGTATTAAGAATTAATATTAAAATATTAAATAAAGTGTTTAAACCAAAGTTGAGTCGTTATGGAAATAGTGAGCAAATACGTCAACTGCCAGTTAGCAAACTAATATTGAACATGAATATGCAGCGAGATTGCAAATTCAGTTTTGCATAATTATAGCTGTTTGTGTATTTTTTCGTAATATCGGAAAATTAACGCTGACATTCCGTTGTATTTATCGTCTTCCTTTGAGGAACTTTCAATAAATATATGACGAAAAATATGTGTACAATTATTTTTGTTGCAATTTAATTTTTTTAAGGCCACAAATAATAATCATGTTTACATATACATCGTTGATAGGTATAATGAAGTTCATCGAGTTTCTCTAGCCTCTAAGAAGCTTGGTGTGTAGCACGGCGAGGCGGTACTTCACTCCGGTTTGCAACTCTATAAAGCGGAAATTGGCACCACATCTAAACTCTGGGCGGAAGCAGTACCAGTAGGAACAGTAGAGATGTGGGAAACTTTCTCCTCCTTTGCATCTTCTAACGCATTTACCAGTGATTTGGGGAATGCTCAGAGGCGTTATTCGGAACAATATTATATAATAACAATAATAATAAATAGTTATATTTCTTTAGCGTAACAAGATAATCTTTTGAAAACTTATTTCTTTCGCCTTAAAAAGTATTTAATACATTGAAAATATTATTATAACGCGTTATCTAGTTAAATAAAGTTTATCACAAATGGATATTTGGATATTTTAAAATGATGAATTTGCTATCTTCAGGGTGTCGGATTTTTGTGACGGACGCACGCATCGAAAAAAATTTAACTTATCATTACTCCCTAACGCGCCAAAAAATTTGTACCTCAATATTTATTGAGTCAATTGAGTCAGTCAATTTTAAATTAAACAATTATTCAATGTTAAATTTATTTAATTACATAAAATTTTACCTTAGCCGATTATTCGTAATTCAAATTAGCTTTAAAATGCAAATAGCGCCTGAGATAAATCTTGTTCAGATTCCTCGAGCGCTTTAAAAAATCCTAAACGTAAATCGAAATGTTTTAAATGGGTTAGAATATTCGAGAACGTTAGAGTGCCCTCGGGGAATTTAAGTGTGCATATAGGACGTGCTTCGGTCACAAAGGCAGTTTATTGAAAAATAATGCTCATTTTTTACTCCAATTTTTTAGATTACCATGGATGTTTCTACAAACCAATCATCAATCAATCAGACAATCGAAATATGCTAACATACTCCGATTTCAAATTCCGTAGAATTCTGACAGCTGTCATTGTTTAACATGCCAGAGACGGCAAACCTTTTTGACCGGGTATATGTTTTAATTTCAATACGATTCTGAACATCCGAGTATACATACATTTCATTTGTTAGTGGATTTATCATATTAAGTGCGCTGCTTCAGAGTAAAAGTGGTAATTAACGTAATTAACGACCCTTTTCATCACAAACAGTAAAAAAGTTAAGTTTTGAGTTAAGTTAAGATAACATTTTATTTTATTAAAAAGGTTAACTAAACCTGGAATTAGTAGGCAGTGCTGCCAGCTAAAGAATAAAATAAAGTATTTAAAGTTGATTCGATATATTGTTCGTGATATGGAAATATTGGTTATTTTTGTTTTACGTCACTTGAGTGAGTAAATATTTTTATCTTTTTTGTGGTTAACATAAAAAATACATAGCATTTTATTTATATTTGCCCTCAAATGGGTCAAATTTGTCCCTTTTCGGTGCAGAACTTTTATAGTAGCAACTTATGAAATGTCAGAATTCTACGGATGTAAAATCAGAGTATAAGATTTCTACTGGAAAATAATGGCCGTGTTCTATGAATAACAGTAGTTGTCAATTTGGAGGGGTTCCGCAACCCATGTGTTTTGTATGACAGGTGATGGTGAAGGACAAGGTTGTTTGCGAATCAAGGCCTAGAGAACCAGGGTGTTGCACATGGTTCCGGTGACCCCAGAGCTGGTGCTTTCCTCACTCAATGAGTGCAAATACAACAAGTATCGCAATATGGCGAGGAAAACTGCCAACTTTTTTCAAATAATTTTTCATTATTTTTATTACTGCTATGTAGTTTAAGGTAATTAATTGTAAATACTGTAAATTTGACTATTATGTTTAGGTTGTAATAAACATTTCATTTATTACTCCTCCCTCAAAGGCCGGCAACGCCACTAATAATGGGTGTCTATGTGCTGCGATGACTGCCCTTTTTAGGCGTCCCGCAGGCTCGTTTGCCCCTCCTAATATATAAAAAAAATGAATAAAATAAAATATTACCAAAAACACTATTTCTTACATTTAGTTCACCGAAACATGTTACCAAAATAATACAGTTATGTATATTAATTTCATATTATGTGATATATCCGCTAAACATATTTAAAGAAAAACACTTTTTTATGGATTATAGTTATGTATTATTGTATTTAAACTTATAATTATTTAGACATAATTTTAAATTTAAACCGACGTTTCGCGTGCTTTACAGCGTGCGTGGTCACGGTGACTGAAGACAAAGGTGTTAAATGTCAAAAAGTATTACAGCTGTAGAAAATGTTAAATTTAAAATTATGTCTAAATAATTATAAGTTTAAATACAATAATACATAACTATAATCCGTAAAAAAGTGTTTTTCTTTAAATGTGTAAAAGTTATGTTAATAAAAGACAATACTATCCGCTAAACATAACTCAAACTTTACTCATGTGCATATTTTATTTTACTTCAAACTGCTGTGAACATATTTCGTATAGTAGTTACCCTTCAAGTTCATACAAACAAAACGAAATCTTGTGTAACAAGAAAATACAAACTGTAGGAATTAGCTCGCAATGTAAACTACGATTCGCTCTCAGCGTCTTAATTACATCTCTTGAAATATTTGTTCTTGCATTTACCAATTTTGCTGCACGAAACTCGAAGCATTATGTAATGCAATTCCAATGTAACGAATACAAGGTAGACAATAAATGAATTTAACGTTTATTGTCTTGCATTGTTTTGAAGATACGAAGAAGATAAAAAGCGATATCAGATTGTCAGCGGAGGCTCAAACGGAGCATGCTCAACATTTTAAAAGTTAGTAAAAAAGTTTTTTTGGGTCTAAGAAATGTCGTTTTCCCTCACCGTTTGAGCGATGTTAATTGCGCACATAGAAAGAAAGTCCAATGGTGTACAACCGAGGAACGAATCTACGACCTCAGAGATGAGAATAGCTTTGACTCTGAAGGCCCAACACTGCTATTAAAAACCAGGATTATAATAAAGGGAAATATGCTAAGAATTTTAAGGTTATGCTCTCCTTAATTTCTTGCAAGAATTATTGTCAAATCCTATTCTTTTAGCTCATCAACATGGAGGTTGGCCGTCAGCCGGAATACCCGTCCACTTCCTATCGTTGCGAAGCCATGATTTATGCCTTCTACCAATACCCTGTCAAAATCTACCCTGGATCAACCTTCCGACTCGTTTAGGAACTCCTCGTTAGAAAATTTTTGGACAAAGCATGCAACGATAGCACCACATCACAAAATGCTTCTACGATCCGGCGGGTATTTTCTTTAATTCGCTTCAGGACCGTACGGCACAATTTGCCATACAAAAGAGAACTCGTTTTTAGTATTGTCCAATACACTATGGTCATGGTCAAATGATAATTTAAATATAACGTTTGCATGATCATAAATCATTTGAAGGCGCAGAAAAAATCGAGTTAATCATTTGGTATGAAATGTGTGGACTGCGATAATTGAGATTTAATTAGTTTTGAAGCATATTCCAAATTTGAATATAGTAATGCTTTTTTATCATCGATATTTTTTGTTTATTTAATCAGCCAGCAATAAAAATTAAATTAAATCTTAATTGGCCAGGAGTCAATAGCGATACGGACTTCAATGTCGGTTTTTAATGTCAGCACTACAAACGAATGCAATTAAATTGCATTCAAATACGGTAAAATAATTGGTATCGGTATCGTTGTAAATTATTTTTTTCTATATACCTATTTATATTGGAGGGAAGACTCACCAAGTATTTAAGCAAACTGTTAGGCCTTTAGATAACTATATATCTTTATTGGTTAATTTATAAAATTGGCAAAAATATGAGGCCGTTATTACCCCTCTGCAAACAGCCTCTTGGCATTTATCAGATTTTATGATTTGAGGTAATAAGGGAAAATCCAATGAATTTTTTTCCCCAGTAACTCGCAAACTATCGAACTGCGGTATGTCTGGCTCTTCTCAGACGAAACACGCTGCCCGCTGTTTGAAAAGCCAGAAGCAAGGGGTTGACGTGTTGCTGAAGTCTCCTTTCGTATCGTTCAGTTGATCTCACCCAACAGTGGTAATTCCCAAATATTTATGACCTTCAGCATTTCGTGTTACCCACTGTTAACTTCTATTAGCAGTTAACAGTGGGTAACACGAAATGCAATGAAAAGGTTAATTGAGGTTAGTACAAAGATAAATGTATAATTAGTGTGATTCAAAACCTTACAAATACAACAGACATCGTAACATATTCAAAAAAGAGTTGTAATGACCCTGAGGAAAAACAGAGAAGGCCCAAGAGAAACATGGGAAGATGGGATATATGGTGGAGGGAAAGGGAAAAATAGGAACATGGGATATATGGAAAATAAATGTCATCCTAATCAGGCGTAGTACTCGAACACAGGATATTAGATGTTAATTTGTTTGATCTGTGCACTTAGAGCTGCAGACATCGAATGAAACCCAATCATTCAAATGTTTAAAAACAGAATAGAGGTTTAACAACTTAAGAAGCAGGTGTTGAAATATAAATAATAAACTTAAGTGGAAATTGGCGGGGCGCATGGCCAGAAGAACAGAAAAGAGGACCAAAACTGGTGCTCAAGAAAGAATAAATGAAAAAGAGGAAGACAATTTAGAAGGTGCATAAAACAAATAAAAGAAACTGGTATATATGGCATATAGAGTAGCATAGTGCAGAGACGCATGGCGGGACTAAGAGGAAGCCCTGCCAAAAAGCACACAGATACCTAAAACAAGATTAAAATAAAAACGTGTTTAAAAGTAAAAGTGTATGAATTAAATGCTTTTATTATTAAATATGTTTAAACATAATATAAGTAATATTATATGCAATAGTTAATCGAGGCGTATCTACAAAACTTTTTCAATTATTTCCTAACAGGTCAACGGGAGGTTTACTTAAAATTTAAGCTTTACAGTTGAACCGGGTTTATGATATACCGCGAAGCACGTTCAAAAATATGTTTATTCATTAAGGAAGTATATTTTAATGATGCCGAATAGGCGTTATACGATTCTTAATTTAGAGTTTGTAGAGAATGTTTTCTTAAATTTTAAGAATATTTTGCTACGTTTTTATACCGTTTATAAACACCGATCTAGCCAAATTTTGAGTAATAAGTAATTTAAGTCTTACCTTATTTACTAATAAGGATATTCAACATAAGAAAGTGCCCAATAACACTACTTATAGTCTCTATAAAAGGGATAACACTGTGTTCTTTTCTTTAACTTACCACTGTTAAGGACTTACACTAATTAAGACATAGACATATCATTCATTACAAACAAAAGCACACACACATAAACACGCCAAATAACAATAATCAAAGAGAAAAAGTTAAATAAAATATAATGAAAGATATTTTTTTTTTTCCTTTTGCCACTCGGTTCGTCTCAAGTAGACACTGCCAGAGACAACATCAGCTATTTAATTTACTAGTCCAAATGGTTTTGTAATTTTCAGTCTTCTCACTAGGCCTGTAGTGACAAGGATTTGAATAACCTTTCATTTCTCATGAAAAGTGTTCAGAGTTGTTCGGACTAAGTAGCTGAGTTTCATCATCGGACGTCAAGGCATAATACAAAATACCATCCGTATGGACGTCCGTCGTTCGACAATTCTAAAGCACCAACTCTATTGGAACCAGTTCAACTTAGGGTCCTTCAAGAAAAGAGCGTACCAATTCTTAAAAGGCTGGCTACGCACTTACAAGCCTCATAGCAATGTGAGTGTCCATGGTCATACCGACTTAACATCAGATGAGACTCCTACCCGTTAGCCTCATTTTATATAAAAAACATGTTTTTAATACTTTTATTTTCTAACTTTCTAACTGAATAAGATATAGTAAAGTAGGTATATGCTAGTATTGGACAAATAAACTAATTTTTGGACAGTGCATGTAAACATTAGTTTAGTATAATACATAGTAGTACCAAATACTATTTATTCAAGGTAGTCGTCTAAAATGGAACATACACAATCTTGTTACTTAAAGCTTGAATATCATTTGTAAGCATCTGTCAGCTTATGTGTAGGTGACGATCACTTAAATGCTGGGAATTTTGCAATTGTTTACGATTTGTAAAATTACAGACATTTCTGTATGTGTTTATTTGTTATGTATATTTGTTTAATTATAAAATATAATTAATAATGGATAAATAGACAACAAATCTTTAAAAGTTTGTTCTCTGGGACAAACAATGTTTCTTGACCTTTAATGCTGGCAGTATGTAACGATGTATTACGCCGCTTTTATTGTATATTTTATTATGTTGTCGGTGTCTTAATTTTTACTGTGGACATATACCCATATTTGTTAAAAATTAATGATAAAAAATTTGCATTAAATTCTAATATACTCTTAGATCTAAAAGCACAACATCGCAATATCCTAGATTACCATCATCAAAATACCAGACGTGTATTTCGAGTGAAACTTCTTTATGACCTTATTTTTCGAAAAATAATCTAGTATATGTATTGATAAAGTTTAACAAGTCTTTTATTATCATAGAAATTAATACAAATAATACAATTATTTAATTTTACCTTATTACCAAATTTCATTAATTAAAATAGAATTATAACAATCATTGTTATTGTTATTGTTATTATATATATTTTTAAATTTTCTTTTGAATTGAATGGTAGCAAATTAAAACAAAGATATCTTATTCATTTTCATTACGCGTGTACACGAGTACAGGCACACATTTTTTGATTTTAAATTTGTTTAACATTGATAACTAACTTCTGAAGAGAGGTAACTGTATGTTGTATTGTCTTTTATAAACATAACTTTTACACATTTAAAGAAAAACACTTTTTTACGGATTATAGTTATGTATTATCGTATTTAAACTTATAATTATTTAGACATCATTTTAAATTTAAACCGACGTTTCGCGTGCTTTACAGCGTGCGTGGTCACAGTGACCAACGATATACATTAAATAATAAATTTAAATTTAAATACGATAATACATAACTATAATCCGTAAAAAAGTGTTTTTCTTTAACTGTATGTTGATTTTGAAGGCTCTAAGTTAACCCGTGAATGATATATAGTTTTATATTTCTGAAATATTTTCAAAAGTCTTTCCTGCTATCAAAAGGATGCGATGTGAATAGAAATGCATTTTTGACGTCAAATTTCGAAGTAAGTAACAAAAAGAGTGCGCAAAGCGTAAAAAAAGAAAAATATTTTTTATTCAATTTATTAATTATAAAATTTTGGTGGTTAACCTGTGAAAAGTGCTTCGCGCAGCCATTGTTTGGTATCACCAAGTTTGCCCCACATCGGTGAAGCATTTTATTAACAAGGTTTTTTAGTACCTACAAAAGACGAGCTCCCGTTTTTTCATCAGTCTTTGATGTTAAATCTTTTAGATATTTGTGTGACAGCTTATCAAGACCTAAGCTGAACATTTTTACAAATAATTTATCACATTTATAATTTCTTTCGTTGACTGAATTTCAAGGCACGCCTGGCCATCTGTGGGAGATTTTAAGAATTTTTCTCTGAGCTACTTTGACGAAAGGGATGCAAGTGTATGCATCAGGGATTAGAATATTAATTAGGAAAAATGTAAGGGCATGCGAATTAAACTCAATTGTCCTCAAGTAATTTTTTGTTCTCCTTGACACAATATTAAAAGAAAAAAAAGAAAGAAAGACACACAATATTGCTACGCCAAGTTCCAACATTAAATCTTATCCTGAGATCTTTTCAACTGTCCTACAGTTACTATTAGTTTTGTCTTAAATACTGAAACGATATTAGCAGCATTCAAAGTCAAAGTCAAAAATAATTGATTCATATAGGCAACATAATGTACACTTATGAACGTCAAAAAAAGGAAATATACAATAAATGAATCTAATTTTACATTTACTGCCAAATTCTCAAATCAAGGGCGTAGAACGGAAGAGAAGAACTGGCTATAAACTCTCCGCCACTCTTTTTAATCGCCAAGTTTTTTTACACAATATTTGTAAGGAGCTGCAACCATCACACCATGTTCCATATGACATCTTGAGTAATAAAGAATAGTAAATTAAATTAAAAACAAAGATTTGTCCTCTATCAGCAGGAGACATGGTGAAATAGGAGCACGCACTTACATACTCGTGAGAACAACACGCAAATACATAGTATAAACAACTATATCACCGCATACACGAATTCAAGTACGACCAGTCATCACAAGTAGCACCCGTTCACGAGTATGACGCATGGCCAGTCATCGGCCCCCTCACGATATTTTAGGGAGAGAGACAATCCGACGCATGGACGCCGCCACAAGCAATGACATTTAAGTGAGCATGACGATCCTTGAAATGTGGACTAGGTTACACAAGAAAATGGTAATAATACTAATTATAGTGAAATAATTTGATACCACAAGAATCACGGTTTGTTCCCACTTTACATTTTTTTTAAAGTAGATGTATTATGCATTAATAGCCTACGATTTTTGCGAAAATAACTCGAAAAAACTTATCGATAACAACGAACAAGAGAACCAATTCCGCGTTTAATCAGTTAAATAAAAAACAAGCTTCGAAGCGAGTAATTGAAAAGCCAGTTCTTCACTTAAGCTCCTATTTTTAAGCTGTTTTAAAACAGCGTACCGATCGGCTTTTACGGATTAAGCTGTCGTTAGCTTTCGAATAAGCTAAGCCAGTGCCGGGACAGCTTAAGTGACAGATTTTATATTTTTGATTTTATGCCAAAGTGAATTAAATAAGTATAAAATTTCGTGTATTCGCAATATTTGTATTTGTAAGTGACCATCACAAAAGCTTTTAGATAAAATAGGTTTTGATGATGCCACACCTGATGTTAAGTGGTACCATCGCCCACGGACACTCACATGCCCGTAGCCTCGCAAGAGCCTTGCCGACTTTTACCGTATTGGTACGCTATTTTCTTGAAGCACCCATTTACATTTACCTACCCTTGCACATAGTGGTGGTGCGAGGGAAAAACAGCCTTAAATACGCTCAGATATGAAATGACAGACGTCGATACAGAGGGTATTTTGTATTCTGCCTTGACGTCCGATGCTGAAACGGACTTCAATCAATTTCGGATGTTCGGACTAATACCTGCAGCTGACTGCTGGTATTAGTCCGAACGTCTCCTCTGACCAGTCTCCATGGTAAATGCGATGAATACGGTGCATACGTAGAGGCGCTCTAACGATTTTAATTAGCTTCAAGACTAAAACCAACTATCAGAGAGGCCCTAATCGCTGTAGATGACTTTGGTACTACTGGTGCTACAACTGATGGTCTTCACACGAAGGGACGTCGCGATGATACTAGTGAAATATCATATTCTGCCTCATCATCCGATGATGTAACCCACTCTGATACTATTTCTTGTGTCTTAATTCGAACGCAATATATCGATTAATCGCAAAGAAAAGTTTCGCGCAGGCTCGATGTAACCACAGCTGTTACGACCGTAAACTTTCTACGTACGTTGCAGCTGGCTTTTTAAAAACCAGGTCACGTCATTGGTCTGACCCATATCGACTTGATGACGTGTCTTCAAGGGGATCATTTCAGGCTCAGAACTTGAGTTAAAACAGGCCTAGTATCTTTTTGAACCTGTTGGCATCAAGTGTTAAACGCTTAGGTATGTACTGTGGAATAAAATCTCCGGATAGTATTTATAGGTATAGTCGTTTGATCATTCAAATAATAATGATAATTATGAGATACAACCTACAGTCTCAAGTCAAGGCAAAACGCATTTCCTTTCATACCTGTAATATGTAACCATAAATGCCACCAATTGTTCCACTTTACAAAGAAAAACGTTCATATGAGCATAGAGATCTTAAGCTTTTGTACTCTTTTAAGAATGAGAAATTAGCGCCAGACCTTGGAAGATAGAAAAGTGTACTTTGCATATTTTTTCTTTATATATAGACGAATTAACTGTATATAAAATATGATTAATAGACTTGGAATTTATTAGAGGGATGATCATAATATGAAATAGTTAACTACTTTCTGTGATAGTCTCGTCGACCACGATTGTTGAAAAATTATTATGTAAATATTATTATGAATTTTTTTAGGCAGGAGGCTCAGCTGATGTTACATGATACCGCCGCCCATGGATACTCTCATGGCTAGAAGGCTCAAAAGGTGGCATGAAAATCGATCACTATGATCAAGTTGTATATTCTAGTATTTTTATATTTAGAACTCGTGTTTCGTAACAGTACAATTAAGCAGTGTGAATAAATACATTTTATTTTGGTGTTTTTTAATCATATACGACGGTCATAGTATTTATTAATAAAATCTTTTTGATTAATTTTATTATTCACTACTGCATTTTAGTTATATTTTTTCGTTACGCCAAAGAAGTATAACTTCTAACGCATGTACATAAGTACACATACTCTTTTTTTTCGTAATGTAAATGAACAGTTACTGAAACGGTAAACGGTAAAAATAATTTACATAAGTAGAACCAATTCGACTTAGGGTCCTTCAAGAAAAGAGCGTAGAAATTCTTAAAAGGCCGGCAACGCACTCGCGATCCCTCTAGCATTGAGAGTGTCACTTAACATCAGGTGAGCCTCCTGCCCGTTTGCCCCCTCTTCTACAAAAAAAAAACAAAAATCGTTAGCTACAAGGCTTAATCTGCTTAAATAACAAAATTATTTGAAAAAATTATAAATACTAATCCTTTATTCATAATGAAAACTTTACTTAAACGCAATTGTTTTATGAATACTGGTTTATATTTCAAGCTTTTAAATCTTACCCCACGGCCTAAATAATCCACGCATTTAATGTGGTATTATCTTGGTTAAGTTTCAGAGGGTAGTTAGACCATTAGACATGGCTTAGAGGCTTTAAACTATGGTAGTTAGAAATAATATTCCAAGTTTTGGAAGACGCTTTTGTGCGTGAGCATTTAAGTTATTAACTACGATTGATAATTTTCAACTTTGGAGTAGTTTTGTATTTATGTAAAGTGACATAATATTGTTTGACGTAGATTCATGAATATTATTTATTTTAAAAATAATACATACAAAACACAACAGACACTTACAGAGAACAACAAATGTGTACAATCTGCATGTGCGATAATGCGACGGTATCCCTTATCGTGGTACTCCCTGATAACGGAACGGATGATAACGGAAGATGGTCTGGCCATCCACCAGTGGCGGTATAATTACACACCTGATCCGGATGAGAAGAGCATACGACCTTGGAAAAAATTCCCTAAATGTCCCAGGCAGAAGGCAACTGGAAACCACTGCTCAATATTCCGTAGTAGTCAGTAATCATGAAAAAATCTAATAATAGATGCTGCAACTGGCACAGGATATGACGCGCTTCGACTGTCGGCCTCCAGTAATGGAGAGTCACGAAAAGAAGAAGGCCACATTGTAAGGAAACATTTCTCATTACAGACAGTATATATAAATCAAATATATATGAATGATTCGAAATAAAATTGCCTATTTACAAATTTAATATATTTATTTTGTAATAATAGTGATAAGGAACCACTCAAGCGAAACCAATCAATACAAATTATTAATTATAAGCATAGTCCGTGTAAAATTCAGCTATATTCGTTTGATTTGGTTAAAAACTATATGATCAGGCGATGGAGGCCTCATTTAATGACGTAGGGTTTCTACTAAAATCTACAATTTGAAAGGGTGCATGATGTTAGATGTTAATAATAATAAAACTCAGCTCCGTACATCTATTCAGAACAAATCATAAACAAAACACATTTCATCAAACCCGTATCGCTCAAACCCAACGGGACTCGGATAGGGCTGCCACTGTTTTTCTTTTATACATACTTCTTTGGAAAGAAACACCGACTACACCACATCATACACAACAAAAACCTACATATAACTTCTGCTTACTCGGAATACTCTTGCGGTTGTGATCGCTATGTGCTAATAGACATATAAATTATATAACATATAACTTAGAAACCCACCATTTTCTTTGACCAACGCTTTCTCCGTCCTTTTCATCTTTAACAACTTTCTTAAAAAATTTCACTAACGATTCAAACCTTTAAACTTTCACTAACGATCCTTAATATCTCCTTAACCTGTGTGTAACAGACAGAAATTATTGTCCATTTGTACATTGTAAGTAGCATGCCAAACCAGCCGCACACTATTAGTATTTCTGAACTAATTTCATTTTTAAAGAAAGTACGTTTCAATTCTTAAAAGGCCGGCAACACATTTGCGAGCACTAGCATTGAGTATCCATGGACGGCGGTAATCACTTAACCGCGCCCGTTTGTCCCTTTGTTTGGCTGGGGAATCCTATATATACAACACTTGCTTTTAAAAAAAACTAAACTAACTTTTATTGTATATAATAAAGATTTTTATTTTTTTTCTTTCCTTTTACTGTATATGTAATTCTTATGAAATATGGCATAAATACAGTAGAGGAACAACAATTTATGGGTTCTGACTTCTCATTCCGACTCTTCTCAGTCGGCAATAAAATGTGTTTGTGATACACATGTCTTTCATTAAACTAATTAATAGTTTGTTAGTTAAGTTTATTAATTGGTTTCAGGAACCAAATTTTATTTTTAAAAAAATATTTTTATAATTTTTATTACTATTAAACGTAAAAGTAAACAAAGTAATGATTTAATCATTATTTTCACTAAAAGTTCGGTATCGGGAAAACCGAGTTGGATATCAATATTTCAAATCCTGTAGTAATTACATTAATTAAAAGTATCCAACTATCTAAGTTCTTCGTTAGTTAAGCTAAAGATTAAGTAACAGTAAAAGTAGCATAGACAATATCTCATGTGGAATAAACGTAAATAATTGGAATGCGGAAATCATTGGACAGCCCTTCAAGAGGCTTCGAGAAATAACCTCAAAATGAGAAACACACTCAAAATTATACGGCGGGATATTTGCGAAATGAGAATCGTTCCCTCGGCCTTTCTTTGGATTCAGGGCTCGTCACAATTGGCCTTTTTTAATAAATAATCACAGTAAATTAGTTGTGCTGTTGACGAGTTTTAGAAGAGGAAATTGGACATTTCATCAATTACATTTGGGAATGTTTTTATGTCGTTACTCCGAAACCGTTTGTAACATATTATCATCATAACTAATTCTACGGCCGTGTAGTGTTGTGAACTCGACAATTGTAACTCTTTTGTACGTATATTAGATGTAGAATTGTCACAGTTAAAACTAATCTTGCTCTTAGAGAAAAGAAACATTGATAATAATAAACCAATATAAAGGTTTTTCAATATTATACTAATATATAATGTATTGTTAAACTAGTTATTGCTAACAATAAAGAAGCTATTGGTACATACTATGTTTGCAGGCACCACATCAATAGTAAGGAGAACACTGCAGTAAATATTTATTTATTTAACTAATTTTCTAAAGATACAGACAAAGATGAAATTTAAACAAAAAGGTTCTTACATTTACGAAACTGAGAAATTAAAAATATTAAATCAGTTAAACTAAGTAATACATAATTCGGCTGTGTGGTGTGATGGTGTGCGCGATACTAAACTGTGTTTTATTAGACTTTGTGTTGATGTGAGAAAGATGAAATGTCTTGAAGATCAATAAATACATGTCTACCTATTCGAAATAAAGAATCTTACAACACACAACTTCTACCAAAGTCACATTTAAAAGAATATGGACGGACACAATAAATACCACAAAGAACGCCTCGATTTCCGTCAATTTATACTAAGTTTAAATTTATAACAAGTCCTGAGTACACACCTCATTTCCATACCTCTTTACCAAGAAGCGGCACACGAATGTCAGTCGTTACGATTTGGAGAAATAATATTACCTTGTCTCACAATAGTTCACGAAAAACACACGAAACTTTAAATTATAATTTGAGGACGTAACTTTTAACAAATATAATTAACAAAAAGGTATAAATCAAAATAAAAATCCGTCTTAGATAATCCGAGTAAAACTAAACAATGACTACCAAAAATATGTACCGATCGGCCTAGTAAAAATATTATTATACAATTTTATTAAACTAAATTTATGTACATGAAACTACTTCCTACGCAACCGAATCAGTTTACATCTGAAAAAGAGAATGATCCAAGTTAAGAAGAAAAAAGGTTATTCTTTTAGTAAAACACACAAACAAATTGTAATATGTTTTAAAATCGTTCCATTCCTTTTAAACTTTAAAACGTAAATAACTGATATGGTAATTATATTAGTAAGTTTAATTAATGCAATTGCAGTAGATATTTTGGATTCACCGCTGGCCCTCGCTTAATTTATGTTTTAATTGATTTGTTTTGTTCCATTAGGCTTGTCTAAATAACTACATCTTACGTATTTTTGCACTTCTTGTGCGTACCTTATGCAACTTCATTTATTTTCTTACACTGGTTTCCTGGAAGAGATCGCTCGAAAGCGATAAAGCCGCCGGCTGCTGACCTTTTTACTCAAGTCAGGAGTATGTATCAAATTATAAATATTTCTTTAAAAACAACGAAGAATAAATAAATTGATTTATCTCCTATATATATATATACTTTCTCCATCGACAATACTTTTTTTATAATCAGGCACTTTACATTTTTTTTTCTTTATGTCTCCTTAGGCCTAAATAAAACCTAACCTAACAATACATACACCGTTAGTATGTACTTTAGATTACTTTTTCTAAAATAAAATACACATTACAATAGTTTATTTTTACTATGATGAAAACATCGTCGTTCTATTTACATAGTGGATAGCTCCATTAATATAGCTTCAGCTATGTGAAGCCGTTGAAAAATGCAATCGAAAACGTGGAATTTCACAAAGCCGGCGTTTTGGATAAATTTCGGTGTTCTACTTTCGATCCATTCGAGTTTGTAGGCTCTCGTCAAAGTTGAAATGGAAGAGGAGTTTGTATATAAAGGTAAATGTAAGCACTCGTTCTTTTATTATATATATTAATTCAAAAGGCATATAAGTGACTAGTATTAATGGGGGATAACAATATCAAAATGTCCCTCCCGAGTTATATTAAATTAACGAACAGTGTTGTTGCTAATGAGTTAAAGTTAAAATTAGTTTTGTGTGAAGTTTATTTTGAGGATTAGGACCTAATTATGTGACCTTTATAACACAATCCATGTGATTAATTAAATTATTTTGGGAATTTAATTACTTATATTAGGAGAACTTCGTTTCACCTACATACCAATGTGGTAAAACGTAATACAAAGTTTTTAAAACAGACCAGAGAGATCGGACCTTAGACTACAGCTACACAAATTTCTGAAGACATCTATATTTAAGTATTATTTGCAAGTGACCATTTTCTATATCAAAGTCGAAAGATGTCAAATTTTTACCAGCTAGGAACAGTGTTTACTTATCATTTATGTTTCCCGTTTAAGGCTGCCTTGAACTTTCACAAAAATCATAATTAGCTAAATCGGTTTCGTCATTTTAGCCACTATACCATATTAGCCAAACAGTGATAAGTGAAAAAATTAGAACACATGAAAATTCGCCCATTTATAGTCAAATCAAATCAAAATTCATTTATTCAATTTAGATGCGTCTCAGGGCATGCTTTTGAATGTCAAAAACGTTTACAAAATTCGCGAAAGAGCAAAACTACGCCATCCGTTCGCAAGACTACCAGGAGGTCTTGTTCTGAGAAGAACGGGCAAGAAACTCAGCAAGTTTTATCCTCCCTTTACATACAATAATTCAAAGGAAAATGTCATAAACCACAACGTCATTTAAGTTACATAAGTAAAAAATAAAATAAAAATACTGTTCTGTGATTTACCACATTCACCATTACATACATATTCACAACACTTCCACATAGTTGTAGTTTTATTGGACACTTTATTATGTTAAATATCCTTATTAGTAAATAAGGTTTGACTTAAATTACTTATTCTTAAGTAAGGCTAATAATGTTCCATGATGTCTTAGTAAAGTAACATGTAATAAAAAAGAAGTAAGGCTCCCAGTACCGCACAAATAACATAATTAAATTAAACGCTTCAAGTTATTAAGCTTTCATTGCAATAAATCGAAAACGTCCCAATATCAATAATATTTCAAAGCCCTCATATTTTTGAGATCATAACATTTTACGAGTGACCGTACGTTATGCGTAATTTACGGACCAACTCACGTTTCGCTGACTGTTTACGTGACGTAGGTATTGGAAATCTTTAAGTGGTACCTTTTTAACCGACTGCACAGAAGTGTAGTTCTCATTAATTAATATATTTTACTATTACCTTCAACGGATTTGTTTTACTTTTTTGTAGAGCTAACAAACCGTTATGTAAAAAATAAATTTTACCAGAAACATATTTAATTTGGAAATAAAAATATAACGCAACATGTAAAGGCTCTATGAGTGAAAAACTGTATAGTTAATTTACACTTACTCCCGTAAGTGTAAATGTATATTTAAAAAGGAAAGCAGACTCACTGTGATGAAATTAATCGTTCAATAGCGTGAAAAATTTACGCGTTAAATGCGAAAATCTCATTTTCCACCACACTGATGCCAGAATTTTGTAATACTGATATTAATTTTATATTTTAACGAAATTTTTAACGAATTAAATTTAATGATTATTATATTAAATGTGATTATGTTTATTAAAAATAAAATAAATCAGTGGCGCTACAACCTCTTTAGGTCTTGGCCTTAGATTTCTGAATCTGTTTCATGATCATTTTTTTTTATTTTCTAGGTAAGTAGGTGGATCAGCCTGCAGTGCCTGACACACGTCGTCGACTTTTTGGGTCTAAGACATGTCGGTTTCCTCACGATATTTTCCTTCACCGTTCGAGCAAATGTTAAATACGCAAATAGAAAGAAACTCCATTGGTGCACAGCCCGGGATCGACCCTACGACCTCAGGCATGAGAGTCGCACGCTGAAGCCACTAGGCCAACACTGCTCTGTATTATGTTTATTAGTAATTTTAACAATCAAACATACAGTATTTACCATTTACAACCTACATATTAATACAAATAATTAAAAATTAATATAAATAAAATTAAAACAAACTTAAAAAGGTTGGTGCCTGTTGCGTATTATACTACGACTATATATTATTATATTCAGTATAAGATGCCTTTCGATGGTCAAAAAGCCTTTTTAAAAATATCTAACGCCACAGCCCCACACACACAGTGAATTTACGAAGCCGTCCGAGAAAATTGTCTTTCAATGACAATGTACATACCTTTGTTGAACTATTTGTCTGATGAAGGCGTGGGCTCTTGTCAGCGTCGATTAGGGTCATCTAATAAAGGAAAAACGAAAGACGTTTTTATTGTATACTGGTTAGAAAATACAATATTTTTTATTATTCCATTCGGCCACAAAATATATGTGAATCAAAATCAAGTCATTCTTGGAAAATAGTTTCCTAGATTGATAGTGACGTGACCAGGTGACGATACAAATGCTATTATTAAATTAATTCAAATAAAAATCTTCAGAGAGTAGTCTGTCTTGCTCTTACAACTTGATTACTTTTTTATTATAAATAATAAATTAAAATTGTTAGTCATGAGGTATAGGCATATTAGTTTAATTTTTTAATGTTTTTATGTAGGATAATTGGTGTGGGTATTATTTTGGAGTTCTATCGAATTAGTAGTCACTGTTAAGATAGAATAATGTAGTGGAATAAATAAATACTTCGATGGAAATATTGATGTGCTTTACAACAGTCTCCAAACTTACCGTACCTTTGTTTATCATGCTCTTAATGAGGTTTAAGATTCTTATTTAGTTTTGGTTATTACTATATATTGGTGGTTTATACTATATTTGTTTATTTTTTGTTTTTTTTTTATTTGTAGGTCTAGTCATTATTAGTTTTTAAAAGGCCGGCAACGCACTCGCGAGCCCTCTGGCATTAAAAACGATAGCCTACGACCCTACGGTTTCCTAATTTTTTACTAATGGCAATATTTTATCGAAATAATGACACTTGACCTAAATGTAACGTTTTGACAGATTGAATTAGATCATTAATTGCATTTTTCAGTAGTCTGTCATCTCTTTCTGTCAAATAGTGTTAATGCTGTCATAAATAGAGACGTAGTATGTGAGAATAACGTAATTCTTATGGATGTTCTCTTGGAGTGTCCATGGGAGGCGGTATCACTTAACATCAGGTGAGCCTCCTGCCCGTTTGCCCCCTGTTCTATAAAAAAATAAAAATTTTAGTCAATTTTTTTGCTTTATTTTATTTTTATTTTGTGGTTGATTGTTTAATTTCTTCCTTTCATAGATTGCTGTTTTGTATGTATGTAATATGGTTTAAATAATTATCATGCCTAAGTTTCTTTGTCATTGTTCTAACGGTAAACAAAGAATAATTCACTTTGTGAACAAAGCATACAGGTGGGAGATGCGAAATTCTACACTAAAATCGTCCTTCCAACCCCAACAGTGCACCAAAACTATATCTATATGAAGCCATTAGATTGTACCACACCTATAAATTATAATTTAACTCTTACTATAGAGACATAGACATTTTTTCCAAATAAAATGAACCCTATTTTTTAGTAGAGATTTTCAGTTGATAATTTATTGTAAAATGAAGTTGATTCTTTAGTATTTAACAAACTGTTTTCTGGAAATATTAAAGAACAATATAATTTATAAATTTAAAAGATTATTGCAGTATCTATTAGGGGGCTCCTCCTGTGGAGGTCCCAGTGCCTGTACCCCGGTTGCCCTGATATGACCGGAAAAGGATATAGGATGAGGAAAGCCACAACTTATACCTTAATCTGTCATACTGTTGACAGCAGTTTACACCCCATTAATTTTTGTAAACTTTTAATTAAAAGTTCAAGTTAACATTAAAAGAAAATCTTTAAGTTAACACAAGCTATACGAAGAACAGTTCAAACCGATTTCTGCCTGGATAAACTTTTCTATTTCGACGACTTTGCTATTGTTAAAGAATCTTTAATTAAATTTTTAGAATTAATTTTATCCTCGACTTACTTCTTTGAGCTACAGCTATTTATTCTCAACGTTTTGGCCAGTATACTAACAAATTGCCTACCTTATGTAATTTACTCACAGTGGTTGTCTGGAAGAAATCGCTCTAAAGCGATAAGGCCGCCAGTTGCTTATCATTCAAATTATGTTTAATATATATTTTTTTCCTTTTATGTAATGCAACGAAGTGTTCATAAATAAATTGCGGTGTTAATATTTTTTTCATAATTAGTTACTAATATTACAATGGACTAAGAAAACGAGGCGGTTAAATTAAAAGATGGGAGGACGATCTACCAAAAGGATGGAGGTCATTGGGGGAGGCCTATGTCGACAGACAACCTGACCAAAGCGAATAAATTATTATTTTCGCTATATAATTACAAATAGATTTAAAAATATTACTGTTTATAAGAATAGCATTTAAGCTAAGCGAATAAAGGGCTTTTATTTTTATTATTATATTCTAATATTACGTTAGGTTTATATTAGTTGAGAATAAAAACCGCAAACGAAATGTTAACAATCATCTTACACCCGTAGCCAATAAATTGTAAAACAACAGGTTTGGTAGTGATTTAAGAGCCATTTAGTTTTTCATACATTCATAATAACATTCTCGTTTCTGAGAATGCACATTGGCCCGCTACACTTATGTATAGGTAACAGGTGTGTCTTTTTATTACCCCTAACTTTATGTTAGTTATAATCTCTTATTTTAAATGGATTAAGACAGTAGTCATAGTAAAAAATAAAGTGTGTTTTTTGTACATCCCTCGAACAAACGGCATCCAGTTTAACTATTTTTGCGACGAAAATGTATATACAAATTTAGACAACTATAATTAACAATGTACCTCCTATAATATATGATTCTGTGATGTATGTTAATTATGCTCCAATGCGCATCGCGGCTTCTTGCGCGCTTCGTGGTCCTTCGGTAAGCTGAAGGACCACGTCTCGCTACATCGATTTCAAAAATTTCTTTGATAAAAAGTAACTATTACGGCGCCTTTTAACTGTAGAAAAACTTCAGAGTTCGAGGGCAACCAATAATACCTAATAATGGTGAAATCGCGTGATTCTCAGATTTATAACTAAACTTATAATGTAGTTTCACGCGTCATGCAATGATATGAGAGACTTTCATATTGCAGGGTTATTTATATAAGACATTAAAATAACTCAACTTTAGCAAGATCGGCACCGGTTTTATGAATATAAATTATACTTGACAATTAATTAATTTTAATTATTTCTAACACACAAATATAAAATAAAATAAAAATAAAAAATAAATAAAGCCTTATATTTCTTGCATTCCATAAGTATTACAATTCAGTGTGCATGCAAAATAGATTTTAAAAAAATAATAATTTTCAGCAAGCAAGCATGGAGAGGTCCATGAAAGGTAAAGGCCTCCTCCAGAGAAGACCAGTACTCTCTATTCTCGTAACCAATGAGTGCCTGCTACTTTTATGATGTCGTCTACCCAGCGTGCATTTGGTCTTCCTCTCTTTCTTTGTCCTAGTGGGCCTGTCCATTGTGTTGTCTCTCTTGTCCATCTATTATCGCTTAGCCTCGCTACGTGACCCGCCCATCGCCATTTGAGCTTTTGTGGGTAATTGAGAGCGTCAATGGCTTGAGTTTTCTGTCTTATATGAGTGTGCAACACACAAATATACACTATATATATTCTTAATCCACATAGTAATAATGGTTAAAGAAAATGATTAATAGCAAATAGGTGTCCCTTGACTGTGTACATATGATACAGGCAGCATTTCTTCCTTTGCGATAGTTATTCGTTGAGCCAGTGAAGCACCAGCTATCTACCGGTCGCCAACTGAAAATTGTAATAAGTGCCTATGCACTTGAACCCCACGGCCCAAGAGACTCTATTACAAACAGAACATAAGTTGGCGCCTGGTATCTACCAGGCTTTCCTCGCTCAACGAAGAAGTATGGCAATACAATGGAAAAGCTAAATATAGCCAATATCAAATATACACTACCAAACTTTTTAAATTAGTTTAAATTTTCTATTTATCAGTTTTTTTTTTAATTAGTATTACTATGTATATCAGTGTGTTTGAATTAAGAAACATGTAGTTGGTAGTGTAATATTTGTGTGTTTGTGTTTCACATAAAAGATATAGTAGAAAATGCCTCATAATAAATAAATAAATATCTCATTGATTTCGTGATTCTCTATAGTAATTGATAACAGATGATGAATACCCTTACGGGTCGAATGTGAAAAGTTAGAAACAAAATTGGCACCTACCGATCCTAATGTTAATTTAATTTTGGCAATAGTTGAAGGAAACATTTGTTTGGCCTTAATTTGTTTAGTTACAGAATATTTTGGGTTGAGGGAAAATGGACTTGGAAGTTTATAACCATTATTATCTATACTAATTATGTAAAAATAATTGGTTCTTTTTTCGAAAAAAATTATGAAACAGTATTTTTTTTCAGTGGAATTTTTTCTAGTATACACCGACATGAAATAGAACATTTCGTACGATCAGTGTCGCTGGATTTTATTTGAATTCGTGGGTTCGATTTATATTAATTTACGAAAGCTTGCCAACGCTCACACTGACACATTGGTTTATAGGAAAAATTAAACACAACATTTAATGTGACATGCACTTATATGAAAACAAAAAAAGAATACATAAACATTAAAAAAGCAAAAAATAAATAAATTCTGTAAACTATAAAATCTAAAGAAAATTTGACTTTAAATCCGTGATTATTGACCAAAACACGTTGTCATAAAAGGAGGGCCAAATGGGATTATGGGATCTGGGGTTCCATTTCCCTGCAAAATAATGTATACAAATCTTCATAACAATGAAGCTATCAAAGTTACAAAGATAAAAATGTGTGTACCCCCATAACGCATACTTAGTTATAGAACTTTAAAGAACGACCCACGACTGAGCTGCGATATCTGTCTAACCACCGCTTAAGTGATCTCATTTTATACTGATCAGAGAAGGGAAGAAGCCCCCTTCTACCAGGAGTCCAAGTGCATTTCTGCTGGAAAATAAAGTCTGATTATTACTTATTTACACTGACGTCATTATTTAAAACCCTACTGCACACGCGTAAAACAATCGAACTGTTTTTTACGTGTGAAGTCAATCTATTTATTAAATAATTATGCAACCACATGCTAATCAAAGCATTCGTGTGGTCACGCAACCAATTTTCCCACTAAAATGTGTTTTTTAACGAGCTCAGTACGATGGCTATATCATGCATCGCAGCATTTCAGCTCGTATTACTCAGAATTTGAATTTTGTTATATTAAATATATTCCTATGTATTATATCCTTGGTAAATAGGTTGTTACTAACCTTACATTAATTAACATAATGTAGATATTCTGTAAACAACTAAGAGCGTAAACAAAATGTAAGGAATCATCACACACTTGAAGCCAAAGTGAGATCTTTAGCTTTTAACACACTCCAATTGTAATTTGACAATATCCGATAACATATCACGGGTCACTGAGATTTACGAACTCAATAAGACAATTTAGTTTTTTGTTAATCCCCTAGTATAGTTATGTTGTTTGTTATAAGCTCATGTTATAAACAATTAAAGTCGGTTGTAATCCAGCTTCAAACAAAATGTTTTATAATTTTTTTAAAACAATACTACGTTATGTTAAAAGAAATGTCATTTCATAAATAAAAGTATTTATACTATATTATACTAAACTTTATATTAAGTATACTAAACTTTTCATTATGTAACTTATAGTACACATAAATTACACACAGTTTTTCTGTAAAGATGTTAAGTTCAAAGATATTATGTGGGTAACAACTGAGGTTATTTTTTTTATAGCATTGGCTTGTAACTTAGAACATTAGGGGATTAACAAAAATCTAACTTGACTTAGTAAAGAGTTCGTTAAACTAACCCAAAAATCACGAGCAGACTGATAATTATCTATTTGTCTACAAAAATTAATGAAAGGAATTCAATTTCAGACAAGGACCCGTATATAGTTGAAGCGCCACTGGATTATTACAGCTAGCAGTGCAGTACTTATCTATGGAAATATGTACACGTTTTTACGATGCGAGTTCTGAGCACTTTAGTGTCGACGCTAAAAGTCAACTTGCCCGTCTCGAACTTTGTAAGAAGGTCACATAAAGTTCTCAACATTGAACACGGTAATTTTTGAGTAAACTATTTCAGAGCATATTTGGATAAGGTTATAAACCAAGTCACATTCTTTAACAGAAACGAAATAAAAAAAACGGTTGCCTGTAAAGTCGGTTTACTGAAGATAGTTGAACGTGACAACATCATAAGAAAATACTCATGGGCTGCATTTTTCAAAAGAAAATTTTAATTTTATTTGTTTGATAGATATTTTGTATGGATATATAAAGAGATGGAATAAATGGAAATCATATTTGAATTGATCAAGTTAAAATCATTTGTACACATAAATACAATTGCGTCAATTTTTTACGAACGAACGCTGCCGAACGCAGCTGATTGTGCATCTTTGTCGCTCGTTCTGCGCTCTCGCTTGCACTTCAAGCCTTAAATTGAGCAGAGGTAACGCCGCATGCGTCATATTTTTTCGTGCGTGCAGCCGGCTCCATCGAATTATAAGACGTTGTCACGTCAAAATCGTTCACTTATAATTGTGAATCCGATAATTAATTAGGAGTCGCATTGAAACCAATTTATCGTTTCGTTATTAGCTTCTTTAATGTTTGTCGGCACATAATAATCAAGATAATAATCGTGAAAAGTAACTTGAAAACCGAAATCAATTTTTCAAATCAAACTAGCAATTGTTTCGCCGGAAATATAACACAAATAGTAGTCAAATATAATATGATCAACGATTTCAAGGTATTAAATAATCCGACAAGTATGTTCCTAATATTAGCGTTACGCGGCGTGAATTTACATTTCTTAGGCATATGTCTCAGCATAAATTAGGTAAATCGTTATAGAGTATTCAAATAACAATGAGTAAGATAGGCCCGAGCCGAACGATTACATTTATAACAATAGCAATTCACGTTATTACATTGAGCCCTAGGATATTAAACTATTGAAGTAAAATGAAACTCTTATATGAACCCTTTTCTGTATTGCTATTTAATTTTCATGTTCAGTATTATTGTTCCAAAACATTGTCTATGAATAAAATACTAATGTCAATTATACTGTAGTTAAATGTTATTTAAAAAAATTTTAAATAATTATAATTATAGTTATCTGTAGACGTTCAATTTTTTTTAAGTAATAGGAGGCAAACGGGCAGGAGCCTCATCTAATGTTAATTGACACTGTATCGTAAGTCCGCTCATGCACACTCACATTGTCAAAAGGCTTGCAAGTGCGTTGCCGGCATTTCAAGAATTGGTACGCTCTTTCCTTGAAGGGCCCTACGTCGATTTGGTTTGGAAATACTTCAATCGATAGCTGGTTTAAGAAATCGCTCAATTGTGGAACGACGGACGTAAAGGTGATACGAGTATTTTGTATTTTTCCTTGACCTCCGATAGTGAAACTCAGGTGTAGGTAGTAGACGGAACAACTCCTCTGAACACTTTCCATGGTATATGCGGAAGGAGATGCAGAGAGACCCCCACTACGCAACGCCAAGGGATCAAGCCGCACGGAAAGTAACTGGTCGTCAACGATTCGAATTATTGCTCTACGTTGAAAACGGTCAAGTAAGTAAGTAGTTCTCCATGTGGGGTGAATTTGCGCTATATTATTACATGAATTGTATTTCTACACTGATTACAATATAAAAACATGACTCTTTTAAATTAAACAGGCTCTCATTATTCCACAAGGTTTAGAAATAATCTGCAAGCATAAAAAGGACAGGTACTACCAATGTATTACATAAGATACGGCCTTTAAAACTAGACGAAAAATTATAATATTAATATTCAAGTTAGACATTTTTATAATAATGTTAACGATGACATCTATTTTATTGGAAATTAAACTATTATATCTGCTACTTTGAATAGTAAGTTTACAGTGTAAATAAACAGTAAACAAATTAACTTCATCGTTTAAGTGTGTTTTAAAAGATGGCGCTAGAAACACAAATTTAAACTTTTTATTTAATGGACTACTGTCAAGAAATTTTGTGATATTTGGTCAATGTCATTTGTGGGATCGCCAAATGTCAAAACCATATGTACAAAATCAGAATCATTTTCGTTGTTTGTTATTAATTTTTATTAATAAGTAATTCGCCTGTGTGTGCCGTATGGTATCCAAAATTATAAAATCCTAACGTAAATACTAAAAAATAGTAATATAAATAATGTGATTCTCAATTAATTAAAATCGTAGTTATTTCCTAACATCATTTGAATTTATAATAGAAATATTAGATATTAGGCAGTTTCAGTATAGTATTAAAAAGTACCCGTAATCATGCCCAGGAAGCCGTGCTATTGGACACGTAGACTTGAATTACAGTTGGTTGAATTCGTCCGTCAAAAAGAATTTATTTGGAAACCTATTGGTAACACAAATCACCATATTCAACAAAAATATAAAGCCTATGCTGAATTCGCTTCAATTCTAGGGCCTGGGTTTACAGGTACCTATTAATTTTAAATACAACCTTATAACTTCACTTTAAGATAGCTGTCCCTTAATAATTATTTAGGCAATGTGACTATGTTATATAAGTAACTATGTTTTTCAGATGATATATCAAGCATTTTTTTCTTTGTAAGAAATAATTTTGTTTACTTGTAGCTAGATCTGTAAGAGATCGTTGGGTGAACATCAGAAGCACTTTCAATCACAATCTACGAAAAGTTTTAAAGTCTCAGGAAACAGCAAAATGTCCCGAAGAAGTGTACACTCCTTGCTGGCCATTATGGAAGCCTCTTCAATTTCTTAAAGACCCTTCTAAAAGTGAAGACAACTTTTATGAGGTACTATAATATGAAAATCAGTGTTTTAAAGTTGTGAAAGTAAGAGCAACAGCATTCAATAAAAGACCATCTAAACCTTTTTTATAAACTCTATCCTTGAAAAATTTCAAATACCGGAGAATTTAAGCTACTAATAAATATATATCTTAATTTTTTTCAGGAATATTCAGCCATTGAAAGCAGCTTAAAACCAGAACCAGATTTAAGTGAAACATTAATTAGTATACGCCAAAGAGGACAGCATATAGATAGACCCAAAAAGAAAACTAAAAAGAAATTTAAACAATGTAAAGACATACTGGACAACTTATTAATAGCAATGGCTCCACTAAACATGTCATCAGAGGGGTCTAGTTATTGGTTTTTTGGGCGTCATGTCACAGAGCGTTTGAATGCTATGAGATCAATTGACGCTACATGTGCAGGGCAAGAGATTTTAAAACTCTTAGAAGCAAATGGAAGTAGCCAAATTAATTCATTGGAAAGCTGAATAAAATTCAAATTAATTTTGGAATTATCTTGAAAAACTGAAAAGCTGACATCTAGGTGGGTTAAGTATTGAGAAAATAAGTTGTTATCATTATCATTATTTATGTTTCTCTACTTAACATAACTACAGCACCAATTTTCCTGAATCATGCTAAATCTGACTGAAATAAGATCTTAGACGTAATGTTTAGTCTTAGCTTATTACTGTCCAGTTAAAGAGACAGCAAATTCTTTTTTTTATGAAAACAGAATTGAGAATATCTAAATTTAAAAAATAATCCTAAATAATACTAAAAATGTGCGACTAAACACAATAATATGTTTTTACAATTTGTATGGGGAATAATATTTAGGTTTATAATAAAATATTCTTAGATTACACATTATAGTGAACATTTTTTGTAGATGTTCCCGCTACTGACACAACAGAGGGAGAAGAAAAAAAACAGTCACAGATGGATTTTTTTTTAATTTGACATAATACATTTATATTAAACAGATATCATATGTTTATTGTTTGCCATTATATCATTGGTACATTGATTCAGATGGGATGCAAGCAAACATTCATCCTTACTTTTGATACTTGTATTTATGCATCTATCTATATTCCTTTCCAACTTCTTTATTAATTTATCCTCCTTTGCATAAAACTTGGTGATTAAGCCAATAAGGTTATCTGTTAATGTTACAATAGGACGTACAAATATCCGTTTAAAAAAATTAACTAATATTGATATGAATTTGCCTTTTTAAACCCATTAGGAGCGTTTCAAACAATTGATATTTACATTAAAAAAATATTTCTCTAAAATTAACTAATTGTCATAGAAACGCTAAATAGGCTTTTAATTATATATTATTTCATTCAGTCCAATACCAATTCGCCTTAGGGTCCATAAAGGTGTACCAGTTGTTAAAAGGCCGGCAACGCACATTCGAGTCTGGCAGTGAGTGTTCATGTCATGGGCGACGTTATTATTTAACATCAAATGAACCTTCCTCCTGTTTGTCCTTTACAAAGTCTCATTGCACAGATTTAACTATTATTATATTTAAGCTGTGATTATAGACTTCGGAGACCATTAAGCTAAAAAAATACCTTTTACAACTTTCCCGTTCTCAATCACACCATTTCGTTTAAGTACGCAGGCGATAAGACACTCGCCATGTACTGGTGACTCCATCTTAGGTGACAATCTCTTGATCTCTCTCTTGTCATTTATCTGTACCTCTTTTAAACATTCAGACATGTTGCGTTTGAATTCTTGGACGTGTCTCGAGACTTCGTTTGGTATAGGATTGTAGGACCAATCTGGTTCTTTTTCTGTCGGGTTACCATATATTTTTACTAACATGTTTTGGAAAGAACCTCTGCACAAAGTTTTTCATAAATTCATATGACGGCCATTATTAAAATAATTTCTAATTTCTACAATTATACAGTTCCTCAAGAACATTTATAAATTAAAAAAGCCAATTTTTATTATTATTAAAGTAACCGAGTTTTCATTACATATATTCCTATAATTATTTTTTGTTATCTATAATTTATGTTAGATTACGAAATAAACAACCCAACTAAATTCGGCTGTCCGTAGTCCGTGGCTGTTAGATAAAAAATCTCAATCTCAATTCTCAAACTTCGTCGCTTGTCTCTGGTTCAATTACAGAACCATTATGGTGTTGTGTCAGATAAGGATCAAGCTTTTGGCTATTAATAAAATCAATGATCCACAATCTATAGATTAAAATCATAGACACTAGTATTGAGGGATGAATTTTGATAAACTAAGAAAAGTACCCAGGTTTATTACCTGTCGATTTTGTTTCCTTGTTAATATTATTTATTTTCATACTTCCCGTTTCCACGCCTAATACTTCAGAACCACCACAACTTGCGATCCGTAAAAAATATAGAGCCATAATTGCAAGCATTTTCACGGTTTGAGATGAAAATCTGACTAACCAAGAAATTTTAGCTGGCTTGTTATTTTTAACGATGTTAGTTATAATAGGCCAATAAATTTTATATTTTATTGCAATTTTGCTAATATTACGAGTAGTGTACTAACACTAACTCCAAGGTCGTGTATTCGAATGCTAGCCGTGTACCAAGAGTTTTCTATGTGACTACGCGGGTACGTAGGCTGATCACATTCTGAGCTACAAATGAAATAGACCAGTCTGCCCCATGCCCGGTGGCATAGCCAAGGGGGGCGGGCTGCACGGTGTCACCTTTTTTGGGGTGACTCCCACCCGGTCTCTCAACTTTAAGAACACTGTACAAAAAAAATCGCTGGCATAAAAATTTATTTTTCAGGGATTCCTCTATGTAGAATTCGGAGATCCCTGCAAAAGAGCCTAATGGTGTCGTGGGGGATTCCCCGTCACACACTCGCGATCTTTTAATAAATGATCTATGTCCTTTATCATACAAAATTTATTGCTTTTTACTTTCGATGGGGTGACATTACCAACTGTAATGTACTGCCCATGCCCTCACAGTATTATTAAAATTGTGGAGGAAAGAAGTTGTTTCTCCGATCAAAGGAAAGTTCTCCGTCAAGCTTTACTCGTTGGTCAAGCCGTCAGAACTTCGTTAGGGCGTTTCACGGCGTCATCGTAGTGATCATAGCCGTAGATTGGACATGTCGCTACAACTAGTTTGATTTATTTAAAAAATCAATTTATACCTACATATATTTCAAATTGGTCCCAAATCTGTTTGCGAATTAATAAAACCAATATAAATTGTAATAAAACTATATTTATTGGAGTAGTAATTAATATGCGTCTAATATTTACAATTTTCATAATATACAAATAACTTAACATAGAAATTACAAGAATGCTTGGTTTGACCTTAAGAAAAATTAGTTTTAGCACTTAGCATTATTTACTGAAAATAAGAACCTAATCCGAATTGCGTAATTTCTCTCAATTTAATTCGCCAATAGACGATTTTTTTGGGAGCAGTGCTGGCCTAGTGTCTGCGGCATACGACTATCATTTCTGAGGTCGTAGGTTCGAACTCCGTGTGTACAGCAACTTACGTGCGCATTTAACACTCGCTCGTAAGAAAATCGTGAGTAAATCGGCATCAGACCCAAAAAAGTCGACATGTCAGTAGGTTAATCACTTACTTACCTATGAATTATTTAATTTTCTTTCTTTTTTCTACTTTATAATAAAAATATCCCAGACCCATTTTTTAATAGAGTATATCATATTAACAGAATTAAAACGCGTTGATAACTTTTACCATATTTTGTGACTTGTGACTTTCTCCATCTGAAACCTTAGATTAACTGTGATTTTCGTAACAATAGTTATTAAATGACATAATTCCATAATTTTCAATGTAACTATCGATACATTGTAGTTGTCTCATGATGATGACAAAATGAGGGTTCTTCTCACTTTTTGGGCTCATGGTGATTTATGTCTGAAAAAAATTAACTAAATTATGTTTTCATGGCCGTTCTGGGCTGGACATAACATTTCATACATTTTGAAAATATAATGTTTATGTTACGACGTTATTCGAAAATATATTCTAATTGTGAAAATAAATTAAAATCATTTCGTAGTGTTTAACTTCGATTCTCGATGAAAACACAAATTCTTTGATAATATATATAGTAAGGAGAATTTCTTGTAAACAGTTTTGAGAAACCTTTGAAGCATACATTACAGAAAAATATATTTAGACTGTTTTTTCTTCTTGAATAAGATATATACTAACAGGCGTGCGGTGTTGGAGGGGCGCAGGCGGCGCAGAGAGGCGCAGGGGCAGGGGCAGCGAGGGCAGGCAAAGGGGCACGTGACACGCATCGAGTACACACGCACCCGCCACAGCCCCAACAGTGGTGCTGATATTAATTATGAAATATTATTATCAAATATCATGTTAAAAAGAGTAAAATAGATGATGTCATAGATTAGGTACAAATCAGAAGCGTTTATTGAAATATCGTTAAACATTGACGTTGACATACAAAAGAAAAATAATATTCCTTATTAAACAGTTTTTGTTGGATACAGAGAATTTATATATTGTATTTAAACAACGGGCTTTTTAATTTTAAAAACCATTACAGATTATAAAATTTTGATTAAATTTATTTTTATAAAGCAGGGGGCAGGAGCAGGAGGCTCATACGATAATCAGTGATACCGCCGTCGTGATCTGTCTGACCGAAAGGCAGGGTGTTGATTGATAATGTAAAACAAGATGGCGGTCACAAAAACTGCTATATACAAACTATGTTATCTTCGATACAACTGTGACAGAACTGTGATCGCTTTATGTCACGTGACTATAAAAAACATTTTTTAACTATATAATATATTTACCATACTATCAAAAAGCCCGTTCTAGTTTTGTCACCTGAGACCAAACCAAGGTATTTAGTGGCACATTTTTTTTTAATTTCATAAAACAAAATTGTTCACCTTCCGACTAAAATGGTCCAAAGGGGTAGAGCAACTGCATTCGGTGACATTTTTAATACTCTTCCAGTCTAATGCAACTGAATTTATTTCAGCCTCCAACGCTGACAAACTTGGTGGGATCATGTCACCTGTCTTCTGAAAAAAATATTTATTTATTCTAGCTGCCCCCGCAAACTTCGTTTCGCCGTATTAACTTAACCCATCTTTTTAACAGCTATATAACAATTTGTTATGCTACCCTATAGAGACTGTTCGCGAAATAAAAACCTAAATACGAATTTTTTTCTCTCCATAAATATAAAAGATACTAATAAACATATTAAACATTTACACAACAAAAAAAAAACAAAAAAAAAGTTTTATCATAAACTACAAACTAATTTTAAAATATTCTACTACCTATGACTTCTTGATATTTTTGGTTTATCTAGCTTCTAAAAGCTGCTGAAAATAGCGACTTCAAAAGGGCAGAAGCTTTAATTAAGGCTTTGGTCCGGCGGGCTGCTTTATATAGCTGTAATCATTAAAACCAAGTCTAATTGCACTTAAATCTTTCGCTTCTTGTTGTTCAAACATTTTTTTAATATATGAATATGATATAGATGAAATGAGTCTTTGTAAATATATAATTAGTATCTTTATTTACTCGTAGCACTACAGCCTTTTTTAGGTCTGGGCCTCAGATTTCTGAATTTGTTTCATGATCATTTGTTAATCTAATAGCCAAGTAGGTGATCAGCCACCTGTGCCTGACACACGCCGTCGACATTTTTAGGTGTAAGGCAAGTCGGTTTCCTCAAGACGTCTTTCTTCGCCGTTAGGAGCGAATGCTACACAGAAAGTCTATTGGAATCGAATCTACGATGAGAGCGGTATGCTGAAGCCACCATCACGACCAACACTAGAATTATTTTCTTTATGTGTGATTAATCTAACCTCCATACGTAAGTTACTTACTTCAGTTATAAGTGGGATATTTGTGGGTTTCTGTGGCTTGGTCTCTTTGAGAGGATGATCATCGTTTGCGCACTCCAATTCTGACAGATTCGCGCCTGACTCGTATATGAATCTAAATTTAAAAAAAAACATATACACATACACTAGTAAAATATACATTAAACTAAAAGTTGAAAACGGTTTAAGTAATAATTGGTACCTAGTATTTGATTGTTACATTTATTAAACCTTATATTTTAAAATAATACGGACCAGAGAAAATATGGCATATAAATGGGAAAAGAATGCCCTGGTCGTTTATTAGATAAAAAAGGAGTTTTATTTATTTCAAAATGGTAAAATAAAACAAAAATCATCTTATTAATATTTTACTTAATCAAAACCGTAATATTTTTATTACCCATTACATAAGTCCGCTATTACATAAGATTTACTGTCGTATTTATATTCGAATAATAAAAAATCGATTTACAGACGATAGTTTAACGTGACATTTCATTTTATGACCAAAACTGAAACATTTTTATTGAATTATTACTACAAATTTTATATGGATACAAAGGAGTAAATCTTCGGACGCATAGGCCAATCGAGTAGAAAACAGGTGCGGCGCAAGCGTACAATGAGCGTAACGGGACAATAAGCGTAACGGTACAGTGGTTTATGCTTTTTTTAGTGAGTGCAGTCGGCGTTAATCGATTCATTACACGTTGTGACGTCAATAATAATACAATTTTATTGATTACGCAATGATGGAAAATAATAAATAAATATAAATCATCTACATTATGAGTACCCTTCACACATCCTCCCTTTCACGCCCTCATACAACACAGCCGAATCAAGTATGATTTAGTTAAATATATATAATTATTATTATTTATTTCGTTCCTGCGTAAATAGAATCTTTCTGTTTTTATGAATTCCACTTTTGGGTGTATGTATTGTATAATTGTTGTAACATATATATTTATGAGAGCTGTAAAATTACGAAATAAATAAAAAAATTACCAACATATGTTTGTGACAAAATTGAGAGGTACACGGTATTTTTTTTAAATTGTTATTTTTTTATTTAATGAAAAAAAAATAGAGAAAAATTAAAAAATTAATAATTACTTGTTATCAATATGCATTCCAGCCGTCCTCGTTTCGATCTCGACAGTTTCCAAATTGCCATTTTGATAATTTACCGACGTCTCGCTCTTGTCTTTCTTACTTGATAGCAGCTTCTTAAATGTAGTTATTCGCTGAAAATCATATCAATACAATCTCATAAAACAAATCGGTAATTTCTCCTTAAATTAAGTCGTTTAATAGGAAACGTTTGCAGACCACGGCAACATAATAATTAACACATAAATATAATTTAATTATTATAAAATTTTGTAAAAAAAATCCGAAAAAAATAGGCCGGTAACGCACCCATTAAACTGGGTAGCTGTTACTGTCTGTTACGGCTGTCTCATAGGCTCGTAATCCCGTCAATTCACATATATTCTCCAGGAACATAATTAAGTCAGTGCTTTATAAAAAGCTCAATATTTTACCTTAGCTAAATAGTCTATATGCTGGTGAAGGGCGGCCGAATGCTCTACGGCAGCAGGTAAGAGATCGGGAAGGGACTCCCGTGGGTGAACACCGCTCTCATGACGGCAGTACATACCACTCCAGAACCTGTTAAACGAAACATCATTGCTTGATAAAAAAATTGTCGATTTATTGGTCTAAAGCTTTTCGGTTGCCTAACGCGTGTTAATTGTGTCTAAAGGCAAAAAAAAAATTGGTACACGGCCGTGATTCGAACGTACGCTTGGCTTAGGCGCACGCAAACCACTCTTTTGTTCTTTGGGGAAATGTATTGCAACTGCTTAGGGGCGGCTTATGTCGGACTAGCGATTGTGAATAGTGTGTCGGGTTGTCTCTCCCTAAAATATGGCGAGGGGGCCGATGGCTGGCCATGCGTCATACTCGTGAACTGCTCGAACGTGCTCGACCGGCTCTTATGCCTTATATATTAAATTTACTAAGCATTAGTATTCGGTAGGTCTGAGAATCGGCTACTATCTACAAGCGACAAGGGGTGTCTGGCCCAATATTTATTTTTTAGAAAAAAATTTTATGATACAAAAATACACATAACCCTTAATTTTCACCCCTCTTTTTAACATACAGGTAATCCTTATTTTTTTAATTAAAAGCTTAAGCTTATGACATGAACTCTTAAGTTTATATAGAGAAAAATCACAGAAAAATCTATAAAGTTTTCGTTCCGGAAAACCGATCAGTAGAAACCGATTGGCATGTACTAAAGTCAGGCATTAAGGAGAAACGAAGTTCGCGGGGCTTATTTATATATAAAATAATTATAATAATTAAATACTGATAAAGCAGTGTTGGCCTAGCGTTCGAATCACGGTTGTGCACTGTGCATTAAAAAAAATTATATTACCTGATACTTTGGGCGGACAGATCGGGTTTCAAAATATCCGGATGGGCCTTGGGACTATATAAAGGATTCTTGTACTCATTGAGGTGACTCGCCATGTAACCCCATAAAGAGAAGGTGCGCTCTGATAATCTGAAAAATATATTTTCTTTACACGACTAGTTTTATATATATATATATATATATAATATATAGAACTGCCCATGTCAACACATGTCCATGCACCTCGACGCAATCAGAAACAATGCGTGCCGATACAGCGGCGAGGCGGGTTTTTGTCTGCGTTGTGTAAAAGAAAAAACATGGCTATTAAAAAGAGTGGCGGAGAGTTTATTGCCAGTTCTTCTCTTCCGTTCTACGCCCCTGATTTGAGAACTGGCAGTAAATGTAAAATTAGAAGCATTTAAATGCATTAAATTTCTTTTTTTGACGTTCATAATAAATTTTGTTACCTACATGAATAAATAATTTTTGATTGATTTTATACACCTGAAATGTAGTGGGGCAATGATAGCGCTCGATAAGGCTGTCTGATTGTACCAACTATCAAATACCGCCGACATATACGACATAACTTGACTAATGTTACATTACTCTCTCGTGAATTTTTTTTAAATTTTATTTTTAACATTGATTTTTTGAAACTTTATTAAGGAAAAATGGTTTGACCTAGGATTAATTTCAATTAATCACAGGATATTTTTCTAATGGGCTAATGTTCTTGCTTTTAATGTCACTCAACAACAGAATGTTCAAGAACAATAATTGAGTAGACACAGATGATAATACTTTTTACTCTGTATGTGTTTGTATGTATTGTATATATTCACCCAAAAAGCATGCTCGCATTGACAATTACAATTGTCAAAAACGACCTTGTGTATGTCAAACAAACGATAATTACCTTAGATCTCTCCTATCCTTTTCACAGTTCCCAACAAAGGTTCCATATTGACAAGCGTGCGCATGATCATGTAGAGTAATTAAAAACCGTTCGTTGAATTGGAAAGCCTAAAAAAACAAATATTATTAATACTTGCAGTTAAAGATATATTGTTTTTTTTATTATCATATCACATTTATAATTTACTCATTATACTCACGGATTCACTCACATGCACCCCCCCACACACACACTCTCTCACATGCACACACACTCACTCGCTTACCCCCACACACACTCATGCACTCGCACGTGTTACGCATCGCGTAATGCGTAAAAAATATTGACATAATTATATAGAAAACAGTATAAAAAAATGATTTATTATGTTATTTATGAAAGAGCTGGAATCCTATAAAATACTGAGTGTTTTATTTATTGTTATATTGGGTTTTTGGGCGCCAGGCCCAAACCTTGTTTAGAATTTTCGAACCAATGCGACTTCTCCGGGTCCTTCAAGAACAGAGCATACCAATTCTTAAAAGGCTGGCAACGCATTCGCGAACCCTCTGGCATTGAGATTGTCCATGGGCGCCGATATCACTTAACATCAAATGACCCCTCTGCCGGTTTGCCTCCTGTTCTATGAGAAAATTAAGGGTTATAATATAAAATACTTTACCTCAGGAATTTGTCGCAACAGCTGCCACGTACAATCCAGCAATTGCGTGAACACCGGTGATCGTTCTCTCGGGTCTCCCGCCACGTGACTACACCGGGATGTGAACTTGTGACCGAAGGATAACCAGTCCTTCTCTATTAATGCCTAAAAGTTAATATACTTTTTTAATAACCCAATATTAATTATTTCTTGTCCAATATCGCCAAAGATGGCTGGCCATATTGCAAGATCCAGAGATACAAACGCTTGAAGGGCAGGATGAAAGCTCACTGCAGCGAGCGAAGTTGGTAAAGGCTGCCTTCGGATCAGCCAGTCAGTGGTCAACCAGACCATACTGGTGTAAGACACCACGTTGGATGAACAGTACACTTTTAATGATTCACTCACCTGGTACCCATTAATAGTCCGGTAGTGCGGTTCGAGGCAAACAGCGGCCAGCGAGCACACTTGCGCAGTGCGGTCCCACCCGTCGCTACAGTGTACGCACACACTCACACCGCTATCTATCGCGCTCGCTATCCACCAAGATGTGTCAAGAATCGATCTGAAATATTTTTGAGATAATTATTACTAAGGTAAAAGCCCCAATAGATCACTCCGTGTATTTGCATATCTATATTCACACTATTTACTTAAAAAGACGGTATGCCACGGAAATGCTACCTAAAGTTCTTAAATGTAACTACTAAACGAATACATCAACCAAAAGCATGTATTGTTTCTCGATCTCCCTTTCCCACTCTCTCTCAATCGGTCACAATCGCTCTCTCCCTTTTCGTCAACAAAAACGCTGCACATCTTCGTGACGTTCCTTAAAAATACACTCAAGCGCCTAAAGAAGTTCCACTTTAAAAAAATGCTTACTTGATGTGTTTGAGCCACCCAGAAGACTCCAACCCACTTAAGAATGACGACATCGTTGGTGTATTTTGTTCACAAGCTGTTAACAAAATTACTTCAGTTAATTTAGATAAAACCATAATGCTTTTTTTTGGTAAATGGAATCTCGCTGTTGGCCATAAGGGACTCATCATTTTCATTATTTTCTTTTTTTACTAGGTTGCCTGGAAGAGATAGCTTATTAGCGATTATTGCCTTTTTGGACGTCCCGCAGGCTCGTTTGCCCCCCTATCATATAAAAAAGGCCACCCGTTGCTTATAGAAGGTAAGCGGGTAGGAGGCTCACCCAATGTTAAGTGATCCCCACATTGCCAGAAGGCTCGCGTGCGTTGTCAACCTTTTTCCAATTGGTACGCTGCAGCTGTAACGTACGACAACTAGTTTTACATAGTTTAGAGGCTCGAACGCGCAGTAAGATGACTTTAAATATTTAAATAGATATTTTCAACACACAAATATACATTGCATGTATTTACAATACTCTAAACCGAAATAGTAATAATAATAATATTAATAAATAGGAAATTTGAAAAAAATTAAGAAGTTTGGTTTCTCTGCACATCTAATGCTGGGTCACCGGTACTATTTTTTTTTAATAGCATCCTCCCTCGTGAAGGGGATGTTTTGAGCCCGTTCGGGGCATATGCCCGCTTCGGGTGATGTTCTTGTTCGCGCCATGCTAATACAGGGCGGTACGGGGGTGGTCAATATAGCCTTTGATGGGGGCTGCAGCGTGCGAGGAGGCGAGGAGAATGTATACCGGTACTATCTACCAGGCTTCAACTTTCGTTAATTAGCGCCTGTGCACTTGAACCCCACGGCCCAAGAGTCTCTACTCCAAAGTGAACCAAATCATTATAGGAACAATTAAATTTGAGCAGTTTATTATGTTCCTGTTCTAATCCAGCTTTTGTGCTCGTCCGTTCATATGTTAGAAAACTCTTTGGAAATTATTTTTATTATTTATCAGGCAATATTACTGTTCAAGTAAAAAATTAAAATGTTCTATGCTTTAAAGGTGATTTAGAAAAAAACATACTTTCAACAACTTTCTGTAAACTCTTGCGCATCACGTGTATATTTCCGATTCCCATAAAGTGAAATTTGATGTTTTCGTAAAACGCTTCGTTTTCATACCCCTTGCCGGCCGCGCGATTCACCATCGCATTTATCTGTAAAATATTATCTTTAATTTATTTATATACATAATTTTAATTAATCTAATATCAAAATAAATTAAACAATTCAGATAATTTTCAAGTTACATTATTATTATGTCCTTACATATGAAATTAGCGTTTTGGATTGGAGGAACAAATATAAAGTGGTTGCCTGGAAGAAATCGCTCGAAAGCGATAAGGCCGCCAGTTGCCCTCCTTTTCATTTAATTATGTTCCATTTTTATATTATGATGTAACGAAGTGTTAATTAATAAATCAATATGTAGTTTGTATTTAAATAATATCTTTAACTAGCGGACCCGACAGACGTTGTCCTGTCTACACGTCTTTAATTTGAAAATTTCAAACTTTTTTTAATAAGCTAAAACATTCTGGACCATTTTGATGAAAATTATTATTCAAATGTTATGACAATATCTTACGATCCAGCACATGGTCTGCAATAACACAATGATAACAAAACTTTTTTTTAATTTGATCGCAGCGCTAACTGTCGGGATAGACTAAAATTAAAATTCGAATATTATTTAAAATTTGACACTGCGATGGTAGCGCCGTCTGTCGCATCCAATGTAAAACATTCCAAAATCAACAACTACTAATAAATTAAAAATTAATTAAAAAAACATTGTCCAGCGGACAAAATTGTGAATCTAAACCATTCCCAGATCCCCTTGAACACACACAAAAAATTTCGTCAAAATCGGTCCAGTCGTTTGAGAGAAGTTCAGTGACATACACACTCACAGAAGAATTATATATATAAAGATTTGCCATCTATGCACTTCTGCCATTTTATTCATCTTATAGATAGTTAATTGATTCCTTTACAAAAAAACATTTGGACGGAAATCAATAAAACTTTGAAGGCGGTTTCGACAACCCCGTCAGAGATGAATCTTTTACCTTGCAACAAGTTATCCAAATTTATAATAAAATGGTTATCAGCTGGGGCATGACTCGGGGAATACAATATCATATAATTGAATTTGTATCCCCAACTGAAGGGATATTTGAGATCAAAGTGGAGAGATGGAATTCATATGTAAGAACCTAATATCTGATTTTACATTATTTTCAATCCTTAATATAAGTCAGTTCTTTGAGAAATATATAACATAATATATTTACTATGCTTATAAATTTAAAAACAATATAAAATACAAGAAAATATGACATTTCAATTAATTAAAACATATACATTTAAAACTACAACTATTGATAATACATCTTTTTTGCATTGGTCTACATTCTCCTGATGCTCATCTGATGCTAAGTGATACGATGGACACTCACATTACTACATAACTCGCAATTGCGTTGCCGGCCTATATAGTTTACGTCTATACGTTTATACTATACTTTTACACTCACCCTAGGTCGCGTATCCACTACATACATATATCCACAGTTTGGATTCGCTCGCCGTATCAAATCTAACATTTGCTCATCTTCCATACATCTGAAATAAATCAAATATAAATACTTAATAATTAAAACATGGTTTATTCCCGGCTTCAAAATAATTATATCGGGCAGGCACATGTGGCTGATTTTGGCTTTAGTCACAACTTTATTTACAGAATTATGAAATCTAAATCATGATATTGTTACGAGCTAGGGGATCGGATCGAAAATGGCGTAGAATCCAAAGAAGAAAGACTCAAAAAGTAATCAGCTGTTGTCGCTTGTTTACATTATTATGTAAAGCATGATGGCGGTCACGATTAATAATCAACACGCTGGCTTTCGGTCAGACAGATAGTTAAACGTTATCGACGCTGCCTTATTTACATCAAGATGCTAGCGACTTGATTGAATATCGATCTTTAATTAAGTCTCTGATTTAACTACTTTACTGCGACATTTATATCGCTGGAGTTACAATATTTCTCCGTTATATATCTCACCTAGCTGAAAACCCACTTAGCGGCTGGCTGCACCTCGTAATAGCAGCGTTATTGTGGTGTAAATAAGCCAGTACTGCCAGCCGACCGCGTGATCTAAAGCTCGCACTGCCCAAGAGCACTGTGCTCGACGCACGCGCAGGTACATATATAGCATTTGGGTAGGTATCACAGAGCTGTAAATAAACAAAATGTGATTTAAAACAGTATACTGATTTCAAACACTTGACAATTATGTCTATGAAAAAGAATTGTGTATATATATCGTAAAATTATCATTTAGGTTGTAATCTATTTCGCGAGATTGTGAACTTTCGAAAGATTGTGATTATCAACGTACAATTTAACGTAGACTGTAATCTATCGAAGTGAAACCGTCAAATTGTGAAACGGAACTCACCTCGCGCTGAGTGGTTGAACGGCATATGCCCAGCGCCACCATATTTGATTTGTTCCACGATCTACTCAGGGCCGACCAATCAGGGACAGCCTTTTGACAGTTGACAATTTTTGACACTTTACAATCTCGCGAGATAGATTACAACCTCTCGGTATTTACATTTTAACGGTGATATATACACACAATTATTTTCCATAGACATCCGTAGTTCTTTGTCAAAATTTGTTCAAAAAGGATAATCTCGATGTGGTTTTAATTTCCAAGAAATGAGGACTTTTGGACAACAAACACAAAAACGCAACGCCTTTGTCAATAGCTACATCCAGTTGTAGTAAAAACGAATAAAAATATTGTGACTAAACGGATTATTAGAATTAATTCAAGTTTTGCAAATCGTTTAATTTCTCTAAAACGAAAAACACGAGAACCTACATTTCATATTTAATTCCAGTAAATTCACATAATGATTTAAAATATGCAATGAAACATAGTTTAAAGTAAAGTAACGAATTTAAATTTGTGGTCACATTATTTTGAAAAATAATTTAATATCTTTATATCAAATAAAGCGTTACCCAAAACGACAACGTCTCTTTGTGAACAACAAATTTGTACAAAACGGAAAAAAATATTATGGCCAAACGGCTTTTTGATTTAATTCAAATTTTGCAAATGGTTTCGTAACTCTTCTAATTTATCAAGGAAACGCGATAACATTTCAGTAAATTCACAAAGCCATAATGATTTATAATATGCAATGAAACATAGTTTAAGGATTATTATCTACACAATATTACCTCGTAGTCTTTATTAGCATTGCACAGCACCCAATTCTCATTAGGAACATTCATTCTTTGGTATTCTGTTTGTATATCGAAGAAATTCCATCCCGCTGATTTGGGTAAGTCTTCCGGAGTCGATTTGTAGTTAAAACAGTACAATTCTTCTACGTTCACTGAAACATTTACAATTGTATTTATTTATAAATAATCTGAAAAAGCAAAGTTGGTGTGGGGGAAACATAAACTGGACACAGTTTTTTTGATTTTCGTCTATTATATTTAAAGTACCTGGATGCCCGAGCTTTGCTCGGTATTTATTTATTTTTATAAACTGTGTTTTTGGAAATTATATTTCAGTACGAATTACATAGTAATAAAATGATGAAATATCGAATAAAGATAATTATATTCATATTTAAGTTTTTATTTGACTGACATCTTAAAACGAGCAATTCTATGTCTAAGTTAATAAAACACGAATAAAATTACATTGTCTAGAAATGATTCCTAGCTAGATCGATTTATGGCCCCCGAAACCCCCCTTATACCAAATTTCATGAAAATCGTTGGAGCCGATTCCGAGATTCCAATTATAAAACTATATACTAGGGCCAGTGACATATAACCTATAACATTATAACCATTAAACCATTAAAATTGCAGGCTAAACGTCAAAAATCAATTGGAACATTGACGTTCCATAGATAGTCGATGCAAGAAACGTGTTCTTGATTAGAATTCTCATTCGAATACAGGTGTTCTTATATTCGAGGATTAAATGATGATGATGTCTGATTATTAATAATTTTTAGTATGCATAATTTATAATACTTTGATTTTTTTTTAATTTAAATTTAATGTTGTTTTTGTTATATTAGTAAAAAGTTAGAATTAACTATTAAAAAAACATTAATGATAACTTAGCCGTATCGCTATATGATTAGGAAGAACAAAACAAAAGAACACTTTAACTTTAACAAAATAAGACACAGTTCTTCTCGATCTTTTTGTGCCATGTGCTAAGGTACCTTATGTTAGGGTTTCTAAAATTGTATAATGAATACGTTGCTACTTTTACCATAATTAATATGTTTATTTATGGTTGGTTTATATCGAAGTAGGTGATATATACTTATTGCATTGAATAATCACTACATAGTATAAAACAAAGTCGCTTTCTCTGTCCCTATGTCCCTTTGTATGCTTAAATCTTTGAAACTACGCAACGGATTTTGATGCGGTTTTTTTTAAATAGATAGAGTGATTCAAGAGGAAGGTTTATATGTATAATAACATCCATTTAATAGTGGAGAAGTACTGTTATTTTTGAGGTTTTTAATGTGATGTCGTAAATAATTACATTTTTTCCGCTTACATTGCAGACGCAGGCTGAACCCTACGAGTTTTATCAAAATAATGTACTAAGTATTGTACACATTGAAAAGGTCTACAGAAAAGTCCGTGATGGTATATGTCTATATGGTATATGTCGCGTATATTATCGGAGTTTTCCAGAGACGGAAATTACAATGCATAATAAAAACCTGCTTTTCATCAGCATTGCACCCGTGCGAAGCTGGGGCGGGTCACTAGTTAGAATATAAATAACACTTCTATTGTATGCCTTACATTTGTCCTCAATGTTTCTGCGGAGACGCTAGCCAATCATAGTAACGGATCACAGACCATAATACTCACTATCATAATATCCGGTGGTTTTTACAATAAATACAAGTTTATTCAGGTAATTTAAAAAATAGATGATTTGTATAATTATTATCTTAAATTATTAGAACTTAAAATAGAGACAATGATATGTATATTTAATGTGATTTTGTAAATAATAGATCCATTGACAAGACCCACGGTCGGTAGTTTTCTCTCGAGTAGTGTGGCGGGAAAATATCGGGCGTTGATTGGTTAAGAGAGAAAACAACCAAACGAGGCGAGGGCCCGTCGGGAGTTTAAAAATTCGGCGGGGCATTCTTTGTTTCGGGAGCTATTAGAGATGGTCATAAAACTTGTTAATTATATACCAGTGTGGAAATATAAAGTATTCATCAATTCTACTGTTTGTTAGTTAGTTGTAGCGCCACTGATTTCTTTTATTTTTTATTATTACTTAATAAAATCTACTAAGATCGAATTAATGCAGGTTCAGCAGGGCATTAATCCGTAAAACAGCATCCAAACCCGTTAGTAACTTATTATTTTCCCCGGGAAGTGAACCCATAGTACTTTACTACATACATTGAACATAGCTAACGAGTTTAAAAGTACTTACCAGGCTGACTTAACCGCATCAGCGTCTGATGCATCTCATGGCAATCACGTTCGCGAGGTATGACAAAGAAGACTGACTGAAACGTCTTGGTCCGCACGAGTAGCGGTGACCCAGTGGTTGTAATTGGTAATCGCTCCACTGTCGATATGTGCGGTAGAAGAATCTGGAATTATTCATTTTAAAATTAATAGAGTGTTATGAAAACACTAGTTATGGAACCTAACGTTAGTTTTATATCTCGTTTAACTAGGTCTGCGGTCATATATATTAGTTGGTTTAGTAAAATGATCATAAAATACGATTTTTAATGTGACAAGCAGTTATAGGCAAATATGACATACACGAAGAGATCATACAAATAAACCGCACAATTATAAAAATCTATACCAAAAAGATTTTAATGTGTGCGGTGAGAAACTATAGATATCCAGACATAATCTTCTTGATTTTTCCTTTTGAAAATGTTTGAACCCTTTTTGTAAATATTATGTATTCCATTACTTTTGTGGTATATAATTTTAGGTGTTCGATTACGATATAAATAAATATATATAATTAAAAGTTATAATATGGTCAAATTCTTTATATTGCACCTCACTTATCTATTGCATATTAAATTAGTTTTCACATAAAATAAACAAATATTTACAAATATTTATCGCTTATTGTAGAAGTCCCGAAAGTCACTTTATATCATAAGTATTAAATTAAAGATTTGTCTTCAGACGCTTACACGTCACGTCAATGAACGTTAGTAATTTAGTATTATATTTTATAATAGTCAAATAATTTTCAAATAATTCAATAAACTTGGACTTTGTTTACTATCATTACTTTTTCTACTATTATTATTACATTATTTTCAGTACCTGGATGTCCGAGCTTTGCTCGGTATTTATTTATTTTTATAAATTGTGATTTTTGGAAATTATATTTCAGTACGAATTACATGGTAATAAAATGATGAAATATGAATATAATTATCTTTATTCGATAATTATATTAAGTTTTTATTTGACTGACATCTTAAAACGAGCAATTCTATGTCTAAGTTAATAAAACACGAATAAAATGACATTTTCTAGAAATGATTCCTAGCTAGATCGATTTATGGCCCCCTAAACCCCCCTTATACTAAATTTCATGAAAATCGTTGGAGCCGATTCCGAGATTCCAATTATATATATATATATATATATATATATATATATATATACAATAATTGCTCGTTTAAAGATATAAGATTTTACTGTGGCAGAATGACTAGCCCCCGTTTGTACTGTCTGCTCCACAACCCTGCTGAGCTAGGGCCAGGTATTACAACACACACACAATTAATAAATAATTAATTAATTATTTTTTTCAATCCTTTTTTCTATTTTCATATTTGTTTTTTTTTTTTAATTATTATTTATTTTAATTTTGTATGTCTCTGCGTGTGTATTTCGTTAGTAATGTTATAACTACCTTAATAAATGGTAAACCTACAAATTCTAGAATATAATTACAAAACCAAAGCTAATTTATTGCTTACCCATGTTTCTTTCCTCATCTCATGGTCCACGAAGATGAGGTGTGTTGTTGCAAAGTACAATGTGCCTTTTGATGGGTTCCGAAGGTTGTATTTATCCAGCAGCTGTACATTCTCCAACTGTAACAATAGAATAAATATGGCATTGTATTCAAAAGTACTTTGGTAGTATAATCCCTTGAATGTAGACGTAAACAATACAACCTTATATTTTTACACGGTATTTGCAAGGGTTTAATTGACTGCCCTGATTTGTTGTCGCTTTTGCTATTTCAGACCCCTTCATCATACAACACAAGGCAAGCCCAATTATTCCAAATTCCTCGATCTAACACCAACTATTTACGAAACTCGGTTATGTTTCGTATCGTATACCTACAGATTACAATATAAATTACCAGCAAATCGATATATTTCATGTGACTAAAATTTTTTTTAAATTTACATATTTAAAAACTCTGGTATCTTTTACTTATAATGGCTTTGTTTCTTCCTTTATATTAAATAAAAAATAAAATATATTATAATCTATCAATCAATCAATCTTAGAACTTAGAATTTGTGCTTTGTAAAACTGTGCTTTATGTATATATTTGAATGTGTATTCCGTTTTGGCTTTTGTGTATAAAATAATTATTTGAATATTGTTTAATGAGAAGCTATAGCTATAGGAATACTTTAATAAAATAAAAGAATAATTTAATATGTTGTAATTTTTTAAAACAAACAATTTAATATGTAATGTTTATTTGGCTCCAACCTTATATTTTTCCTAGCACGAAGATATGTTAATGACGCATGTACCTAATAGGTTCTGGGACTTCGGTTGACTTCAGCACCCATCGCGTATTGAAACTATTTTATCAAAGGTGTACCCCATGTTTTACACTTGGTTAACACATAGCAGTGTTCGCGAATATGGGGCCCAAGCCCCACAGGCAATTCGATTGTTAAGGTTGAAACAAAAATTCAAAAATTGTTTAGAAAATTTCTTTCTAAAACATATAAATAAAGTTTCTTAAGTGAACAATTTGAATTTGTAATATCAAAGAATATCATAAGACTCTAATGCCCCCTAAGTAGCATACATAGGGGTCATGATAATGTTGAATCCTAAATTCCTTCATCCTTCACGGGTAAAGGGCAATTCTAGCCTATTCTCTATCCATGCCTTTCTTTCTCCTACTATATCTTCTATCCACCTTATAAGGCATTTATCACTTGAGATTTTCGTATTTTATTATTCTTTCAGTTTTTTATCTATACTAATATTATAAAGAGGAAAGGTTTGATTTTTTGTTTGTTTGTTTGTTTGTATGAACTGAATAGGCTCCGAAACTACTTGGCAGATTTGAAAAATTCTTTCACTGTTGGAAAGCTACATCATTCCTGAGTGACATAGGCTATATTTCATTTTCAAAAAAAATAGGCATCCTTACTAAAATTACGATAACGTAATCCAAGGTGTGAAAAAAAATATCAAAAAACTACCTTACATCGCGTGCGCTGCGAAAACTATTGATGATAGAACAAAATGATATTACTATATATAAACTACATTTTTTTAGAACACACCATTATCTACAAAAAATCAGCGGCAGCATATCTCTAACTATTACAGTCATGTCACAATAAGCGTTTTTTTATTGAAAAAAAGAAATTAAAATACCACCGCTACAAAAAGCTCTTTATTTGTACCTTGGTATTAACCCTTATCAAAATAAATGATGTATTATTTAAGACTGCTTCAATATCTTTATATTACTTTTTGAATTATTCGATTCTGACAATCCATTCAAAAGATATCACGAGTTAAAAAAAAATTAAAAAATAAACTGTATTCGGCTAGCTATGCGTTGTAGGCGTCACTCGGGCAGGGGTACGGGAGGGGGGTTAAGATCACGAAATAAACTTGCCGCGCGGCTCACTCGCGCGGTCGGCTCCCTACGTGATGGACGTGTGCGGAATTTACGCTTAAAATATTGTTCACTTAGTTATTAACCTAATAAATTACTTCATGATTTTCAATTTAATTTTAATAAATAGTAGGTAGTTGTGTACGTTGTAATATAGTAGCATATATAGCTTACAGTTATGCTAATTTAGTTCAAAGGCATTTTTTCTTTTGTCATTTTGAAATGCCTAAAAGATCAAGATCTCAACTTTCTAGAAATAGTTCCCAGGCCAGGGCATCAAAAATACGTCGAAATGAAGAATCTTCATCAGAAACTGAAAATCGTCTTTCAATTCATAGACAATATGTGGCACAATCGCGTGCTAGAGAGTCGAGTACCGAGCGTTCGCAACGGCTCGCTGAACAAAATATGAGAACCGCTCAAATACGCGCGCGAGAATCCAGTTTGCAGCGTTCTCAACGGCTCGCTGAACAAAATGTGAGGACTTCTCGAGTCCGCGCGCGAGAGTCCAGTCTTGAGCGTTCAGAGCGACTAGCTGATCAAAATTTGAGAACCTCTCAAGCACGCGCGCGAGAATCGAGTCTTGAGCGTTTACAGCGTCTAGCTCAACAAAATTTGAGAACCTCTCAGGTACGCGCGCGAGAGTCCAGTCTTGAGCGTTCGCAGCGCCTTACTGAACAAAATCTAAGAACCTCTCATGTGCATGCGCGAGAGTCAAGTACTCAGCGTTTGCAGCGGCTTGAAGAGCAAAATATCAGAAATATTCAATCTCGCACTAGGGAATCAAGCTCTGAGCGTTTCCAACGCCTTCAAGATCAGAGAGAACGACAACAGACGTCAAGAGCGAGAAGTCGCAATCAAGTTTTAGCCCACAGTAAAAGATCGGCTTTTAGATACGATCCACAGATTGATTATGCTCAACAGTCTTCCGTCCAAATCGGCGACATGAATAAGATCTGCCCTAAGTGTTCAGCCAAAAAATGGGTCGATGAAACTAATGGCATGTGCTGTGCTTCTGGAAAAGTTAGTCTCCCCAGTATTCAGGAACCACCACAGCCAATAAAAAATCTTTTGACAAATAATCATTCGCTATCTAGACATTTCATAACCAACATCCGTAAGTACAATAGCCTATTTCAAATGACTTCGTTTGGCGCCAAAGAAATAAGAGAGGGTAATTTTATGCCAACTTTTAAAATAGAGGGACAGGTATATCATCTTATTGGTAGCCTTTTACCACCACCAGGCCAAAATCCACAATACTTGCAGGTATATTTCATTTCAGACGCAGATCAGCTATCATTGAGGTCAAACATAGCTCCAACGCTGAAAATAGATTTAATTAACGAACTACAGACCGCACTGAATAGCCACAATGTATATATACGAAGCTTTAAACAAAACTTAGAACGCAATTCTTCGGATAATTTAAAATTAATTATTCATTCCGACCGCCCACCACAGACAGCACACCCGGGTAGATACAATGCTCCAGCTGTAAACGAGGTAGCCGTTCTCTTGGTTGACGAAGAAAAAGGCCCCAGAGATATAGTGCTCCACGGAAGAGACGGGCAACTTAAAAGGGTCTCTGAGTTACACCGATCGTATGATCCACTACAGTATCCCTTAATGTTCGTGAAAGGAGAAGACGGTTATTATTTAACCATTTCGCAGGAAGGTACAGCGCGTAACAAAACTGTGACGTGCATGCAATTTTATGCATTTAGGTTGATGGTTAGAGCTAACTGTTTTAATGCATTACATTATTACAGGGACTTATTTAGTCAATATATTGTCGATATGATGGCAAAAATGATATCGGAACGATTGAATTACATATGTCGTAACCAACAGAGACTAAGGGCTGAAGAATACATTCATCTCAGAGATGCTTTAAATCAAGACGGAAATGTTGACCCATCAAATATCGGTCAACGCGTAATCTTGCCATCTTCATTTACAGGTTCTCCGCGTTACCTGCATGAAAAAACCCAAGACGCGATGACTTATGTCCGAAATTACGGGAGACCAGACTTATTTGTCACATTTACGTGCAACCCCGAATGGCCTGAAATTAAAGCGGAACTACTACCTGATCAGCGATCTTTCGATCGTCATGACATCATTTCAAGGGTGTTTCATTTGAAAATGAAGAAATTCTTAAATTTATTCGTTAAAAATGAAATATTCGGCAAAGTGAAATGTTACATGGCAAGTGTAGAATGGCAGAAGCGAGGTTTACCACACTGTCATTTGCTGTTTTGGCTAGAAACAAAAATCCAACCAGACGAAATTGATAGCGTCATAGTTGCGGAACTGCCCAACCAACAAAACGATCCGATATTGTACGATATCGTAACAAAAAATATCGTGCACGGACCATGCGGAGAACATAACTTATCAGCACCATGTATGAAAAACGGTATTTGCACAAAAAAATACCCACGACGTTTAGTCAACGAAACTCAGACTGGAGAGGACGGATATCCAGTTTATCGTCGTCGTGATGCCGCAAATGGAGGACTGAGCGCTTCGCTAAATATCAGAGGCAGAAATTTCACTATAGATAATAGTTGGATTGTCCCATATTCTCCACTTTTGTGCAGGACGTTTAATGCTCACATAAATGTAGAGTACTGTCACTCAGTTCAAGCCATCAAATACATTTGTAAATACATAAATAAAGGATCGGACCAAGCTACATTTGGCGTCAGAAACCCAAATGATGAAGTGGAAAACTACGTAAATGGCCGTTACATAAGTACTTCCGAAGCTGCTTGGCGAATATTCGAATTCCCGATCCATGAGCGGCATCCTACAGTTTTGCAGTTAGCTGTCCACTTAGAAAATGGCCAAAGGGTGTATTTTACCACAGAAACGGCTGTACAAGTGGCCCAAAATCCACGTAAAACAACATTGCTGGCTTTTTTTGAGCTCTGTAATGAAGATGAATTCGCAAAAACACTTCTTTACCACGAAGTCCCGCAATACTACACATGGGCCAATAATAAGTTCACCAGAAGGAAGCGTGGTGAGAATGTAGTTGGCTATCCAGGCATAAAAAAAGATTCCGCTTTAGGTAGAGTCTACGGTGTCCATCCTTCTCAATCCGAGTGTTTCTATCTTAGGATATTGCTGCACCACGTACGCGGTCCAACTTCATTCCAGTACTTGAAAACCGTTGACGGAGTTCTGAAAGAAACGTATCAAGCTGCTTGCCGTGCTAGAGGTTTGCTAGAAAACGATGACCATTGGGAAAATACTCTCAGAGAAGCTTCGCTTTCTCAATGTCCATTACAATTGAGAGAATTGTTTGTGGTCATACTTTTATTTTGTCAGCCATCGGAACCATTAAAATTATGGAACATTTTCAAAGACGATTTATGTGAAGATATTAGACACAGAATCAGACAGCAAAATCAAGACATCACCTTACCATACAATGAGGACATTTATAACGAAGGTTTGATACAAATAGAAAATAAACTGTTGCAATTAAATGACAAAAGCCTAAGTGATTTCGGATTACCATCATCAGTTCGTACAGAAAGCAATGCAGCAGAGACTATGACTCATCGCTATGATACAAATAATTTGACCGCTTTTGTCAATGAAAACCTGCCAAAGTTAGTCCCAGATCAAACACATGCTTTTGAAACTATAGTCGATAGCGTCATTCATGACAAAAGAAAAGTTTTCTTTTTGGATGCACCTGGTGGAACGGGAAAGACGTTTCTTGCAAATTTGATACTTGCTAAGATAAGACAATCAGGGAAGATAGCAATAGCAGTTTCTTCCTCAGGAATTGCTGCAACTCTCTTGAAGGATGGCAAAACTGCTCATTCTACTTTTAAACTTCCACTATCCGTCAATCTTGAACAACAATCTACATGTTCCATCCGCAAAAATGGACCTATTGGTAAATTACTACAAGACGCCTCATTGATTATGTGGGACGAATGCACGATGAGCCATAGAGCACATATAGAGGCCGTGAACAGAACCTTACAGGATCTAAGGAACTCCTCTGCAGTCATGGGCGGGATTACTTTTGTATTTGCTGGAGATTTTCGACAGACTCTCCCCGTTATTAACAGAGGCACGCGAGCAGATATCATCAAGGCATGCTTGAAATCGTCTCCCTTATGGACTACGATTGAAACATTAAAATTAAGGACAAATATGAGAGCTCATCTTCATGGAATCACTGATAGCGATTTCCCACAGCAACTGCTAAAACTTGGGGAAGGAATTTTTCCAACTCCAAATTTAAGCGGCCATTGTGACATTCTTCTGGATGAGTCTCTAGGCCAAATACTCCATAATTTGGAAAATTTAATAGATTCTGTATACTGTATATATATATATATTCATATATATGTATATATTATTAAGGAGTTAAAGGACAATTTAATAGTAGCAACTATTATCACTGGCCCAGCAGGTGGTCAACTAGCTCATATACCGAGGATACCGATGATCCCAACTGATCTGCCAATCCCATTTAAACGGCTTCAATTTCCGGTAAAAACATCTTTCGCATTAACAATTAACAAGTCCCAAGGCCAAACCTTCGAATTAGTAGGGATCGATCTGCGAAAGAAATGTTTTACTCATGGTCAACTGTATGTTGTTGTACTGTACGCGATAGACCTATCGCGAGTCGGAGCCCCTGAAAATCAATTTATTTTGCTGCCACAAAATAAAACAACATCAAATATTGTTTACAGAGAAGCTCTAACAAAATAAATGTATTTTCTTTTAGGGTTATGACCTCAATAATTGAAAAAAAAAACAAAAAATCAAAAAAAAAATCAAAAAAAAAAAAAAAACCCCAAAAATATACAAAAAAAAACACATAAATACAAAAAAATCATTAAATAATATCTGAATTTAATTATTCTTATTTTTTTTTTATTTACTCTTTTTTAGGAGCTCGACGCAAAAAGGGATGAATATGTGTCATATTATTATTATTATTATGAATGTGTTAAAATTAACAAATCTAAATGTAATGTTTAATGCCCGTGCGAAGCCGGGACGGGCCGCTAGTCTGTTTTAATAAAACAAGACTAAAATCACTTAACATCAGGTGAGCCTCCTGCCCGTTTGCCCACTGTTCTATAAAAAAAAACTATTATCATAGACTCTAGTGTATTCCAGTGAAATTCAAACCGAGTCCGTTGACTATCTAACAATACGTTTCACTGAAGAGGAACACAAAAGATCTTAAGTTTCGAAGGAGATTCTTTACATGAGTAAGCATTGTTCGCCTGTCTATCAAGTGTTCGCTGAGACCTTTTCGTACATGAAGCTTGTTTAAAGTATACTTATGGATTCGTATACATGTCTGATCGATAATCTGTTGAACGTTAGACGTCGCCACATTTCTTTAATGAAATCATGATAAGCGGATTGAATTGGTTAATAATAATAATAGTAATTTAATTACAACACAAAAACAGAAACCAGTAGAAATAATTATAGACAAAGGATGTATGGGCGGTCTCTCTCCTCAGAGCAGATTCTTCCAGACAACTAAACTACTGTGACTCTGCAACCATTTTAGATCTGGGCCTTAGATTTCTGTATCTGTTTCATGAACTTTTGTCAATCATCAAGTAAAGCAAACCCACTGAAGTATTTCCGAACCAATTCGACTTAGGGACCTTCTAGAAAACAGCGTACCAATTCTTATAAGGCCGGCAACGCAACCGCGAGCCCTCTGGCATTGAGAGTGTCCATGGGCGGCGGTATCACTTGACATCAGGTGAGCCTCCTGCCCGTTGTTCTATAAAAAAAAAGTAGGTCAGCCTCCTGTGTCCGAAGATCCTCAGAGATCGGCAAAAAGCAGTAGAGCAGCAACTTACCACGACGGGGTCGGGGTATAACGACGCCAAGCTATCAGAGGAGGAGGATATTTAGACCGTGCTTGAACGAACATGTACGCAATGTTGCAAATGCAAATTTTTAAAACCCGTATTTATTATATACCTGTGCTGTTAGTTATGTAAATATATATATGCGTACACCCTTTACTTAATTTTAACAAATTAAGGTGTCCTTACAGCTCACTATTACAGTGGCATTCACTTTCACTTCAGCATTGGTCGGTACTTATTTTGAAAGTTATACTAATATCTGGCTTCTGAATCTGACCCTTTGACGTCTCTTTTCGTCACAGCGTAAACACAATTTGCCAGAACGAGACAATGTCACCAATTAGGGAATTTATTCATTTTATGAACAAGGGAATAAAACAGACGAGACAACATACCATTTTCATTTAGTCCGTACTGTCAAGTAGCAAAACAAATAACGCGTGGGAGTAAGACTAATGTTTTTTGTGTTAGGTATAATCACTCTTCGTGGAAACTATTTCTCGTAAACATATTCGAGTAATTAAGGTAATTTTCTAGACTTAAGCGTCAAGTCGTCGAATATAAATATAGTCCAATCCTTGTGCTTATTGAAGAATATGTGCCACAATTACATGAGGACATTGAAGACACAGAAAAGTAGACCGAGCAGTCTTATGTAGAAGGACCCTAAGTCTAATTGATTCAGAAATAATTCATTGGACAGCTGGTTCCACATAGTGGTTATGCACGACAAAAACTGCCTTAAAAATCTTAGTTGAGAAACGGCGGACGTCTAGGTGATACGGATGGAATTTCGTATTCTTCCCCGACGCTCAATGATGAAACTCAGCTGCAAGTATTATCCAAAAAACTAATCCGAACTACTTGGATGGCGTGAGCAGAAATTCATATTATTTTTAAACAATACAACGCTAAATACTATGTATGTGTCCTAAAGTCTTCAATAAATCACGTTATCCATTCCTTCCACTTTTCATTTTCCCATTTTACCTATACCTAAAAAATAGCCACAGCCCTTAGTTTTGGTCGTAGATTGCTTCTTTTTTATTGCCTAAAGTAAAACGACCAAGGAGATCAGCCTTCTCTACCTGACACAGTTGATAACGATTGCTCATTTTGTACTTAGATGAAGAGAATACGCGATTTCAGTGTTGAGTCATCCCAACTTCTGCGCAGACTACTCATATACCTATCCATTTAGAAACAAAAAGGTAATAAAACATTTTCAATTTGAATATTAATTCGCAGAGACCCGAAACCGCTCCAGGCCAATCGCCCGAGGGATGTTTTTGCAAATTCTACTCAAACATTTTTACAGCTCAACTTTGTTATGACATAGACAATGGCCCTTTTATGAAACATTTGGAGTTATTTTCGTGTTTGTTTTATGGATTAGGGACGCTATAGCGACTGCTCGTTTATACGGATTATGGTACTTTCAGAAGTACGAGTTTTCGTTAATTAAAGTTTTTCTTTTATATAAAAAATAACTTCAAAGGAACTTGTGCGTCAACCTTATAAAGGCCATGGAAATCTTACTATTTATATTACATTTATAAGGTTCTTTACTTTTTTATTTTATTACTGTTTTTATTGTATGTTTACCACCATTGTCATGTATTTTAGAATAAATAGATTGTAACGTATCCTATAGAAAATATGATGTGGTGTACTTTAATAAAAGTGTAGTCTACAATTCGTACGTTCCTTCTAGGAATTGGCCCGCGTTTTTTTTTGAAGGACCCTTAGTCGAATTGGTTCGGCAGTACGTCAGTGGGCAGTTTAAGCTTCAATTTTAATTAATTTCATATGTAAAAGGTCGTATTAATACAATCCTTTTATACTTAAATAATTCAGACGATGACGAAGCTTTCGTTCAATCCATCATCTCTCGACATCCATTACATCTTAAGCGCCTTAATGTTTTCGCAGAACCTATATATGAGAGCAATAAGTCACAAAGGATCGGCCCAGTTGCGGAAGCTGAACGGAAAATTGAAAAACCGTCCGATTTCACTATGGTAAGAAGTTCCTTTTTAGGTGCGCTTCTATTACCGAAGATTAGCTACCCACATTGTAGTGGTGCGAGGCAATGCGAGGCAAACTGCCTTAAAATACGCTCAGTTATAGAATGAGGTGATACGGTTTGAATTTCGTATTCTGCCTCGGCGACCGATGATGAGTCTGAGCTGTAAATGCTGTAAATATTCCGAAACTCAACATCTCTACGCGACGCCTTGCTATTGGTGGGAATCGCTGGAGTGAGGTCAGACTTTCCTAGACACAGCCAACAAACCACCTACTGTTATGTAGTGGAATAGCAGAACCCCGGCCAGTCCGAATCATCCAAAGTCATCCTCATCATTGTTGATTTGATTCATGAAACCGAAACAGTGAGAAACCGGAGCGATACTTTACTAACTTTGGCATTAAATAACGCACACGAATTGCTTTTTGGAATCTGAAAATCTCTTAGCAACGACAACAACAATCTGCAAATACTTCGTTTAAGCGAAGTGCGTAAAAATAGTTTTGGTGAACTGAGAACGTCGAAAGGCCTCTCTTCTCTTCAACCTTCTTAAGGAAGAAAATTTAAGTTAATAATAAATATTGAAAGCAGAGGTAGTATATACAATCTTTATATATATAATTCTTCTGTGAGTGTGTATGTCACTGAACTTCTCTCAAACGACTGGACCGATTTTGATGAAATTTTTTGTGTGTGTTCAAGGGGATCTGGGAATGGTTTAGATTCACAATTTTGTCAATCAAAATTAAAATCAAATATTAAATTAAAAGGTACTGAGTGTTTTGCTAAGAGTTTTGAAGTGTGCCTAAAAAACTATACATTTTGCGAATTTAGTGCAGAATCGAAGTGAGTATATTTCTTATAATTTTTTTATCAAATTTACACGTGCGTTAGTTAATAACTAACCTAACCTATAAATTTATTTGTGTACTATCGGCGTCATTAATTTATGACTGTTTCGAGATTTAAGGGAAAATAAAATAGTATGCAAATAAAATTTAAATAATTGAATATAAATGAATAAAAAAATATGTATATGAATAAAGTAAAAAAGCATAAAATGAAATATTCGATATTTTGAAATCTGTGTCGATAAAAAATCCATCCAAATAAAACTCAGTGTTATATATATATATAATAAATCTTTTCAATTTATTACTTAAAATTTCATCTTTAATAATCAAAATGGTCCAGCTTATTAAAAAAAGTTTGAAATTTTCAAATTAAAGACCTGTAGATAGGACAACGTCTGTCGGGTCCGCTAGTATTATATAGAATTCGAAACATGAATAACTAAAAGTAACATTTTGTTACGACTGTATTATTTCTTACTTATCTACTTCATATAATTACGAAACTTTTGGAAAGGTCGAAAACATGATACTCTCTTCTTCAGGAATGAAGAGTTACCAGAAGCTATAGTATTATATACAACGTATAACTCGCACGCACTTGGCTCCCAGTAGACACAGAGAGTCCAGTGCATAGCGCACTAGAGGAACATGGAAGCCTACGTCCAGAAATTGCCCAAATATAGAGGATGATGATTTGAACTAAATACGCAATACTAATAATTATTAGTTTTTTAATTATATAGTAGGTTTTTATTTTTAAATTGTTCCTTTGAGACTTACAAAATTTATTTCCACAATTTCCTCCGTCGAAATAGAAACAAATATCCCTCGTAAACATTCAAATAAGAATTCGCAAAGAGAGATTCATTTCTACCATTTTCAGTAGAACGCAAACAATGTATATTAACTTGTTTAACAAAAGCTTAGACAAAACAATTTTGAAATATTTAGATGATTGTTTGCCGATTGCGTTGCGGCTATGACCTTATAAGGTCTGGGCCTCAGATTCCTGTATCATTTGTCAATCTAATTGTCAATCAGCCTCTTTTGCCTGACACACGCCGTCGATTGTTTGAACGATGTCTTCCTTCACCGTTCGAATGTTAAATGCGCATATAAATAAAGTCTATTGGCGCACAGCCGGGAATCGAACCTACGACATCAGGGATGAGACTTGAGAGTCGCACGCTAGAGCCACTAGGACAATAATATAAAAATGTGTTTTTAAAAAAGAGTACCATTTATGAGATAAAAGGCATCATTTGCAAAAATCAGTGGCGGAAACTTTATTGCCAGTTCTTCTCGTCCATTATACGCCCTTGATTCCAGATCTGGCAGTAAATGTAAAATTAGAAACATTTAGCATTTAATATGTATTTCTTTATTGACGTTCATAAGTGTACATTGAGTTACCTAAATGAATAAATGATTGTTGATTTCAATTTAATTTACAATTATGGGCACGGCTACCAACTATATAACGAATTTAATAAATAAGTATATTTAGCTCATTACAGGTTAATAAATAAAAAAAATAAAGTAAAATTGCTATGAAACTTACACAAAAAGACGACGATAATATATTTTCACTTACACAGAATAATAATCGTTTATTTTGTTGAATCTTAATGAAAAAAAAAAAAGACGACGATAATATATTTTCACTTACACAGAATAATAATCGTTTATTTTGTTGAATCTTAATGAAAAAAAAAAAAGACGACGATAATATATTTTCACTAACACAGAATAATAATCGTTTATTTTGTTGAATCTTAATGAAAAAAAAAAGACGACGATAATATATTTTCACTAACACAGAATAATAATCGTTTATTTTGTTGAATCTTAATGAAAAAAAAAAAAGACGACGATAATATATTTTCACTAACACAGAATAATAATCGTTTATTTAGTTGAATCTTAATGAAAAAAAAAAAAGACGACGATAATATATTTTCACTAACACAGAATAATAATCGTTTATTTTGTTGAATCTTAATGAAAAAAAAAAGACGACGATAATATATTTTCACTAACACAGAATAATAATCGTTTATTTTGTTGAATCTTAATGAAAAAAAAAAGACGACGATAATATATTTTCACTAACACAGAATAATAATCGTTTATTTTGTTGAATCTTAATGAAAAAAAAAAAGACGACGATAATATATTTTTACTAACACAGAATAATAATCGTTTATTTTGTTGAATCTTAATGAAAAAAAAAGACGACGATAATATATTTTCACTAACACAGAATAATAATCGTTTATTTTGTTGAATCTTAATGAAAAAAAAAAAAGACGACGATAATATATTTTCACTAACACAGAATAATAAACGTTTATTTTGTTCAATCTTAATGAAATGAAGGATCATTCGTGGTAAGTAACCTTAAAATAGCTAACTCAACGTGGACTGTATTGATTTATTACAAGGAAAAATGCAAGCAAATAGATTAACATTATCTCTTTTTTGTCGGAGCCGCCGGTTTGTTCTTATTGAACTTAAATACTTCATCAACAACACGGTTCAGCGGGCTAAGAAGCTGATCTGCCATCACCAGAATCTGCTGTCTTCTTTGATGTACAAGGTCCATGCTACGATTAGCGCACACCTCGAACGAATCACAAGCTTTCATAACCGCTGCAGTCGTTTTAACCGCCTCTGATGCGGCATAACTGCCACCTTCCACTGGTAATTTTATATCCGAAACCAAATGAAACGTCGCAATACGAGCTGACTGAAGACGGTGTTGAATATTCTTTTTATATTTCTCAATAGCGTTGTCCAAAGACTCTTCAAAATTACGTCGATACACCAAGAGACGAGGGGCGTAACTACTCATCTTCAATCTCTTCTTTTCTGGGTCAGGGTCGCTGGATAACAACTGATCCATGTCAGACTGAATTTTACCTGCCCAATACTTTAGCGGATATAACTCCGGTGAATCTAGACCTAAATATCCAGCTATTTCTATCGGCAGTTTCTCCACAAGTTTGCTCATAGCATTCAAGTGAGACGCTAGAATGTATTCGTGAGACTTCAACTCAGCCAAACGTGCGTCACGAGCAGCTTTGAGACGTTCCAGCCTCACGCTATGCGACATAAGCTTTAATGAGTAACGCATATTCACTTGCATTGTTCGCTCATCGATCCACCTACGCGCTTGACAATTGATCTTTTCCGGAACCAATGGTACGTTATTTTGTAAAGATTCTAGAAATCCATTTCTCCAATTGTATAGAGCAATATCTTGTAAATGTGTTTGTAGAACCACACGAGGAAGAGGAGCTCTCAGCGAGATTAAAGTTTGCCGTCTCGGGGAAACTAAGTCTGGCGAACTATTCAAACTTTGGTCGGAGTTTAAAGGACATTTTGGATATTTTTCAAAGAAGCACTCATATTCCGCTAGCATAATATTAGTCATAAGAAGTGGCAGGTTCATATATTCCTCAACTTTTTTAACCTCCAACTCATAATGCTGTTGGTAGACTTCCTCAATTTTATTCAGCATAGTTTTTAAATTATCAAATTGTTGCTGAAGCTTATCACAATCAGAGGCAACTTGTAGCTGCTCTAAGCCAATATTGAATACGACCTCATTAGCTTGTTCTATAGAATCATGGGCCGTCATCATATCTTCAACACCTGTTATAATCAGTTTCTGAACAAGCGCGGACCGTAATATGTGGCCATCCCACAAATATCCGGCATCGTGTAGGATCAAATACGTGCTTTGAAGACGATCGCCAAAATGACACAAACTTTTTTGCATATTGACGACGTCATTAAATGCAATATCAAGAAGCAATTTTTCAATGTGCACTTTGCTCTCTGTAAAGCTATTTGAAAATTTATCGAAAGCTTGATCAATCGTTGTTTGTATTTTTGACAACACAGATTTGCGTGGTTTCTCTATATATACGTAATTATCGATTTCTTCTTGCAAATTTTTGAGTTGACCGCTAAAGTCTGTACAAAGTTTTATGATTGCCGCTCTGTATGCCTGCACTAAATGAGCTACATATCCTTTAAACTCTTCCATATTAGTGCCAGGAGAAGCGCCTGATGTTTTTTTTATCGTCTCGATCTCTAAACTAGAAGACCGTTTTCGTTGTATTGACTCATTCATCCAAGGCAGAGCACTTCTTCCTCTAATATAGGTTGTTTTTTCCAAACACATCTCATTAAGTGAGGACCTTATACGAATGATATGGGTGTCAGCTTGATTCCGCAACTGAGCTTCTAATTCTGTGTATGCACGGCAATTGCTTATCGCCTGCTGATTAATTGCGTACATATGCTCATCGAAATCATGAAGTAAATCTTTGGGAGATTTATGTCCTACTTCGACTAAATTCTGGAACTGTTTCTTGAGAACGCTTTTGAGTCCATCAATACGCTGCCTTTCCAATCCAACGGCTTCTTGCTTAAACTGAACAAGGCTTTGTGTCCAACTTGAAAACACTCCAGTGATTAGCTTAAAGCAATCGTTACGACTTTCGAGACTCAGTACATCAGCCGATTTTGATTGTATTAGTTTACATTCAATATCTTGTTGGTGCTTTTTGATGTCTGCAAGAAGTACTTCAGCTAGTGACCTTACTTGGGCATCTATAGCATCGTTGACAGCATCGGCTTCTCTTTTTATATCGGATATTACATTATTATGATCTTGCTCTCGCTTTTCAAGGTATTTCTTAAGAGTTGGTCCGCCACGACGAGGTGTCCATTCTTGTGGCAGAGAGGTCACCGCGGCCAAGTCATCTGAGCATCCAGGGACCGCAGTTAAATATTTTAATTCAGTTTTTAATTTACAATTACAACTCTTATCTATTTTCGTATTGCGTAACATTGAAAATTATGACACTTCAAAAACAATTATTGCAATCAATGTCAACTATCAGAAAAAAAATACGCAAAGAGGATATATTTGAAATAACTAAGTATAGTGACACTGCAAAAAATCTATATAAAAATAAAATATGTTGCTAAACTCAACTCTCGACCGGCTAAACTAATTCGAGTCATTGTTTTTTATTTATTCATTTAGATAGGTTTTTAGTACTTAGGTTATTTGCATAAGCGAACAGTTTCTAAGAGGCATAAGAAAATGTTGAAATATGTAGCTACTAAAAAGGTAGGCTTAGTAAAGAATCATATTAGGCGAAACGAAATTCGCAGGAGCAATGTATAATTTTATTACCAATTCAGGCGTTTAACGTTTCAAGACGAACTTCATTACAATTCATTCGATATAATACAATTCATTACGCTTCCATTGATAATAGTCTGTGGTGTTCCCGGTTTGAGCCGATCTTCCGTACATTTGAATATCAAAGGAATTTTGCGGATGACTTAAATTCTCTTGACACGCGTAAATGATGTTAAGATGCTTGATAAAATCACAATGAATTCAGCTTGAAAATAGATGTTTCTGTAACGTATTCATTTCGTGAATACAGGCCTATATTTGTATTGTTAACATACTATTATCTGTAGAATTTAAAGCTTGCTTTATTGACGTCATTACAGAATGTATTAAATGTACAATATTTACAATTGCAATAAATAAAAATATCAATGCCATCCATCCAAAATCTATTTTAAAACTCTCGCACAGAGTAAAAAAATCGTGTAGGTTTGCTAAGCGTAACACCGTCAACATATTTGAACCCGAAAAAAAAAAAATAAGTATTTAACATTCAAATTCAAAAATCATTTATTCATATAGGTAACATAATGTACACTTATGAACGTCAAAAAAAAGAAATATACATTAAATGATTCTAATTTTACATTTACTGCCAGTTCTCAAATCAATCAAATTATTATTATATTATGGAACATAAGATACAGGTATTACTTATTCCACGTCATAAAATTTGAATCTGTAGGCATACCTACTCATCGGCAAGGACAGAGTGTGTAGGCCCAGAGAAAAAGCCGGCGTAAAAACTCTCGGTACTCTTTTAAAAAAGCAAATCATCAAACAACACTTATTTTAAAACAAATCTCGCCAAATTTTTAGAAATAGCCTGTCTAGCACTAGTCCTAGGCCTTTTTATCACCTAAATAATCGTTAACTTTATAGTAAGCCTTTTTACACAGCCTTTCCTTAACGCATTTCTTAAATTACCAACACTTAAACATACGTACTTACATCATATGAGCGTTCTGTGAGGATTTCTCACATAATACTTTGAAACGAATCCCGCATTATAACGGTACAATATGCAAAGGGGCTAAATCTAATATGTACGTATTACGTGTATGTATTATGTATTCAGGCACCTCCGAACATATATATTTATATTAGGGTATATAATAAAGCTATGCTACGCTTATCCCTGAGTTGTAGCTTTATACAACATTAATATAGTTTTAACACAGTTTTTGAGCTTGTTAAAAACAAAATCACATATTTCTTGTTTGTGATATTAGTTTAGAGGATAAAAATAATTACTTTGGTTGATAGGCTTTTGACGTTCATAAGTGTACATTATGTTACCTATATAAATAAATGGTTTTTGATTTGATTTGATTAGGTAGGCCGAACGCGATGGAGACTCACTGTGGACGCCCTCTGCCCCACCTAGGGGTTATAGGACATAACTAACTAAGGGAGGCAGATGTAGATGATCTCAAATCTTAAAAAAAACTAGAAAGAACGATGCGAACTATTATACGAGTTCTGTATTCAAGATTTTACAATTTAATTATTTCAATTAACCATATTTAATAACTTGAAATGACTAATACAAATACAGCATTTAAATACTCGTAATAAGGATTGAATAAAACAACCGTTCTGGATAAGATCTCAAAGGAGACTGACTGCTACCATCCGTTTCTATCTCCCATAACCATTAGACCAAATAGAACGATGATAGAAAAGAAAAGCATATATAATAAAAATAATATCTAACGTAGCAGATGTCACAATCAAAATAAATAAACTTAAGTTGAAACGAGCGGGTAAGAGTAGAAAAGTGGAACAACAAAGTATTAAGAGCTGCCCAAGATTCAATAAACGCAAAAGAGGAAAACAGTTTAGAAGAACCAGATTAAGTAAACAGGGCTTTGCCAAAAACGGGAACACAAACATCTAGAAAGAATATATTTAGATCATCTAAATACATATATTCTTTCTAGATATTTATGTTCTCCAAAGAATATATATTAAATAAAAGGCTTTTATTATTATTATTAGTCTGTCCCGGAACTATTTAGTCTGATGAGGACTGAGACTAAATCATAATAAATAATAATCAAAAAAATATCGACTTCCTAGTAAAAATTAAACGGCACATAAATTACGCACATTTGCAATATATGTAAAACAGACACAGAAATGTATCTTCATCTAACATTGACCGCTCGACCTTCCATAATTCACTTGAAGCCCTGATCGTTGTGCGTCATACCGTTTTCATTATTCATCCCTTGGGGCAAAGTATCTCATCCGGATCTACGAAATTGTGCGTCTTCAACCGAATTACTTATTAAATACACATTTTTACGTACCATAAAATATATATTTGGAAGAAACTAAACTGTTTCGTTAAAAGAATAATTCCTTCATCATACAGTAGGGTAAATATATCTCGAAAATCGAATATACAAAGGAATCAAAGAAGAAAATAATCTTCATACAATTATTTGTATGTGTGTATATGTGTCAGATACTAAAATATAAAATTAAGTTTCTTATCTACTTCCGTTACATTGTTGCATATTGTTATTATTGTTATCTGATGTTAAGTGATACCGTCGTACGGGTGGAATGCCGTATTCTGCCTCGACGTCCGATGATGAATCAAAATTAAACTTTCTTATCTAAACTAAACCTATTTATAACTTTCCCATTAGTCTTAACTTCCCCTGTTAGGGGTAGTCAGAATTTTCAAAAAATCGATTATTATTTTTTTGAATTTTCGTTAAGTGTAATATCTTAAAAATACTCTCTGAAAAAGTCTCTCAAGTTGATACGATAATTAGTTTTTGAGTTATTCGACAAATAACAAAAAGAGCTCGGGTACTTCAAAGCGCTCGGCAGCAGGTAACTAGCGGTAGCTTCAAGAAACCCCCTTTTAGGGTTCTATTATCATTCATCAACTAAAACTGGTGTATTTAGTAGTACCTAAATTTACTAGACTACATTTAAATGTATCATAAGTGTACATGTTTACCTATATGAATAAAGATATTTTGATTTGATTTGATTTAAAGAACTATAATATGGCGCAGGAATAGATGACTCGATGTAAGTAATTTAATAATTCGTATTTCTATACGTAAATCTAGTGTGAAATGCGCGTTTTTCTCAAAACTATGTATGTATTTTGAACTGGTGACAGCTGTAGCTCAAAAACCGCAAATTTATACAGCTTTTAGAATACATAATAATATAAACTCGGGCCTGATCAAAGGATTTTCTTTTTTTCAAAAATTTCGATTTTTTAAGACCAATTAAATGTTGATTTTTTCCCAAAAATCTAGACAAAAATTTCCTGAGGCCGCCATTTTGTTATTTTTTTAAGAAAAAAAAAAGCCCAGGATTATCTATTTATAAAACTATTTTTTTTTCATCCGATTGATTTTAGATGAATCTCCAAGGACTTATGCTTGCACCGCAAGGACCTTTTTTTGGAACTGGGTCAACACAGACGGCTATAACTTTGGAAATTAAATTTTTATTTTTTTTAAATTTTCGTGACTTCAAGTCAAAACATTGTAAAATATCATGATTTAATAGCAAAAAAAGAACTGAAAATTCTCAGTTCTCAAATCAAGGGCGTAGAACGGAAGAGAAGAACTGGCAATAAACTCTCCGCCACTCATCAAGATTTTTTTTTCTTTTTCTTAATATTATATATGTACTTTATTATATTTTATTTAATGTTTGTCGACATTCGTCGACGTTTTAATGACAGTCGTATTGGCATAGTCTGTAAGGATAATGTATTTCTGTAATAAATAAAACACATAGAAGAAAGTGTACCATTTCAACTAACTGTTTAGAACTTAATACAAATTATCTATATATGCTACAAAATAATGTGTAGGAAACAAATTGAATAAACTCTCGCCAAACAAAGAGATCTTCATTATTCTTGTGTTATTTATATTCAGGTTGCGTTGTTCATTATTACACTTGAAAAGGCTTTATCTAATTCGGCTGAGTCATTCCATACAATTGCGGTAAGAAATTCAGATCATCTAACAAATAAGTTCCCTCCTAGAGGAATGAATCCTCTTGATAAAAGTGACTAAATTATTATTCTAACTAGAAAACGTAAACTAAATTTTTGACGAAACATCGACATTAAAGCATATTTAAATATATATAATACATATATTATTTTTATCTTACACGAGGAAAACGGCCAGGTGGCTCATCTGGTGTTAAGTGATACGGCTGGGCGCTGGAGTACGTTGCCGGCCTTTGAAGTTGATACGCTCTTTTTTTCAAGGACCCTAAATCGAATTGGTTTTGAAATACTTGGGCAGCTGGTACCACATTTAGGCAAAAACTGCTTAAATAAACGCTCAGTTGTGGAACGACGGACGTCGAGGTGATACGGGTGGATTTTCGTATTTGCCTCGACGTCTGATGATGAAACTCATCTGCAGGTATTAGACCGAACACCTCCTATTATAACTACAGTTTGTATAATATCGTCTTTTATTGACGATGTTCTTCGAAATATTTGTCAACGTGAATGCTTTGAACGATATACTTTCGCTGACAACGGCAGCTAAAAAGCGTTCTAACGTTATCCATTTTCATACCACAGACTAGGGTATGAGAGTATTCACTCTGCTACTCAGATCACTACCGCCCGACTACTGCCGAGGCTCCCTCCCTTTGTGAAAGTATAAGTAACGATTTAACACTAAAATTTTCATTTCAACGTCAAATAAGCAGACAACATGCATTTGATTTAAAAAATTCATAACCAAATACAAACAAGCATTAAATATAACTTCGTTAGTTCCATACGTAGCCGGCGTAACACTAAGAACTACCTAAAATCAAAACCGAATACGATCGCAAAAATATAACCTCTTTCGGGACGAGTTACAAAAGCTTGACTGAGATACGGGAAATATCTCAGACATGCGGGTAAATGATGTGATGTAATATTCTAACTTTAGAATTCACATAATTCTAAAGATATAATCAAAAAGTTATAATTGTCGGAATTCGACAAACTTTGCCGACTTCAAAGTCAGTCAGCGAGACTAACGGAAGGAACTTGAATTGAGTCAATATTTAAATTTCGAAGGAACTTATATAATTTTTTTTTTTGTTTTATACTCTGATACATTGTCGCCATCACTCCTTCCTATCTTTTCCCTCGCAAAATATTTATGAGAATATTATACATGATATATATAGTATCATGTATAATATTCTCATAAATCGTACGTATCACTACTTTTGTATATATATCATATACGTTAATTAGAATAGACCATAAACACAATATTAATACTCGGAACAAAGGAAGTAATTTCGCGGTACTAGATTATCTATAGTTAGTAATTCCTTTTTGGGGAAAAGGCATACTTTTCTGTAACAAATTCACAGAGGCTCTTTTGACTCTGCATTTTAATAAATTTAAGAAATTAAAGAATAGCTCTGTAAAAAGGCTTACTATAAAGTAAACGCTTATCTAGTTGATAAAAGGGCCTGAGACTAGTGCTAGGCAGACTGCTTTTAATTTATTTGCGATATTTGTTTTAAAACAAGTGTTGTTTGATGATTTGCTATTTTAAAAGAGTACCGAGAGTTTTTATGCCGGCTTTTTCTCTCAACTGACACCCTCTGTCTTCTTTGTCGATGAGTAGGGATACCCATTCAATTTTAATAACATGTAATAAGTGATATCCGTAATTAGCTTGTCGAGGCTTCGGATCTCTGATTGTAATATGGCCAAAATAGCTGAGCTAAGCATCCGTTTGTAAATGATAGTCATGATAGATAGATAGATAATGACTGATGATTAATGGACTTATTGGTTCTTTCCATCCATGGTATTGGCAACATTCTCACGTCACGTCTCGAATGCGTCTATGTTCCCTCAGTCTCCTGCACGAATTGATGACTCTCACCCGTACAACATGGAAAACACCAAAATTCTGATGTGCCTGCTCTTGATCATAGATATCATTACATTAATACTAAAAAATTCTCTACGGGTTTTCTTTACAAAATGGGATGTAAATACTAATATTATAAAGAGGAAAGACTTGTATGTGAGAATGTTTGTAACAAATTTGCTCACTTGGCCCACTTTTGAGCCAATGAGTGGTGACGGAGACTAGTGCGATTTAAAAAAAAACACCATTTGAATGTTACATTACTACTGATTAACATAGGCTACTTTAATTGCCAGAAAAAAATAAGGATCTCTATTAAAAATAATTTACTATTACAGAACATGTCACAATATCTACAAGAAATGTTTAAAAAATATAATGTCCTTCCGTGCGAAGACATAACGTCTGGGACGGGCCGCTAGTAGTTTATAAATCGAATCTGGAAAAGAAGTCTTTCATAAAAGCAGATCTATATTAATCATTTAAGTTAAACTTAATAATTGACAAATATTGGAGAAAAATACAGTGGCGCTACAACCATTTTCGTCTGGTTTATAAACAAAAAAACCTTAAAATCTGTATCTGTTTCGTGATTCCTAATAGGCAATCAATCAAGCAAAGAAGTATCAAAGGTGCCCATAGACAGAAATACCCTTGGTATGAGTCTCTATAGTTCTGTACTAAATGGGATTAACGACAAAAAATTTGCATAATGAAACAATGAATAACAAATATTTATATTAAACAGCAAGTAAAAGCAGCAAATATGACACGAAATTACGACATATTTTCTATTATCAAAACCTTTATGAATTCCAGTTTCAATGTGTAAATATGGCACAGTCTAATTAAAAGTAAGTACAGATGGAGGATGCGGTTTCTATTGAAATAGCTTGTCAGGAGGGAAATTGCAAGTAAGAGGGAATCGGAATATAGGTCTCTTTTTGTGTGGAAATGTAATTAAGTAAATATGTGTAGATTCACCAAGTCAATGTGATTCATTAACTTAAATATTATTCATTAGCTGATTTCATCATCGGGCGTCAAGACAGAATACCTAATACCATCCGTATCCGAACCAATTCGACTTAAGAGCGTAATTTACTTGCGAGCCTTCTAGCAATCTAAGTGTCCATGGGCGGCGGTAACAGTTAAGATTAAGTGAGCCACCTGATCACTTGCCTGCATTTTTTTTATAGAACAGCGGGCAAACGAGCAGGAGGCTCACCTGATGTTAAGTGATACCGCCGCCCATGGACACTCTCGATGCCAGAGGTCTCACGAGCCGTGCCGGCCTTTTAAGAGATGGTAATTTCCATTCTCTCTTATTAAAAATACTATATTATCACGTTTCCAATCCCCTTCCGTCTTCTCACTGGTCTATATGGGGCGTCCCAAAGTTATGGGACATGAAAGAAAAGTACCTTAAATTGTAAAATATGCGATACTTGAGCGACTAGTGTATTACATAAAACCGAAAATAACCTTCTTGTTGGCAAATGGCGTGGTAAAGTACTATTAATCCCTGAGCCAAAACAACTGACCTATCTCCAAAGCCGTATAACATGACACTGCCAAGTAAAACTACGGAGCTGTTATATAAGTGTTCCTTACTCACACGAAGGCAAAATCGCGCACAATTGCAAACTAATCACATATTTTTAAATTTTTCACATAGCATGGTATAACTTGCTATATAATACAAATGAAAATGATTGTCTTGGCCTCAGATTTCTGAATCTGTTTCATGATTATTTTTAAATCTAATAGGCGAGTAGGTGATCAGCCTCCATTGCCTGACACACGCCGTCGACTTTTTGGGTCTAAGACATGTCGGTTTCCTCACGATGTTTTCCTTCACCGTTCAAGCAAATGTTAAATGCGCACATAGAAAGAAACTTCATTGGTGCACAGCCGGGGATCGAACCTACGACCTCAGGAATGAGAGTCGCACGCTGAAGCCGCTAGGCCAACACTGGTCCAAATGCCTTATTAATGCCTCGTTTACGCTAAAATATTATAATAAAACTACCTACAAATGAGCTTAATCTTTTCGCTGCTAAGGCTTATAGGTTATTTACTTTAAGCAGTGTAATGAAAGATTGTTTAGTTTTGACGCTACTACTTGCTTTAATAATGTTCGCTTTAAAAATGTATTCAAAAATAATTTTGCGTGGAAGTTTTATTCACAATAGAGGTACTTCCTCGAATGTGGCATACATTCGAAAAAGAAAAAAATATATAAATTATTAATTGATTTTTCATGAACCAGATCTTTCCTAAGCCATAAAATACAGATTTTTGAACCCTCCAAGCAATGCTTGCAGTGTCTCGGGCACATTTTATTTTAAGTTTTTATATGTATTATTTAAATGGATTTTAGTTTAATTTTTATATTAAACGTTCTCTATATTAATATAAAGTTACTGAAAAATTAGGAAATAGGAAATAAATTTTTAATTTTATATTTATCAGATAAAATCCTATCTTTCAGCAAACACGTAAAAACTTTGATTGTATGACTAATGATTATTCATTGGTCAATACAGTATAAACTCTATATAACGACAATAGTTCGTACATATTTTGACGTTACTAAAGGTCGTCGTTAAACGGAAAGGAGAAAAATCTGTATCAGAATTTTTTTTTTAATCAAACTCGTAGTAGAGCTACATAAAACAGAATTCTCAGTGTGTTATTTTCGCCTGACGTCTTCTGCTGTACCAGAAATTATGTTGTATTTTCTATATATATATATATATATATATATATTATAGTTACTTATCCTTATTTATAAACAAAAGAACGGATTTCTTAGAAAATTCTGTACGTATGATGCCGATAGTCGATAAAGCGACGAACTAATTTCGCCAACTGAAAGTAACTTTTACTCACTTAACTATCGTTATTTATATTTGGTGTAATGTAGGATGTACTTATTGTATGAAAAACAAGATTGATTCAACACTTTAGGGAGTTTGTCGTTAATAATTGTTTATTGTATATAAACACATAATTGGCTTAACAAAGCGATATTTTACTACTAGTGTTAACATTCAACTTTTATCACCCAATAAAACGTAAAATTTTACTGCAATAGCAATTTATAGATTGTCTCTGCTCTAAGTTGAAAGTTTATTTAATATTAATGGCCACTGTAATGCTTAAGAGATTATAATAGAATTAACGAAAAGTATCATTTAAACTGTTTAGTAGATTTATTGTTAACATATATAAGTCACTGATGGTACATATAAGCAATGACTTAAGTTTGCGACTATCAACACTTAGGTAGTTGTTTCGAAACCCACCAATAGATGATGGACAAAAATACTGGTTTTGGTTTCCTTTGGTTTGCATATTTCAATTTGGCATAGAAGAATTTGATTATCAATGAAGAACGTAAAGAACGTTTTCAGCTACCATATTCTCTAGCGTACGCATAAACTCACTGCACCTTATCGTATTGACATATCTATTTTCGCAATAAATTTTCTTTTATGGCAAGCACGAGTAAGATTTTTCTCCTATTATTGGTTTACTTTGAATATTGGGACGTCTTGTTACTGAATAAATGGCTTATGACTTTTGTTTTTTAGAATACGGAACAAACGTGCAAAGTCTCATGACTGTCAATTAATACCGCCGTCATTGCCAGAAGAATTGCGAGTGCGATGCTCGCCTTTTAAGAATTGGAATGACCTTTTTCTTGATTAATATACGCCTTTGTTTATATTACTACTCTCTTTGTCTTCTTTAGCGTCGAAACAAAACAATTATTCTGTAAAAATACTAAATAAACAGTAATCTATACGCAATAATACACGGCCTTTAAGGTGGTACATTCTTAAGGAAATTTCTGCGCACCACCACTATGTGGAACCAGCTTCCCACTGAAGTATTTCCGAACCAATTCGACTTAGGATCCTTCAAGAAAAGAGCGTACCAATTCTTAATAGGCGGGCAGCGCGCTTGCAAGCCTTCTGGCAGTGCGAATGTCAATAGGCTGCGGTATCACTTAACACCAGGTGAGACTCCTGCCCGAAAAAACAGATTGGTATATCTTTGTGAACATGCACGATTACCTGATACTCACTTAATCTTTATTTAAGTTTATATGCAGTATAACTGTAACTACTTCACAAGATCACTAATAGTTTTCTCGTGTTATACTATGAGAATTAAAATCTTTAAGCCTTGACTAGTGGCTAGGCGTACGTGTCCCGAGACTTTGTGATCCAGTTCCTGCATAGCTGCAATTAATTTTTCATTCCACAACTAATACATACGCCAAAGTATGACTCACTGGCCCACTGAAGTGCCAGTTCTTTTTGCCGGCTCTACGCCCTTGACTTGCGAACTGGTAGTAAATGTAAATTTAGCATTATTTTTTTTTAAGTTCATAAGTGTACTTGTTTACCTATATGAATAAAGATATTTTGAGTCTGAAGACCCATGCCACATTAACATAAGAAACCAAGTGCAAATAAAAAGTTATAACATCACAGATATCATTTTTATTTAATCTAAAAAAAACCCTACGAAGTTATAAATTTTCATCAAAAGCGAGAGAATTGTAAAAATGTTACTGTCACAAGCGCGCATTAGACGGCTATCAACATAAAATATTACGACCATTTTAAAAGCTACATCAAGCAGGTAGATTTTAAGTACGCTTTCAAACCTTAGCTAATCCTAGCTTTCTAGTAACACACAAAACAAATGAGTAGCGCGAAATGTTGTCCTCAAATTTCTGTATCTGTTTCATGATCGTTTGTCAATTTAATAGGAAAGTAGGTAATCAGCCTCCTATGCCTGACACACTGTCCATATTTTCGATCACCGTTCGACCGAATACGCACATAGAAAGAAATGGACCCATGGACATAGGCGCATAAGAATCGAACCTATCACAGGGATGAGAGTCGCACGCTGAAGTCAGTAGGCCAACACTGCTCTTTACTTTTGTATAATTAACACGCTGCTTACTGAAGTATCTTTGTATTATAAACCCCTTTGACGGGCACCATCATTGAAAGCATGCCCAGAAGGATTCAAGCTCTGATTTTGATGTGGTCTGGGGACACACACAGGTCACACTCATTATTAGGATTTTATTAAATTTTTATATTTGTAACGTTTGTATTAAAAAACCTTCATATCTTTATTCATCATTATGTATTTCAGTTACAAATAATTCATTAACAATTAATAAAAACATTGCCACAATTCACTTCAATATAAATATAAATATACAGACTAGGTCAGATAAAAAAATATGTGTAACAAGCTAAAATATTTGTGGGTATATAGACTCTAGTGATTACATAATTATGTGAAAACTAATAAACAGCCAATTAATTATCTCGTGCTTACCTTAATAAGCGATCGAAACCTGATATTTAAGGCTTGGTTTTCACTAATTTCTTCAACAAAGAAATTCCAAGAAATAATTACACTTTTCATATGAACCCATTTTTACACTGCACAAATGTAGTATCGTAAAACAATAAGTTTGTAATAGATTTTCTGTCTGTATATTTTATGGAAAATTTTAGCTTAAGAGGGAATCCAAAAACACTGGTAATACAGGCAATCATATTTTTTTTAATAACTGTCTACCGCTCTGTCTGAAGAACACTACTATACCTGCCAAAACACATCAATTATCCATTGTACTTAATTAATTATATAGAGGCTTAGATTCGTGGTAAAAAAAAACATTATTTACTTATAGCTGAAGGCTGCAATAACAAAAAAAAAATGCCGAAAAAGAAATAAGCTATCATGAGCCTCCAGACAATTTTCAGAAGTTTTATAGATATGATACAAAATTTTATAATTCTTAAGTTAAGGTTAACAGCTAATAAATTTCCATGTAACATTAACTCCACAAAACTGTTTTCATGTAAGGTCAATATTTTTTGAGCAAACATCGGCCAACCTTTCAGTGGGTGTGCGATAATGATGTGTGGGTAAAACAAACACTGCTTTCAGATTATAACTTCACCGGTACATAATCGCTACATAACGTAAAAGTCCTGTATTCTGTCTTGACTGTATTGTTAATTTGAATACCAGAGTATCTCACTCTTCGCCCAGTTGCTTCAGCCTGCGACTCTCATACAGGTTTGCGAGTCGAGGAAGTCCAATGGTCTATCTTTTGCTATCACTGCATGTGTGTGCTTGTTTCAGGCATTGTAGCCTATTTGGAAAAACAAATGAGCAATTAAATCTGAGACCTAAACCAACAGAAAAGCTTTGATACATGCACCAAAACCCCAAAAATCATTATTAATCATTTGTGTTGAATTAAAACTGTTAAGTCAATGAAATATCTGCATGGTCACAGGTTCGGGTTGTCAAATTATCAGTATGCTGCACATATTAATTTCGCAATCTTACGGCTAAAATAAATTATATATAACAAAAAAATAATTGTACTAAATATTTAGCCACCGATGGAACACATAATATATACAAAAAGGTTCAAATATGTTCGATAGGAAAAGATTAAAAAAAAAATTAAATACGCAATACTCAATCCTGCTGTGTGGTGGTTTGAAAGTGAGGGTGTATTATAACCCTAGTTCCATGGAGTATATTGGTATTTCATATTCAAACAAAAACAAATTCGTGTCAGATTGGCTCATATTCTTGCTTCTTTTTTATTCTATGATCTTACAAATTCAATTCTCTAAGAAATAAAGCACAAAGATAACCCAACGCTTGCACGTGACCTCTCTTAATTGAGTTCCACAGCTCCCACTGCAATTTCCAATAAATTTTCATGTACGTGCCATTTCTACGAGCGTGGCATAGCAAATCTTGCTGGGAATGTGTCGAATATATGATGATATGATAAAACTTTTCCATGACAAAAATTTGATACTAAATATAGAGTATTGTAGTAGCTTTATAAATAAGAACAAGATTCTCAGAGTTGCGCTGGTTTCAAAGCAAAAACTTCACAAATGTAACTAATAATGAAATGGCGTAGCGCTGCTACAACGCTCAGTTCTCGTAGCTCTCTAATTACGTAGCACTGAATTTTAGCCAAAACTCCGCTACGATTTTCGTAGCCATTGCATAGCGTCGCAAATACATATATTTAGACATTGGCGAGTTAGTGTTTTCAAAGCTGACTTTCTGTGATTACCTAAAGAGCCTTTATAATCTATGAATTATTTTGAAACAATCAAATTATCACTAATACTAAAAAAATACCGATTAGTTTCCCATCAAACTAATTACTATTTGACGCCAGAAAATTGATTACTTCCTGTTGATTGAACCTATAAATGAAATTTATCCCTCAGCCATAAGCCTATAATACAATAAACGTTAAATGGATTTACTGACACAGTGTATAATTTCCAACAGTTATGAAAGTTTTGGAAACCCAGTCTGATGTCAGAGGCTCTAGGAAATATATATGGTCTCTTTACTGCAAGTTATGTACACTGTCGTAATCAGTGTGGATACTGAAGATTGAGTCGATTGAGATTTCAGTGGATAAATCGATTAGTTCAAATAGCTGTCACGGAATTGTTCAATAGCAAAAACGATTTAAAATCTTCAAATGCATGTTTCCGACTTCGTGCCGGCGTGATAAGCAACCAGCAATTATAATTTCAAACGTACGTAAAAACGTGTCTTGGTTTGGTATGTATGTATAGTAATAAATTCCTCGAAAGTGCTATTTTGGCTACGACACCCTAGTCGTGTGTAGGGTGTGATCTTAGTTTTTCCTTCGAAAACTTCTTTGTGGGTATTTTGCAGAAAAATATGTTTATACCCTCAATCATGATTACCGTTTATGATATATTAATGCCGATTGTGCATAATGAATTTTTGAGATTATTGTACCAAACCATTGTCCCTGCATGACATCTAATTGTTAAAATCTATAATTTTTTGTATAACCCAAACAATACACCTTATTAGTGGGTTTTTCCAGAGGTTCTTCAAATATTACGTAAATTTCAAAACTACAAAATGTAATACAATAAATAAATTAATGGCCCTACAAACTTTTTATGTCTGGGCTAGGATTATTTTTTAAATCTAATAGACAAGAAGGTGATCAGCCTCTAGTGCCTGACACACGTCGTCGACTTTTCGGGTCTAAGATATGTCGATAATTTTCTACATGTAATATAAATTTTTTATTATAATTTCCATAACCTTTGCCTTTTAAGCCTCGTTATATCGGATAAGGCTTAATAGGAGGCCGGGTTACGAAAACTATGTACATAAGCTACAAATGGCATATGTTAGGCAGATAAGGGACAAGACCCTTGTTAGCATTAAACACTGTTTTTAGGCACATATTCCTGACAAAAGTTGATTTAAATTTGCTTCATTAAATTTTGATTTTGATGTGTATCACTACATAGTATGAAACAAAGTCGCTTTCTCTGTCCCTATGTCCCTTTGTATGCTTAAATCTTTGAAACTACGCAACGGATTTTGATGCGGTTTTTTTTTAATAGATAGAGTGATTCAAGAGGAAGGTTTATATGTATAATAACATCCATTAAATAGTGGAGAAGTACTGTTATTTTTGAGGTTTCTAATGTGATGTCGTAAATAATTACATTTTTTCCGCTTACATTGCAAACGCAGGCTGAACCCTACGAGTTTTATCAAAATTATTGTACACATTGAAAAGGTCAACAGAAAAGTCCGTGATGGTATATGTCTATCTCTTATGGATAACCCACAATAACTTTTTTTGTCATTTACTTTTTACGACAAATAATGGCTAATTTTCGAAGCGATTTTAACCAATACAGCATTAATCCTTAACCAATTAAATACCTTGAATACATTGTTCATTTAATATAGATCTATACAGCCTATTACAGCTTATTTAGCAGCGGTCGAACGCGTATATTATCGGAGCTTTCCAGCGACGGAAATAACAATACATAATAAAAACCTGCTTTTCATCAGCATTGCACCCGTGCGAGCTGGGGCGGGTCACTAGTACAATATAAAAAACATCATACAAGATATTACAGTCAAACCCGACATGGTTTAGAACAACATATCGGTTATATTGAATAAAATCAAAGGTCCCGGCCGAATTCTATTCTATTAGGATCTTAATAACAATGTCATCGGCTTTTACGACTATCGGTTTTTACGACCAAATATAAGTGATCTTTTTGATGTCGTTATAACAGATTGTGACTGTATATTGTTTTTTTTAACCTCACCTCTGGGACTTAATCTTTCAAGATACTTGGCCCTCAGGGCATGCACGCTGGTAATGTTAAAATTATATTTTTTTTTATGTCTTATGATAAGGAAATATACGTGAGGAGCCTAAGAACCACCACAGCTGTATAGCCATTGGTGATGATGATCATATCCCTTTAGAATTGGTTCGAAAGTTTTTGAGTTCCAAAAACACAAAATAAAAATCAATTCTACTAGCCGGGATAGAAGACGGAGTGACATGGTGGCCCACTCCGCAATGGTTCATTCGATTTTTGCAAGACGTCAGTACGTGACTGCATATATGTATTTACAACAAAATAAACTCTAAACTTTAACTTCATCCTGAAGTTTTGTATGAATGTAAGAAAGTTATAACAGATTGGCTAAAAACTTTAACATATAAGGAAACTGAGCACATTTTAGTACAAATTCGCTAGTTTGAGACATATAAACTTAACAACATGCACACACTAACTCACACACAAACACACACACACGCACGCGCGCGCAACTACACACACAAACACGCATGAATAGAATAAGTTCATAGCAATTCTATGAGATAAAATATGAGAATTTGTATAAATAAGGGAAGTAGCGAGTCAACGCCAACACAAGTGTCTGACTACTTACGGGGGCTGTCTCATACTCACGTATTAACGTAAAATTTGAGAAACAATAAACATTTTTTTTTATTAATTCTTCGCAAATTGGAAAGTATGGAAATTATTATAAAAAATACGAAGGGATGAATAATGTGTCATCATACATTATCTCTATTGACAGAATTAACAAATGTCCTTCATGTTCATTGAAAAGGAACTAATAAGGAGAGCTATCGCATTGGAGCGTTAATAATTTAAGGGGTTATTGTAAAATCTTATAATACTACTAGCTGCCCCGCGAACATTGTTTCTTCTTCGTTTCACAAAATAAATTTAATTTATACTCAATACTCAATAACACGTGGTAATCATGATATTGAATTTTAGCTTATATGACACGTTTGTCGGTTTACCATAGCAGTGCCATCTATTGATTACTTACTCAATCCAGTCGAAAAAAACAGATAATTGTGACTGTCTATTAATTATAGACAAATAATTTGCAATAAAATAAAATTGCGAATATAACTAAAGATCAAAGCTATCCTATCTCTTAAGTTGGACCAGACTGCTCACGGTGTGCCAATTTAATTTAAAATCGGTTACGTAGGTTTGGAGTCCATCGCGGATAAACATCGTGACAGGAGATTTATATATATTAAGATAAAGAGTAGAACTAATCGTTTAGAAAATTAATTTCTTTCAAAAACCTTTGACTGCTATGCCCTTTGCAGATACGTCACACGTCCACAATTGAGCAACGAAAATCTATTTTAAAGGATTGAAAAAAATCCTTTATTAATAAAATTAAGCATATCTATGTTGGAACCCAAATGAATTGTAAGCATCAGTGGCTTCAGTACTGGTAAAGAGTGACGGAGAGTTTCTTGCCAGTATCTCTTTACACTACGCCCTTGACTAGTAGACTGGTAGTAAATTTTGATTTAGAATCAATTTAACAACTTTTCTGTAGGCGTTCATAAATTTACTTGGTTACCTATCGCCCAAACTCAATAACCTATCTTAATCCATTTTCGACCATCTGAGATAGAGATCTTAATCCAAATATTGAAAAACGTGTGCCAAAAACCAATCGACGGATTATAATAGCCAGCTGTCGATACAAGTTAGCCATGGTAGGTCGGATCGGTGTATGTGGATAGACCTTTGTATGTATATGACAGTTCAACTGTGCCAATATCCTATCATAAGATTTTAACTAACACCAGTTTTTTAAATAATTAAAAAGCTATTTGATACGTTTTAAACATAGCCATTTATATTTTCATACTATTTGTATGGTTTTATTTGGTTTATATTGATTATCAAATATGAGTGTAAAAAGCGAAGAGATTGCATTCTATCCGTCGCCAAAAATGGATTGTCTTTGTAAGGTTTGGTTATTGGGATGCAGATAGGAGATCGATCGACTTTCACGGTCTAATTGTGATTGAGGATTAATTATTGGTTTCGGGCGTATATGAATAAAGTTATTTTGAGTTTGAGATTGAGTTACTTATCGTAGCACTGGACAATAATCATAATAGGAAACATTTGTATATATGACCTTTTTTTTTAAATATTCGAGGTGGAACTGCATTTGCGCATGCCCCTGCCCTAGAAAGTTACAGGGGTATGTGGGACTCGACCCACACCAAAATCTCTGCTATTCAGAGACTGGGTGAACAATACCCACTAAAAACAACTCGACAAATTTCTACAAAGTCGCGTTACAGAGGCTCCGGGGTCACTATCGCATTCTACCGGGACCTCAACGGAAAAAGAATGTTGAATTACTAGGCCACTTGTAATTACCACTCTCTGTCTAGAACGTATTGCTACGTTCTAAACCTACACAGTCTCCTTTCTATAGTTCGATGCCCTCTGCATACTATAGCAATTCAACCATGCCCTCCATGTACGGTTTAAGCACTCGCCCGGTACCGTACAACCCTACCAAAGGCCGAGAATAAATTGAAAACTTACTCTCGAATCGGGAATCGAACCCAGTACCCCTCACCATAGCAGCCACATGCAAAGACCGCTAGGCTATGAGGCCCTTCTTGTATATATGACCTGCCAAAATATAAAAGTATACATAAAGTCAGTAAATCTGTTATAGCGACATCGAAGAGACTATGTACTCACATTAAAACCAATAGTCATAATAGCCGAACGAATAGAGAACGTTGTTTAAGTACAATTGAATTCTGCAAGATCCTTTGATTTTGATCAATATAACCGGTATGTTGTTCTAAACGATGTCGTCGTAAACGGTTTTGACTGTTGATCCGAACTCATTTTTTATCATGACGCTGTGACAATACTCGTAGTCTTCAATTGTTTATACTTTAATATCTGTCTTCTTACTGTTTTGAATACTCCAATTAGTACTGGGGTATAAATTGTACGGAAGTTTCTCGCATGTCTATATGAAGAAATTTCGTCCTTACTCGTAAATATATAAATAACTTCTCAGATTTAATGGATAAGATTGCGTCGTTAAAATACGATGACTGCTACTTGAAACATTTCTGTTAATGCAGTGTACGAAATATTTAGTGAAAAATATTTGAGCACGAGTAATTATTTTAAGGTATTTTTATAACCGTAAAGATTATGTCTAAAACGTTTCCAATCAGTAAATTAAGGCTGACATACACATAAATATACTGAAAACTGTGCAAGCTTTTGTATATTTTTTTAACTGCACTTTTTGATTTTCATTTTCTTTGTTCTTTCCTAAAAAATACATTTTCAGTTAATCTATGTATAAAGTCCAGTAACTTAACATTCTTATTTGAAACTTTGCAACGAATAGCTGCCTATGGACACCCATTTAGTGGGTGCTTTGCCGGCCTTTGTGAGAGCAGTATACTTGAAATTTTGAATTCATACGACTCGCGAGATGAACGAGGCAGGAGGCATAAACACTTTCCATAGTACATATTGTAGGATACGCATACAGACGCAATGAATCTGAGTAGAGAGAATCAAGTCGATCAGTAAAAGGATGCAGATTGAGAATTAGACAATATCTCTTCTAATCTCTTTCGCTGAAATTGGTCAAGGAGAAGAAGCTGGTACTATTATTAAAACAGCACCGCCTGCAAGGCTAAACGCATTAATCTATAAATAACTCAACCGCCAACATAGCCGGTTCAAGATTCACAGTTATTGTTTAATATTTCCCAACTGAAAAATAATCTGTGGCATTTGGAAGTTTATTACACCCCAAGGAAAAGGAAATGAGAGCATGACATGCTTCAATCTGTGTCAGCTTTAGACTTTCGAGCTTTGCGACGTCATTTATCTTCGTCCGTGATTTCTTTCAACTGTCAGATAATAAATTATTGCGAGAAGTTAGATATGCAAAATTTAATTTAAAAATTTAATTCAATCTCCGAGAACAATAAACACATAGTTGTGTTGATTGCAAGTCACGAAAACGATCGCGTAATATATATTTACTAGCAGACTCGGCCAAGCGCTGCTGTGGCTAAGGTTTTTGTTATATTACATAGTAGTGAACTATTCAAGGGAAACAGTAGGAGAAATTATGTGAAAGGTAGATAGCTTATGTGAAACGTTGGTACTTTTAACACAGCGCCATCTGTTAGAATTGTATCAAGTAATAAACAAATATTTGCAATAAAATAATATTGCGGGTATAATTTGAGATGCAAGCAACTATCTTTTAAGTTAGATCAAAGTGATCCGTGTGCAAATTTGATTGATATTGGTTCGGTAGTTAAGGATAGCGGACAAACAACGTGACACGTAATTTATATATATTAAGATTATAGCTGTAATCAAATTTGATTTAAGCGTAATTAAAAACGAAACGGAAAGCGCATGCTGGCTGAGAGAGATTACGAGACTACACGTTCCTAACAATAATTACCGCTGTTGGAAACGTAACCTTTTTGCTGTGCATTCGGCAAGCACTGCCTAGCATCAACAAGCTCCCACTCCCCGGTTAGTCTAGCTGCTTAATCTCGTCTCTTCGCCGGAAAGTGACCTATTTGTGAAGCGTATGATAGGTACGTGGTTAATATACTGTAATTAAAAATATACTTGAAAAACATTAGTGGATAACAAAACTGTATAATATTTAGTTTTATATTCTTTTTGGTTCGAATTTGGGCTGTAAATAAATAAATAGTAATGTGAATACTGGAAAGACAGGGAGCAAACCTGACGAATAACAGCAAACAAAACCCCCCGATTGCCTAAAATTACAACAATTCTCATATACAAACACAGCTTGATTTACAATCCATTATTTTACGCTTAACAAACCGATTCCATTATGACGAAATAAATTGACAATATAGATTGTTATAATTCCTTATCCCCATGTAAACAAGGAACGACGCGAGCAACAGGTCCCACATTAGAACTTGTTTTATCATATTTAATGGCATTTACTTGTACTAAACGTTTGATACGATAACAATAGGTGAGCTTATAGAACATTTGTATCTCTTTTAATACATAAAACATAAAATATACAAGAATAAACGTTACAGAAAATATATGTTATTCGTAAGACTGAAAAGGAAAGTACTTGACTCAGATTTTTGTATCCGTTGATCTTTGCCTGCATACTTGGGAACACTAAAAATGTTTAGAACTGGATTTAATGAAAACTTTTTTGAATTTCAATTTTAGTACTCTTTGGTTCTATGTAGTATATTGCATTTGTCATTTGTCGTAGAAGAGAAACTTAGGAAGAATGGACCCACTTCTTTTCTCATTGGTCCCATTCATCAGAGGAACGGAGATCACTTCTTTCGTTTCAGTGTTACCTAGGTATTAGGCAAGAAGGCGAACAGAATTCTGTGCCTGACACGTTTTCGATCAAACATGCCGGTTCCCTCACAATACGTTCCTTTATCGTAGTGTGTGTTAAATGGGCACGTAAAATTAAAAACTTATATAATTGTATAAAATTAAAAAATATTAAATAGAACAAAAAGTTGTTTTAGGCTAACTTAAAAATAACTCAATCAAAAAATTATAAATCTGGGCGTCAAGTTGTAAGTAACCCTTCAGCCATCTGTGCCTGACACACCGTCCATTTTGGGCACTTAGGCAAGGTTTAATCACGAGGTTTTCTTCACCGTTCGAATGTCAAATGCGCATATAGACAGAAAGTCGATTAGTGCACAGCCGGGTATCGAACCTACGACAAACACTACTCTTAAATACTAAAATTTATTAATTATTATCGCATTGAGCTTTTTATATACCCGTTCTGCAAATTAGTTTCAACTTTTAACTTAAAATAATACAATGTTTTTGTCATTAAAACAACTCAAGTTTTTAAACTTTACGTATTACGCAACCAACTAAATCTGAACTTAGACTCCTGTTAGCTCACCTTTTCGGTAACAGAAAGGCCTTCAAACTCTTCAGCAGCAACGCAGTCACCTTTCAACCAATTCGCAAACCGGCCTAACTCTCCCAGCATATTTATTGGTGTCAAAGAGAATGCCATGATTAATACGTTCAAAAACTCAAATTGCAATACTCAAATATCATTAAAATCCTCAACATCAAAACAGTATTTTTCTGTTATGTCCAGAAGTCATAATAACAAAGCGTTAACCTAACACGCGTGATCTTTTTCCCGCGTTTCGGGGAAGCCTTTCGCCGGGAAAGGTAAAGACAAGACTGCTCAAAATATACTACCGCTTTGGTAGCCTTAAAACAACGTAGATGTCGCTTTATTTCCGAGGTGTAGAATCGAGTTTCGAATGTCAAAGGTCGATGGCGCATGCGCGCGAACCTTTTGTTAATTGAATTTTTTAACAGATCAGCAGTTGATTTACAATTTATTAAGTTTCATAACATTTAAATAAAAACAAAATAAAACATAGACACCTAAATTTTATTTTCTAAAAAGTTTTTCAAAAACTAAAAAGTCTAATTTCATGGAAGTTAAATAGTTTTAACTATGCATATCGAAATAATATTTCTGCAATATGAAATTTGATAAGAAGTCACCAATTCTCTGCTCAACAAACATAGCATTGTAAAAAAAATCCCCCTATCCCGCCTATTCACTGGCATGTTTCAGTCTACTTTTGTTATTAATTGTATTCCTCCTATCCAGTTATTAATGAGATTACTGTAAGCTTAAACAAGAAATAATTTATTTAATACTATTAAACAGTTTACAGTGTTTACATACTGAATTGTAAATATAATAAATAATAAAATACAAAAAAGTAATAATAAAAATGCTTAAACATTTTGTGAACCTTGTGTTTCTGTTGTCAGCCACTTTCTACTTATGGAATTAGGCTTTATGAAATTATTGCTATTGTTATTGTAATATAACCTCATTTTCGAATTTAAATATGTATCTATCAAAGATTTTATTTAGCACTTTTATACAGAAACACACACACACACTGTTTAATGACAGATAATATTGCAGGTTCTTGATAAGAAGCTTTAAAAGTTGGTTAACTTTCATACATATTGATCAAGTTTATGTTTAATAAGGAAATCAATGCTAATAATAAGAAGTGTATAAATACAATATTTTTTTTCAAATTTTCCATTTTCAACCTCTTTTTCCCACATAAGGCTGTTATACTAACCTACTCTTCCTAACTAGAATATCCTACAAACCCTAATATGTTATGGAAGAATTATTTATCTTCAACAAACCAATAAAGTAATAATTCCCTTAATTATTACTTTATTGTACATTAAGGTACATAGTAACACTATATTTCTAAGCTGGTAAATATTAATGGTATATAATGATGATAGTTAAAAAACCATAACAATTTTGCAATGTTTTTTTCGTAACAATTTCTCAAAAAATAAATATAAATGGCACTTACCTTAGGTGTTTGAACAATATCCATCGTAGCAGTTTGTTTATTTGTGACTTTTTATCAAAGTTTAATCAATACGCCTACTAATATTATATCATTTTCACTAAACTAGGTAGAAGCAAAAAAAATTTAAACACTTTTGTTAGTATATTATAGTAATTCGTAAATATAATGCATTACACATCAACCACTAGAAAAATATAAAATAAATAGAAAATGTTGGACTCATTAACGAATAACCAAATTGTTGCTACAGACGGTAGGTCTGTAAATATAAATTAATAACATATGACAGATCATCTATGATCACAGACTAGGACGAAATATTTAATTTTGATTTACCACAGATAACGGTATTTACTATTGGATGACATAAAAATAACGTATGTATTATTCGCATGAAAACGAATTTTTTAATTTCCCTAAATGAATAACTTTTATACTATATTAATCAATGTTGTTATAATGGGGAACATTGTTGTTGTAGTATAGTACTTAAGAAATGTAATATGGCTTTGTAAGTTTCTTTCAATTAAATTCCTTAAAAATTAGTTTTAAAGAAGATTATTCTCATTAAAACAAAATAAATATATGATAAATAAAACTAATAATATAATATAATAACTAAAATTTATTATTAAAGGAAGTCGCTCCATGCAAGGCTCCGAAGAGCTGCTTTCCATCTTTGAATAGACTTATTCTCTGTCCGAGGTAGCCAATTTTTCGGTCTTCTGTGACGAAGCTTTTTGCTATTTCCTTAAAAAGCCTTATAGTGCGAGGATTCCACAGTCTAAGGGAAACCGAAGGAGACAAAATCATATTCGAAGCCTATACTAAAACTTTTAATTCCATTCCAGATTTGACAATTTTAGTGTTGCAACGTTACGATAAACGACGTTGCAAAATTATTCAATACGGAATTGGAATATTTCCGGATCGATTCCTCTAGTTTATAGTAGTATATCTAAATAACTACTACTTTTTCTTTATTATTAGTAAATCAGTAATAGTAGGATGTATTATGGTAATATTTTATTTCATACATCGTCGCCGTCATCGCTGTCGCTGTCACTTTCTGTAACGTTTATTATAAATGTGTCTGTGATATTGTCAAATAACATATCTAGCCTACTCATTTTTTTTATTCTTTGACAACGTGGGCTACGCAATAAGACCATTCGGTAGCTTAATTTTTTGAATGTCTTCCTCAAATAAATTTCGCACGTCTGGTAATTTGAAGGTTTTTGCCGTTTCCAATTTCGGGAGTGGTAAGATGCATTATCCATCACCACAATTAAGTTTGGTCTTAATTTTGGTAAGACTCCAGGCTCCAGCGACCTCCTCCGACTCCTCAGAACAAACTGCATTCATCTCATCATGGTAATCTTCATAATTTTTCTTTGCTTAAAAAATCATGAGCCTTTCAGGAAGCCTTCTTCACTACCTATATGGCTAATTATGAGACGTTTGCCTTTTCCAGATGGATTTTTTTATCCAGTGGTCAGTCCCTCCAAAAACGCTTGCCGAGATGCTGTGACTTTCATGTCCACCCAAGTTTTTTTTACAATATGACCTAAAAATAAATATAGTTCATGAACATTCAATATTACTATTAAATTTAATGTAAAATGTATTTGAATTCAAAATGTTGCCCAAACCTGCGTTAACCCAAGTTTCGTCTTGATAATATATATGTCTCCCTTCTCGTCGAAACTGACATATACTTGTAGGTGTTGCGGATCATTACTTTTTCAGTAACAGTGAAAGCTTTTCTTGGACGTTTTTTCTTGGAGAGAAGAAAACATCCAGGTCTTTTTGTCATGTACTTGGAGGCTGAGGATCCATTTTGATGGAAAACCAAAACAAATAGATTCACTCTAAGTTCACAAAAAACTATATACTATACTATAATAAAAAACAAAAATATTAGCTTTCTATAAAAAAAAGCAGCTAATTAATAAATAATTATGCATTATGTAAAAATCAATAATTTAGTCTTTAATTGGCACACCAATATTATGATTACATAAATATAAATCGCGATTGTTTTTAAATTTTTGTGTTCATCACTACACTATTATATGTGGTATCATTATTTTACAAAATGACAGTAGCTAATGTCAAATGTGGAATCAAAATATAAGTCGTGGTAAAGACCACTGTATTCTGCTTTTTCAGCCGCTTTACAAGCCACAACAGCTCTGTTGTTGTTTATTGCCGGGGCCAGTGTGTCTGAACAGGTTGCGTCCCAGCCATATCAACACCTGGCCCACTTTTCTTGAAATCAAACTTGGTACGAGGCGAGGTGATGAGTCCGGTCTCTTGCAATACCAGTCGGCTCTAGTAGACTTGGCACTTCAATGGCGGCAAAAGACTGACAGATGAAATCGTTAAGTGCGCCATGTCTCGAAAAGCGGCCAGTACTTTTTAGGCATGATAGTCCGTGATGTCGACGTCACAGCCACAGTGACATTTATGAGGACCGCAGACCGGAATACCAAACCGTAGAGAGGTTGCGATTATGAACATATCAGGCTCAAGAAGGCTTCGTGTGAAGCCAGTAATTTAAGTTCTGTAATACACCTATATATATTGACCCTTAATTGGCCATATTACCACAGAAGTAAAAAGTAGTCTGTCAAGTAGTTATGTTTTTGTCAAATATCATTATCCGATAGTGCCTAGTACAATTAATAATATCTGTGGTCATTAGTCCTTACTGCTATGAATGAAGCTGAGTGTTAAGTCTTGACTTGTCTCGCAGATAGTTGCGGAAAAGTTAATATAAATTCAGTGGTTGAGAAATTTAAACAAATTATTGATTTTATTCGTCTGGAAAATATATTGTGAGGGTTACGCGACCACCAACTATAATGGCTGCCACAACAAACGACACAACAGAAGAACGCCGTCGTCGGGTAAGGGAAATTTAATAACAAAATCATTCAGGTTTCTTTAATGTTAGGTGAATCATATTCATAAAACAAATTATCATACTTATCTATGTTACGCCATAATTTTGAGCTTTGTTTTTGTTTAAACCGGTTGAAACATAAATATGTATATATGTGTTATGGTCTGAAAATTCTCGAGTTTTCTTAAGGCAAATTCTAGACTTCATATTTTATTATGAGATTATGATATCGCGTATCTTCGCACTGTTTTATTTATTTTTCATCGTATTGCGATAGTGTTAGTAAAAATTATGTGCATTGAGTAGTGTTTACATTTATGTATACATTTCATTTTAGGATGTTATTATTTATTATTATTAGGTTCTACTGGGACCCCTACCAGCTGGTTTTTTACGAGCAGATTCAGATGGACCGCCTGAATCTGTTGATGTAGATTACGAAGCTGCACTGGCTCTGCAGCAGCAACTTTGTGGAGCTACAGTAAGTATTTTCATTTATTTATTGCTAATTTATATGCATAACTTCCTTTTTTGTTACATTAGTGTGAATTTTGTACAAAATAAAACATTTGTAAAATAATTGTAGATGCCACCAGCCGGACCTCCTCTGACTGCTCGTCTCAGTGTAACCATAGTACAAGCTAAGCTGGTAAAGAACTATGGTAAGTTTATTTGACGAATTCATTAAAAATGTAATTGTTTAAGACATTTTATATTAGTAATATTCATAGTAAAATCATTTACATACAAACATTTGGAAGCACTACAGCCTATTTTATCTAACACTGATAAATCTATGATCCATAGATAGTGACAGAAGTATATTTATCATCCCTAGGGCAAAATCCATTTGTTTTTCTACTAGGCATTACTGCTGCTTTTCTTATATATAGTTATTGTTGGGCAATCCAGTGGTAATCAAAATATTGTATAAATCAGCCTTTTCTTGAAACATGGTTTTCTCGGACCTAAGGAACAACTATAAATAAAGAATGTTAATGTAAAAGAAAATTACAAGAGCTGTAATTTGAATGAACAGGTTTATGTTTGAGAGTTTTAGATGTTTAATGCTGTAGACAATAGACAGTAAATGTACATAAATCAGGTACTTTCCAACATATTATTTTATGACCCAAAATTTTCACTATGGATTTTTCATAGGTCTAACCCGCATGGACCCCTATGTTCGTTTGCGTGTTGGTCATTGCATATATGAGACACAGACAGACCCAAGTGGAGGTAAAACCCCTAAATGGAACAAGATGATACATTGGTAAGTATATTTATAAAATCAATGTTTTTTTTAATATAGGTAATTAGGCCTTACAAATCATTAATTTATTAAATTTTGGTACTATTATAGAAAGTATTTAATTATTTTTTGCATAAAAGGAATTATCCGATTATAATTTTATTACTTTGTTGCTATTTTATTACGGGTTAGTTGCATAAGAAAAATAATCACTATCAAATTAACTAGAAATTTGCGTTATTATAAATTTTGCAATATAGTTTTATTTAATTACGAAATATGTTACATTTTAAGCCAATACTAATGTGTTAAAGGGTTGTTTGTCTTAGGTATGTTAATTAACTACAATTTAATGTTTATATAAAGTATTATTCTCATTTATTTATTTATTTATTCAATTACAGACATGGCTAAACTCACAATAAAAATAGACTATAATATATACAATACAATATTAATTAAAATAACATAAAACGGTATATTCTAACCCCTAATACCCTCCAAGTATACCCTCAAATCAGAGTACACTACCGCCATACGCTCACCAAATAGGTCGCTCTCCGTAGCTCTGTCATGTATGTGTTTTTGTCTTTTTTGAGAAATAAAGTCTTTAAAACTAAATTAACGGTCTTAGTACGTATAAAGACTTTCAAATGGTCAATGCTAGATAAGGTAATTAAAAGTACATTATGATCTATTACGTACTGCGTATAACAAGATAAACCGTACCGTTTGAGTTGAGTTTATAGGAAACCTGTTTTTATTGATACGTTTATTTATACTTCGTTACCTTAAACATACATACAAAAACAAGTTATTAGGCAACGGGCGACATTACCGGTAACAGCGATTTCTTTCAAGCAATCAGGTATGAACAAAAAGGAGAAACAACTGAGGTTACTAGTGCATAAAGGTACGGACAGACGTGCTCATAAAGGTACGGACAGACGTGCTCATTACGGTACGGACAGACGTGCTCATTACTAGCACGAAAGCATGCTTTTATTGAGCAAATGCTCATTAGTAGCACGTGTGTAATGTAATGAGCATGCTTATTTAAAGCGTGCTCAAAAATCAAACGACGTTTGATTTTCGAGCATGCTACCTGAGGCGCGGGCACGTCTGAACATGTTTGCTTATTAGCATGCTATTGCCTATTATCCATTTTGTCTCTATCTGCGGCGGACGACTGTTTTATGCAATTAATTGATGTAATTAATTAAAATTAAACCCGCAATATGTCGCGTTGGGGAGAAGAATAAACTTTGCTTTTTGTGTCACATTATAGAAGTTACGAATGTCTGTGAAACCCAAAATCTCCTTTTTTTGTTTTTTTTATTTTTCACCAAAATGTTCTTACACAATTCCGTTGCAAGCAATATCATTATTTTAATAAGTTCTGTACGGATAGCACTGTCACTATATACTTGTACATCCATTTTGGCCGAGAGCCTGGTGCCAAATAGCACGTCTGTCCGTACGTTTGCTTTGAGCATGCCTATTTAGGAGTATGCTTTAAATTAAGCTTGCTTATTTCTGGAAAATTTGAACAGTTTGCAGAGCATGCTAATTTTAAGGAAGCTTATTAGCATGCTTTTTTTGAGCACGTCTGTCAGTACCTTAAATAATTATAATTAACCCTCATTTATTCCTTGAAAAAATTACAAAATGTACACACACACAAAAACATTTTGCTTTCTTATTGAGTAAACCTCTACCAATTGGCTCCATCTCGTATCTGTTTGGAGCATTTTTCTCCCATTCCTCCCCACCATTAAGCTCATCAGCCAACTGTGCAAGAGGGCGACCTCGCTTTCATTTTACTGGTGGCCCTTTCCACTTTGTTACCGTCTTTGTCCATCTGACATTGTTCATTCGAGTTGCATCGCGATTTGCTATAACGCGGTAGGACAGCGGAGGATTACTGTATATCTGAGTTATTTACTGACTGAAGCTGCGTCATCTGTGATTAAATAAACAAATAGGATATATTTTTCGGTTGAGTTGTTTGTTTTGTCGCATATTTATAAACAGGATTTTTATTTTCGTAGTCGACCTTTAAGTAATCAAAACCAGATTGCTTAGTACTACAACAGCGTTGACAAATTTTCCATAGTTTTGACAGTCGCATTTCTTTCGGGATATTTAATTTCTTTTGTATAAACTTGTAGCGTATCGTAGATATGCACTAAAAATGTACATACTGTATGGTGTAGTATTTTCTATACGATTTTGATGTATGTGGCAACATAAATACAGGACACTTAGAAAAGAATAAAACAGAGGTCACTCAGAACAGACTTTTAAGATGAGTGAGCATGTATTTTTCCTTTGAGCGTTTCTATAAGAATATAAATGAATTACTGTTGTTTGTGAAGAAATATATCAATTTACAAAGATAAAAATGGGTTGTGATTTATAAAAATATAGAACATCCCATAAATGGTGACCCCGACAAACAGGAGGATGCTGGTGTTTTTTTCCAAAACTCCCATAAATGGTGACCCCGAAAAACAGGATGATGCTGGTGTCTTTTCCAAAACTCCTGAGGAGCATGCTGAGCACCTTCGCTCATTGTTCCGAAGATTTTCAGAATATGGCATCATCGTTAATTCATCGAAGTGCATATTTGGCACCAAGGAGGACTGTTCACAGTATGAAGCGATTCAACATTTTCGACATTCTCGAAGCATAATCTGCCACTATTTATACGGACCATAAGCGGTTGATTTATGCATTTTTCCAGCGCCAAGAAAAACTTACCCCGGTACAACTCAATCAGCTTCATTTTTTCATTTATTTCTTAATTCACTACTGATATCAGACACGTAAATGGAAGAGAAGTAGTTGTTGACGCGATGTCACGCATAGAGACAATATCGATTGAAAAAGATTATGAAGCTCTTTTAAAGTCCAAAGAGTCTGATCCAGAGCTCTCTACCATCTTAGTTTCAACTTTCTAAGGTTAATATTCCTGGAACACATATCTCTATTATTTGTGACATATCAACTGAAAAAACGCGTCCCTATTTAACACCTCCTTTTCGCCGTTTTTGACTAGTTTCACAATTTGAAATTACGCGACACGTTTCGGTGCCAACAGGAGAATTTAAATTGCCATCTGGTCGATTTTTGCATGTACACATTGACATCGTTGGACCTTTCAGTAACGGTGAAACGTTCACCCGTGAATGGATTCCACGCTTCGGTGTCCCCGCTGTTTTGACAACCGACCAGGGCACGCAGTTCGAGTCGGACTCTTCCATCGTCTGATGTTAAGGTTTGCTATAAGGCGAAAAAGAACCACTTCTTACCATCCCTGCGCAAACGGCATGATTGAGCGAGTTCACCGGTATCTCTTCGACGGAAAATGGCTAGAGTACAATCAACACCAGCATCGCGACATGGCAACAAACGACGCTTCGTATTTAGAGCTACCTGGAGCGACTTTGTAATGTAAAATTTTTTGTTGTGATATTTTAAGTACCTTTTATTTTATTGTTACATACTATCATTTGTCTACTTAGCTTTTCTGTCTCCGTAGGGGGGTGATGTAGCGTATCGTAGATATGCACTAAAAATGTACATACTGTATGGTGTAGTATTTTCTATACGATTTTGATGTATGTGGCAACATAAATACAGGACACTTAGAAAAGAATAAAACAGAGGTCACTCAGAACAGACTTTTAAGATGAGTGAGCATGTATTTTTCCTTTGAGCGTTTCTATAAGAATATAAATGAATTACTGTTGTTTGTGAAGAAATATATCAATTTACAAAGATAAAAATGGGTTGTGATTTATAAAAATATAGAACATCCCATAAACTGTCTACGCAAAGACATTTTTACGATACGATAATTACGATCTGGCATTATTTATACCAATAAGTAATTAAGTCTAACTTAATTTACTAATAATTAATAATGGTGTTAGAATTAATTTATTCCATTTATTGTAAAAATTAATTGATTGATATTCGTTATTTCAAATGTCAATGACAATGTCAAGAAGACAATTACTTTTTATATTTACAAAGAAACATAGCTCAAAAGGTCAAAAGCATCGTGCAAAAAGTTATCTAGCCACCACAGCTACCAGCTGCTGGTGTGCTGGTGTGCTGTGCTACCAGCACAAAGTTTCCAATATTTTTATAATTTTTTAAAATTGCCTTTTTCTAATATGTATATAGGCTTGACTAAAGGTCCTATGTCCCACGTAGGACAGAAACCATGTTTCCCAACCTAAGTGCTATGCCCCACTATCCTTCCTAAAATTCTTGTGATAATGTCACATACATTTTTTTTATAGAACAGGGGGCAAACGGGCAGGAGGCTCAACTGATGTTAAGTGATACCGCCGCCCATGGACACTCTCAATGCCAGAGGGCTCGCGAGTGGGTTACCGGCCTTTTAAGAATTGGTACGCTCTTTTCTTGAAGTCTAGCCTAAGTCGAATTGGTTCGGAAATACGTCAGTGGGCAACTGGTTCCACAAAGTGGTGGTGCGCGGCAAAAACTGTGGGTTAAATTGGTTCAATATCTAAAATCTAATTTGAAATTCACTTAAGAAGCTGAAATTACTTGGAAATGATTAATGAAACACAGTTAGGAGATTTATAACGTATGATATTGAAATTAAAAATAATTATTTAGAAAGGTAATTTGACCTTAACAAATTGCCCTAAGTTGGGGCGTGGCCCCACGTTGGAAAACACTAGACTCTTATACGCAATAAAGTGAAAATACTCAACAATAATATTTTTTGTACAGTATGAAAATTATGGCCTGAATCGTTGTAAAACTATTTTACCTCGAATTCTTTATAAATGAGAAATATTACACTAATTTGCATTTTAACATTTCTTGGAAATATAGTCGAATTATTGTGACATATTGCATAAGTATATTGCTAGAATGACCCAGATGATATGTTATATATTTGTTTTGCATGTAAATGCATCGTATAAAATATATTTGCAAATAAAACCTTCACACAGATTTGCTTTATGGATTACGTATTATTTTCTAAGTAAATGCGGTGACCAAAATATCTAATTAATAAATGTTTTTAGGGTTTCATTCTATTTATTACTAGCTGACCTGGAAAACTTTCCACCGCGTAGCAATTAATGTCGTGGTGAAGATTAGCTTATTACTAATATGTCGTGTTACAGATTTCAACTAAATTTATTATATTCTGAAAAAAAAATTATAGCTTTCAACTTTTTGAAATCAACACAAATCGTCTCGCACACATATTATGACTTGACAAATGTCAATCCTTTTTCATTACTAACATTATTAACTTTTTTTTTCAAATATATCCTCACCGTGATAACACTTAGAACGCGACATTGGTGGAATTGTGATTGACACAGAAGTCGACATTAAAAATAAAGAATAGAATTATTAACTTTTTTAAAGTCTAAATACCTTTATTATTATTATTATCCGAACATTGTGGATCATATCATCTCGATTCGTAACCTTTCTTTGAGGGTAGAGTTTACCGTTTCAACGTGATGATGATTAAATGTTTAACAGTTACGAAACCTAATAAAATGTTGTATTAGGATTTTTCTTGTCAATTTTCCAACGTTTTGAATAGTAATGCAGTCGGAGACAACAACAAGAAATCGCAACAACAGTGATAGGTATGTTAAAGAAAATAAAATACGAACACTTTAAAAGTTTGTAGGCTGATATATTGACACTACTAGCATTAAATTAATAAGATTTTTAGTTAGCACTTAGCCCTAACCTACGAAAGACACGCGTATAAATTCTACAATTTCGTGTGTTAATAAAGCATTATTTATTGCTCTTGAAGGCGACTATATAGAATAATTAGATCAAAATCTATGAGAAAAAATATTTGTTCTGCCTATCCATATCTTACGATTTCAGCACTAATGTAAAAAAAATCTTAGGAGATAACTTCATGCGCCTATATACTCCCACGTATATGTTACATGTAAAATACGTTTGCTAATGAAACATTTCTTATTAATATTATAGCCAGCAATTTTATATGGCTTCTTAATGACGTGTCTGCAAGACCGGTTACAATGCTTAAATTCAGTTAGTGTTTTGAAATGTATTGAATGTAAAAAAATACTGTGACGTTACAAGTTTTAGAGGTCTGTATCTGTATCATTATCATTCGGACATTATGATTTGGACAATTTCAGTAGTAAACATAAGAGTATATTGAACACATTACGGTTTCAGTCTCCTCCCTCCTGGCGTAAATTCCATTTACCTGGAAATCTTCGACGAGTGCTCTTTTACTATGGACGAACTGATTGCCTGGACACACATACAGATACCCGCTGCTGTACTCAATGTATGTATCAACAAATAACTCTTTGTATATGCAAGTTCAAACCATACGAGCGGAGATCTCTAGTCGGTGTTCTCATACAAACTATAAAATGGCCAAATACAGAAGCGTTACGACGTTGTTCCTTATTCATTCTCAAGGTTCAAAATCAGCAGACCAACCTAGCTCATACAAATTATTACTAGATCACAAGGATTTGGATTATTTAAGTAATAGTCAAATTTATAAAATGCTTAGATTAATTTACGCTTAAGGAGTCATTCAAGTATTACGTAAGCATATTTACGTAAAACATTCCCCCCCCCGACTTCCTCATGTCAGCAAAAGTAAGCTCTCTAAAATTAATAAATAATAAAGTAACAAATAAACGTATTAATTGTTTGTAGAAATCCTTGCATTTTTTTTAGCATAGGCAATGGTAGTAAAAGTACATAATTATTACTGTTGACCAAATTAAAAAAAAACCCCATAGTGGTTACGTAATACTTGAATGGCCTCTAACAACAGTTTTGTAATTGTTTTGGCACATACAATATATGTTATCGACCTGTTTTAAGTGTGGAAATAATATGCGATATGTTTAGGGTGAAACACACGAAGATTGGTATCCATTAACCGGCAAGCAAGGAGATGGAGTGGAGGGGATGGTCAATCTCGTTTTGAGTTACTCAGTAAGTATAGTAAAATGTTTGCATTGAAATGTTGGTCATGTACTTAAGTAACAGAAAGCTTATTGCGTGAACTAAGAAATTTATTGTTTTGTAATTGTATCTCTAATATTTAGAATTTTCTTCGAAACTACTTCGGATGAGATTCAGAGACGAGAATGACATGGTGTCAAGTAAATTTCGGCTCTGACTTACCCGAAGTCTGCAGAATTTAAACCTGGATCCAAAAAATGACGTCTAAGATGAATCAGATTCAAATTTTCGCTCAGTCAATTGTTTCATCAATTATTTTACTACAATACTTTATTAATTTATTTATAAAAACATTCCTGCCCTAACAGGCGATCCTAAATTGACAAGATAGCAAAATAATGAAAAAAAAAAAATTTGCAGATGGACAAAAAAACAAACTACTTAAATTAATATAAAAAAATACGAGAAATTAACTACCTAACAAATAATATAACTTTTTATGTCATAGGTTTACGTAAACCTATGTATGTAATTCGTTAACTAAAGTAATACGCATAAAAACGCTATCAGTTGCGTAACAAATAACAATCCAACAGATAGAGATTACAAGTCTTAATTTCCAGGTTGGCCCAGCAGCAGTACCGACGTTCCCGCCAGTTCTGGTCGTGCCATCCACCGGTATGGGCTATGCTACCATGCCGATGTACCCAGCAGGTACTCCCCATACGTACCCGCAACAACAGCCGCAGCAACCCCAACAGCCACAGCCCATTACGGAGGAAGAACTTGCTCAGGTAGGAATATTTTTTTTTTAATGTTTGCTATTTTTTTTTAGCCATTTCTTATTTATTGTTTCTTATTGTCTTACAGTCAAGAAATCTCTTAACAACACCAAAAAATATCTGTGATATCAATTATCATGTGTTTAAGACATTTTACTTGGCTCAGTGGCGAAGCTTTCTTCCAAAATAATTTGGAAATAAAGAAAAAAAGATGTGTAATTATTTTTCTTAAAATAAATTTATACAAAAATATATTTTTTTTTTATTTTATTTACTGGCTCAGTGGTTAGTATGTTATTTCTAGATCGTGAGACTAATACTTTTAATAAATTTGAAAGGTGTTTTCACCCGTGACTTGCATTAACTTATTAAACTTCTACAGAATAGACTAAAGTGCCATTGGGTCTCAACATACAAATCTATCTCTATCTAAATCTCTAATATCTAATTACATCTGTGTAAACTCTCGTAATAGACATAGGTAATTGTATTTCTTTAAAACTTCCTTTCCTTCATTAAAACCCATCAAGTTATTTGCACTACCAATGATTAAATCTACTTCTATTTCAGATCTACGAAATGTTCCCAAGCATCGACAAGGACGTGATAAAATCTGTGGCTGAAGTGAACCGCGGAAACAAAGAAGCAACAATTAACTCGTTACTTCAAATGTCAGAATAATCAATATATGCCTTATAATCATGTTTAAGAATCATTAATATTAAACAGTAGATTACCTGGATTCCTGTATTTTATCCATATTTGTGAATTTTACCACAGTGCGGAACAAAGTCCCCTTTGTATGTGTGTATAAAGGGGGAAAAATCACGAATTAACGGGATTTTCAAAAGCTTTACTGAAGATTTTGTAAATTGACTGAAATGACGAATAAATCACAGAGTTAATTTAAATACATAAATGTATAATTAGATATTCACAAATAGCAAAAACCGTGTGAAATTTCAACACACTAGAAAAAGTAAAGAATGTTGGCCAAAGACCTTGTATCCAGGTCATGTAAATATTTAAAAAAAAATCCAAGGGACTTCAAGAAATTCCAATTTCAAATCTCAGATGATAGGTCAATCTGAGGTCATGACCCATAAAAGGTGAACGACCCCAGGTAGATTACAAAACAACGAATTTTTTTTTAATAAAATTCTATTGCTACGTTTCACAAGGTTTTAGTTATAGCCAATAAATGCCTTATTCTGATGGCTTTTTCGTTAGATCTTAGTCGAAAATCGCTAGCAATTTTGTATTTACGTGCTCATATTATATCAAGTAGTTTTAATTTGTTTAAGATTGTTTAAATGAATTTCATACGCCATTTTAGCCTTATAAATGATGTTATTAGCACTATGCACCTTGCACCCTAAGTATTCAATGAAGACTCTGCAGACCACCGGGCCTGCTCGAGCAAGAACGAGCCAAGCAGTACTGTGCTTTTTGCTTTCAGTGCGTGATTCCCATGCTTTGGAGGTGCAACACAACCAGCCTCAAAATTTATGCCTTATCATAAAAAATCTACTTAAGTTTAGTCGGAGGAAATAAAAGAAATTATATTCATTACTTAAAAAAAATATTTTGTCTTAATAAGCTAACGGCTGATGAGTTACACTGTTTTTATATATGTTTATTAGATTGTTAATAAGGCACCTCGCTGAATATGTGCCAAATAATTTGCCACGCTTTATTTGTATTATACCTGTTATATTTATTTATAATTAAATATAAATGATTTATAAAGTATTGAGTATTTTTCATTTTCTCCCCATCAATATCAAGGAATCAAACCGCATCAGTTAAAAACGTGTATATAATTACTAGACGTGAAGTACATTTCGGGGACTTTAAATTAATTCCGAAATCGCCATTTATTTATTTACAGGATATCGTCGGCAACTATTTTTAAACCTCATATAGAAATAATGGCGGATCCAGGGGGGGTCATGACCACCCCCCTGATGACTCCAGGACTTAGGTGTACCACTAATTGAACATAATGATTTGATTTCAATATTTTGTCACCATACAGATTTTATGTAACTACATATCTTCAATATTTAATTTATTTAATATAATAACTTTGTATGAAGACAAACATATAAGTTCTTGACTTGACCACGACTATGTGACCCCCTCCAGGCGCCAAAGCTGGATCCGATCTACTATAGAAGGAATAATGGTTGTTTGTTTATAACTATAGATGTATACATATAATACTTAATGTTATATCAAAATGTTTGTGCACGCCAAATATTGTATAAACCATTTTGACTAAATTTTCATCTTGCTGGAATTTTTAAAATCAATGCGATCAAAATTTATAATTCGGGTTTCTTAATGTGTGTTTTTGGAACTCCGTCACGACTACAGAATGTTGATCGAGAGTTCAAATCTTGACAACAAATGATTATTGGTTGACACCAAGCAATTGCTGATGACAGTTATACAAAACGAAGTTAATATACGCAAATATAGCATGATTCCTATATATCTCATAGATAAGATAAAATAACCCAGAATTAAATAAAAATACATTTTAATACATAAAAAATCTTTTATTTTACTTTTTTATTTATTTTCGAAAATTTCTCAATGTTTTGTTGTTTCTGCCTCTCAGCATTTTCTGCTTTTCGCTTAATCTTACTAATTTTCCCTATGACATTCTTAAATCTGTCATCTTTCTTCATCAAACTTTTATTAACCTTCTTCATACTCTCTTTTATGGTTTTGTCTATATCTTCCGTCTCGTTCTGTTGTAAACGTTCTGAATCGTTTTGTTTCTCTTGGTCTGGACTTTTAATCTGTCCCTGAATTTCTTTAATCTTTGCTAGTTTTGCTTTTTTCGCTGCTTTTATTCGCTTTCTTCGCATTTCTTCTAACCTGTATTAAAAGTGTTATCAATAAACTATTACCAAATTAATGTCTATAGTAAGAAGATAATGTTTTAAATTTTTATATCTTCTCGTATTACATACGAGTTGTACGTTGTTGTATACAGCACCTATGTATAGTCTGTCCTATCCATTAGAGTATAGTTTGTGTACTGTCACTTTGGCGTTGTTATTTACTACGTATAATAGAAAAGTATGTGGCAATATATTTGTTTCAACTCAAAATTATGGACATATGGCCAATAAAGACTAACAAAAAGTTTTATATCTAAAACATTCATATATAATAAAAAAACTACAATATTACATATATATTTTGACTTAGTCCCGTATTCTTGTAAACTATATCACGAGTAAATTTGGCATATGTAACAGTTTTTCGGGACAAGATTGTATTATGAGATTTACAATGCGGACTTCTGAAAAAAATTACTTTTCTTAATTTTTATTCCTTACCCTTCCTCCATATCATCAGGGTCGACACCAGCCATGATCCATCTCTTGATCTTATAATTGCGCTTGCGCTGCTCGAACTCCTCATTATCGAGTTGCGCCTCTTGTTCACGTCTTGTAACACTAACTGTCGTAAACACTTTCACAGCTTCCTCATCTGCAAAGTATTATTTCATAAGGGAATTTGAAACGAAACCTCTGAATCTTTCCCTTTCTTGTGACAAAATCATAATATTCTAACTGTAACCAGGGACAGACATTACTTCCTATAACTGAGGCAATAACTTTAGAACTACTTACTAGTCTGTAACGACTACATTGTTATAAACAATGTGAATACGCAAATACATTTAACGGACTTATATTAAATTTTATTTCAATTTTCTCCTACATTATAGCCTATATTTCCAAAATAACTTTAAAATTTAGGGATGTTTTATCATTAAGTTTTGGTTTGTCCACCATTGGACATAGGCCTCCTCCATCCGGTTCTCCTGCATTAGTATTATTTAAATATGTATTAATACAAGAAATGGATGGTGTAATATTCTTCCAAATTAAAGGATCAAGCAGTTGATGGCCCTAGTTTGCTTATTAGGTAATAAAAGGCCGGCAACGCACTTGCTTGCCCTCTGGCATTGAGTGTCCATGGGCGGCGTTATCACTTAAAATCTGGTGAGCTTACTACCACCACTTGTTCTCAATCAATCAATTTTAAACGATTTGCTTATTATATAAACTCACCATCAATTTTGTATTCCGTTAATTTAGTGTTTATCTTGTCTTCAATTTCTCCCAGTCGCAGTATATCGTATGGTGTGATAAGAGATATCGCCAAACCACTCCTCCCTGCGCGAGCCGTTCTTCCTACTCTAAATGTAAACTAATATTGATGAAATGAAGAGAAACCGGAATGCTTTAATGCGGGGAAAACAAATTACGTAAAAAAAATTTCAAAATCATGATTATAAAATATCGATTTATAAAAGTCAACTCGACTGTTTCTTTTTGGAATAGTCTGAACACAATTAGACACAAAGAGATGAAATAAAACTTTAGCTTAAACTGGTGTAGGATTCTTACTTAAGGTAAAACCTTCCTTCCTCCACAACTGTAGGTATTATCGTAGGATAGGTATTTGCCAACTTCTACTTATCAAATATTGGTTTATTGAATGCCCATATTTATCAGACGCTTCTTTGAACTTGGCAGCTTTGTCTATGGTAACTGCTTGTTTATTTCATTCATTCATCAGTCAATTTACGTGTTTTAGCTTAAAATAAAACCCTTTGGCTTACGATATCGAAAAAACACTATCTGTCATTTAATGTCACTACACACAAGACAATTTTAACTTATACGCTTCAGTTGCACAGAAATAAAAGCCACTTCCTACTCACATTCTCTATTTTACTTTTATAGTTAAGTAAGCTGAAAGGGTTTTTATAAAAAAAAATTTATTTACCTATGAATATATTCATTAGGCTCCAATGGCAGCTTATGATTCACAACCAAGTCAACAGATGGAATATCCAACCCTCTGGCAGCTACATTTGTGGCTATTAATGTACACTTTAAATTACTACGGAATTGAGTCAGGGCTGATACACGGTCTTTCTGCCGCATAAAACCATGCAGGCATACATTGTCCATGCCAATCGCATTAAGCATCATTGACAGCACTTGGCATTCTCTGAAAATATTGAATCATAGTTCTAAATAAAGTAGTCTTCTTGAGTTGTCCGACTTATTGATGTATATGTGATAAGTGGACAATCTTACATACATTATCTCAACGTAAATTGTATTATTACAGTATGTAAACCCAGGAATATACCTATAATATTCTTTTTTTTTAATTATTTGTAATCTTAATTAACTTACTTTTTTGTATCTGTGAAAACTATGACATGTGAGCTAGGCTTAGTGTCTCGATATTTACGAAGTGTCTGAACGAGATATACGTCACGAGCATATGCAGGACACACCACATATTGTTGCTCCAATGTTGATACTGTTAGTTGTGGATCTGATTCCGACCATGTCACTAATTTCTAAATAAGAAAAATTAATTTAATACTGTTCTTAAAAAAATAAGGACATGTAGAATTCAAATAGAAATAAATCATTAAAACTAGCTTAGCCATACATGCAATTCTCAATAATAAAGCATTTTGAATATTAAAATAAATTTGATTTGTTTGTTAACTAATGCAAAAATTTTACCACGGTGTTGTTACACAAAACTGATTTTAACTAAATGAAATATCATAATTTATATATATGTTAAGAAATTAATCATTAAGTAGTCATTAATCCCACCTCTTTATTTAAAGGCAATAAACTTGATTCTCTGACATCCTCTGTGATGGTTGCAGAGAATAATAAGTTTTGTCTTTTTGGGTTTAAAGCACTGAATATTGTTTTTAAATTTTCTTCAAATGATTCGCTGAACAATCTGGAAATCAATAACATAATCACTTTATCTCAATGAATTTTTTACTTTGGCTTTATGTAAAATATCTTCTGCACCATACCTATCAGCCTCATCTAAGACTAAATATTTAATTTTCTTCAATGAAAATGTATCACAGCCAGTAATATGATCAGCTAACCTCCCTGGCATAGCAACAACAATATGTGGCCTCTTGGCAAGTTTTAAAGATTCTTCTAATTGATCAGAACCACCAGTCACAATACATACTCGTAACTGAAGTGGTTGTCCAAGTATAAGGAACTGATCTGCTATCTAGAAATAAAGAATAGAATTAGATTATTTCTATTGAATATGAGACTTAAATCTAAAGATTTTTATTAAGCAAATTTAAATTACCTGATAAGCTAGTTCATGTGTCGGAGTTAAAATTAAAGCAAATATGCCATATGGATCTTCAGCTAAATGTTGCAAAATTGGGAGTGCAAAAGCAAATGTTTTTCCTGATCCTGTTTTTGCCGCACCTATGCAGTCATGCCCATCTAGAATTTGTGTTATACATCCTTTTTGGATAGGCGTTGGAGAACGTATACCTATAATATTTAAACTAATAAATCTATGTAAAGAAATTTTAGTTAGTTCAATAATTGCATTCAATATCCACACTTTTAATAACATGTAGAAAAAAATGCACACTTAACCTAATACACGTGAATAAATATATACCTAATGTATCCAATTGTTTGATTAGCCATGGATTAACACCTAAATTTGTAAACTCTTTCCCAGCTTCTTGCATTTTTTAAAGATAATATATCTTGAAATAAAATATTTACAACCCGAAACGAAAAAAGTTAAAAACATCAACAACACTACACACTCTACACATGTTCGTGATTTCGGAAGTCATGATTAAATAAATTAATAATTGTTTGAATTGTCATTTGCCAGTCGCAGTCTTCTCAAAACAATTTTATCATATGTCTACTGTCTACTGACAGCTGTCAGTTAATTCAAGGAATGTCTTCGAAGCTTAATTGTCATTTTTAATGTATTACTATCAATATTTATCTTCTCTAGCAATTGACATTAGCATTAGCAAATGACAATTCACATTTTACATCCAAAATTTTACAGTTTTGATTTTTGTCTGAAGTGAGTCGGAATAAGGTGCACGGACGGGCGGTTAGCGGGGTGTGCATGCTGCTTAGTTCACTGTAATATTGAGTGTATTTTGTAGAAAATCACTCTTCTCTTTTATTAAATAAATATATGAATAATTGAAGCATTAAAACTAGGTATTGGGTCCAAATTTTATTTTTCATGCAATTTTATCGTAAGAATGTGTGATTAAAAGTGCATCTCTAAAATTGCTCTTTGAACTTCTTTACTGTACTCTCGGAAACCACAAGTGTTTTTATTACCCTATAGAAACGTCCAGTTACGGTAAGTTTACATATTATACAATCCATCTTTATTAATAGCATTATTGAATCGCTTAGCAACGTGTAGTCTACATTGTAACAGACCTACATTTTTTGTCCTGTATCTACGGCCCTGAAAACGACAATTGTATACTTAACATAATACATATTATGTATTACCACTATTATACTAATAATCTCTACTCAATGAACAATCTTTGGTTGATGAAATCCTTCAACTAGAACGTTAAGATACATATTAGATGCACTAGTCGCGCGTTTCTTGTTACCGTGATCAATTATCATTTTAATTTCTTTATTTTGACTTTATATTGTAACAGTGTTGGTAACTAATTTTTTATATCCACTATTAATACTGAATTAAACTATAGCAATATTGCATATTATGTTTAATAATAAATTAATAAACAATTAATTTTAGAACTTTTTTACTGTAAAATACAAGATAATATATTATTAATTAAAGTTTATATGCCTAATTAAATAATCTCTTATAGTATATACAATTTTTTTTAATAATTCTGAGATAAGCATGCTTTAATTGTCTATGCTAAGTGCCAGTACACATTTAATAATTAATTTTTTATTTTTTCTTAAAATATTTATTTTTAGTACTTAAGTAAATATTTGTTATATATTCAGACTAAGATGGGTTTGTGCAAGACTGCAGCGACTTTTGCAATCAACAGTGGAAGAGCTGGCGTTAGAAACACTGGGAATGTAAGTAATTTAATTTTAAGAATATCTGAGTGTAATTGTTTCCATTCTCAAACTAATATTATTAGAACAAGAAATGTGATTAAATGTATCGCATATATCTAGAGCATCAGTTTTTCAGGATTTATGCATTCGTTTAATTAACAGAAACTAAATATAATAACTAACTAGTTACTTATATTTACTATAGTTATTATTTTACTTATACAATATATAACATCATACCATATAGCAGCTTAAACGTAAATGTGATTTTTTATATGAATACCATTTTTTTGTAGGAAAGTTACCAGAAATTTTGTCAGAACATTCACAGATGCATGGAAAATTCCTTGATTTCCTCTTTCTAAGTAGGAAGCTATTTACTAATGCATCTAGGTGTTTATTTTTGTCATTCTAGCTCGCTACCAAGTAGCAAATACTACATTGTATTTGTTCCACAGTGTTAATAATTTCTAGTACATATATTTCATTTTTCCATAGTCTTCATATCAATTTATATAGACTTTACTTATCATTAACATATAAGCTTGATGATTTACATATTGCTAACAAATTGAAGAGTAATTTTATAACTTAACGGTTGACATTGATATGTTCGCTTGGAGTGTGGTGACAGCAAGGTAAGCTTTGGTACAAAATTATTTTAACCAGGATGAATGAAATGTATTGACTTCATTTTCATTTTCATTGTCAACAAATTAAATTCTGTTTTTCTTTTTCTTTTTTTGTTTAACACTAAAAAATTCTGAAATGTTTAGGTACCTTCTTGTTATATATATATATATAAAATTAACTATTTGTGAAGATTTATAATTGGCCCATATTGTTATGTATATATTCATCTATTTTTGTATTGTGCTGTGAATCTTCTGAATAAATAAATAAATTTAGAACGATTGATATATCCACCCTTATTCTAAAGGCTGTTTTATGTAAGTTGGAGAATGCAAAGTGGAGATGAAACTGTTCCAATACTTGAATCCCGGTTTATCATTTACTTTTACTGGCTTGACTTAGAGCCAAACAACTTTGTTTATGAAATGTGTTTTGTTACTGGTTGTAAGCGAACTGCGCCTGCGTTCGTTTTGGCCTTGAAATGCGTGATTAGCTATGAACACACGTGCTATGTGTATAGCACAGTCACGTTTGTGACCTAACGCAACTCAGCTATAATATTTAGTCTCTGGTCCTAATTCAAATATACTTTGTATTACTACTAGTCTTTCCAGTGTGTGTGTGAAGAAAATGTTTGGTGCTATTAATGCATAAATTTGAGCTTTACTAATTTTAACAAATTTAAATTTATAACACCTTTTTCTGGTAATTGTTGTGAACAATTAATATTAACCTTCATTAAGGAGAAAAATAATAGTTTGTACTTTGACTTTTCACTTACGACTCAAGTGTACTTTTCTTAACGGTAATTCACTTTGGTAGTTTATAAAAATAGATAAAAACATATTACAAGAATGTTCTCTTACTGAGAAATCGATAGTACGGTACAGGGTAACAAATATAAACTTGTCTGTAAGAAACAACTTAAGGTTTATTTATTTATTCCACTACATTATTATATCTTAACAGTTACTACTATTTCGTTAAAACTCCAAAATAATTCCCACACCAATTATCCTACATAAAAACATTAAAAAATTAAACTTATATGCCTAAATCTTATAACTAAAAATATACAAAAACAGAACAAAACAGTTTTGTTTTCTATACTTTAAAACCCCATTAAGTATTCGTCCACTAAAAATGTATTTTGTAATTTTCTTACTTGAGATATAGCGTTTACCAGGGTCACAATTTTCATCGTACGCTTATAAATTATTTATATTTATCAACTCGTATGATAATCACGCGGTTCCGACGTGAAACATTAAGTAATCGGTATAGATAAAAATCACCAGACAGCATTTCATTCATTTTTCTTATCGTAAATTGGGTATTTGATTATATTTATTGTTTCAATTTTTTTTCTATTTGTTTTATTGTGGTGCTATATAGCCGTTTATGAAGTCTGAGCCTTAGAGTAAGATTTAGACCTTGTCGTCGATGTTAAATATAAAAAAATGCAAATGTCTGACGATTGATATAAATATATTATTGATATTTATTTAAATAAATAGAATAGTATAGATGCTATTTCTCTTTAATATCTCTTCTTTATTGGGAAAAGGGGTACTCTTATTTAATAAAATCCCAGAGGCTCTTTTAATAAATTTAAGAAATGTATTAAAGAAATGATGTATTTTAATAAAAATGCTTACTGTAAAGTTAACGATTATCTAGTTGATAAAAGGGCCTGGGACTAGTGCTGGGCAGGCTACTTCTAATTAATTTGCTATATTTGTATTAAAATAAGTGTTGTTTGATGATTTCCTTTTTTAATAGTGTACCGAGAATTTTTAAGCCGGCTTTTTCTCTCGGCCTACAGCCTCTCTCTTCTTCGCCAATGACTAAGAATGCCTACAGGTTCAAATTTAATGACGAGGAACAAGTGATTTCTGTATCTTATGTTCCATAATAAACATTATTTTTTTTTTGATAGATGATAAATTTAATTCGCTTTGTAAACGAAATGAGGACGTTCTAAAAAGCCTTACATTCAATCACCTTTTCAAACAAAGACTGTCTTTTTAATACATATGTTATTGGTACATAATACATAAACAATATTGAATCTATTTATATGCTGATTCAATTGGCAGGGAGTTGGCTGTTCACGTGCGCAAGCGATGTGTACTTATCCATGTTACTATGTTTTATTGCTTTTTTGATTTATGATTGGCTTGTTATCGATTACGAAAGTGAGGTAATATTTTTCAAAATCAATATTTAATTTGTTCTACTAATTAGTAAGCAACGTTGGCCCATTGGAAACAGCGTGCGACTCTGATCCTAAAGGTCGTAGGTTCGATCCCCGGCTGTGCACGGTGAACGGTTCTGAACGGTGAAGGAAAACACCGAGAAGAAGCCGGTTTGCTTTAGACCCAAAAAGTTGACGTCATATGTCAGGCACCTATTAGATTGACAAATGTTCATGAGATAAATACAGACATCTGAGGCTCAGACCTAAAAATATCTGATTCATTTTTACTAATTCCGGATTAGATAGATAAGGTTATATATAAGGAATTATAATAATTTTAATAACTTTCCTTCTTAGCTTCGTCTTCGCCCGCTGTTGTCATGCGCGCCGGTCATGATGGTGTGCGGCGAAAGGAATGCGCATACGCAGGATCTAACCAAGAACATTCAGTACATCAGCAACGACAAGGTCAAGCTCACCACGGATCCGAAGACAATGAAGTTAGTATAAAATTCTGTAAACGGTTTGCTGTATTTTGTATTAATTTTCTTGGGCTAAGATTTGGAGTATGAAAAAATATTATTTGACATACCTATATGTATTCGTATTTTCGAATCTTTGACTCTTAATGTCATATGTCCCCTAGATAGGGCAGAGGGCGACCTCATTGAGTCTCCATCATATTTGGCATCGTATTTCACCTCGCTTCAAGTTTCGCGGTTCTCTTCATCTGTACAACGCCAAGTTTGCTTGAAACGACCATGCTTCCACCTGCGTCGCTTGTTCTGCTGGTTAATCGGGGCTCCTCAGCAGCACTTTAAACATTTAAATTATTATAATTCTCAATAATGCTACACCATTGTTTTTTAATGTATTAAAATATGCAGATGGTATCTAGACTATATTTTATCGTATATGTCACCGTAAGATAACAAAATTTCTAAAATTCGGGTTCCTTATTAAACTCTAAACGGCTGAACAGATTTTGATGAAATTTTAGGTGCGTTTAAGTGGAGTCGAGAATGATTTTATTAGAAATTTTGTATGAAAGGCGTGCGCACAGATAACATCTGTCGGATTCTAGCATAGTGTATTTAATGTATACCTTAATTCATTGTAATCAGATATCAGTTCATTTGTTCCACTTAATCTTATTAGCATATGATTGTGAAACAAGCCACAGGTCAGGCATTGTTTACATGTTATAGTGTGTTTTAATCGAATTTCTTGGTAAGTTAAAAAGAAAAGAAAAGTAATGATAAAACTCTCGTGACAAATTTGGAAGCGTTTCCGAATAAAACGCGTGAAAATATGCAAAATTACTTAAAGATACTATGTATATAAATTCACCTATCTTCATAACTAGTAACCATGCCACTATTGAAGTTCTAGTACACTTAAAATAGTTTCAGCAATTTTGTGGAGTAGAAAATTTTTAAAGAGATGTTTACTTCCGGTTTTGAAGATATTTCGTTTTTTTTTTCGAATTATTTATATTATTTTCTTATCAAATAGGGAAAATATTTACAAACTGCGACGCGTGATTTATAAAAAAATTCAATTAGTAAGTATTTGCGTTTGGTATGATTAACCTTAATATAGATAAATTTTACGACTTTACTTTTTTTCGCTGTCCGCTTCACGGGAAACGCCTGTTGTCACTGTTCACTCAACAGTACGTATCAGCAGAGAATTATCCGCTTCCCAACATGCCATGCGGTGCGCGGACGCAAGCCGCGTCTCCACGGCCATTGTTAGTTTGCGAAGATCTCGACACAACAAGTATCATTATCATCCTTCACAGACTGGGTCATTCGCCTTTAGTAATAGCTAGGAGAAATTGGGTCCAGTACTTGCAGGGATGGGTCACCATTCTGTCTTTTGAGCATATTTAGTCCGCGTTGACAATTGACAAGTTACGTCATAATGACATCTGGATGTCCAAACACAGCACGGCGATATCGTCCGTCGCAAACTTTGTCTATGAAAACGGCGCTAAATTCGTTTAAGTCAGCTCCTATGTCCCATTCTTCAAGACGTTTCATTATGTATGTAATTTATCCGTAAATATAATAATATGAAACACTTATATTGCTCATGGTACAAAGTATCATTTCACAATTGAATAATGATGTGTTGTATGTTTCTCATTTGATTTCATTAAATGCTTATTAATGATAACGGTTATTGCTTGCATCTGAGTCATTTTAATTAGTTAAACGTTTATTTTTCTAATACGTGGTTTATCATGAATGATGAAGATTTTTGTACGCTTTTAAAGTAATAATGAATTTTTATATTTTTGAAAATGTTTATGATAAAAGAACGGCGAAGGCTTTCACACCTGAGGTCGTAGGTTCGATCCCCGGCTGTGTACCAATAGACTTAATATGATAAAGTATCGTGTGAAAACCGGCTTTCCTTAGACCTAAACAGTCCACGGCATGTTTCATGCACAAGAGGCTGATCACCTACACATCTCTTAGGTGATCATGAAACAGGTACAGTAATCTGAGGCACAGACCTAAAAATGTTATAGTGCCACCGACTTATTATTATTTTATTTGTAAGACCCCTACGTCTTCCCTGGAGTTTACTCTTAATTCTACTCTCTCTTCTAAAAGAAAGAGTAAACTCTTCCCTCAAAGGCCGGGCAACTCACCCACAAAAATGGGTGTCTATGGGCTGCGATGACTGTACACATTTTAGGCATATGAGATGCGTTAAGTCACGCGTCTCTAAGTCTCCTCGTCCATTAATATTATACATATTAAAAAAAAGAATTACAAAGATATATATATAACTTACAGACTTGACAAGCAGCTTAACCGTCCAATGTGCGTGATGATTAACTGGTTGTTGGCGAGACAGAAACACCTGATGAAGTATGCCAATCTCTACTTGGAGCAAGGATTTGATGTCATCTCCGTATCCTGTACCCCTTGGCAACTCATGTGGCCACAGAAGGGCACCCAAGTATGTATTAAACTTCTTTTTTAAATTGTCGATACAGGATTTTATTTAGGAGAAATGTCACTTTAATGTCAGAATTTACTCAGACAAAGAATTGTTTATATGGATTCTAAAACTATTCTTTTTGTTGATAAGTTTTTTTGCAAATTGTGAACAGTTAATATTGTCATGTAACAGTGAATTTGAATACTATAACTGTTAATTTACTAGTAACTTAAGAATCGTATACATGTACATTTATTATTTCTGTGTTCATTTTCAAAACAATGACACACTGAAATTTATATGATATTTGCCCCCGTAGGGCCTGAGCCATTGGGAAACACTGGCCTACACATTTTTATAGGCATAATCAAGGTCTTCGTCTTGTCCCTGAAACTCAATCATGTCTTATACTTATAACAGTGTTACTAAGAAACGTTTGCAATCTTCTACCACGAAAAAGCTTTTTCCTTTTTTTGGGTCATATATCTAATTAGAATCCTTTTTAAATCGTTCTAGTGAATCCAGATGTTCTAGAATATATGATTACTAAAAATAACAATGAATTCTTCAGACAACCAGAACAAAGAACAATATAAGGATTAAGAAAAGTATTGAATTCAGTTTGTTACCACCTCTAATGTATTGTCAAAAGAATCGAGGATTTACAAATGATAAAAAAATACTAAAAGTTGTCTAACCTTGAAGTGTAACTTTTTATAAAGCTTTTGTAATCACGCAATGTATAAATGACTTCGATGACTTGAACATTAGTTGCTACTTGGAGACGTAAATTGTCTATGGAGACAAAATAATAAGCGACAGAAGACTCATCTTGTTTGTTATTAATGATCACGAAATAGATACAAAACTTTTAAGTTCCGTTGACCAGGTTGTCTACCTTTTTATCTCAAGAAATTTATATTTTTTCTCCATTTCTGCATATGGTATTGATAGGTCCGTAGCATCCCAAGGTTTTGTTTTCAAGTGGAAGGTGTACTGTGGCAAAAGCCGTATCGATGCATCCCTAATATGTATATATATATTAGGGCCTTACATATGAAATTGGCGTTTTGTATGGGAGGAACAAAAAGTCGAATATTTTTAAATATAATATATTTAATTAATCAAAGTATGAACCATTGTTTTCTATGCACTTTTGCCATCTCATAGGTAGTTCATTGATCCCTTTACTAAAAAAAACAGTCGGACGGGAATCTGTGAAGGCGATTTGGACTGCCCCATCAGAGTTAAATTTTTTCCCTTGCAAGAAGTTGTCCGAATTTCGAAAAAAACGGTAATCTGCTGGAGCAAGGTCCGGGGAGTACGGAGGATGTCTTAGACATTCCAATTGAAGCTCTTCTAAATTGGTAGCCGTCTGTTGTGCAGTGAGTGGTCTAGCGTTGTCGTGAAGTAGCAGTGGCGTGGAGCGATTGACCAGCCTAGGTTGTTTAGCCGCTAGCTTTTCCATCATGGTTTGCAATTGCTGACAATAGACATCAGCCTTAATAGTCTGGCCAGATTTGTGAAAACTGCCATGAACAATACCGGCACTAGTCCACCAAACGCTTACAAGTAACTTTTTTGGGGTTAATTTTCGCTTGGGGCAGGATTTGGCTGGCTGGCCAGGATCCAGCCATTGCGCTGAGCGCTTCCGATTATCGTAAAGAATCCATTTTTTAATCACAGGTGATGATTCGGTTTAAAATACCTTCATTATTGTGCTGGTTGAGTACTGTAACGCAGCAGACGACGCGCGTTTGCCGGATTGCTTCAGTCAATTCGTGAGGTACCCATCTTTCAAGCTTTTAAATCTTCCCAATTTGCTTCAAGTGAATTAAAACAGTTTTTTGTCACTAACACCGCAGCCTGCAGCTAACTCGGACGTGGTTTGCGATGGATCTACTTCCACAATAGCCTTCAATACTTCATTATCAACTTGGGTCTCAGGCCGTTCACGGGGCTTGTTCTGCAGGTTGAAATTTCCAGAACGAAAACGTTGCAACCAAAACGAACTGTGTTTTCTTTTGAAACATGACCGCCATACACATAATTCACAGTCGTTTCCGCAGCACTAGTGCTACGGCGGAACTCGTACTCGTAAATAATGCGCTACTTTAAGTTTTCCATTTTGTTAAATGAGTGACGCAAACAGAAAAAAAAAACAAATGAATGACGGTCATCGAAGCACAAATACATGAGTAAATAGCTGTACACATTTGAATTTGGAATTCCTTACCAAAGAGGAGAACATCGTGATTAAAGTGGCCAGTACGAAATACGCCAATTTCATATGTAAGGACCTTAATATATAAAAATAAAAAATATATATTGCTTCTATTGCAAGCAATAGAAAAAGCACCTCCACTTGTTAACATTAGTTACCTCCGTACCTTTATCATATATAGATATTTGTAGACAAACATAGATTTTCGTAAATCACGTGCTTTCTGACGATATCGCCTACTTTAAAACAGACAACCATTTTTACATTAGTTATACACGTGTTATATTAATTACTTAAGTAATTATTGATGAATTATTATAATTGATAAATAAATAGTAAATTATTTTAATTAACATTCTATATTTAATGAAGGAGTTTTTTCAACTTCCACCTGCATTTTATAGTTGGTGTCTGGTGATCTCCTGCGATTCATGCAGGCGAACGAGAATGATCAGCCACTTGTGGTGCACGGATTTTCAGTGGGTGGTTACCTCTGGGGCGAGCTATGCGTGCACGTGATGAAGAATAAGGAATTGTAAGTATGATAAACTGTATTTTTCATTGAATAGGCTATTTGACAGTTATGACAGTTTGACATTTGACGTCAGCGTGCGACTCATCACCGAGATCGTGGAATCGATCATCGGATGTGCACCAATGGAGTGTCAGTGCTCATCAGAATGTTTAATTCGCTTGAATGGTAAAGGAAAACGGCTGGCTTTAGACCCAAAAAGTCGGCAGCGTAAGTCAGGCACAGGAGGCTGATCACCTTCTTGTCTATTAGATTGACAAATGGTTAAGTAAAAAAAGGTTGTAGTGCCACTGATTAATTTCATTGTTTAATTGAGAGTAAACTTTATAAAATTTGACTTTCAAAAGCAATATGGACTAAAATAACATATTTATTGAAAAATATTGATTTAATCCTCTATCACGTCTTTTTTGTATGTAATTTAAATTATAATACCGCCCACGGAAACTCATTGCCAGGAGGCAAGTGAGTTTTCAGCGTTTTTAATAATTGGTACGCTCTTTTCTTGTAGGAACCTAAATCCAATTGATTCGACGATAAAATATAGGCGTGGCAAAAAATGCCTTCAGGAACGCTCAACTGAGAAATGAACGAACGAACGTGTAACAAAACAGTCACAGATTAGTGTAAACGACAATGACGTAGCTTGTTAATAATATCTGTGACTGTCTTATTCTGTCTTGGAGTTGAACCTGGATACTGTTTTTGTTAGAAAAAGAATTTACGTGTATTTGTAATAAAATAAAAAAATGTGATAAAAAAGTTTCTAGAGTAGATGTGTCATTTGATTTTCTTAACATAATTAAAAATCAATATTTGCATAGGTTCTATTATCTATAGTAACTAGTAATACTTGGAAATGTTTTTTTTTTAAACTTGAATAATTTTCGATACTGATATAAGGTTCTATCATCCCTTTTTACAAATGGCTCACGGAATGTACTAGAGGCATTGTCCACGTTTTTTTCTACGACTCGTAGCAATTAACGTTGATGGGGTAAAAACTTGGTGATTAACTGTTATTTTATTAATTCACAATTGCACTATATAAAATAATTTAAAAAGAGCGGCCTAATTTTACAGAACAAGAGATATTAAGTGGTACTACTGTTCTCGAGTATGTCACTGGCTTATTTAATTAAATATACATTTCCAGATATCAGCCGGTTCTAGACCGAGTGTCAGCTCAAGTATGGGATTCGGCTGCTGACATAACAGAGATCACCATCGGAGTACCGGCTGCCGTCTTCCCCAAGAACAAGATCATGCAGAAGACGCTCAAGGCTTATATGGAGTGAGTGTTTTGCCAGCGGAATATTTCGTGAACAATGTTGCTGTAGTGGGTTTAGCGTAATCCTCTTTTAATTCTTCAGGTCCAATAGACCAATGGCTTTTCCTTTTGAATACTGAAGGAAAATATCGTGAGGAGAGCTGCTTGTCTTAACGCCTGAACCCAATAATTAATCCACCATCTCAGTTGGTTTTCAATTTGAGATTGTGGATCATCATGGAAAGGTATCCACATACACAGATCCGACCTACCATGGATAGCTTGTATCGACAGATGGTTATTACAATCCGTGGTTTTGTTATTGGTACACTTTTGTCAATATTGGGATTGTGAAGTCTATAGATTGTCATAAATGGATTGAGATAGGTTATTGGGTTCGGACGTTAGACACAAAAACTAGACG